>CM038678.1:692111744-692841567 GCA_021605205.1 Aegilops longissima | reverse complement strand
CCATCCGCTTTCTCCGGGGCTCTTGGAGTTCTACGGCCTCAGCTTGCACCACCTTACGCCGCCTCCATTTTGCACATCGCGGGCTTCGTGGTCCCTTGCGAATTGTTCTTGGGCATCGAGGCTCATTTTGCGCTGTGGAAGAGATTATTCTGCCTAGTACCCCGCTCTCATGAGGGGTCAATATATCAAGTGGGCGGAGCCGAGTTGTGGCGTGATTGCCGGACCGGATATCTATCCGAACTCAAGAAGGCGCCCAAGACTGGCCTTCGTAATAGTTTTACATGGAGGACGCCCCGCCGCCGGATCCTGCTCGGATCGGCCTTCCAGAGTTTAGCAACGCCTCCTCAAGAAGCGCCTAAGCCGGGCGCCTGTGGAGCCCCCAGAGGAAAATGATCAGACGCCCTTTACTTGATGAGCCGAATAAGATTATCGCTCATGCCGGATTGACCATGACCGAGTCATGGCAATCTGCATTATGAGGGGAGTGCAGCCGCATAATATAGGGGCCACCCCATGTGGGACTTCAACGGGAGGACGATGCCACCCGCCACGGCCGCAAAGGGCCGGATCGTCACCGAATCGGTGAAGACCTTGTCCGCCATGTACAAAGGGAAGAGGAGGATTTTCTCCGCCAACCCATCGAACGGGTTTTCTTCAACATTCCTCGGTTGGGTAAGCAAATATCTTTGTGGCCTGTCCGATCCATGTTCCCGTGGTTAAATGTCTCATTTCATGGTTTCGACGCAGGAATCGCGCCGGCCGTGGAGAAGATACACAGCCCGCTTCACAACCCGAGGATCCGAACGGTCCTCGATCCGCCTCCGAAGAGGACCCGGATATAAATGTGGAGTTGATCGACGGGTGTTCCACCAACTTAGCATCGATAATGCTTTGCTGCTATTACGGCTGATTACCCCGAATACTTCCAGCCTCACAGTAATCGAGACCGAGGTCCCAATACTCGATAATGACCCATCCGCGCTTATTTTTTGATCACCATATACCAATGGTGTTTCGCAGGGGGTGCCTTCGAGGCAGGAGGCCGAGCTCGCGCGGCTAGCCAACAAGGGGCAAGACGGCCCCGCAGGCTAAAAAGAAGTGCGATCAGGATCGAAACTCCGCCGCCACGGTATGGCGCGACACCATATTCCTGTGGATTGATTCCTCGAAGGCGATTAATGCTGGTGCTCTTTTTAGAAAAGAGCGCCACGGATCGAGTCCGAGAAGTTGTTAATCGAACCTCCGCCACCAGCTCCAAAGCCGGGTCCGTAAGCGGAGGCGAGCATGAGGTGTGCGCCGGATGCTCCTCCGACAGAGGATGCCGACAAGCTGTCCGCCACCAACTCGAGGTGGAGAGCGCCATGAATCACAAAGCGCCACCGGACAGTTCTTCGTGACGATGTTTGTCCCAAGAGGCCTTGAATGCCTTCAATTTGGGAGATGCGCACTGCGTGCCGCCAAGATGGTCTAGCCAGAGCCACGAGCAGTATGTAAAGGACATACGGGTGAGGAAATTTGATGCTTATATATGCCAAGAGTCTCCCGAGACTTAAAATAGTTAGAATAACTGATTTAAGGATCATCTGTTATGCAGGATCTTACAAAAAGAATACCCGACTGTCCCAGAGCTTGAAGAATGCAAGGCCCAACTTGAGGTCAAGACTAGCCGCCATGTGGGGATGCCACAGACCCCTCCGTAATATATGCTTCAAAAGATAAATAGTTTATGAAGTGCGGCGGTGTGTAAATCTGACAATAATATTGCAGATGGCGCCGACTAGATCCGCACAAGCAACAGCTCTCTGCGCCAGCTAAAGGCTAGCGAGAGCGTGCTTACGAGGGTGCGGCAGGAGAAAAATAACCTCCAAGATGCCAACACCCAACCGGGTGAGGAACTAAAGGATGTTCGTGCTCAGCTTGTCCGACCAGAAGGAGAATCGACGGCTTGCCGCTGCATTTTCAGAAGTGCTTGAACGAACTTTGAAAGAGTTCGGCGAGGAAGGCGACTAACATAAACATGTATGTAGGTTTGCTCACAGGTTGTCCGGAGGAGGAGATGCCCAGCCTTCTTCAGTGATCTTCTTCCTGTTGTGTCACTGCACGAACGAAGTTCGGCAGTGATGAAAGGCGCTCGGTCAGCCCTTGTGGCTATCTATCTCCCCGCTCAAGGCATTGGGAGCTGGCAGAGCGGCTTCAAGGAGCACGGCGGCGCTCCGACTATGGAAGATATCGTCCTCTTGTCAAGGCGCCAGGAGGCTCGGGCCATGGTAAAGACGCGGTACACGAAGGCTGATCCAAACCACATGGCCGAGGTCGGACCTATGGGGCCTGATGGGAAGGAGATCCCTGTAAGCTTAGTGTACGGCCAAGTAGAATTGGCCGCCAAGTATTCCCAGCAAGATTGTAAATTAGATAGCCTATTAGATGGCATTGAGGAGGAATACAATGATTCGAGTTGACTATGTAATTGAATATGACATGAAAAATGTCTTCTAGCCGGATTGTAGATCGTTTGTCATAGCGGACCTTTTCGCTTCGACCTCGGGACCCAATAGTCCGGAGTGTGTCCGAATACCCTCGTGGTTATATAAGAACCGGGGCATGCATGGAGATAAGGCGTAGGGGTCATTATTGCTGTATCAGACAAGTGCCCAACTAGTTATGTTATATTACATGGATAGTAAGAAACATCTTCTAGGGAGAATAGTTCCGTTAAGGGTTCTTTTCGCTGGGAGGCATGCCCTAAAGTGCATGTCCAAACTCATCTTTCAGTTCACCTATCGAATATTCCCTTAAGAACGCTAGCTTTCGCTTTACCTACCGAGGTACACATCCGCTGACCCGCAAGAATAATCGCAGAGGTGCTCCTTTACCACCTAGCCGAACAATCAGGAACGAGGGGTAAGCACAGAGCCAGCAACCCAGCTTGGCCAAAACTTAAGTCATATCGATGCATATAATGGCGAATAAAAGGTACATGCGGAAGTTTGACATGTGTTGGGCATGAAGCCCAGATAAATAAGCTTCAAAAGAAGCCCCAGTATAATGAGCATGGACAACGCCAAATATGTGCTAACAAAGCTTAAACGAGCCTCTAAAGGCTTCAAGAAGAAGGAGGAGGAGGAGAAAATAAAAGACAGCAAAATAGAAAATGTGGACGGAGGAAGGAGACGAACTTGAGTCCGCGCTTAGGCGAGAATCTTCATAGACGGGCTGCGCTCCATGGGTTCAGCTCGAGTCGGTTATCCGATGCGCTTACAGACGGTATGCTCTACCGGTCAGACCTGGTCGATGATAAAGGGACCTTCCCATTTGGGCTTGAGTTTGTCCTTTTCTTGTCCGCAGCGAGAACTAGTTCGCCAACGCTGTAAGCTTTGGCCTGCATTTCCTGCTTTGATATCTTCGAGCCTGCTATTGATAAAATGCGGAACGAAGCTTTTGCCACGCCGCTCCTCCTCCAATGCGCCCAACTGTCCCGCCGATCGAGCTCGGCTTCTTTATTCATACATGCGCACGCAAGGTGAGTCATGAATTATGTCGCAGGCAAGATCGCCACTGCGCCGCACACCATAAAAATGGTGTGAATCCGTAGTACGATTCGGCGTGGTCCGCAGCCCCCGTAGTACGGAGTCGAGCTCCTCAACCCAGTGCGTGTTAGATTCCTTGAGGGACCGCACTAGTCCGGGTTTAATGCCGCCATGATTAGACCGCTTGCTCGCCGACTTGGCCGCTGGTTTGAGGGTGATAGATCGAGGCATAATCGAGCTTGATGCCCATGTTTTTGCACCATAATTTGACCTCATCGGCCGTGAAGTTGGTGCCGTTATCGATGATACCGTGGGGACACCGTAATGGTGCACTACCCCGATATGAAGTCTATCACCGCCCGGATTCGCCGCTTTAACAGGCTTGGCCTCTATCCATTTGGTGAATTTATCCACCATGACCAATAGGTATTTTTGCTTGTGGGTTCCTCCCTTAAGGGTCCAACCATATCAAGCCCCTGCACCGCGAACGACCAGGTGATGGGTATAGTTTTGAGGGCGGTGGGTGGCATGTGGCTTTGGTTAGCAAAAGTCGGCAACCGACACATCGTTGGACTAAATCCTCAAGATCTGCCCGGCCGTCGGCCAATAAAATCCTGTACGGAAGGCCTTGCTTACGAGGGCCCTGGCTGGCGTGGTGCCCACCCAGTCCGCATGAATTTCAGCTAGAGGTTTCGCCCTTCCTCTTCGGAGATACACCTTTGAAGGACTCTGTTGTGCTTTTCTTATAGAGCTCCCTCATGGACTTTATAGGCTTTGGATCGCTGCACTATGCAGCGAGCCTCATTTTGGTCTTCGGGAGTTCCTGCCAGTTAGGTAGGCTAGGAATGGTTCCGCCCACGGGCGATAACCGCCATTATTTCATGAGCGGAGGGTGTTATCTCGGTGGCGAGCCTCCGATTGTGTCGAGTGTTCGTGTCGCAAAGGCGGTTGGGTCCAGATCGTTATTTCCGGACTCCTTCCCATAGTACGGATGGCTTGAACAGCCGCTCCAGAAGATGTTGGGCGGACGGCATCGCGTTTTGCACCGATGCGTGCCAATACGTCCGCCCCTGATTGTTATCCCGGGCTATATGATGAAATTCGAGCCCTTCGAAGTGCTGACATTTTTAGGACCGCATTGCGGTACGCTGCCATTTTCAGATCTTTGGCATCAAAGTCTCCGTTTATTTGAGATATCGCGAGATTCGAATCCCCGCGCACCTCTAGGCGTTTAATGCCCATGGAGACCGCCATCCGGAGGCCGTGCGTATGGGCCTCGATTCGCTGTGTTGTTGGAGTCCGTGATACATTATCTCAAGGACGATTGGACTGTGGTCCCGGTTGGGGACGCCAGACGACGCCAGCCCCAGTGCCGCCAACATTTTGGAGCCATCAAAGTGCATGATCCAATTGGAGTATGCGCCGACACTTTAGGGAGTTCGCCGTCCATTCGCCACGAAGTCGGCCAAAACCTGCGACTTAATAGCTCGTCGTGGCTTATAGGTTATGTCGAATGGAAGGAGCTCTATGGCCCATTTAGCAATCCGCCTATTGCGTCGCGGTTGTTTATAATGTCGTTGAGAGGTACTTCGAGGCTACCGCTATCGGACACTCTTGAAAGTAGTGTCGCGCTTCCGGATGCCATGAACACCGCAGATGCTATCTTTTGATAATGTGGGTACTGGACTTGCATGGAGTTAGGACAAGGACACATAGTAAACCGTTTTTAAGAGGGAACCGTGTCCGCCCTTTTCGCTTGATAATGAGCACCGCTACCGACAACTTGATGTGTTGCGCGATATATAATAGCATTGGTTCGCCCACGCTACGCCGCCAAGACCGGATTTGTTGCCAATATGGCTTTTATTTCTTCGAGTCCGGCCGTGGCGGCATCCGCCCACTCAAGTGTTCGGTGCGCCGGAGGAGGCGGTAAAGGGTAACGCCTTTTCTCCCAAACGGAAATAAAGCGGCTTAGAGCCGCTACGCATCCAGCCAAATTTTGTATTTGTTTGAGGTCTTTTGGAATATCCAATTGTGACAGAGCTCGGATCTTGGCTGGGTTTGCTTCAATTCTTCTACCGGACACAATGAAGCCCAAGAGCTTTCCGCCGAACGCCAAGACGATTTTTCCGGATTGAGCTTGATGTCATATTTTCAAGATTGTCGATGTGAGCCTCAAGTCGCCTACTAGAGTTTCGACATGCTTGGATTTGACGACCACGCCATCTACATATGCTTCCACTGCTTTGCCGATCTGGTTTGCCGACATGTCCGAATCATGCAATCGATATGTTGCGCCGGCGCTTTTGAGCCCAAGGGCATTGTGTTGAAGCAGAATGGGCCGATGGAGTGATGAATGCTGTTGCAGCTTGGTCTGCTCCGCCATCTTGATTTGGTGGTAGCCGAGTACGCGCCGAGGAAGCACAATGAGTCGTGGTCCTGCAGTAGCGCCGATAATTTGATCAATTCGAGGGAGGGGAAGGGATCCTTTGGGCAAGCCTTATTAAGGTCTTTGAAATCAACACATAGGCGGCAGGATTTATCTTTCTTTGGTACCATGACCAGGTTTGCTAGCCAGTCCGGATGTTTTATATCTCCGATGAATCCGCTTCCAAAAGTTTGGCTAGCTCCTCTCCCATGGCCTGTCTCTTGGGTTCGAAAAGCGCCAAGAGCCTATTTGATCGGCTTGAACTTTAAGGATATTTAGGCTGTGCTCGCCAGCCGACGGGATTCCCGGCATGTCCAAGGGTGCCAGCAAAATGTCCTAGTTTTCTCGTACAAATTCTCGTAGTGCGGCGCCTACATCGGGGTTTAATTGTGCCCCATTGGAGGCCGCTTTGCGGTGGTCCGTTGGTGGACTTGGAATTTGACTATTTCATCCGCTGGTTTAAAAGAGGTGGACTTGGATCTTTTATCAAGTATCACATCGCCTCGTTCACCGTGGAGCGATCGCAGGAGTTCCTCGCCGCTAGGGCTTTGATAGTGCCTCGAGGGCTAGTGCGGCTGTCTTGTTTTCGCTGAGTGCTATGTTCGGATCACTAGCGAGAGTGATGATTCCGTTAGGTCCGGGCATTTTAAGCTTCATGTACCCATAATGGGGTATAGCTTGAAAAATTGTGAATGCCTCTCGCCCCAATAAAGCATGATATCCGCTGCTGAACGGGGCCACTTGAAATGTGACCTCCTCGGACCTGTAATTGTCCGGCGAGCCGAACACTATGTCCAGCAGATTTTCCCGCAGCATGCTTCCGGCTAGGGATTATTCCTCTAAAGGTTGTGCTGCTTCGCTCAATGCGGTTCCACTATTTCCATTTTTGGAGGGTTTCTCAGAGATGAGGTTTAGTCCGCTGCCGCCATCCATGAGTACCTTAGTAAGGTGAAAGCCGTCCACTATTGGACTGAGGACCAATGCGGCTGGTGCTCGGGCTGTTCGGAATTTGGGTTCGTCACTGGCATTAAAGGTAATAGCCGGGTCGCTCCATGGATGTATTGTTGCTACTTGGTAGACTTCGGCAAGGTTGCAGAGTGTTCGTTTCCGCATGTTATTTGATGCGAAAGTATCGAAGACTGTTAACACCGTACTTGTGTTGCTGGGCTGGGATTCTGAGGCTAGAAGCTCTTCGCCACTTTTGGCCACTGCCGTAGTATCCAACATGCTCAAGGCTATGAGTTGGAGTGGCACCTCTGCTATGAATTTTGCAAGGTCCGCTTAGCTAACCCTCCAAAGACGGTTCCGCATAATTTTAGGGGTTTTTGTTTTTGATGTTTAATCCAGGTGCTTGGTAATGATGCGCCTTTTATTTCGGACTAGGGATGTATTCGGGCCGGATTATCCCAAAATTTACTTTCGGTTTTCCAAGCACTTCCATCGCCCAAGACTTTTGTACTATGGTCACCAAGTCAGCAAAGCGTGTAATTTCGCCGACGACTTATGGCGCTTAGGATTCCTTGTCCGCAATTATTGCAGAAAAGTGAGATTGCGCCCTCCTCTCGGCAGTCCTTTATCCTGTCCATAACTAGGATGAATCGCCCAAGAATGATGTAATCGCTTCAGCGGGCTCTTGCCGAATTCGATAGATCGCTAATGTTTGGGTGGGTGGGTGGAACTAGATCCGAACCCCGCCCAATTTAAGACTCAAGGGCCGAGAAGTTTCGAACTTGGAAGTTTGGATTTTGAATGCTATCCAATGAATCCAACCCACCGCCGACTTTAAGTTCGTGGCTTGATCGACATCCGCCCTCTGCGGAATCCGACATGGAGGGATCGGGAATCCGGACGTAGGTAGTCCTTAAGATAGAAGGAGAATCGCCGATTGCTCCTCTATCACAGCAACATGATGGGTAGCCCGGGAGAGTTGATCTCTCGATCGGTTTTAGGCCCGATCCGGTCGTAGTCTGTGGCGACTCCTGTGGCGGCGATGCGATCCAAGAGCTCGCTTACGGAGGAGAGCTCGATCGATCTAACTGCTCGGCAAGTTCCTAGTTAACGTGAAGATTGGTTTCGATGACTCGAGAAGTCATCGCTTGCGTGGGGCGAACCGGCGGTCATAAGAAAACCACCTAGCGAAGAGTCGACCATTGGCCGTGGCCTTTGGCGATAGTATCGCCTTTGAAGACGGGATGAGGCATCCTTCCTAACGGCGACGCATGCAGGAACTCTCAATGAAAGCACCAATATCGGTGTCAAAACCGCGGATCTCGGTAGGGGGTCCCGAACTGTGCGTCTAGGCGGATGGTAACAGAGACAAGGGACACGATGTTTTTACCCAGGTTCGGCCCTCTCGATGGAGGTAATACCCTACTCCCGCTTGATTAATATTGATGATATGGGCAGTACAAGAGTAGATCTACCACGAGATCGAGAGGCTAAACCCTAGAAGCTAGCCTATGGTATGATTGTTGTTCGTCCCCACGGACTAAAACCCTCCGGTTTATATAGACACCGGATAGGGTTAGGGTTACACAGAGTCGGTTACAATGGTAGGAGATCTACATATCCGCATCGCCAAGCTTGCCTTCCACGCCAAGGAAAGTCCCATCCGGACACGGGATGAAGTCTTCAATCTTGTATCTTCATGGTCTAGGAGTCCGGCCAACGGTGATAGTTCGGCTATCCGGACACCCCCTAATCCAGGACTCCCTCAGTGGCTGTCCAGTATCCTATAGGTGCTGGTTCATGTTTGTCTCCTACATCGTCATCCATACCGTTGATGTCTTCGGAGTCGAAATCGAGCACGTCGTTTAAGCTTTCGACAGTGGCTACAAAGTGGGCGGTGGGTGGGCGTTGAATTTCTTCGTCGTCCGCATCCCAACCTTCCTGACCATAGTCCGGCCAGGGCTCTACTGATAAAGAGAGAGACTTCAGTGAATTCAGGATGTCGCTAAAGGGCGAGTGCTGAAAGATGTCCGTGGCAGTGAACTCCATAACCGGCGCCCAATTGGATTCGATTGGCAGGTGCGCGGAGGGTTCAGAGTCCGGAGAGGAGTCCGGCACCTTGGAGTCACGGTCTTTGCAAAGGACAGGGATGGAGTTCGGCTCAATCGCCGTAGAAATCGTAGCCCCCGAGGTGGTGTCAAACCACTCGTCCTCGATAGGGGGAGTCGGCTCCGAGCTAAGGGTCGGAGCGGATGTCGGTCTTGACCTCCTGTGGCACTGTTCGGCAGCAGAGCTAGATCGTGCCCATCGAGACAGTGCGGCGTGCTTGGCTGTGGCTTGAATCCGTCGAAGATCAAGTCTCCGCGGATGTCGGCCGTGTAGTTCAAACTCCCAAATCTGACCTGATGGCCAGGGGCGCAGCTTTCGATCTGCTCCAGATGGCCAAGTGAGTTGGCCCGCAGTGCGAAGCCGCCGGATACGAAGATCTGTCCGGGGAGAAAAGTCTCACCCTGGACCATGTTGATGATCGAATGAGCCATCGGGCCTAAGGATGACGACACAGATGAACTCTCAATGAAAGCACTAATGTCGGTGTCAAAACCGGCGGATCTTGGGTAGGGGGTCCTGAACTGTTCGTCTAGGCGGATGGTAACAGGAGACAAGGGACACGATGTTTTTACCCAGGTTCGGGCCCTCTCGATGGAGGTAATACCCTACTCCTGCTTGATTAATATTGATGATATGGGTAGTACAAGAGTGGATCTACCACGAGATCAGAGAGGCTAAACCCTAGAAGCTAGCCTATGGTATGATTGTTGTTCGTCCTACGGACTAAAACCCTCCGGTTTATATAGACATCGGATAGGGTTAGGGTTACACAGAGTTGGTTACAATGGTAGGAGATCTACATATCCGTATCTCCAAGCTTGCCTTCCACGCCAAGGAAAGTCCCATCCGGACACGGGACGAAGTCTTCAATCTTGCATCTTCATAGTCCAGGAGTCCGGCCAACGGTGATAGTTCGGCTATCCGGACACCCCCTAATGCAGGACTCCCTCAGCGGGTGACAATTGAGTAGGTGATAGCCATAGGTAGATCAAGCATGAGGAGCAAACTGACTTAGGTAAATGCACGAACGATTCATGCCACTGGGTCGGACTCGAGCGGCTTGGGGATGATGCAGCACGTGGGGCGCCCCCTGCAAGGTAAGCTAAAGATGTAAAGGGATACATGCCACAGGGACGGACCCACGCGGCCTGGGAATGATGCAGCCCGAAGGACGCTCCCAGACAAATGAACTTGGAAAATGTCACCTGGTTCCGTTGCAGAAGGAGTGTTGGGGCAGCTAATGATGCGTGGTGCAGGGGTTGCTCCTCATGAGCCGCCAGGATCCTAAGCCTCGGGAGGCCCTGGGGGTCTAGGTGGTTCCTTCAGGACCGTCTCCATCTCCGCCAGGACTGCGTGGTGCCTGGCCTCCTGAGCCGCCAAGATGCTCTGCAAGCCGCGCTGGAAGGCGGACGCCACACTCGGCAGGCCAAAAGGCAAGCGAATGTAGCTGTGAGGTGGGCCCTCACAGCACCCCACGCGCGAAGGCCAGAAGAGCTCCTGAGATGCGGCCCTGTTGAGCCCTGGGATGTCGATGCAGACGCGCAGCCCAGCATCCTCGCCTGGATGGAGAGCTGCGCCCGGTGAGCGGCGGTCGCCGCACATGGCTCTTGCATCCTGCAGTTCCTGAGTGGTCTTGGCAATGAACTCCTGAGCGTTGGCCGCTCCTCGCCCCATGTCCTCCTGGGGGAGACATGCCGTGAAGCACGCCTCCAAGTGGTGCCCGAGCGCCTCCCTCATGACGTTGGCAAGGTCTGAGGCCCTCCAGAAGAGAGCCCCCGAGCCCTGCTCGAGGAGGGCGTCGGGCACGCCTTGCTATGCGAGGGAGGGAGGCGCCCCAGGCGCGGGCGCTGATCCTGACGAGATACCACTTGCGGTGCCGCTCTCCCGAGGTCCGGCACGGAGTAGCTGCTTCTTCTTCTTGGGAACAACCTCAGGAGGGTACTGAGCCGCATTGTTGTCGGGGTCTTCGAGTGACGCTGCTTGAAAGGCGCGCTCGAGGGAGCACACCGCATCTCTTTCCTCGCAGGGGACTGTGATGATCCCGCCGCTTCCTGGCATCTTGAGGACGTTGTATCCGTGGTGCATCACCGCCATGAACTTGGCCACGGCCGGGTACCCGGAGATGGCATTGTATGGCAGACGGATGTGAGCGACGTCGAAGTCGATGAGCTCGGTGCGGTAGTTGTTGCGTTCTCCGAAGGTGACCAGAAGGCAGACCTGTCCTATTGGTGTGGTGGAGCCATTAGTCACTCCTGAGAAGGGCTTGGTAGGCTGAAGCTGATCGTATGGCACTTGGAGGCTCTCGAACGTCTCGACAGATAGGACGTTGAGCCCTGCGCCGCTGTCGATGAGGGTCTTGGTGACTTGTACATTGCTGATGAAGGGTGAACAAAGCATCGGGAGAGCGCCAACGGTTGCCGCGCACTTGAGCTGATCTACCGAACTAAAGGTGATGGCACACTTGGACCACCTGAGCGGGCCCGTTGCCTCGAGCCTGGGGAGGACTGCGTTCACCTCGCGAGCAAACTGCTTGAAGATGCGTTGAGAGGCTGGGGCTTGAGCTCCGCCCAGGATGCAGGCGATCACGCGTGGCTCTTGGAAGCCCCCATCCCCCTCGTCCTGATGGTGGTCGTTGTTCTGCCTTGGTCGTGGAGGCAGTGGAGGAAGACCGGCGTTGCCCTAAGGGCGGTCCTCGCGAGGCTGATCCCTCCAGGCACCCTCGCGAGGCTGGTCCTGCCAACGGTCCTCACGAGGCTGGTGGCGGCACTCCTGGCGTGGGCCATGGTTGTCCCAACATCCTCCGCCACGTCCTCCTCCTCGGCCGTAGCCCCGATCGTTGCGCTCGGGGCGTCGACCGAAGCGTCCATCCCGGATAGCCCTGAGCTCTTGACAGTCGTTGGTGTTGTGGCTATGCACGTTGTGGAACACGCAGAATGGTCGGCTGCTCTTGGATGACTCGGGCTGGTCCCTGCCACGCTTCGTGTCCAGCTCTGCCGCGAGCATGGCCACACCTTTGCACTTCACGTCCTTGGCCTTGGCTTTCTTTTCTTATGGGTCGGCAGCTGGGAGCTCGAGGAGGGAAAGGCGCCCTTCCTCAGCTCTTGCGCACTTGGTCGCCAGGTTGAACAGCTCCAGAGATGTGCACAACTCCTCATGGATGGCGAGCTCCTCCATCTTGACGTCGCGGACGCCATCAGAGAACGCCGAGATGATGGCCTCATCCATCACCTTGGGGATCTCGAGGCGAACGTTGTTGAAGCGCTGGATGTACTTCTAGAGGGTCCCTCCTGGCTGCTGCTTGATGCGGCGCAGGTCACCCGTGGCCGAGGGGTGGTCGCGAGTGCCCTGGAAGTTGGCGACGAAGCAGTCGCGCATCTCGTCCTAGGAGGAGATCGAGCCCGGAGGCAGGTTCAGGAGCCAAGAACGAGCGCCCTCCTTGAGCGCCATGGGGAACCAGTTCGCCATGACTTTCTCGTCGCCGTTGGCCGTCTCGATGCTTAGCTCATAGAGTTGCAAGAACTCTGCAGGTTCGGGGGTGCCGTCGTAGCGAGGAGGCAGATCCGGCTTGAACTTGCCCGGCGAGGCGACGCTATGCAGCTCGAGGGTGAAGGCGCGACAGCCTGCCGTGGTCACGGGGCTCACCGTGGAGGTGGAGCTTGATCTTGGTGTGCCCGCGCCGCCACAGCCAGTGGCGCTCGGCCCTGCCGCAGCAAGCGATCCTGACGTGGCGGTGTGAGGAGCGGTAGAGCGTTCTCTTGCGGTCGAGGAACTTCTTGACAGCTTCTTTCTTCACGCGCGGGTGCTTGGCGCGGCGGGTCGCGCCGCGGGGCCGCGTGTCTTGGCGCCAGGGCGCCGTCTTGATGCAGAGGTGGTGGAGGCGCTCCGTGAGCTACGTCGCCCGTAGCCGGCGGTGGACGAGGCAGCGAGAGGGACGGTGCAGGGGAGCCCCCTGCGACGCTAACGAGCTCGGCGATGTGGTCCAACCAGTCCTCGTAGAGGTCGTCGACCGTGCGGTAGCGCAGGAGCTCGTGCGCCATGAGCGGTGCCGCCCGCACGTCCGTGGGAGCACGACAAGCGTGAACGACGAACCGGCGGGGGTCAGTGACTGAGTGGCGGTGCAGCCATCCCGCCGCACCGAGGGGTGCAGCAAGGACACCTGCTGCTCGTTTCCGGCCGGGCCGGTGGCAGTGTTGGCGGCGGGTGACGGAGAATGATGGGGAGGCCCGCCGACAGGAGCCGTCAAGGCGACGCGGGCGGCGAGGGCGGCCTGGAGCGGTGAAGCACGGATCGACGAGAGGAAGGCTTCAGCGCACCCCTACCTGGCGCGCCAAATGTCGGATTTAGGGTTCCGGCAGAACCCTTGAGGTTTGAACACTCGGGTGCGCACGAAGATCTCTCCTCTCCCACGCTCTCACGCTCCACGATCTCACGGACTAGGTCGCTGAACCCAAAGAACACGAGGACACAAGATTTATACTGGTTTGGGCCACCGTTGTGGTGTAATACCCTACTCCAGTGTGGTGTGTGGATTGCCTCTTGGGCTGAGGATGAACAGTACAAGGGGAAGAACAGCCTGTTGAGGTGAGGTGTTCTTGTGCTTGGTGAGCTGGTGTGCAAGTGAGGATTGGTCGAGATCAGTTCGAGCTGCCTCCTACTGTGGTGGCTAGTCCTATTTATAGAGGCCCTGGTCCTCTTCCCAAATATTGAGCATGAAGGGATGCCACAACAGCCAATTTGAAAGGGGACAACTGTACAGCTTATCCTGACAAAAGTAGTCATCGCCTGCCAAAGGCTCTGGTAGTGACGCCGTCTTGGGCTCCACAGTGACCTCCATCCTGCTGGTCTTGGTCTTGTTGCACCGATATGGAATCCTTTGCCTGATGCCTCGGTACTCTTCGCTTGCGCTTGCCTCCTTAGCACCAAAGAGGAAGCAAGGACACTGTGCGCGCTGGCGCCTGCTACGTATTGAGCTTGCGTTGGTTTTCCCCAAAGAGGAGAGGATGATGCAGCACAATAGCGTAAGTATTTCCCTCAGTTTTTGAGAACCAAGGTATCAATCCAGTAGGAGGCCACGCGCAAGTCCCACGTACCTGCACAAAACGATAGCTACTACTTAACCAACGCGATTAGGGGTTGTCAATCCTTCACGGTCACTTACGAGTGAGATCTGATAGAGATAATATTTTTCGGTATTTTTGGTATAAAGATGCAAAGTAAAAAGTAAAAGCAAAGTAAAAACAAAGCAAGTATAAAAGTGATAGAGATTGATATGATGAGAATAGACCCGGGGACCATAGGTTTCACTAGTGGCTTCTCTCAAGAGCATAAGTATTCTACGGTGGGTGAACACATTACTGTTGAGCAATTGACAGAATTGAGCATAGTTATGAGGTTATCTAGGTATGATCATGTATATAGGCATCACGTCCGAGACAAGTAGATCGAAACG
Organism: Aegilops longissima; assembly: GCA_021605205.1. Classification (NCBI taxonomy): domain Eukaryota; kingdom Viridiplantae; phylum Streptophyta; class Magnoliopsida; order Poales; family Poaceae; genus Aegilops; species Aegilops longissima. The sequence goes on along the minus strand of CM038678.1, from coordinate 692,827,106 downwards.
ATTTTGCATCTACTACTATTACTCCACTCATCGACCGCTATCCAGCATGCATCTAGAGTATTAAGTTAAAAACAAAGTAACGCCTTAAGCAATATGACATGATGTAGAGGAATAAATTCATGCAATATGATAAATACCCCATCTTGTTATCCTTGATGGCAACAATACAATACGTGCCTTGCAACCCTTTCTGTCACTGGGTAAGTACACCGCAAGATTGAACCCAAAGCTAAGCACTTCTCCCATTGCAAAAACTACCAATCTAGTTGGCCAAACCAAACGGATAATTCAAAGAGACTTGCAAAGATAACTCAATCATACATAAAAGAATTCAGAGAAGATTCAAATATTATTCATGATAAGCTGGATCATAAACCCACAATTCATCGGTCTCAACAAACACACCACAAAAAGAAGATTACATCGAATAGATCTCCACGAGAGAGGGGGAGAACATTGTATGGAGATCCAAAAAGAGAGAAGAAGCCATCTAGCTACTAGCTATGGACCCGAAGGTCTGAAGTAAACTACTCACACTTCATCGAATGGGCTATGGTGTTGATGTAGAAGCCCTCCGTGGTGGATGCCCCCTCCGGCAGAGTTCCGGAACAGGCCCCAGAGATGGGATCTCGTGGATACAGGAAGGTATGGAGGTGGAATTAGGTTTTTGGCTCCTCCTCTGATCTGTTGGGGGTACGTAGGTATATATAGGAGGAAGGAGGACGTCAGTGGAGCGTCAGGGGCCCATGAGGTAGGGGGGCGCGCCCAGGGGGGCGCCCTCCACCCTTGTGACCGCCTCTGGCACTTCTTGGAGTAGGGTCCAAGTCTCCTGGATCACGTTCGGTGAGAAGATCACATTCCCGAAGGTTTCATTCCGTTTGGACTCGTTTGATATTCCGTTTCTTCGAAACACTGAAATAGGCAAAAAAACAGCAATTCTGGGCTGGGCCTTCGGTTAATATGTTAGTACCAAAAGTAATATAAAAGTGGAAACTAAAGCCCAATATAGTCCAAAATAGTAGATAAAGTTGCATGGAGCAATAAAAAATTATAGATACGTTGGAGACGTATCAGGCATCCCCAAGCTTAATTCCTGCTCGTCCTCGAGTAGGTAAATGATAAAAAGAGAATTTTTGATGCGGAGTGGTACTTTGGCATAATTTCAATATAAATCTTCTTACTTGTGATATGAATATTCAGATCCGAAAGATTTAAAACAAAAGTTCATATTGACATAAAAATAATAATACTTCAAGCATACTAATCAAAGCAATCATGTCTTCTCAAAATAACATGGCAAAAGAAAGTTCATCCCTACAAAATCATATAGTTAGGCTATGCTTCATTTTCATCACACAAAGATGTTCCCAACTTATATACCCCCGATGACAAGCCAAGCAATTGTTTCATACTCAAATAATCTCAAACTCTTTCAACCTTTACGCAATACATGAGCGCGAGCCATGGATATAGCACTATGGATGGAACAGAATATGACGATGGGATTGTGTGGAGAAGACAAAAAAAAAGAGAAAGTCTCATATCGACGAGGATAATCAACGGGCTATGGAGATGCCCATCAATTGATGTCAACATGAGGAGTAGGGACTGCCATGCAACGTATGCACTAGAGCTATACAAAAGAAACTAAGTGGGTGTGCATCCAACTTGCTTGCTCACGAAGACCTAGGGCACTTTGAGGAAGCCCATCATTGGAATATACAAGCCAAGTTCTATAATGAAAAATTCCCACTAGTATATGAAAATGACAAAATGAGAGACTCTCTATCATGAAGATCTTAGTGCTACTTTGAAGCACAATATATGAGGCTCACTACATGAAGAACAAGGTGCTACTTTGAAGCACAATATATGAGACTCACTACATAAAGAACAAGGTGCTACTTTGAAGAACAAGTGTGGTAAAAGGATAGTATCATTGTCCCTTCTCTCTTTTTCTCTCATTTTTATTTATTTATTTGGGCCTTTTCTCTTTTTTTTTATGGCCTCTTATTTTTTTTCGTCCGGAGTCTCATCTCGACTTATGGGGGAATCATAGTCTCCATCATCCTTTCCTCACTTGGGACAATGCTCTAATAATGATGATCATCACACTTTTATTTCTCTTACAACTCAACAATTACAACTCGAAACTTAGAACAAAATATGACTCTATATGAATGCCTCCGGCGATGTACCGGGATGGTGCAATGAATCAAGAGCGACATGTATGGAAAATAATGCATGGTGGCTTTTCCACAAATACGATGTCAACTACATGATCATGCAATGGCGATATGACAAAAGTAATGTATGTCATAATAATGATGATGGAAGTTGCATGGCAATATATCTCGGAATGGCTATGGAAATGCCATGATAGGTAGGTATGGTGGCTGTTTTGAGTGAGATATAAGGAGGTTTATGTGTGAAAGAGCGTATTGTATCACGGGGTTTGGATGCACCGGCGAAGTTTGCACCAACTCTCAAGGTGAGAAAGGGCAATGCACGGTACCGAAGAGGCTAGCAAATGCGGAAAGGTAAAAGTGCGTATAATCCATGGACTCAACATTAGTCAAAAGAACTCATATACTTATTGCAAAAATTTAGATGCCATCAAAAATCAAGTACTACGCGCAATGCTCCTAGGGGGATAGATTGGTAGGGAAATACCATTGCTCGTCCCCGACCGCCACTCATAAGGATGCACAAGCCAGGTACACTTCATGTTTCAAATTTGTTACACAACTTTACCCATACGTGCATGCTACGGGACTTGCAAACTTCAACACAAGTATTTATCAAATTCACAAATATCAACTAGCACGACTTTGTAATTATTACCTCCATGTCTCAAAACAATTATTAAGCATTAAATTTATCTTAGTATTCAATTCACTCCAAAGAAAGTTTCACATATCTTGAACACCAAGTATATTAACATTAAGCAAATTACCATGCTATTAACGATTCTCAAAATAATCTAAGTGAAGCATGAGAGATCAAGTTTCTTTAAAACAAATCCACCACCGTGCTCTAAAAGATCTAAGTGAAGCACAAGAGCAAAAATTATCACGCTCAAAAAAATATAAGTGAAGCACTATGAGCAAAACTATCAAGCTCAAAAGATATAAGTGAAGCACATAGAGTATTCTAACAAATTTCAAATCATGTATGGTTCTCTCAAAAGATGTGTACAGCAAGGATGATTGTGGTAAACTAACAAGCATAGACTCAAATAATACAAGACGCTCCAAGCAAAACACATATCATGTTGGTGAATAAAAATATAGCTCCAAGTAAATTACCGATGGAAGTAGACGAAAGAGGGGATGCCTTCCGGGCCATCCCCAAGCTTTGACTTTTTGGTGTCCTTGGATTATCTTGGGGGTGCCATGGGCATCCCCAAGCTTAGGCTCTTGCCACTCCTTGTTCCATAATCCATCAAAAGAATTCACCAAAAACTTGAAAACTTCACAACACAAAACTCAATAGAAATCTCGTGAGCTCCGTTAGAGAAAGAAAACAAAAGACTACTTTAAGGTACTGTAATGAACTCATTCTTTATTTATATTGGTGTTAAACCTACTCTATTCCAACTTATCTATGGATTATAAACTATTTTACTAGCCATAGATTCATCAAAATAAGCAAACAACACACGCAAAACAGAATCTGTCAAAAACAGAACAGTCTGTAGTAATCTGTAACTAACGCAAACTTCTGGAACCCAAAAAATTCTACCAAAACTAGACGGCCTGGAAAATTTGTTTATTGATCAGAAGCAATTTGAATCACTATTTTATCACGTTCTGGTGATTTTTAACAATTCGGGCACTGAGCGCAAATATTCTGGAAATTACAGCAAGATCTAATAACTATCTCCCAAGAAGATATAATAGGTTTAACTTGGAACAAACACTAATTAAAAGATAAAACCACATCTAAACAGAGGCTAGATGGATTATTTATTCCTAGACAGAAGCAAAAACAAAAACTAAAAATAAAATTGGGTTGCCTCCCAACAAGCGCTATCGTTTAACGCCCCTAGCTAGGCATTGAGATTTCAATGATGCTCACATGAAAGACAAGAATTGAAGCGCAAAAAGAGCATCATGAAACACGTGACAAACACATCTAAGTCTAACATACTTCCTATGGATAGGCATATTATAAGCAAACAAATTTGCAAGGCAAACAAAAACTAGCATATGCAAGGAATAAGAAAGAGACGATAGCAATCTCAACATCACGAGAGGTAATTTAGTAACATGAAAATTTCTATAACCATATTTTCCTCTCTCATAATAATTACATGTAGGATCATAAGAAAGTTCAACAATTAGCTATCACATAACATATTCTCAACACGATCCACATGCATGCGAAGTTGACACTCTTCCGAAATAGTGGGATTAATATTAACTAAAGTCATGACCTCTCCAAACCCACTTTTATCAAAAACTTCATAATATTGAACATTATCCAAATATGTGGGATCTAAATTTGACACTCTTCCAAACCCACTTTCAATATTATTGCAAACACTATTATCAATCTCATATTCATCATGGGGATTAAACAAATTTTCAAGATCATAAGAAGAATTACCCCAATCATGATCATTGCAACAAGTAGAGGACATAGCAAAACTAGCATCCCCAAGCTTAGGGTTTTGCATATTTTTAGCACAATTGACATCAATAGAATTTATAGTAAAATCATTGCAATCATGCTTTTTATTCAAAGATCTATCGTGAATCACTTTATAAAGTACTTCATCACAATTTTTAGATTCACGAATTTCAGGCAAAACCTCATAAAGATATCTAGTGCACTCAATTCACTAGCAATAGGTTCATCATAATTGGATCTCTTAAAGAGATTAGCAAGTGGATGAGGATCCATAAACTTTTAGCAAGCGAAGATGCAAGCAAAAAGAAGGCACATGGTAACACAAGATTGAACGGAGGAAGGGCGAATAAAACGGCAAGGGTGAAGTGGGGGAGAGGAAAACGAGAGGAAAATGGCAAATAATGTAATGCGAGAGATAGGGATTGTGATGGGTACTTGGTATGTTGACTTTTGCGTAGACCTCCCCGACAGCGGCGCCGAAATCCTTCTTGCTACGTCTTGAGCTTGCGTTGGTTTTCCCCAAAGAAGAGAGGATGATGCAACACATGGCGTAAGTATTTCCCTCAGTTTTGAGAACCAAGGTATCAATCCAGTAGGAGGCCACGCACAAGTCCCTTGTACCTACACAAAACGATAGCTACTCGCAACCAACGCGATTAGGGGTTGTCAATCCCTTTACGGTCACTTACGAGAGTGAGATCTGATAGAGATAATATTTTTGGTATAAAGATGCAAAGTAAAAAGTAAAAGCAAAGTAAAAACAAAGCAAGTATAAAAGTGATAGAGATTGATATGATGAGAATAGACCCGGGGACCAAAGGTTTCACTAGTGGCTTCTCTCAAGAGCATAAGTATTCTACGGTGGGTGAACAAATTACTGGTGAGCAATTGACAGAATTGAGCATAGTTATGAGGTTATCTAGGTATGATCATGTATATAGGCATCACGTCCGAGACAAGTAGATCGAAACGATTCTGCATCTACTACTATTACTCCACTCATCGACCGCTATCCAGCATGCATCTAGAGTATTAAGTTAAAAACAGAGTAACGCCTTAAACAAGATGACATGATGTAGAGTAATAAATTCATGCAATATGATAAATACCACATCTTGTTATCCTCGATGGCAACAATACAATACGTGCCTTGCAACCCTTTACATCCTTTGGTAAGGACACATAAGATTGAACCCAAAGCTAAGCACTTCTCCCATTGCAAAAACTACCAATCTAGTTGGCCAAACCAAACGGATAATTAGAAGAGACTTGCAAAGATAACTCAATCATACATAAAAGAATTCAGAGAAGATTCAAATATTATTCATAGATAAGCTGGATCATAAACCCACAATTCATCGGTCTCAACAAACACACCGCAAAAAGAAGATTACATCGAATAGATCTCCACGAGAGAGGGGGAGAACATTGTATTGAGATCCAAAAATAGAGAAGAAGCCATCTAGCTACTAGCTATGGACCCGAAGGTCTGAAGAAAACTACTCACACTTCATCGGAGGGGCTATGGTGTTGATGTAGATGCCCACCATGGTGGATGCCCCCTCCGGCGGAGCTCCGGAACAGGCCCCAAGATGAGATCTCGTGGATACAGGAAGGTACGGCAGTGGAATTAGGTTTTTGGCTCCTCCTCTGATCTATTGGGGGTACGTAGGTATATATAGGAGGAAGGAGGATGTCGGTGGAGCGTCAGGGGGCCCACGAGGTAGGGGGCGCGCCCAGGGGGGGGGGGGAGGCGCCCTCCACCCTCGTGACCGCCTCTGGCACTTCTTGGAGTAGGGTCCAAGTTTCCTGGATCACGTTCGGTGAGAAGATCATGTTCCCGAAGGTTTCATTCTGTTTGGACTCCATTTGATATTCCGTTTCTTCGAAACACTGAAATAGGCAAAAAAACAGCAATTCTGGGCTGGGCCTCCGGTTAATAGGTTAGTCCCAAAAGTAATATAAAAGTGGAAAATAAAGCCCAATATAGTCCAAAACAGTAGATAAAGTAGCATGGAGCAATAAAAAATTATAGATACGTTGGAGACGTATCAGCGCCCGCCCGGCCTTGGTCGTCATGGCTCACATCATGATAACCTCGCGAGGTTTGCCTTGCCTTGATCCCTCCGCCCCTCGCGAGCCAGCCTGGTGAGGCCGCTCCCGAGGAGGTCTTGTGTCGTCCGCCTAGCGAGGCTTGGCCCCTCGCGAGGGTCTTGAGCGCTTGTTGGTGAAGATGGGCCGTACGGGCCCGCTTGTGGAGCCACGCCGTGGGCCGCAGGCAGGCTAGTCTGGGGACCCCCTTTCCCATAACGCCGACACTATGGGCCCCCATTTGCATTGATTCCAACTCCCAAAAATCACATATATTCCAAAATAATTCTCCATAAATTTTTATCATGTTTGGACTTCGTTTGATATGGATATTCTGCAAAGCAAAAAACATGCAAAAAAACAGGAACTGGCACTGGGCACTGGATCAATAGGCCAGTCCAATAAATCATATAAATTGTTGCCAAAAGTATGTAAAAGTTGTATAATATTGGCATGGAACAATAAAAAATTATAGATACGACGGAGACGTATCAGCATCCCCAAGCTTAATTTTTGCTCGTCCTCGAGTAGGTAAATGATAAAAAAGATAATTTTTGATGTGGAATGCTACCTAGCATAATCTTGATCATATATCTAATCATGACATGATCATTAATACATGAGTATTTGTCGATTGTACTAGAGTAGGGGTACCTAGTATCCCGAACTTCGTGCCTGGCGATTCAGACACCAGCGGCGGGGCTTGCCTAGTGACCGCCAAGGTCCTCCGCGGCTCCTTTGGAGCCATTCAAGAACAAAGTATTCAAGGCCCGGCAAGAGGAGCTTGCCGGAAGGCCACTCAAGGCACGCAGAAGACAAGGCCCGGCAAGAGGAGCTTGCCGGGAAGGCTTGGTGGCGACAAGCTCCCGGCGCGACAAGGATTCAGCTGCGGCAAGGTGCTTGCCGCGGCGAGCAACCTCTCTTCATCTCCGCTCCGGCTCATCCAACAACGTGTCGCCATGGGGCCATTCCAGGCGTGCGTGTCAAGAAGCTGTGCAGCCAGCAGGGAGTAGCGATAAGCGGCGCTGACAAGCTTACCATCGTGGCAAACGGTGGTGCACCTGACGGTCCCTGTTGCACTGTTTAGGCGACAGGGACGGGCATTTATTGATCTTGTCCCTTGTCGTCAGAGTTAGGTATAAGCATTGTACACTGTACAGATCGGTGTACCAACTACTGTTTTCCCATTTTTGCCCTTGTCTACGTTGCCACCTGTGGTGACCCCTTGAGCCTATAAAAGGAGGCCCATGTGCAACATAGAGAGGGTTCGGCTCCGTTGGGTCCATTCGACTCATTCGAGATCACGCTCACTCAGGCTAGGTTTTGTAGCTTTCATTGCTCCCTAGCAAGAATACAATCAACCAAGCAGCAGTAGGAGTATTATCTCTCCGGAGAGCTCCGAAGCTGGGTAATCTGCTCGTGTGCATCGCCTCGATCTGTTCTTCGTGCAATCTCCGCCCCCACCGAACCACAAGGGACTCGGTCCGCCAGGTCCCATAGGTGTTCATGGGTCACGATCAGCTTCCCCGACATCTTTGGCGCGCCAGGTAGGGGGCGTCGAGGCTGTGTGAACCCGATCCAGCGGTCACACGAGCAACTTCTTCATCATCTTCGTCAACATGCCACCGAAGAAGAAGGCTTCGGTGGCAGCAGAGCCGTCCGCGTCAAACCCACCACCACCGGGCTGGCGAGTGGTGGGGAAGGCAGCGGAGGAGGAACGCGTCGTCGAGGCCCCACGGCGCTGCCAAGTCCAAGGGCAAGCGGCGCAGGCTTGGCGTCGAATCGTGCAGCGTCCGTCTCGGGAGGCGCGGGACCGACAACGCGTCATGATGCTCACATTGCCATCGCTCGTTGGATCAAGGCCAAGCTGGAGGATCCGAGGCCCTCGAGACCCGCATGCGCCAACATCTTTGATGCAGCGAGTACGATCGCTTGGGCGGGATGCTGCTCCTCCTAACTTGGTTAGAAGTCCGAGCACATCCGTTTCTCGCACCGTCGCCATTGCCACCCACCACTCCAGCGAAGCCTTGGCGAGAGCTCAAGCGCTTCTAGACTACCCTCCAATGGCCGACAAGGTCGACGAATGGAGGGCCACCATCGAGTCTCATCGGCTTTGCCAGCGGCGATACTCATGGCAACCAACTGCGTCCTTGCGCGGCGAGGCGACAAGGCAAGAGCCGGTGGTGGCGAGACACTGTGAAGTGCAAACACCATGCACTCTCCATCCCGAAGGCCAAGATCACCAGCTCCTCGATCCACCTCGGCAGGCGACTCCACCACGTCGCCGAATCCACGAGCTCGCCGTGATCAGCGCCAAGTTCTTGAGCAGGCAACAAGAAGACGCTTCGAACTCGCATCGGCGCGAAGAGAAGCGGCGTCAATCCGACCAGCGCGCGGGCCCGCTATTGACATGCATGCGCCCGAAGAACGAGCGACTTGCCGTCTGTGATAGGTTGCCCTGCGTTCACCCGAGAGCTGCGGCAAGTCGATGGCCCGACAAGAAAAACTTCAAGCGGATGTGCGGAGAAGTATGATGGCAGGACACACCCATCGGAGTTCCTCAGCATCTACACCATTGCGGTGCGAGCTGCGGGGGCGAGGCGACAAGATCCTCGCCAACTACTTCCGGCGGTACTCAAGCCAAATGTCGAGATCTTGGCTCATGCACTTGCGGACAGTTCCATATCTTCTTGGGCAGATCTATGCCATCAGTTTGTCGGTGCCTTCACGGTGACCACAAACCTCATGGCCAGGAGAGTGACCTTCACCTGCTCGCCGGAAGGAAGGAGAGTCCTGCGCAAGTTCATCCAGAGATTCAGCCACATGCACTACAACATCCCAGATGTCCACCCTGCCGCGGTGATCAGCGCATTTCATCGAGCGTCGCGGAACCGCGGGATGAGGAGGAGATGGCGATGTGTAAAGTCAAGGACGTCGATGAACTGTATGCCTTGGCCGACAAGTGTGCGCGTCTTTGAGGAAGGAAGAAGACTCGAGAGAGAATGTTGAAGCAGGATCTGACAGTGAGGAGACCGCCCCGACAAAGAAGAGCCGACGGCGGAACAACAGAAAGAAGAAGAGCAAAGAGGTACTAGTTGTCGAACAGTCCGGCAACGGAGGTGGCGCCAAGAAGGCCAAGGCTGGTGGCTCCGGCAAGGAGGTTGCCACGACACCGACCGCCAAGCTGTGGCGACCGCCGACAAGCGAGACAGCTCAACAAACGATCTTGCAAGATTCACCGCACCAAGGGCCACGACCTCGAGCCGCAAGAAAGTCGAGCAGCTTGTTGAACAACGAAAGGCTGAGTCGGCGGCGAGACAAGGAGAAGGCCCAGGAAGGTGTTAGTAGCACTAGCAAGAAGAGACCGGTCGGGGAGGGCGCCATGCAAGGCCAAGCAACGGCAAGGTGTAACACCCCTAAGTATCTTTCCATATTTGTAACTCCAACTCTTGCCATTTTCGGCATTGTGATATGATATTCCCTCCGTGGTTGGGTTTTCTTCATTTTGCATTTTGTCCATGTCATGCATTTTATATCATGTCATCATGTGCATCTCATTTGCATACGTGTTAGTCTCTTGATTCGAGCATTTTTCCGTTGTCCGTTTTGCAATCCGCACTCCTATGTCCCCGGCATCCCCTTTACGTTTTCCGTGGCGGTACTAAACCTTCTCGAATGGACCGAGGTTTGTCAAGTGGCCTTGGTATACCACCGTTAGACCACCGGTCAAGTTTGGTCATTTGGAGCTCGTTTGGTACTCAGCGGTTAACCGCACCCTCGCAAAGGCTTCTTTTAAGTTGCAGCCCAACACCCTTCAAAACAGCCCAATAACCCATCTAAGTCACTTCCATGCTCTCCGTCGTTCGATCACGATCGTGTGGTAACCGCACCTCATTTGGACTCTCCTAGCTCCCTCTATGCCTATTTAAACACCTCACGTCCAATCCGGGTCTTCTTCCTCCGAAACCCTAAAAAACGTCCCAGCGCCGCCCGAACCGTCCGCCGCCGCCCGCAGCCATCGACGTCGCGCCACGTGGCGCCTCGCTCCCGCCGACCGCGCCCGCCCGGCCCATGGCAACCCGCCCGAGCCGCACGGGCCCGACCCGCGCCGTCGCCGCCACCGGCCAGCGTGCCCGCCGCCGCCTCGTCTCCCTCGCCGCCCGGCCGGCCGGCCGCCGCCGCCCTCGTCGGCGGCGCCGTCGCCGCATCCCGCCGCCCGTCGCCACGGCCGCCATCGGCCAGCCGGCGCCTCCGCCGTCGCCGCCACCGCCACCGCGGCGCCGGCGACCTCCGCCGTCGTCGGCCCGGCCCCGCCTCCTCTCCTCCGGCCCCGGCGAGCCGCGCCGCCGCCGCCCTTGATCGGATCCGGCCCGATCCGGATCTCAGATCCCGTTGGGTTGACTTCTTCCCCCCTAAAATCGTGTAAGTTTTATTCCGTTGATTATTTTCGTGGCATTTTCAACGCATCATAACTCTGCACCGGTAGCTCCGTTTCGTGTGTGTAATACGTCAAAATGTTCGCCTCGAAGAGTAGATCATTTCATCTCATTGCATCATTTTCATTTGAGCTCATCTTGATGCCCGAAATGCTGTTAGAAGAGGGCTATGTGATGTTAGTTTCTGTTTCTTAACAGAACTTGCACTTTTGTTATTTTTGCTATGATCGATGTGTGCACCCTATGAATTTGAGTCCTACATGTGTTTTGTAATATGCCATGCCATCTTTCCAGGGGTGTATGCCATGTATTTTCGTGATCTATGTGGTGACTAGCACAAGCATGCAAAGTAGGTGTCTGATGTTGCTGTTTTCACTCTGTTTCTTGATATTTTGATGCCATGTTAACTTGATGCTACCGAGAGAGCCATGCATATTTTGAGATACTTCAGTCAGGATGTTTTGAACATATGGTTATGCTCTATCCATCCATGCCTTTGTTTGCAATTATGGAGTGCCATAGCTTGAGTCAATCGAGCTCTACTTTTGCTATCAAATGTTTCCTGGCAGATTGTTTACATGTTATTCAATTTTGCCAAGGTTGTTGTGGTTGATCCATGTATGCTATGATGTTGTTCTTGCCATATATATCTTCTATGACATGTCTTCTTGATGTATGTATGCTTAGTTTATCATATAAGGCTCTGTAGTGAGTGCTTTGAGCTCTCAAACATGCCTACTTGTTATCTGTTTTTGACATGCCATGTTGCTGAATCTGTTAACGAAACTTGCGTTATTGACATGGGTGTTACTATAATTTCTGATCCTTTTTGGCTTATGGTCAGTAAGGGACTTTTGTTCTATTCTTTGACTAGATTCATGCCATGCCTTGTTTTGCTATTATAAGTTCCTGTAGCATGTTGTTTTCTTGCTCTGAACTTTGCTACCTGATGCTGTTTTTGCCATGTCCAGCCTGATATTTTTAGCACTTTTGCCATGCTTGTTTGAACTTGTTATGATGTGAACTAGCCGTAGCTCAGTGTTCATCGTTTGACAAGCATCTTGAGTAGATCACTGCCATATACTTTGTTGGTACGTTTGGGTGCAGTAGCTTAATTTCTTGTTGCTTGCTAAGTGGTATCTTGCTGTTAATGGCAGATTTGTGCCATTCTTGTTTTGCTTGTCATTTGCAAACCGTGCATCCGATTCGGTGATCTTTATATCGATTTCAACGAAATCATCTCATCTTTCAGTGGCATACTTGGTTTGCCAAGTTGATGCCTGGTTCATCATTTTCCTTCCGGAGCGCGCATACGCATTGCATATCACATCTCGCATATCATGCCATGTTTTGCATCATGTTGCGTGTGCATTGCACCGTGATTTATTGTGGTTCCTTTGTTTGTGTTCTTGCTTTGGGTAGAGCCGGGAGACGAGTACGTGATCGAGGAACCTGTTGAGAACGCTTACGAGGATCAAGCTTTCGACAACTCTGAGAACTTTGCAGGCAAGATGACCGTACCCTCGAAATCACTTCTATCTTTGCTATGCTAGATGCTCGCTCTTTTGCTATGCCTATGCCACGATGCCTACCACTTGCTATATCATGCCACCCATATTGCCATGTCAGCCCCTAACCAACCTTTCCTAGCAAACCGTTGATTGGCTATGTTACCGCTTTGCTCAGCCCCTCTTATGGCGTTGCTAGTTGCAGGTGAAGATGAAGTTTGTTCCTTGTTGGAACATGGAGATGTTGTTCCTTATTGGAAGATGTTTACTTGTTGGGGATATCACAATATATATCTGCTATAATTAATGCATCTATATACTTGGGTAAAGGGTGGAAGGCTCGGCCTTATGCCTGGTGTTTTGTTCCACCCTTTCCACCCTAGTTTTCCGTCATACCGGTGTTATGTTCCTTGATTTCGCATTCCTTACACGGTTGGGTGATTTATGGGACCCCCTTGACAGTTCGCTTTGAATAAGACTCGTCCAGCAAGGCCCAACATTGGTTTTACCATTTGCCACCTAAGCCTTTTTTCCCCCGGGTTTTCGCAAGCCCGAGGGTCATCTTTATTTTAACCCCTCCCGGACCAGGTGCTCCTTGAGTGCTGGCCCGAACCGAACCGCTTCTGCAGAGCCACCACAGGGAAACTCAAGGCTTGGTTTTACTCGTAGCTGTCTCATCCGGATGTGCCACGAGAACGAGATATGTGCAGCTCCTATCGGGATTTGTCGGCTGTCGGGTGGCTTTGCGGTCTTGTTTTATTCTGTCGAAATGTCTTGTTGTCCGGGATTCCGAGATTGATCGGGTCTTCGGTAGAAGGAATATCCTTCGTTGACGGTGAGAGCTTATAATGGGCTAAGTTGGGACACCCTGCAGGTATTATCTTTGAAAGCCGTGCCCGTGGTGATGAGGCAGATGGGAATTTGTTAATGTCGGTTGTAGAAAACCGAAGTTGATCTTAATTAAAATACACATCAACGCGTGTGTAACCGTGATGGTCTCTTCTCGTGGTCCGGGAAGTGAACACGATGTTGGAGTTATGCTTGGCGTAAGTAGTTCAGGATCACTTCTTGATCGCTACTAGCTTCACGACCGTGCTTTGCTTCTCTTCTCGCTCTCTTTTGCGAATGTAGCCACCATATATGCTAGGCGCTTGCTGCTGCTCCACCTCACTACTCTGTCCTTCCTATAATCTTAAATTGTCTTAATCTCGCGGGTGTGAGATTGTTGAGTCCCGTGACTCACAGATTCTACCAAAACAGTTGCGGTGCCGGCGATGCGGTCAGGTGGCATAACCGAGCTCACGTGGGAGTTCGACGAGGAGCGTGGTCGTTACTATGTGTCTTTTCCTGATGATCGATAGTGGAGCCAGTTGGAGCGATCGGGGATCTGTGTAGCATTTGGGGTATCTTCTTTTATTTTGGTTCCGTAGTCGGACCTTGAGTGTACTCTGAATGATGGATGTTTATTTATGTATTGTGTGAAGTGGCGACTGTAAGCCAACTATGTATCTCTTTCCCTTATGTATTACATGGGTTGTGTGAAGATTACCTTACTTGCGACATTGCTTTCAATGCGGTTAGGCCTCTAAGTCGTGCCTCGACACGTGGGAGATATAGCCGCATCGAGGGCGTTACAAGTTGGTAATCAGACCCTTCCCCGACTTAGGAGCCCCCTACTTGATTGTTTGCTGGCGTTGTTGAGTCTAGAACGGAAAATGTTTTGAGTCTTAGGATTATATATATCGGAGAGTAGGATTCTTTTTACTCCCAGGTCCTTAAATAAGCTCTGTGAGGTCTCTGGCGTAGAAGTTTTGACTCTCCTCTCCTCAAATTTCACTAAATTTTTTTAGGATCACGGGTATCTTGGAATCGTTCCGATGGTTTTGTGGCGAGAACATTGTTCTTGGTGCCTCGACATTTAGGGGTTGTGGCGGTGTCCGGGGAGTTGAGCTCCGAGGTGTTGTCGTCACAATTTTATCGTTGCAGATTCGGAATACCGAGATTTGCCGACATCGAAATCTCTTTTGTGCAGTTGTTGGTGAGATAACCCCGATAACCCAGTACTAGGGCGAGCTCGGGAGTATTTCCATGACTTGTATAACAGATGTTTTTCGAAGGTCGAGGTACACGATTTCCGAGGATTTCTTGGTTATGTGTTGACGGACGGATACAGCTGGATCTAGGTATTGTTAGTTTGGGTGATATATTTTGTGTCCCCTGTATCCCCAACACCAGTTGCATAACCAGAAAGTTTCGGGAGTTTATAGGTGGGATTCAAGTAGCTCTAGCATTTCTTCCCTTGAGATATTTGGTTCGTGATTGGGTAATCCTTACCACTTATTTGTTCTAGTCGTACCTTGTTATTTTTTTCATCAACCTTTAATCAAGTGGCTTCTCACCTTAATGGACGTGTGAGGTTAACTTTGGAATTCATTCGTTCATCCTTGTTGAATGTTTATTGTGAAGACTATATGTTGCAATTTCTATCCGTTGATTCAACTTGACTATTTGTCTATCAAATGCTAACGGATGTCACCCTCTTGAGATGGCTCCGCCAGCGTCTGAATCCGGAGCGGAATGATGGGAATCGGTCGAACCCTCCACCTCCACCTCCGCCTCCGGAGGCTGGCAACTATCATGGCAGCCACCAATGCCAATGCTCGAGATGATTTTGCAGCTCTTGCAAGAAGCGCACTCAAGGGCAAGGCAGTCAAGGAAATCAAGGTCAAGGCAACAACCAGCTGCACTTTGCTACTCTCAGTCAGTTCCTCGCTAATCAGCCGAAGTCTTTCAGTTTCTGTGTCGAGGCCACATACGCTGACGATTGGCTTGTGGACATCTGCAAACATTTTGAATGTAGCAATGTCGGACACGAGGACTTTGTCAAGTTTGCATCGTTTCAACTCAAGGACCAAGCTGCTGAGTGGTACCTGCAATACAAAGATTCGAGAGGATGTCGTGTCATTACAGGATGAGTTCCGCCGAGATTTGAGCTCACCACATTCCGAAAAGTGTTGTTGAGAGCAAGCGTGAGGAGTTCCGCAATCTCAAGCAAGGCAACATGTCGTGTATCAATACAATATCCAGTTCGAGCTTCGCTCGCTTTGCTAAGCAAGGCGTCCACGATGAAAAGAGTATGATCTATCAATTGGAGGTGGTCTCGAGAAGATCTGCAATTAGCTCTTGTGCTTTTGAGCGAGAAAAGTATGATGAATTCTACAACATGGCATTGAAGCAAGAAGCTGCCCAGCTCAAATGTGAGGCTTCTAAGAAGAGAATCGGGGATGCAGTTCAGTCTTCTTCTTCCTCTCAAGTGGCAGCTAAGCAGCGAAGTTCTACCTTCCTCCTCCTCCGTTCCGTCGGCCTTATCGGCGAGAAGAACTCAGGTGGCCGTGGATCTTCCCACCCGCCCAACCCAGCTATCGAGAAAAAGTCTAATTCTCAAGCTCCAAGGTCAAGTGCTCCTTACCACCGTCCGCTCTCGAGGTGACTTGCAACAAGTGTCGTGAGAAAGGTCACTATCGAACAAGTGCTTCAACCAGGCGTCTTCCGCCTCCTCCTCTGTGAAATCTTCCAGCAATGCAGTGGTCAAGCATAATCCCAAGTCTGCAAAGGTGAACATGATGAATGCAGCTCAAGCAGAGGAATCTTCTGATGTGATAATGGGTAATCTTCCAGTTAATGATATTCCTGCAAAAGTCTTATTTGATACTGGTGCATCACATTCTTTCATGTCATATCCTTTTGCATCGAAGCACAATTTTGACATAGAGGCATTACCTAAAGCTATGCAAGTTATTTCTCCGGCTAAGCGTTTGAGATCTACCATGTTGGTTCCAAATGTCGGTATCAAGATGGGCGATTATAGATTTCTGGCTAAACCTATTGTCCTTGGTGACTCGGATATTGATCTTATTCTCGGGATGGACTGGCTTTATCAGCACAAAGCTCAGCTTGATTGTGCTGCCAGGGAAATTCAATTGACTCACTCTTCTAATGATGTGATCATCTATGCGCTCGTGATGAAACCATTGGTTGTTTTCTCTCAATGAGAAGGGCGAATTGGATGCTATCTCTCGATTCGATCATTTGTGAGTACCAAGATGTCTTTCGGAAGAGCTTCGGGTATGCCTCCTCATCGGCCGGTTGAATTCGTTATCGATCTTGAGCACAGCTTGAACCCGTTTGCAAGCGTCCATACAAGCTTGGACCTGATGAGCTGAAGGAATTGAAGAAGCAGCTCGATGAACAAGAGCGTCTGGGTTTGATCGGACGAGTCCATCTCCTTGGGGTTGTGGTGTTCTTTTTGTCGAGAAGAAGGATGGCGCGGACCGACTTTCGTCGATTACCGTCCCTTGAATAAGAAGACTATCAAGAACAAGTATCCACTTCCCAACATCAATGAGCTTTTCGAGCAACTCAAAGGTGCTAAAGTGTTCTCAAGCTTGACCTTCGTAAGGGTTATCATCAGATTCGCATTCGTGAACAAGATATTCCCAAGACAGCATTGAACAAGCTTTGGTTCTTATGAATATCTTGTCATGTCTTTCGGCCTTGTCAATGCTCCTCCAACATTCTCTCGGATGATGAACTTCATATTCAACCCTACACCAATGAATTCGTCTTGGTCTATCTTGATGATATTTTGGTCTTCTCCAAGAATAAGAAGGATCATGCCAAACATTTGCGATTGGTGCTAGACAAGCTCGAGAGTATCAATTCTATCTGAAGTTCTCCAAATGTGAATTTTGGCTTGATGAAGTGCTTTACCTTGGTCATATCATCTCCGCCAAGGGCATCGCTGTTAATCCAGAAGGTGTCCGCATTGTGAATTGGGAACCTCCTCGGAATGTCAAGCAACTTCATGATTTTCTTGGTCTTGCAAGCTATTGCGAAGATTCGTTGAGAATTTCTCCAAGATTGCAAAGCCTCTTTCCAACCTCCTCGAAGCATGTGAAGTATATACGGTCTCCACGAGTGTGATGTTGCTTTCAATACTCTCAAAGAAAACTCGTCACAGCTCTGTCTTGACTCCTCTGATGAATCCAAGCCATTCGAAGTTTTACGTGATACTTCTCTTCAAGGTCTCGGTGCTGTGTTAATGCAAGAGAAGAGAGTTGTGGCTTATACCTCTCGTCAATTGAAGCCCAGAAAAAAGAACTACCCCACTCACGATCTTGAGTTGGCGGCAGTTCTCCATGCATTGATAACATGGAGACATCTCTTGTTGGGAAGGAAAGTGGACATTTTCACCGATCACAAGAGCCTCAAGTATATCTTCACTCAACCCAACCTCAACCTCGAGGCAGACTCGATGGGTGAAATGATTCAAGAGTACAACCCAAATATTGAATATACTCGGGCAAGGCCAATGTGATTGCAGATGCTTTGAGCAGGAAGGCTTATTACAGCAGTTTAATCCTCAAGCCCTTCCAACGGATCTCTGTGAAGCTTTCCATAAGCTGAATCTTCAAGTTGTTCCTCAAGGCGTTCTTGCCAACCTCATAGTCTCTCCTACTTTGGAAGATCAGATTCGTGAGGCTCAACTCCTGGATGCCATGGTGAAAAAGGTGAAGCGTGGTATCGACAAGGGCATTTCAAGTACAAGTGCTTCCACGTTGATGACAAAGATACTCTTTTCTTGAGGACGGATTGTGGTTCCTAAGGGTGATCGAGAAAAGTCATTATGAGCGAGGCACACAATTCGCTTCTATCCATTCATCACGGAAATGCGAAGATGTACCATGACCTCAAGCAGTCATATTGGTGGACTCGAATGAAGCGAAATTGCTCAATTCGTGAATGAATGTGATGTCTGCGAGAAGAGTGAAGGCAGAGCATGCGACCAGCTGGTCTCCTCCAACCTCTTGCTATTCGAATGGAAGTTTGATCATATCGAAATGGACTTCGTGACTGGATTTCCAAAGTCCAAGCGTGGAAATGATGCTATCTTCGTTGTCATTGACAAGCTTACTAAAGTGGCTCATTTTCTTCCTATCAAAGAATCTATCACAGCAGCTCGGTTGGCGAGCTATACACCTCGAGGATTGTCTCCTTGCGGCATTCCACAAGTGATCTCTTGAGACCGTGGCAACATCTTTACCTCAAGTTTTGGGATTCTTTTGAGAAGGCCATGGGCACCAACATTCGTTTCAGCACAGCTTTCCATCCTCAAACAAGTGGCCAAGTTGGCGAGTCAATCAAATCCTTGAAGATATGCTCGGGGCTTGTGTCATTTCCTTCGGTATGAAGTGGGAAGATTGTCTTCCATATGTCGAGTTCTCCTACAACAACAGCTTCCAAGCGAGTTCGGCAAGGCCCCATTCGAAATTCTCTATGGCGAGAAAGTGCGTACTCCTCTCAATTGGTCCGAGACAATGAGCGCCAACTTCTTGGCAATGACTTGATCACGAAGCGGAAGAAATGTGCAAAGTCATTCGTGAGAATCTCAAAGCCGCATAATCGCGCGGAAAACTATTATGATGACAAGCATCGTGATGTGGCTTTTGAAATCGGAGACCATGTCTACCTCGCATCTCTCAATGAAAGGCACTCGTCAACCCGGTATCAAAGGAAGCTTGCCCCTAGATCGTGGGTCCTTTCAAGATCATTGGCAAAAGCGATCTAGCCTATCAACGAGCTTCCGTCCAACCCGCGACGTGCATGATGTGTTTCACGTGTCACAACCGCAAGTGCTTCAAGACTCTGAGCGCACTATCAACTTGAAGAAATTGACCTTCAAGAAGATCTCTCTTATCATGAGCACCCGTTGCTATTCTTGAAGAAACCGGCGCAAGACTACGCAACAAGTCAATCAAATTCCTGAAAGTGAAGTGGTCACACCATTCCGACCGTGAAGCCACACAGGGGCGCGAGGATCACCTCCGTTCGAATATCCGGAGTTCTTTCAGTCCTAGATCTCGGGACGAGATCCTCTTGTAGTGGTGGAGTGTTGTAACACCCCGGAAGTATCTTTCCATATTTGTAACTCCAACTCTTGCCATTTTCGGCATTGCGATATGATATTCCCTCCGTGGTTGGGTTTTTCTTCATTTTGCATTTTGTCCATGTCATGCATTTTATATCATGTCATCATGTGCATCTCATTTGCATACGTGTTCGTCTCTTGATTCCGAGCATTTTTCCCGTTGTCCGTTTTGCAATCCGGCACTCCTATGTCCCCCGGCGTCCCCTTTTACATTTTTCCATGAGCGGGTACTAAACCTTCTCGTAATGGACCGAGGTTTGTCTAGTGGCCTTGGTATACCACCGTTAGACCACCGGTCAAGTTTCGGGTCATTTGGAGCTCGTTTGGTACTCCAACGGTTAACCGCACCCTCGCAAAGGCTTCTTTTAAGTTGCAGCCCAACACCCCTTCAAAACAGCCCAGTAACCCATCTAAGTCACTTCCATGCTCTCCGTCGTTCGATCACGATCGTGTGGTAACCGCACCTCATTTGGACTCTCCTAGCTCCCTCTATGCCTATTTAAACACCTCCCCGTCAATCCGGGTCTTCTTCCTCCGAAACCCTAAAAAATCGTCCCGCGCCGCCGGACACGTCTGCCGCCGCCGGACAAACCGCCCGCCGCCCGCAGCCACTGGCGTCGCGCCACGTGGCGCCTCGCTCCCGCCGACCGCGCAGCCCGCCCGACCCGGCCCGGCCGACCGAACGCCGGGCCCGACCCCAGCGCCCGTCGCCGCCACCAGCCGCGTGCCCACCGCCACATCGTCTCCCTCGCCGCCCGGCCGGCCGCCGCCGCCGCCCTCGCCCGCCCCAGCGCCGTCGCCCGCATCCCGCCCGGCCGTCGCCACCGCCCACCATGGCCGGCGCCCTCCGCCCTCGTAGGCCCGTCGGCCCGGCCCGCCTCCTCTCCTCCGGCCCGGCGAGCCGCGCCGCCGCCGCCCTCGATCGGATCGGCCCGATCCGGATCTCGAATCCCGTTGGTTGACTTCTTCCCCTAAAATCGTCCAAGTTTTATTCCGTTGATTATTTTGTGGCATTTTCAGCGCATCATAACTCTGCACCCATAGCTCCGTTTAAATGCGTGTAATATGTCAAAATGTTCGTCTCGAAGAGTAGATCATTTCATCTCATTGCATCATTTTCATTTGAGCTCATCTTGATGCCCTAAATGCTGTCAGAAGAGGGCTATGTGATGTTAGTTTACATTTCTTATGAGAACTTGCACTTTTATTATTTTGCTATGATTGGTGTGTGCACCCTATGAATTTGAGTCCTACATGTGTTTTGTAATATGCCATGCCATCTTTCCAGGGGTGTATGCCATGTATTTTTGTGATCTATGTGGTGACTAGCACAAGCATGCAAAGTAGGTGTCTGATGTTGCTGTTTTCATTCTGTTTCTTGATATTTTGATGCCTTGTTAACTTGATGCTACCAAGAGAGCCATGCATATTTTGAGATACTTCAGTAAGGATGTTTTGAAAATATGGTTATGCTCTATCCATCCATGAATTTGTTTGCAATTATGGAGTGCCATAGCTTGAGTCAATCGAGCTCTACTTTTGCTATCAAATGTTTCCTGGCAGATTGTTTACATGTTATTCAATTTTGCCAAGGTTGTTGTGGTTGATCCATGTATGCTATGATGTTGTTCTTGCCATGTATATCTTCTATGCCATGTCTTCTTGATGTATGTATGCTTAGTTTATCATATAAGGCTCTGTAGTGAGTGCTTTGAGCTCTCAAACATGCCTACTTGTTATCTGTTTTTGACATGCCATGTTGCTGAATCTGTTAACGAAACTTGCGTTATTGACATGGGTGTTACTATATTTTATGATCCTTCTTGGCTTATGGTCAGTAAGAGACTTTTGTTATATGCTTTGAGTAGATTCATGCCATGCCTTGTTTTGCTATTATAAGGTCCTGTAGCATGTTGTTTTCTTGCTCTGAACTTTGCTACCTGATGCTGTTTTTGCCATGTCCAGCCTGATATTTTTAGCACTTTTGCCATGCTTGTTTGAACCTGTTATGATGCGAACTAGCCGTAGCTCAGTGTTCATCTTTTGACAAGCATCTTGAGTAGATCACTGCCATATACTTTGTTGGTACGTTTGGGTGCAGTAGCTTAATTTCTTGTTGCTTGCTAAGTGGTATCTTGCTGTTAATGGCAGATTTGTGCCATTCTTGTTTTGCTTGTCATTTGCAAACCGTGCATCCGATTCCGGTGATCTTTATATCGATTTCAACCAAAATCATCTCATCTTTCCAGTGGCATACTTGGTTTGCCAAGTTGATGCCTGGTTCATCATTTTCCTTCCGGAGCGCGCATACGCATTGCATATCACATCTCGCATATCATGCCATGTTTTGCATCATGTTGCGTGTGCATTGCACCGTGATTTATTGTGGTTCCTTTGTTTGTGTTCTTGCTTTGGGTAGAGCCGGAGGCGAATGCGTGATCGAGGAACCTGTTGAGAACAGCTTACGAGGATCAAGCTTTCGACAACTCTGAGAACTTTGCGAGCAAGATGACCATACCCTCGAAATCACTTCTATCTTTGCTATGCTAGATGCTCGCTCTTTTGCTATGCCTATGCCACGATGCCTACCACTTGCTATATCATGCCACCCATATTGCCATGTCAGCCCTAACCATCCTTTCCTAGCAAACCGTTGATTGGCTATGTTACCGCTTTGCTCAGGCCCTCTTATAGCGTTGCTAGTTGCAGGTGAAGATGAAGTTTGTTCCTTGTTGGAACATGGAGATGTTGTTCCTTATTGGAAGATGTTTACTTGTTGGGGATATCACAATATATATCTGCTATAATTAATGCATCTATATACTTGGGTAAAGGGTGGAAGGCTCGGCCTTATGCCTGGTGTTTTGTTCCACCCTTGCCACCCTAGTTTTCCGTCATACCGGTGTTATGTTCCTTGATTTCGCGTTCCTTACATGGTTGGGTGATTTATGGGACCCCCTTGACAGTTCTCTTTGAATAATACTCGTCCAGCAAGGCCCAACATTGGTTTTACCATTTGCCACCTAAGCCTTTTTTCCCCGGGTTTCGCGAGCCGAGGTCATCTTTATTTAACCCCGGACGGTGCTCCTTGAGTGCTGGCCCGAACCGAACCGCTGTGGGGACACCACGGGAAACTTCGAGCTTGGTTTTACTCGTAACTGTCTCATCCGGATGTGCCACGAGAGCGAGATATGTGCAGCTCCTATCGGGTTGTCGGCTGTCGGGTGGCTTCACTGGTCTTGTTTTATTCTTGTCGAAATGTCTTGTAGTCCGGGATTCGAGATTGATCGGGTCTTCGGTAGAAGGAATATCCTTAGTTGACCGTGAGAGCTTATAATGGGCTAAGTTGGGACACCCTGCAGGGTATTATCTTTGAAAGCCGTGCCCGCGGTGATGAGGCAGATGGGAATTTGTTAATGTCGGTTGTAGAAAACCCGAAGTTGATCTTAATTAAAATACACATCAACCGCGTGTGTAACCGTGATGGTCTCTTCTCGGCGGAGTCCGGGAAGTGAACACGGTGTTGGAGTTATGCTTGACGTAAGTAGTTCAGGATCACTTCTTGATCGCTACTAGCTTCACGACCGTGCTTTGCTTCTCTTCTCGCTCTCTTTTGCGAATATAGCCACCATATATGCTAGACGCTTGCTGCTGCTCCACCTCACTACTCTGTCCTTCCTATAAGCTTAAATAGTCTTGATCTCGCGGGTGTGAGATTGTTGAGTCCCTGTGACTCACAGATTCTACCAAAACAGTTGCGGTGCCGGCGATGCGGTCAGGTGGCGCAGCCGAGCTCAAGTGGGAGTTCGACGAGGCGTGGTCGTTACTATGTGTCTTTTCACGATGATCGATAGTGGAGCCAGTTGGGACGATCGGGGATCATGTAGCATTTGGGGTATCTTCTTTTATTTTGGTTCCGTGAGTCGGACCTTGAGTGTACTCTGAATGATGGATGTTTATTTATGTATTGTGTGAAGTGGCATTTGTAAGCCAACTATGTATCTCTTTCCCTTATGTATTACATGGGTTGTGTGAAGATTACCTCACTTGCGACATTGCTTTCAATGCGGTTATGCCTCTAAGTCGTGCCTCGACACGTGGGAGATATAGCCGCATCGAGGCGATACACAAGAGCCAGACCTCCCAGCGGCGCGACAAGGATGAAAACGGCGGCGGCGGCAGCGAAGACATGGAAGGCGATGAAGCTGATGAGCAGGAGTTTGAGAAGGCAACAGAGGTCCTCTGCATTGGCGGTGGTGCTTCTCGCATACCTCACACCGCCAACTCAAGCAATGGATGCGGGAGGTTAATGCAGCGGAACCATCCGTGAAGTCACGTAGACCTCTGAAGTGGTCCACCGCCTATCATCTTGATATTGAGGACCACCCGATCGGCGTAACTGCGGTCGGTGCTTGCGATGTTGGTCTCACCAACTATCCGCAACCTCAAGGTCACCAAGATGTTAGTTGTGGCGGGGCCAGCTTAAATCTGATCTCCTCCGCGGTGCTCGAAGCTTCAAATCCACGGCAATGAGCTCGAAGAGGCGGCACTTTCAAGGAATCAACCCGGGAAGGAGCAAGCCGCAAGGGAAGATCACGTTGCCCGGTAACATTTGGCAGCGAACTGAATTCAGGGCCGAGAGGGTCACATTCGGCGTTGCTGATTTCCCATTGCCCTACAATGGGATACTTGGCAAATCCGGCACTTTCGCCAAGTTCATGTCGACCTCTCATTATGCATACAACTTTCTCAAGATGCCCGGCCCGATAAGTGTCATTTCTGTTCATGGCGACAAGAAAGATGCTCTTATCTGCGTCGACAAGATTCTACGGAAGCGGCAGCTGCGACGAAAGCAAGTCACTTGCGGCTGAAGCTCCGGGGAAGAAGACCACTTTGTCCGGCAAGAGCTCGATGCCCACTCGGCAGCGCACCTCTTGGTGCTACGCTACCGTCGAGGCCTTTCATCGAGCTCCACCGGCAAGTGCAAGAAGATGATGGCAGCTCCACGAAGACCAAGAAGGTGCCGCCAAGGAGGGCGACATTGGTGGTACCTTCACCATCGATGCCACTCTAGACCCTAAATAGGAAGGCGAGCTCGTTGCTTTCCTGCGGGCGAATGTCGATGTGTTTGCATGGCAACCATCGACATCCCGGTGTTCAGGAAAGTAATTGAGCACCACCTAGCTGTCTGTCCTCATCGCGGCCCGTCAAGCAAAAAGTCGAGGAAGCGGTGGTGGGCGCCAAGAGTTCATAGCGAAAGAGATCAAGAAGTTGGAAGCAGCAGGCCTTGTCGGAGGGTGCTCCATCCCGTGGTTGGCCAATCCGGTAGTTATGCATAAGGCAAATGGGAAATGGAGACTTTGTATTGACTTCACGGATGTTAATAAAGCTTGTCCCAAAGACCCATTTCCCTTGCCACGCATCGACCAGATTGTTGACTCCACGGCTGGATGTGATTTGCTTTCATTTCTTGATGCATATTCAGGATATCATCAGATATTCATGGCAGAAGAAGATGAAGAAAACCGCATTCATTACACCATGTGGCACATCTTTGTTTCATCGGATGCCTTTGGTTTGAAGAATGCTGGATCAACGTTTGCAAGAGTAGTCCATGGCGCTTTTGAGCCCCAAATGCACAGAAATGTAGAAGCCTACATGGATGACATAGTGGTCAAAACAAGGACAAAGCAACTCTGGTTCAAGATCTAGATGAGACCTTTGCAAATCTGCGCAAGATCAACCTCAAGCTCAACCCGAGAAGTGCGTGTTTGGAGTCCCTTCCGGCAAACTTCTCGGGTTCTTAATGTCTCGAGAGGGAATTGAAGCCAACCCGACAAGATCAAGGCCATTGAGCAGATTGAAGCACCAAAGCGCGTCAAGGATGTTGAAGACTTGCGGTTGCGTGGCTGCTCTCGGCGAGTTTATCTCTAGATCTGCTGGCGGCGCCCTGCCATTTTCAAGATTTTGAAAAAGGCAGGTCAATGAAATGGACTCTGAGCGGAGGCTGCGCTGCGGGACTTAAAGAGGTGCCTGTCCTCCACTCCAATACTTGTCGCACCTAGGCCACAAGAGAAGTTGCTACTGTACATAGCGGCAACCAATCAAGTGGTTAGTGCTGCGTTAGTAGCGGAAGGGAGGCGGATGATGAGCGGCAACAGAGGCAGATGCATCCAGCGACAAGCAGGGGGCTTCACCGTCAAGCTCTGGTCCCGACAAGAACAGATCTGCGCAGGATTGCGAGAAGATGCAGAAAAGGATTGTGCAGCGCCCGGTCTACTTTGTCAATTCCCTTCTGCAGGGGGCTAGGTCAAGGTACTCTAGTGTGCAAAAATTGCTTTTCGGCCTCCTCATGGCCTCGAGAAAGCTGCGCCATTACTTCCAAGCACATGAGATAACAGTCGTCACCCCCTTTCCGCTGAAGAGGATATTGCAAAATCCGAAGCAACAGGCAGGATTGTCGGTGGGCCTTTGGGCTGTCAAGCTTTGGCCTCAAGTTTGAAAGCACTTCAACTATCAAAAGCGAGCATTGGCAGAATTTATAGCGAGTGGGCGCCAACACAAGATGAAGAAATTCGAGGCGAGCATCCCGTCAAGGAGGCAAGTAAAGAGTGGCTGATGTACTTTGATGGTGCCTTCTCGCTGCAAAGCGCCCGGTGCGGCGTCTGCTTATCGCACCACGGTGAGCACCTCAAGTACATAGTCCGGATGCACTTTCCCAAGGAGCAAGCAACAAATAATCTGCAGTATGAGGGCTTGCTTGCGGACTCGAGGATAGCGATGGACCTTGGGATCGAGAAGCTCATTGTCGGGGTGACTCGCAGCTTGTCGTCCGCCAAGTAAACAAAGATTATCGAGTCCGTTGATGGAAGCCTCGTTGATGAAGTGAAAGCTAGAAGAACACTTTGAAGGCCTGCAAATGGAACATGTTCCAAGAGCTCGAGAATGATATTGCCGATGGCTTTGTCAAAGTCGCCGCCTCAAGTTACACAATGGAACCAGGAATTTTTGTGCTCAAGCTGACTCAACCAAGCTATAACGCCATCATTTGTCTGAGAACAAAAAGAGAAGTTGATTTCGGTGACTACTTTCGGCGAGCTCCACGAAGCCGCCGCCAAGAAGGTCCCCAAAATCAGCGAGATATCGGCGAGAACAGTCTGCTCCGACAAGCCCTAGGGTTTGTTTCGTTGAAGCGGGCGCTCCCGACAAGTTTTGCTCGGCAAGCTTGCGGGGATCATCAAGCTCGGCTAAGCCGCGGGTTCTTGCCGTAGAAGCTGATGTTCTGCAGCGGTAGATGTGCCTTTAGTTCTTGTTGTCGAGCCATAAGCTCCAACATGGGCACAGCAGATCGTCCATTTCCTTGAGACGGAGAACTTCCGAAGAGCAAGAAGAAGCGGAGAGAGTAGCCCGGCAGTCAAGTATGTACCAGTTTGTCGACAGCTGCTTTGCGAAAGAAGACTCAGCGGTGTGAAATTGAAGTGTATTTGCGGGAAGATGGATGAAGCTGTTGGCGAGAGATACATGGAGGCATATGTGGTCACCACATTGGCGCCAAAACACTTCTTGCAAAGCTTTCCGGCAAGGTTTCTTCTGGCGGAAGCCCTCGGGATGCAACTGCACAAGTAACCAAGTGTGAAGCGTGCAGTTCCATTCAGCGGATACACCAGCCAGCTCAAGCTCTCGGGCGATCCCTTTATCCTGGCCATTTTGATGCAGGGCTCGACATTCTCGGCCCCTTCCCGAGCTGTCGGGGCTTTGAGTACTTATGCGTGCGCAATCGACAAGTTCACAAAGTGGCGGAAGTGGAAGCGATGAGAAGGTGACAGCCGATCGGCGATCAAGTTCTTGGTCAATTGTTTGCCGTTTTGGGATACCTAACGGGATCATCACCGACAACGGCACACAATTCCGAGTCGCACCTTCATGCGATCGTCCAAGATCTTGGCGCCAAGGTCTGCTTTATACATTGCTCATCAAGGAGCAGCGGTCAGCGAAGGACAAAGCGCTGAAGTGCTGCGAGGACTCAAACAGAACTTTCGACGAGGCTGCACAAGTCACGGAAGAAAGCTGGATTGAGGAGCTGCGGTGGTTCTTTGGTCGTCAGGGCGACACCGTCGAGCCAGCGGCGGACACCTTCGCTCTAGTCTA
Source organism: Aegilops longissima (assembly GCA_021605205.1). Classification (NCBI taxonomy): domain Eukaryota; kingdom Viridiplantae; phylum Streptophyta; class Magnoliopsida; order Poales; family Poaceae; genus Aegilops; species Aegilops longissima. The sequence continues at coordinate 692,799,300 of CM038678.1, read as the reverse complement.
TGGAGCAGAGGCAGTTCTCCCCACGGAACTTCGTGTCACGGGTCACCTCGAGTGCTCGCTTATGATGAGCTTGAGCAAGAGCAGCTGCGACAAGATGACGCGCTGCTCCTTGAGGAAGATCGTCCTCGAGCTTTATCTGAGCTGCTCGCTACCAGCAAGCTTTGCGCCGCTACCATAGCCGCAAAGTTAATGCGGAAGCTTCGAGGAAGGCGACCTTGTTCTTGGCGCGTTCAATCCGCCAAGAATTCCAACAAGTTGGCCTTGAAGTGGGAAGGCCCTTATCGGGTGAAACGAGTCACTAGGCCTGGTGCTGTCCGCCTTGAGACCGAAGATGGCGTTCCGGTGAGCAACTCCTGGAATATAGAGCATCTTCGTAAGTTTTACCCATAGGGCACGGTTGTCGGAACCCGTTCCGGCAACCACCCTTTTGTACAAGTCTTGCCGATGTTGCATGTAATCCTTTGTACAAAGCGGTATGAGACCCATGCATCGATAAAGCTCATGTGTTGCGCACAATTTGTCAAATGCATGCTTTCATAATCCTTTATGCATGCGTTATCTAACATTTTGTGTAGCATCCACACCCGGTAAGCAATAACGAGCCACTAGGCTCCATGACTTTATTTTCTCTTCTTTCTTCTCAAAGAAAGGAAGGTTCCTTAAGCCCACAAGTTAGCGGGGAGGAGAAGATAATGATGTGGGCCACCAAGTGTCGCTCGAGGAAGTGTCGCCTTGCCGGGAAGCAAACAATAGAAAAAAGCTAAGTTGCCAAAATTTGAGCAATCAGTTTTTAAATTTTTAAGTTATCTTCCTCGAGCGATAGTACTTTGTATGGAAAACCTGTGCTTGAAGGAACCAACTCATGGCTGGTTTAGCGCCCTTACTTTGTTTGAGTCCGCTCAACAACAAGTGAGCTGCAACGATTCGCGACAAGGTTGCTTGTCGGGCGGCATCGCCCGACCAGGCTCTTGGCGTCCCTTTTCGGCGCTTCATGACAAAGGTGCCCGCCGACAAGTTCCCTAAGCGTGTAGGGCACAAACATACAAAGGAAGAAATCGAGTAGAGAAATAACATTGCAATCGTTGCCTAAGATAGAGTATATTACAAAAATAACATGCATGAATCTAATAAATTGTTCTCTGAACATGAGTGCGCAGCGACAAGGAAAGATAAATTGGCGGCCTAGTCCACGCGGTGCGCCATCAACCTCTTGACTCCGCTCACCTGTCACAATGGGTGCGACAAGGGCCTTGGCGCTTCAACGTCGGCGATCGTGGCGAGGACTTGAGGGCGTTGGCGAAGTGACGCTGGATTGCGGAAGGCCACCTTCATCGGCACCTTACGAAGAGCCCTGCACAGATTTGGCGCGACTTCGTCGGCCAGCTGCTGCTGGGATCTCCTCCGGATCGGCTGGAGAGCCGTCAACACGCTCTTGAAGAACGAGGCTGAGCTTGGCGCTGGGTTGGAGATGCTCGTCGGTGGAGTACCGAGATCCACCATCCCCATCTACATCGGCTCCTTGTCAATGGCGGCGGCGGTATCCACAAGACCCTCCGTCCGATTGCATCACGTTCTCCTTGAAGGTGTTATGGGCGATCGTGGCGATGCCAGACAGCTCCTCGTTGGCCTTGATCTTCTCCAACAGGCCGCTTCCGATCCTTGGCGCCGTCCGGCGTCTCCATCGGGTGGTCAACTTCAGCTCGAGATCTGCCTTGGAGTCCTTGGCGGTGTCAAGCTCTTTGATCTTCTCGGCAAAGGCGGCCACGCAACTTCGCCAAGTGTAGGCGTCCTTCTCGCGCTTCGTGCTTCAGCGGTGACCTCCTCGCCGCTCTTACGAAGGTGGCCTCTAGTTGCGTCACTCGTTTCCAGCTCCTTCTTGGCGGCTTGGCAGCTGCGGCGGCGTCCTTTGCCTCCTTGAGAGCTCCGCCAATTGATTGCTCGCGCTGGAAAGATCTTCCTCATAGCTATCAAGGTTGATCTTCCGCTCGCCAGCTCACCCTCTTACCTGAGATAGCTTCGCCCGGCAAGCCTTTGCTGCTCTTGACCTCGGCCTTCTCAGGATGAAGGCCGTGCGCTCTTTGGAGAGTTGCTCGCGCCTCTGCTATGTCCGGAGAGTTTCTTTGTTAGCGGCGGGGAGCTCTTCTGCGCGCTTCTCCATGTCAGCTCCGCCCTCGCGACAAGTGTTTCCACTGACTCCAGCTTAGCTTGCCGGTAGCGGTAAGCGACAACAGCTTCTTCGGCAGCTGCTCCTCCTCGAACTTCGCCACTATTGCTGCTTAGTGCGTCAACTAGCGACAGCCCAGCGGAGGCGAGCAGCTCCTCGTCGAAGGTCTCTCCCTCGACCGGCGCCACAGGCTCGGCGCCCATGGAAGCTTGATGAAGACACCGTCGCCCGGCCTTGAATAAGCGCCGGGCTGGGCTCTTGAACTGGTGCTGCATCGGTGGCGGAGGATCGGTGGTGATGCAGCGCTGGCGCTCCTGCGACCTCGGGGTCATCGATCGATCACGGACCCTCCCGGCCTTTGCGCCCGGCAACCTTGGCGGCCTCCTCGCCCGGCAGACCCATCGGCGCCGGCCTCCTCCTCCATGTTGGCGGCGTCGTCGTTGTTGCCGCGCACGTCCTCCTCGCCGGCAACCTCAATCTCCATCGGCTCTCCGGCAGATGGATCTGACGATCAGGGAAAGAAAGAACAATCAAGCAAATGTTCAAAAAGAAGAACAGAAGAAAAGGAACCCAAGGGAAATTTTTAAGCAAGAAGGTTACCTGCGATGGGGTCTGTAGCCACGGTCTCCACCACCGGAGGATCGTTGGCGCTACCCCTTGCCGGAGAGACATCCCTTGTCGGAGAGGCCTCCCTTGCGGGCGCTCCTTGCGGAGAATTCTCCCTTGGCGGCGTGGTTGAAGCGAGCAGAACTTGGGAGTGACTTGGGGCCTCCCGATGAGGCCGCTCTGCTCCTGCACAAATCAACAAGTCGGATGTCGGTGAAGGAGGAGCACCCGTGCCGCCTAACCGTGAGAATAAACCAACTACTTCTGTTGGGGGCTGTCTGGGGGCTGCTCTAAGAATAGTTGCGGGTCCGGCAAGGGAGTCTCGAACCAGCGCCTCCACAGCCACCCGGATCGTCTTCGATGACAACCACGGAGTCTTAGCCCTCTTTGGCGCTCTCGAGCCAGCGTCCTGAAAAAGGAAAGGGTTCAGAATGAAACAAATCAGATACAAGACCAAGCAGCAAATTGAAGAATTATAAATACTTGACGACAAGATCTTACTCTTCTTCCTCTTCCTCGGGCTGAGGCGGAGAAGTCAGTCGCTCCGCCTCGGTGCGGCGAGCTGGAAGAGTAGGCTCCCTCGGGCGCTTGGCGGGTCGGGAGCCGTGGTCCCGAAGGCCCGCTCGATTCTTTGTGGCGGCGTGAAGCGCTCAGCAGCAGCAGGAGCTTGCCTTGATGGGCGCGTCGCTTGGCAGCGGCGGCTGTTAACCCGTCTGCCGCCCGTCGCTTCCCGATCTTGCGGGCGCCTTCTTGGTGGAGCTGCGGGCTCCTCCGCGACAAGTTATCTGAAGGTGGAGGGGCGTCCCGGCGAGGCTCGTTCGGTTCAACATCGGGCTCGGCCTGCTCCTCCTCGCCCGGCAAACTCATCTCGTCGGCAAGGCTTGCCGCCTCGGCTGCCTCTGCCTCCCCAGTGAACCCAAATACACGGTGGCAGCAGCTGCTGCGCCTCCTCAACCTTGTGGCAATCGCGCCATCTCTTGCTCGGTGGTGTCGCGGGTGAGCCACCTCTGCTTTCGTTAGCGGCGGATCGGCACCTCTTCCAAGCTGTCGAAGAACGCCGCCGCGATGTCGTCGGAGGGCTCTTGCCGAGTTGGAGCGATCCATGGGAATCGCACAAAGGGCATCATGGCGCGGATGCGGTCAAGAAAGAATTGTTGCACAAAGGCGACCCCTCGGCAACATAAACCATTGGGGTGGTCAGGGTCATGCTTGAACAACTCCAACAACATTCGTCCAACTCCAAGGCGGTGAAGTTCGGTTGAGGCCCATCGCAACCTCATGATATCTGCGGGTTTGGAACTCCCAAGCATGCCTCCTCCTCTCTTGCAAGGGAAGCGTCTGTGGCGAAGGAAATCCGCGCCAAGCTGCGCCTCGGTGAGTCCGGCAAGCACTGAGACGCAAGATCCGGGTCACAGCTATCTTCAACCTAGCATCCTCTGGCGCCAAGTTGCTCCAATCGTTGCCGCGCACTATGGGAGTTTGGCGCGAGGCAGTGAAAGTCGTGGGTGCGTCCTCTACAATCCAACACCAATCGGCTCTCCACTCTTCCCACTTGCTGCGGAGCTCTCCTTCAAGATAGAATTCTTTCTTGCCGATCACGGAGATCAAGCAATTCCTCCGACAAGTGGCTCTCCTCTCTCAGCGGGGCATGAAGTAGTGGCGGAAGGGGCTACATTTGGGTGGACTCCGACAAAGTTCTGCAAAGGTGTCTGAAAACTGCCATGGTGAGGGCGGCTTTGGGGTGAAATCAAGGCGCGGAGGCCGTATGTGTTCATGATGTCACAAAAGAATTCGGAAAAGGCGGGCAAAGCCCTTGATAAAAAGCGAAGAAGGATACCCGCAGAGACCTTCTCGGATCTGGCGGCGGAGATCACCCTACGTCTTGGCAGTGCGCCGCGTCTCCGTCGACCGAAGAGGTAGTACCCTCCGCAGCTCCTTTGCGTCGGTGGGGGTCGAAGAACCCGCTCCTTGCTGGCGCCCATGACCGCTGCGCCTCGGCCGACTTCACGCCCTTCCCTTGTCGCCTTCGGGCCCATGGCGGAGGTGGTGGAGGAGTCGGCGGCGTTGATGGCGCCGGTGGCAATGGGGGCGAGCGTCGCTCTCTTTGGACTTGAGAAGAAGGGGAGTGGCGGTGGTTTACGATGTGACAGCAATGGCAAGATGGGCGTCATGCCCTGTTTCCCCTGCTTATAAGGAGGGAGAGAGGCGGGCGTTCCGCTTTTCGATTAAAAGCCCCACGATCTCCCCACGGCGCCACGTTAAAGCGTGCTGTTAGGTAGGAGCGTGAGTGGGTCGGAGCGAATAAGCTGCGCGATCTGGGCGCAGCGTGCCGTCCTTTTTTGGGCCTGGCCCATGAGCTCGGCGCCGTGTGTGGCCCGAGCCGGGGCTCGGTCGGTGTACTAGAGTAGGGGTACCCTAGTATCCCGAACTTCGTGCCTGGCGATTCAGCACCCCGGCGGGGCTTGCCTAGTGACCGCCAAGGTCCTCCATGGCTCCTTTGGAGCCATTCAAGAACAAAGTATTCAAGGCCCGGCAAGAGGAGCTTGCGGGAAGGCCCTCAAGGCCGCGAAGACAAGGCCCGGCAAGAGGGCTTGCGGGAAGGCTGTGGCGACAAGCTCCCGGCGCGACAAGGATTCAGCTGCGGCAAGGTGCTTGCCGCGGCGAGCAACCTCTCTTCATCTCGCTCGGCTCATCCACCAGCGATGTCGCCATGGGGCCATTCGGCGTGCGTGTCAGAAAATGTGCAGCCAGCGAGGAGTAGCGATAAGCGGCGACAAGCTTACCATCGTGGCAAGCGGTGGTGCGCCAGCGGTCCTGTTGCCTTTATTTAAGGCGGCGAGGGGCGGGCATTATTGATCTTGTCCCTTGCCGTCGAGTTAGGTATAAGCACGTACCTTTGTACGGATCGGTGTACCAACTCTGTTTTCCCATTTTGCCCTTGTCTCGTTGCCACTGTGGTGACCCCTTGAGCCTATAAAGGAGGCCCATGTGCAGCGTAGAGAGGTTCGGCTCCGTTGGGTCCATTCGACTCATTGAGATCACGCTCACTCGGGCTAGGTTTTGTAGCTTTCATTGCTCCCTAGCAAGAATACAATCAACCAAGCAGCGGTAGGAGTATTATCTCTCAGGAGAGCTCCGAAGCTGGGTAATCTGCTCGTGTGCATCGCCTCGATCTGCTCTTCGTGCAATCTCACTTCCCACGAACCACAAGGGACTCGGTCCGCCAGTCCCATAGGTGTTAAGTGGGTCATGATCAACTTCCCGACAGTATTCAAAGCAATAGTCTATAATTTGACATAAAGACATCAATCTTGAGGCATCCCAACAAATAATCATGTCTTTCAAAATATCAGCGCTAAAAGCTATCCTACAAAATCATATAGTATTGTCATGCTCTATCTTCTTAACACAAAGTATTTATCATGCACAACCCGAAAGCCAAGAAATTGGTTCATACTTTTAGCAGCTTCAGCTTTTCCAACCCTCACGCAATACTGGCGCAAGCCATGGATATAGCACTACTGGTGGAATAGAGTATGATGATAGGGGTAAACATAGAAGACAAAAATTAAGAAAGTCTCACATCGTAGCGGCTAACCAGCGGGCTATGGAATGCCCATCAATTGATATCAGCGAGGTAGGGATTGCCATGCAGCGAATGCACTAAGAGTTGTAAGTGTATGAAAGCTCAACATAAAAACTAAGTGGTTGTGCATCTAACTCTATAATGAAAAATTCCCACTAGTATAAGAAAGTGAAAACATAAGAGACTCTCTATATGAAAAACATGGTGCTACTTTGAAGCACAAGTGTGGAATTAGCATGCCCTCCTTTTCCTTCTTTCTTTCTTTTTTTCTTTTTTTCTTTTTTTTTATTTTGGTCCGGAGTCTCATCCCGACTTGTGGGGGGAATCGTAGTCTCCATCATCCATACCTCACTGGGACAATGCTCTAATAATGAAAATTGATGATCACCACACTTCTATTTACTTACAACTCAATATTACAACTCGATACCTATAACAAAAAATGGCTCTATATGAATGCCTCTGGTAGTGTACGAGGATGTGCAATGATCTAGCGTAACAACAATATCAAAAAATAGACAAGCCATGGAAATTTCATGCTAGCTTTCTTAAGATCATGCAAAGCAATATGGCAATGAATGCTCAAGTCATCAAAACAGAAGCAGTGGAAGTTGCATGGCAATATATCTCAGAATGGCTATGGAAGGGCCATAATAGGTAGGTATGGTGGCTGTTTTGAGGAAGATATAATAAGGCTTATGTGTGATAGAGTGTATCATATCAAGGGGTTTGGATGCACCGACGAAGTTTGCACCGACTCTCTAGGTGAGAAAGGGCAATGCACGGTGCAGTAGATGCTAGCAAATTGCGGAAAGGAAGAGTGCGTATAATCCATGGACTTACATTAGTCATAAAGAACTCATATACTTATTGCAAAAGTTTATTGGCCCTTGAAGCAAAGTAATACTATGCATGCCTCTAGGGGGATAGATTGGTAGGAAAAGACCATCTCTCGTCCCCGACCACCACTCATAAGGAAGACAATCAATAATAAATTATGCTCCAACTTCATAGCATAATGAGAGACTATACGTGCATGCTTGGGAATCACAAACCTTAACACCAATATTCTTACTAACCACAACCATTTACTAGTACCTCCCACATATTACCATCTCTATATCACAAAACTATTGCAAGGAATCAAATATCATATTAGTTGGTCCACAAGTTTTATGTAGGATTTTATGACTAAGCATGCAAATGACCAATTCCTGTTAACTCTGTAAATAGATATAAGTAAGGCATGAGAGTTTAATTCTTTATATAAAAGACCAAGCTCTAATAAATATAAGTGAAGCAAAATAGCATTATACAAACAACGGTTTTCCATGTGAAGAGAAACAGGCAATCCAAACTTCAAATGGTATAAGTGAAGCACATGAAGCATTCTATAAAACCACACTCAAAAGATATAAGTGAAGTGCAATGAGCATTCTATACATCAACCATGGACTATATCATTCCAGCACGGTGCATAAAAGAAAAATGAAAAATAAACACAAAAGATGCTCCAAGATCCCCCACTTCCATGGTGTTCGTCTTTCTCACTTTCACTTTTCTTTTTGTGAATTTTTAAGTTCCCCTCTATATTTTTTGTTTTTAAACTTTATAAAAGCAATCAACAGAATAAAATGACTTCTAAAACATCCGGGTTGTCTCCCTGGCAGTGCTTTCTTTAAAGCAATTAAGCTAGGCATAAAGTGCTCAAGTAATGAATGCACCCGGATCCCATGGTATATCAAAGCCAATTTTAATTAACAATGATTTGGCATTTAGTAGTGAGCAAAAAGAAACATATATCATGCAATGACGAAGTCTAACTCTCTTCCTATGCATCAGCATGTCATACAATAAGAATTCATGCACATCAAGTAAAGGCCAATACATAGCATAAGAACTTTCTTGCAATTTTAACATGTTGGAAACATAGAGAGGTGGAGATATAGTTCCTCTCTCATAATAGTTGCAAGTAGGAGCAGCAAGCACATGCATATTATATTCATCAAAGTTATCATGTGCAGCGGTAAAAACAACCCATTAATATAATCCTTAATAAGAGCAAACTTCTTGATATAATGTAGTTTGGAGAATTCAAAAGATAATAGGACTATAATGTGTGGGTGCAATAGAAACAATTTCATTCTTAACATAAGGAACTGTAGCAAGTTTGTGCACGCATTTCTCGAGAGAACTGGAATGCCCGTATTCCAGCCAGAGATCGGCGAAGTCTCGGAATCTGACCTTTGCTCGACATAGAACAAATCAGCTCTTATTACAAAGGATAATAAATACACGGGTCTGATGTTACAAAGGGTCACATCAGCACGGTGACACTATGCCTGCGATACTACACTTCCTCTATGCTAGCAGCGGAACAACTCGTAGCAGCGGAATACTTCTAGCAGCGGAATAACGACGAAGGTGGTGAACTCCACTCCGCCGGGACTCTGGTTGGGACACGATCTAGCTCGCACGCATGGTAACCTCGACAAGCAATCATGTTGGGGAATGTAGCATGCAATTTAAAAAATTCTCACGATCACATAAGATCTATCTAGGAGATGCATTACAGCGAGAGGGGAGAGTGTGTCCACGTACCCTCGTGAGACGAAAGCGAGGCGTTAGTTTACAGCGGTTGATGTAGTCGAGCGTCTTGGCGATCAACCGATCAAGTACGAATGTGCGGAACCTCGAGTTCAGCACCGTCGACGATGGCGTCCCTCGAACTCTTGATCCAGCGAGGGTCAAGGAAGAGTTTACGTCGGCATGATGGCATAGTGATGGTGATGGTGATGTGATCCGTGCAGGGCCGCCTAAGCACTATGGCGCTATATTTGGAGGAGTAAAGCTGTGGAGGGGCACCGCTGCAGCTACGAGAACAATTGATGTGCTATGGGGTGCCCCTTGCCCCGGTATATAAAGGAGATGGAGGAGGCCGGCCAAGGGGCGCGCCATAGGGCGGAGGAAACCGACTTGGACTCCATGTCCAATTCGGCCTCCCCTTCCTTCTTCGGAGGGAAAGGGGAAGGAGAGGAATAGGAGAAGGAAGAGGCGCGCCCCCTCCCCTAGTCCAATTCTGACTCCCCATGGGAGGGGGGGGCGACCACCTCTTCTGGGCTGCCTCCACTCTTCCTTATGGCTCATTTAGGCCCATTACTTTCCCCGGGGGGTTCCGGTAACCCCTCAGTACTCCAAAAATAACCGAAGCACCCCGAAACCATTCCGGTGTCCGAATACTATCGTCCAATATATCAATATTTACCTCTCGACCATTTCGAGACTCCTCATCATGTCCGTGATCTCATCTGGGACTCCGAACAATCTTCGGTCACCAAAACACATAACTCATAATACAAATCGTCATCGAACGTTAAGCGTGCGGACCCTACGGGTTCGAGAACTATGTAGACATGACCGAGACACATCTCCGATCAATAACCAACAACGGAACCTGGATGCTCATATTGGTTCGTACATATTCTATGAAGATCTTTATTAGTCAAACCGCAATGACAACATACATTATTCCCTTTGTCATCGATTGTGTTACTTGCCGAGATTGATCGTAGGTATCTTCATACCTAGTTCAATCTTGTTATCGGCAAGTCTCTTTACTCGTTCGTAATGCATCATCCGCAACTAATTAACTCATTAGTCACATTGCTTGCAAGGCTCATCATGATGTGCATTATCGAGGGGCCGAAGATACCTCTTGATACTCGGAGTGACAAATCCTAATCTTGATCTATGCCAACCCAACAAACACCTTGGAGACACCTATAGAGCATCTTTATAATCACCCGATTCGTTGTGATGTTTGATAGCACACAAGGTGTTCCTCCAGTATTCGGGAGTTGCATAATCTCATAGTCAAAGGAATATGCATAAGTCATGAAGAAAGCAATAGCAATAAAACTAAAGGATCATTATGCTAAGCTAACGGATGGGTCTTGTCCATCACATCATTCTCCTAATGATGTGATCCCGTTCATCAAATCACAACAATGTCTATGGTCAGGAAACTTAACCATCTTTGATTAACGAGCTAGTAAAGTAGAGGCATACTAGGGACACTCTGTTTTGTCTATGTATTCACACATGCATCAAGTTTACGGTTAATACAATTGTAGCATGAATAATAAACATTTCTCATGATATAAGGAAATATAAATAACAACTTTATTATTGCCTCTAGGGCATATTTCCTTCAGTCTCCCACTTGCACTAGAGTCAAGAATCTAGATTACATTGTAATGATTTTAACACCCATGGAGTCTTGGTGCTGATCATGTTTTGCTCGTGGAAGAGGCTCAGTCAACGGGTCTTCAACATTCAGATCTGTATGTACTTTGCAAATCTCTATGTCTCCCTCCTTGACTTGATCGCGGATGGAGTTGAAGCGTCTCTTGATGTGTATGGTTCTCTTGTGAAATATGGATTCCTTTGCTAAGGCAATTGCTCTAGTATTGTCACAAAAGATTTTCATTGGACCCGATGCCCTAAGTATTACACCTAGATCGGATATGAACTCCTTCATCCAGACTCCTTCAATTGCTGCTTCCGAAGCAGCTATGTACTCCGCTTCACACGTAGATCCCGCCATGGCTCTCTGCTTGGAACTGCACCAAGCGCAGCTCCACCATTCAATATATATCATTATCCGGTTTGTGACTTAGAGTCATCGGATTAGTGTCAAAACTAACATCGATCTAACCATTTATGACAATCTCTTTGTCACCACCATAAATAGAAACATATCCTTAGTCCTCTTGGTATTTGAGGATGTTCTTGACCGCTGTCTAGTGATCCACTCCTATATTACTTTGGTACCTCCTGCTAAACTTATAGCAAGGCACACATCAGGTGAGGACTCCCGGACTAGGGGTGTCGGACAGCGGACTATCATCACGGCGGACTCAAGACTATGAAGATACAAGATTGAAGACTTCGTCCGTGTCGGATGGGACTTCCCTTGGCGTGGAAGGCAAGCTTGGCGTCTGATATGTAGATCTCCTACCATTGTAACCAACTCTGTGTAACCCTAACCTATCCGGTGTCTATATAAACCGGAGGGTTTTAGTCCGTGGGACGAACAACAATCATACCATAGGCTAGCTTCTAGGGTTTAGCCTCCTTGATCTCGTGGTAGATCTACTCTTGTACTACCCATATCATCAATATTAATCAAGCGGGGTAAGGTATTACCTCCATCGAGAGGGCACGAACACAGGTAAAAACATCGTGTCCCTTGTCTCCTGTTACCATCCGCCTAGGCGCTGATTCGGGACCCCCTACCCAAGATCCGCGGTTTGACACCGACATTGGTGCTTTCATTGAGAGTTCCTGCGTGCGTCGCCATCGGGTAGGATGCCTCATATCGTCTTTAAAGATGACACCATCGTCAAAGAAGCCTTGGCCCTTGGTGAGACTCTTGGCTAGGCGGTTTCTCATGACCGCTAGTTCGGCCGCCAGCAAGCGATGACCTCTCGAGTCATCGAAACCAATATCCATGTTAGTTGAACTTGCGAGCAGTTAGATCGATCGAGCTCTCCTCCATAAGCGAGCTCTTGGATCGCATCGCCCATCAGGAGTCGCCACGGTTACGACCGGATCGGGCCTAAAACCGATCGAGAGATCAACTCTCCTAGGCCACCCATCATGTTTACGTGATAGAGGAGCAATGCGGCGATTCTTCTTCTATCTTAAGGACTAGCTATGTCGGTTCGATCCCTCCATGCGGATTCCCGAGAGGGCGGATGTCGATCAAGCCACGAACTTAAAGTCGGTGGCGGGTCGGACTCATTGGATAGCATTCAAAATCAAACTTCGAGTTGGAAACTTCTCGGCCCTTGAGTCCTAAATTGGGCGGGGTTCGGATTTAGTGCCACCCGCCCACCCAAACATTAGCGATCTCTCTCGAATTCGGCAAGAGCCCGCTGAAACAATACATCATTTGTAACACCCCGGATGTAACTTTCCATATTTGTAACTCCAACTCTTGCCATTTTCGGCATTGTGATATGATATTCCCTCCGTGGTTGGGTTTTTCCTCTTTTGCATTTTGTCCATGTCATGCATTTCATATCATGTCATCATGTGCATCGCATTTGCATACGTGTTAAATCTCATGATTCGAGCATTTTCCCGTTGTCCGTTTTGCAATCCGGTACTCCTATGTTCCCGCGCCCCCTTTTACGTTTTCCGTGGCGGGTACTAAGCGTTCTCGGAATGGACGAGGTTTGTCAAGTGGCCTTGGTACACCACGGTAGACCACTGTCAAGTTTGGTCATTTGGAGCTCGTTTGGTACTCAACAGTTAACCGCACTCTCAAAGGCCTCTTTTAAGTTGCAGCCCAAAACCCTTTCAAAATAGTCCAATAACCCATCTAAGTCACTTCCATGCTCTTAGTCGTTCGATCACGATCGTGTGGTAACCGCACCTCATTTGGACTCTCCTAGCTCCCTCTAGGATTATATATACACCCCCATTCCAAATCGCGGTACAAACCCTAGCCTTCCCCTACCTCGCGCCACGGACAAAATCCCGCGCGGCGGACGTGTCCGCCCGCCAGCGCCGCCGCCGCCCGGTGAAGCGGCGCGACACGTGGCACCCGCCACCGCGCCGCCCCCAAACCGAGCAGCCCAGCCCATGACCCGTCGCCGCCGCGCGCTCCGCCCTCCAGCCCGCATCGCCCGCTCCCGCACCGGCCGCGCCGCCTCGCCGGCAGCCCGCCCGTCGCCGCCGGCCGCCCGACCACAGCGCCCAACCGCCGCCGCCCGACCGGCACCCGGCCGCCCGCCGCCCGACCACCAGCGCCTCGGCGCTCCGGCCCCTCCTCCTCCGCCCGGCAGCTGGCGAGCCCTCGAGCTCCGTCCAGATCCCGGCCGCCTCGGATCTGAGATCCACCTCGAGCCCGGTTGACTCCCCCAAAAATTCATCTAAGTTTTTAATCCTGTGATAATTTGTTGCATTTTCAACGCATCATAACTCTGCACCCGTGGCTCCGTTTCGTGCGTGTAATATGTCAAAATGTTCGTCTCGAAGAGTAGATCATTTAATCTCATTGCATCATTTTCTTTTGAGCTCATCTTGATGCGAAATGCTGTTAGAAGGGGCTATGTGATGTTAGTTTACATTTCTTAACAGAACATGCACTTTGTTATTTTTGCTATGATTGATGTGTGCACCCTATGAATTTGAGTCCTACATGTGTTTTGTAATATGCCATGCCATCTTTCCAGGGTGTATGCCATGTATTTTTGTGACCTCTGTGGTGACTAGCACAAGCATGCAAACTAGGTGTCATGATGTTGCTGATTTTAGCCCTGTTTAGGCGATATTTTGATGCCATGTTAACTTGATGCTACCGAGAGATCCATGCATATTTTGAGATACTTCAGTAAGGATGTTTTGAACATATGGTTATTCTCTATCCATCCATGGCTTTGTTTGCAATTATGGAGTGCCATATCTTGAGTCAATCGAGCTCTATTTTTGCTATAAAATGTTTCCTGGCAGATTGTTTACATGTTATTCAATTTTTCCAAGGTTGTTGTAGTTGATCCGTGTATGCTATGAAGTTGTTCTCGCCATGTATGTTTTCTATGCCATGTCTTCTTGATGTATGTATGCTTAGATTATCATATAATGCTCTGTAGTGAGTGCATCAAGCTCTTAAACATGGCTACTTGTTATCTGTTTTGCCATGCCACATTGCTGAATCATTATGAAACTTGCTATTTTGACATGGGTGTTACTATATTTTCTGATCCTTTTTGTCTTATGGTCAGTCAGGGACTTTTGTTCTATGCTTTGAGTAGATTCATGCCATGCCATGTTTTGCTATTATAAGTTCCTGTAGCATGCTGTTTTCTTGATCTGAACATTGCTTCACGATGCTGATTTTGCCATGTTCGATAATTTCACTAAGTCTGTGAAGGCTGATAGGTTTTGCACTTTTGCCATGCTTGTTTGGACCTGTTATGTTGTGAATTAGCCGTAGCTCAGTGTTCATCTTTTGTCAAGCATCTGAGTAGATCACTGCCATGTGCTTTGTTGGTACGTTTGGGTGCAGTAGCTTAATTTCTTGTTGCTTGCTATGTGGCGTCATCTTTATTAATGGCAGATTGTGCCATTCTTGTTTTGCTTGTCATTTGCAAACCGTGCATCCGATTCGGTGATCTTTATATCGATTTCAACGAAATCATCTCATCTTTCAGTGGCATACTTGGCTTGCCAAGTTGATCCCTAGTTCATCATTTTCCTCCGAACACGCATCGCATTGCATAGCACATCTCACATACCATGTCATGTTTTGCATCATGTTGATTGTGCATTGCACGTGATTTATTGTGGTTCCTTTGTTTGTGTTCCTGCTTTGGGTAGAGCCGGAGGCGAGTACATGAGCGAGGAACCTGTTGAGAAACGCTTACGAGGATCAAGCTTTCGACAACTCACGAGAACTTTGCGAGCAAGATGACCATACCCTCGAAATCACTTCTATCTTTGCTATGCTAGATGCTCGCTCTTTTGCTATGCCTATGCTACAATGCCTATCACTTGCTATATCATGCCACCCATATTGCCATGTCAGCCCTAACCATCCTTTCCTAGCAAACCGTTGATTGGCTACGTTACCGCTTTGCTCAGCCCCTCTTATAAGCGTTGCTAGTTGCGGTGAAGATGAAGTTTGTTCCTTGTTGGAACATGGAGATGTTGTTCCTTGTTGGAACATGTTTACTTGTTGGGGATATCACAATATATCTGCTATAATTAATGCATCTATATACTTGGTAAAGGGTGGAAGGCTCGGCCTTATGCAGTGTTTTGTTCCTCTTGCCACCTAGTTTCCGTCATACCGGTGTTATGTTCCTTGATTTCGCGTTCCTTACGGTTGGGTGATTTATGGGACCCCCTTGACGGTTCGCTTTGAATAAGACTCCTCAGGCAAGGCCCAACTTTGGTTTTACCATTTGCCACCTAAGCCTTTTTCCCCGGGTTTCGCGAGCCGAGGTCATCTTTATTTAACCCCGGACGGTGCTCCTTGAGTGCTGGCCCGAACCGAGCAACCTGCTTGGGGCCACCAGAAACTTCGAGGCTTGGTTTTACTCGTAGCTTGACTTATCCGGATGTGCCACGAGAGCGAGATATGTGCAGCTCCTATCGAGATTTGTCGGCTGTCGAGTGACTTTGCTGGTCTTGTTTTATTGCTGTTGAAATGTCTTGTAGTCCGGGTTCGAGATTGATCGGGTCTTCGGTAGAAGAATATCCTTCGTTGACCGTGAGAGCTTATAATGGGCTAAGTTGGGACACCCTGCGGGTATTATCTTTGAAAGTCGTGCCCGGTTATGAGGCAGATGGGAATTTGTTAATGTCGGTTGTAGAAAACCTGAAGTTGACCTCAATTAAAATACACATCAACGCGTGTGTAACCGTGATGGTCTCTTCTCGTGGTCCGGGAAGTGAACACGATGTTGGAGTTATGTCGGCGTAAGTAGTTCAGGATCACTTCTTGATCGCTACTAGTTTCACGACCGTGCTTTGCTCCTCTTCTCGCTCTCTTTTGCGAATGTAGCCACCATATATGCTGATAAACTTGCTGCAGCTCCACCTCACAACTCTGTCCTTCCTATAAGCTTAAATAGTCTTGATCTCGCGGGTGTGAGATTGCTGAGTCCCGTGACTCACAGATTCTACAAAACAGTTGCAGTGCCGGCGATGCGGTCAGGTGGCATTGCCGAGCTCAAGTGGGAGTTCGACGAGGCGTGGTGGTTACTATGTGTCCTTTCACGATGATCGATAGTGGAGCCAGTTGGGACGATCGGGGATCTGTGTAGCATTTGGGGTATCTTCTTTTATTTTGGTTCCGTAGTCGGACCTTGAGTGTAATCTGAATGATGGATGTTTATTTATGTATTGTGTGAAGTGGCGTTGTAAGCCAACTATGTATCTCTTTCCCTTATGTATTACATGGGTTGTGTGGAATTACCTCACTTGCGACATTGCTTTCAATGCGGTTATGCCTCTAAGTCGTGCCGACACGTGGAAGATATAGCCGCATCGAGGTGTTACATCATTCTTGGGCGATTCCTCCTGGTTATGAACAGGATAAAAGACTATTGAGAGGAGGACGCGATCCCAATTTTTTGCAATAACTGCACGGACAAGGGAATCCTAAATGCCATAAGTCGTCGCGAAATTACACGCTTAGCTGACTTGGTGACCATAGTACAAAAATACTGTGCGATGGAGAGCGCCTGGAAAACCGAAAGTAAATTTTGGGATAATCCAGCCCCGAATACATCCCTAGTCCGGAACAAAAGGGTGCATCATTATCAAGCACACAGGTTGAATACCAAAAACCAAAACCCCTAAAGTGCGGAACCGTCTTTGGAGGGTTGGCTAAGCGGACCTGCAAAATTCATAGCACGAGGCGCCACTCCAACTCATAGCCTTGATCATGTTGGATCTGCGGCGGGTGGCCAAAAGTGGCGAAGAGCTTCTAGCTTGAATCCCAGCCCGCAACACTAATGCGGTGTTAACAGTCTTGAGACTTTCGCATCAAATAACATGCAGCGAACACTCCATAACCTTGCGAAGTCTACCAAGTAGCAACAATAAATCCATGGAGCTGGGTAACACGGCTATTACCTTTAATGCGGTGTGAACCTAAATTCTGAACTGCGGGCACCAGCCGCATTGGTCCTCGGTCCAGATAGTGGGCGACTTTCGCCTTACTAAGGTACTCATGGATGGCGGCAGCGGACTAAACCTCATCTATGAAACCCCGCATTGGTCCTCGGTCCGATAGTGGGCGACTTTAACTAAGGTACTCATGGATGGCGGCAGCGGACTAAACCTCATCTATGAAAACCCTCGAAAAATGGAAATAGATGGAACCGCATTGAGCAAAGCAGCACAACCTTTAGAGGAATTATCCCTAGCCGGGAAGCATGCTTTGCACAAAAAAAATACTGCTTGGGCGTAGTGTTATTTCGCCGGACAATTACAGATCGAGGAGGTCACATTTCAAGTGGCCCGTGCTCAACAGCGGATACCATGCTTTATTAGGGCGAGAGGCATTCTCAATCTTTCAAGCTATACCCCATTATGGGTACATGAAGCTTAAAATGCCGGACCTAACGGAATCATCACTCTCGCTAGTGATCCGAACATAGCACTCAGCGCAGAAAACAAGACAGCCGCACTAGCCCTCGAGGCACTATCAAAGCCCTAGCGGCCGAGGAACTCACCGCGATCGCTCCACGGTGAACAGGGGCGATGTGATACTTGATAAAAGATCCAAGTCCACCTCTTTTAAACTAGCGGATGAAATAGTCAAATTCCAAGTCCACCAGCGGACCACCGCAAAGATGGCCTCCATTGGGGCACAATTAAACCCTGATGTAGGCGCCGCTTTCGAGAATTTCTACAAGAAAAGCGGGACATCTTTGCTGGCACCCTTGAGACATGCCAGAATTCCCGTCGGCTGGCGAGCACAGCCTAAATATCCTAAAAGTTCAAGCCATCAAGCAGGCTCTTGGCGCTTTTAGAACCCAAGAGACAGGCCATGGGAGAGGAGCTAGCCAAACTTTGGAAGCGGATTCATCGGAGATATAAAACATCCGGACTGGCTAGCAAACCTGGTGATGGTACCAAGAAGGATAAATCCTGGCTTCTATGTGTTGATTTCAAAGACCTTAATAAGGCTTGCCCAAAGGATCCCTTCCCCTCCCTCGAATTGATCAAATCATTGGCCTTCTGAGCGGGACCACGAATCATTGTGCTTCCTTGACCCGTACTCCAGCTACCACCAAATCATGATGGCGGAGCAGACCAAGCTACAACAACATTCATCACTTCATACGGCCCGTTCGCTTCAACACAATGCCCTTTGGGCTCAAAAGCGCCCGCGCAACATATCGGCGCATGATTGGACATGTCGGCGAACCAGATCGGCAAAGCGGTGGAAGCATATGTAGATGGCGTGGTCGTCAAAACCAAGCATGTCGAAACTCTAGTAGGCGACTTGAGGCTCACATTCGACAATCTTGAAAATATGACATCAAGCTCAATTCGGAAAAATCGTCTTGGCGTTCGGCGAAAAGCTCTGAGGCTTCATTGTGTCCGGTAGAGGATTGAAGCAAACCCAGCCAAGATTCGAGCTCTGTCACAATTGGATATTCAAAGACCTCAAACAAATACAAAAATTGGCGGGATGCGTGGCGGCTCTAAGCGCTTTATCTCCGTTTAGGAGAAAAGGCATTACCTCTTTACGCCTCCTCCGCCGCACGAACACTTGAGTGGGCGGATGCATACCGACGGACTTCGAAGAAATAAAGGCCATTTGGCAACAAATCCGGTCTGGCGGCATAGCGTAGGCGAACCAATGCTATTATATATCGCGCAACACATCAAGTTGTCGGTAGCGGTGCTCGTTGTCGAGCGAAAGCGGACGGACACGGTTCCTTGTTCAAAAACCGGTTTATTATGTGTCCTTGTCCTAACTCCATGCAAGTCCGGTACCCACACTATCAAAAGATAGCATATCACGGTGTTCATGGCATCCGGAAGCTGCGACACTACTTTCAAGAGTGTTCGATAACGGTAGCCTCGAAGTACCTCTTAACGACATTATAAACAACATGACGCGACGATGCGGATTGCTAAATGGGCCATAGAGCTCCTTCCATTCGATATAACTTATAAGCCACGACGAGCTATTAATTACGCAGGTTTGGCCGACTTCGTGGCGAATGGACTGACCGAACTCCCTAAAATGCGGCGCATACTCAATTGGATCATGCACTTTGGCGGCTCCAAAATGTTGGCGGCACAGGGGCTGGCGTCGTCTGGCGTCCCCAACCGGGGACACAGTCCAATCGTCCTTGAGATAATGTATCGGACTCCAACAACGCGGCGAATCTGAGGCCCATACGCACGGCCTCCGGATGGCGATCTCCATGGGCATTCAGCGCCTAGAGGTGCGCGAGGATTTGAACCTAGCAATATCTCAAATAAGCGGAGAATTTGATGCCAAAGATCCGAAAATGGCAGCATACCACAATGCGGTCCTAAAAATGTCACGCAGTTGAAGGGCTCGAATTTCATCATATAGCCGGGACATCAACCGGTGGCGGATATATTAGCGCGCGCAGGTGCAAAAGCGAGGGCGATCCACCCAATATCTTTACGGAGCGGCTGTTCAAGCCATCCGTACTATGGGAAGAAGTCCGACAATATCAATCCGGATCAACCGCCTTTGCCTAACACGAACACTTTGACATAACGGAGGCTCGCCCCGAGATAACACCCTCTGCTCACGAAATAATGGCGGTTATCACCCGTGGGCGGAACCATTCCTAGCCTACTTAACTAGGCAGAACTCCCGAAGACCAAAATGAGGCTACGCTGCATAGTCAGGCGCTCTAAAGCCTATAAAGTCCATGAGGAGAGCTTTATAAGAAAAGCACTACGGAGTCCTTCAAGGTGTATCTCCGAAGAGGAAGGCGAAACCTCTGGCTGAAATTCATGCGGACTGGGTGGGCACCACGCCGCAGCCGGGCCCTTGTAAGCAAGGCCTTCCGTCAGGATTTTATTGGTGACGGCCGGGCAGATCTTGCGAGGACTTAGTCCAACGATCGTGGGTTGCCAGCTTTTGCTAACAAAGCCACATGCCACCCACCGCCCTTAAAACTATACCCATCACCTGGCGTTCGCGGTGCAGGGGCTTGACATGGTTGGACCCCTCAAGGGAGGAACCCGAGTAAAAATACCTATTGGTCATGGTGGATAAATTCACCAAATGGATAGAGGCCAAGCATGTTAAAGCGGCGAATCTGGACCGATGATAGACTTCATATCGGGGTAGTGCATCGTTACGGTGTCCCCACGGTATCATCATGATAATGGCACCAACTTCACGGCCGATGAGGTCAAATCATGGTGCAAAAACATGGGCATCAAGCTCGATTCGCCTCGGTCTATCACCCTCAAACCAGCGGCCAAGTCGAGCGGGCAAATGGTCTAATCATGGCGGCATTAAACCCAGATTAGTGCGGTCCCTCAAGGAATCTAACACGCCTTTGGGTTGAGGCTCGACTCCGTACTACGGGGGCTGCGGACCACGCCGAATCGTACTACGGATTCACACCATTCTTCATGGTGTATGCGGCGCGAGGCAGTCTTGCCTGCGACATGATACATGACTCACCTCGGCGTGCGCATGTACGAAGAAAGAAGCGAGCTTGATCGGCGGGACAGTTGGACACATTGGAGGAGGGCGCGGCGTGGCAAAAGCTTCGTTCCGCATTCTATCAATAGCAGGCTCGAAGATATCAAAGCGGGGAAATGCGGGCCAAAGCTTATAACGTTGGCGAACTAGTTCTCGCTGCGGACAAGAAAAAGGACAAACTCAAGCCCAAATGGGAAGGTCCATTCATCATCGACCAGGTCGACCGGCGGAGCATACCGTCTGCAGCGCATCGGATAACCGACTCGAGCGAACCCATGGAGCGCAGCCCGTCTCGAAGATTCTCGCCTAAGTGCGGACTCAAGTTCGTCTCCTTCCTCCGTCCGCATTCTTCTTTTTGCTTTTGTTGTGTTTTATTTCTCTCCTTCCTCCTCCTTCTTCTTGTAGCCTCTAGAGGCTCGTTTGCGCTTTTACTTTTACACTTCCACGCGCTATCCCGCTCATTATACAGGGGCTTCTTTAACGAAGCTTATTTATCTGAGCTTTCATGCCCAACATATGCATTAAACTTCCGCATGTACCATTTATTCACCATTATATGCATCGATATGACTTAAGTTTTGGCCAAGCTAGGTTGCTGGATCTGTGCTTACCCCTCGTTCCCGATTGTTCGGCTAGGTGGTAAAGGAGCACCTCTGCGATTATTCTTGCTGGTCAGCGGATGTGTACCTCGGTAGGGTGAAGCGAAAGCTAAGCGTTCTTAAGGGAATATTGGTCGGTGAACTGAAAGATGATTTTAACTATTTACCCATCTGCCCCGGATGATTTTACGCTTTCTAGCAGCTTTGACATGCACTTTAGGGCATGCATCCCAGCGAAAAGAACCCTAGCGGAACTATTCTCCTGGAAGATGTTTCTTACTACCCATGTAATATAACATAACTAGTTGGGCACTTGTCTGATATAGCAACAATGACCCCTACGCCTTGTCTCCATGCATACCATGGTTCTTATATAACCATGAAGGTATTCGGACACACTCCGGACTATTGGGTCCGGAGGTCGAAGCGAAAAGGTCCGCTATGACAAGCGATCTACAATCCGACTAGAAGACATTTTTTCATGTCATATTTTTACATAGTCAACTCGACTCATTGTATTCCTCCTCAATGCCATCTAATAAGCTATCTAATTTACAATCTTGCTGGGAATACTTGGCGGCCAATTCTACTTGGCCGTATACTAAGCTTACAGGGATCTCCATCCCATCCGGCCCCACAGGTCCGACCTCGGCCATGTGGTTTGGGTCAGCCTTCGTGTACTGCGTATTTACCATGGCCCAGGCCTCCCTGGCGCCTTGACGGCAGGCCGATATCTTCCACAGCCGGAAGCTCCGTCGTGCTCCTTGAAGCCGCTCTGCCAGCTCCCCAATGCCTTGGGCGGGGAGATAGATAGCCACAAGGCACGGCCGATGCTTTCCATCACTGCCGGACTCGTTCGTGCAGGTGCGCATGTTCGGGAAGAAGATCACCCGAAGAATTGGGCATCTCCTCCTCGGGGCGACCTGTGAGCAAACCTACATACATGTTTATGTTAGTCGCCTTCCTCGCCGAACTCTTTCAAAGTTCGCTCAAGCACTCTTGAAAATGCAGCGGCGAAGCCGCCCGATTCTCCTTCTGGTCGGACAAGCTGAGCACGAGCGTCCTTTAGTTCCTCACCCAGCTTGGTGTTGGCGTCTTGGAGTTATTCTTCTCTGCCGCACCCTCGTAAGCACGCTCTCTTGACCTTTAGCGGCGTAAGAGTTGTTGCTTGTCGGATCTAGTCCGGATCTAGTCGGCGCCATCTGCAATGTTTTGTCAGATTTACACACCACCGCACTTCATAAATTATTTATCTTCTGAAGTGTATATTACGGAGGGGGTCTCTGTGGCTCCCCGTGGCGGCTAGTCTTGACCTCAAGTTGGGCCTGCACTCTTCAAGCTCTGGGACGGTCGGGTATTCTTTTACGTAAGATCTGCATAACAAATGATCCTTAAATGAGTTATTCTAACTATTTTAAGTCTCGAGACTCTTGGCATATATAACTGTCAAATTTCCTTACCGTATGTCCTTCACATATTGCTCCGTGGCTCTGGCTAGACCATCTTGGCGGCGCAGTGCGCATCTCGAATCAAAGGCATTCAAGGCCTCTTGGGAGAAACAGCGTCACGAAGAACTGTCCGTGGCGCTTTGTGATTCAAGCGCTCTCCACCTCGGAGTTGGTGGCGGACAACCTGTCGGCATCCTCATCGGAGGAGCATCCGGCGCCGTCTCGTGCTCGCCTCAGCCTCGGAACCGACTTTGAAGCTTGTCGGTCAAGGTTGATCGGCAACCTCTCGGACTCGATCCGTGGCGCTCTTTTCTGAAAAGAGCATCAGCGTTAATCGCCTTCGAGAATCAATCACAGGAGTATGGTGACATGCCATACCGTTCTGGCGAATTCGATCCGGACCGCACTTCTTTTAGCCGAGGAGCCACTTGCCCTTTGTTGGCCAGCCGCGCGAGCTCGGCTTCTACCTCGAAGGTACCCCTACGAAGCACCATTGGTATCTGATGATAAAAAATAAGCATGGATGGGTCGTTATCGAGATTTGGGATCTCGGTCTCATTTACAGTGAAATTGGAAGTATTCCGGGGTAATCAGCCGTAATGGCAACCAACGCATTATCGATGCTAAGCTGGTGGAATACCCGTCGATCAACTCCACCTTTATATCCGGATCCTCTTGGAGGTCGGATCGAGGACCGTTCCGGATCCTCGGGTTGTGGGGGCGGGCTGTGTATCTTCTCCACAATCCGGCGTAGTTCCTGCGCGAAACCACGAAATGAGATATTTAACCATGGGAACATGGATCGGACAGGTCACAAAGATGTTTGCTTACCCAGCGAGGATTATTGAAGAAAACACCTTGATGGATTGACACGGAAATCCTCCTCCTCCCCTTTGTACATGGCAGACAAGATCTTCACCAGTTCGGTGACCGATCCTGGCCCTTTGCAGCCATGGCGGGTGGCATCGTCCTCCCGTTGAAGTCCCACATGGGGTGGTCCCTGTATTGGAGCGGCTGCACTCCCCTCATAATGCAGATTGCCATGACTCCTGTCATGGTCAATCCGGCATGAAACCAGTAACCTTATTCGGCTCATCAAATAACGGACATCGGTCATCTTCTCTCCGTGGGCTCCGGCGCCAGCTTAGGCGCTTCTTGAGAGGAGCATTGCTGAACTCGGAAGGCGATCCGAACAGGATCGGCAGCGGGGCGTCCTCCATGTAAAACAATTCCGAAGGCCAGTCTTGGACGCCTTCTTTGGGGTTCGGATAGGTATCCGGTCGGCGATCGCCATAGCTCGGCTCCACCCACTTGATATATTTACCCCTCATGAGAGCGGGGTACTAGGCGAATATTCTCTTCCACAGCCGAAATGAGCCTCGGCCTTGAGAACAGTTTGCAAAGGGCCACGGGCCCGCGATGTGCAAGATGGAGGCAGGAGTAAGATGGTGCAATTGGAGCCGTAGAACTCAAGAGCCCCGAGAAAGCGGATGGATTGGAAATCCGAGTCCTCTTACTAGATAAGAGATGAAGCACACCCGCTCTCCTTTAGAGGGATCGGGGACGCTCTCCGCTTGCTTTCCGCCCTTGTAGGTGGCAAGTCCGGCTCGAACCGGAACCATGAAGGCTGGGGGGAGAATTCCCTTGGCTTGGAGTATAACTAGCTCGTTATGCGGGATGAGCATCTCTCCCAATTTCTGGCTGGGGGCTGGGGGCGCGAGGAGGAGCATCGACTGTCCATGATGGAATGGGCTTTGGTGCAGGCGCTCGAAAAGCTTCGCAAAGGGGATGGTGTGACTCAGATCTAGATCCTTGCCCTTTTATAGGCGTCTCATTTGCTGCGGCTAAGCGGGGTAATTGTAAAAATACCTGGCTGTTCACATTCATTCAAACACGTGGAAGATGGCCATTATTGGGCGTAGAAGCCGAGGCGCAGCATTTGTCGAAGCGGACACTATTAAACAAGTATATGGAATTTGGAGAACAACCGCCTCGCAATGCGAAGACAATCAACGCGCGGACTCATCGTCATTGAAGCCTGGTTAGGGAGCTCTTGAGGAGTCCGGACTAGGGGTGTCCGGACAACGGACTATCATCACGGCGGACTCCAAGACTATGAAGATAGAAGATTGAAGACTTACGTCCGTGTCGGATGGGACTTTCCTTGGCGTGGAAGGCAAGCTTGGCGATCTGGATATGTAGATCTCCTACCATTGTAACCGACTCTGTGTAACCCTAACCTATCCGGTGTCTATATAAACCGAAGGGTTTTAGTCCGTGGGGCGAACAACAATCATACCATAGGCTAGCTTCTAGGGTTTAGCCTCCTTGATCTCGTGGTAGATCTACTCTTGTACTACCCATATCATCAATATTAATCAAGCGGGAGTAGGGTATTACCTCCATCGAGAGGGCGAACCTGGGTAAAAACATCGTGTCCCTTGTCTCCTGTTACCATCCGCCTAGGCGCTTGAGTTCGGGACCCCCTACCGAGATCCGCGGTTTGACACCGACATCAGGCCTGGTACACATCATTGCATACATGATAGAACCTATGGCTGAGGCATAGGGAATGACTTTCATTTTCCCTCTATCTTCTGCAGTGGTCGGGCATTGAGTCTGATTCAGCTTCACACCTTGTAACGCATGCAAGAACCCTTTCTTTCACTGATCCATTTTGAACTTCTTCAAAACTTTATGAAGGTATGTGCTTTGTGAAAGTCCAATTAAGCGTCTTGATCTATCTCTATAGATTTTGATGCCCAATATATAAGCAGCTTCACCGAGGTCTTTCATTGAGAAATTCTTATTCAAGTATCCTTTTATGCTATCCAGAAATTCTATATCATTTCCAATCAACAATATGCCATCCACATATAATATTAGAAATGCTACAGAGCTCCCACTCACTTTCTTGTAAATACAGGCTTCTCCAAAAGACTATATAAAACCATATGCTTTGATCACACTATCAAAGCTTATATTCAACTCATTGCACGGTCCATAAATGGATTCATTGGAGCTTGCATACTTTGTTAGCACCTTTAGGATCGACAAAACCTTACGGTTGCATCATATACAACTCTTCTTTAAGAAATTCATTAAGGAATGCGGTTTTGACATCCATTAGCATAATTTCATAATCATAAAATCGGCAATTGCTAACATGATTCGGACGGACTTAAGCATCGCTATGGGTGAAAAGTCTCATCGTAGTCAACTCCTTGAACTTGTCGAAAACCTTCCGCAACAAGTCGAGCTTTGTGAGCAGTAACATTCTTTATCGATGTCGATCTTCTTCTTGAAGATCCATTTATTTTCTATGGCTTGCCGATCATCGAACAAGTCAACCAAAATCCACACTTTGTTCTCATACATGGATCCCATCTCAGATTTCATGGCCTGAAGCCATTTCGCGGAATCTGGGCTCATCCTCGCTTCCTCATAGTTCGTAGGTTCGTCATGGTCTAGTAACATGACTTCCAGAACAGGATTACCGTACCACTGTGTTACGGAACATAATCTGGTTGACCTATGAGGTTCGGTAGTAACTCGATCAAAAGTTTCATGATCATCATCATTAGCTTCCTCACTAATTGGTGTAGGCATCACTAGAACCAATTTCTGTGATGAACCATTTTCCAATTCAAGAGAAGGTACAACAACCTCATCAAGTTCTACTTCCCTCCCACTCACTTCTTTCGAGACAAACTCCTTCTCTAGAAAGGATCCATTCTTAGCAACAAATATCTTGCCGTCAGATCTGTGATAGAAGGTGTACCCAACCGTTTCTTTTGGGTATCCTATGAAGATGCACTTCTCCAATTTGGGTTCAAGCTTATCAGGCTGAAGCGTTTTCATGTAAGCATCGCAACCTTAAACTTTAAGAAACGTCAGCTTAGGTTTCTTGCCAAACCACAGTTCATATGGTGTCGTCTCAATGGATTTAGATGGTGCCCTATTTAAAGTGAATGCAGCCGTATCTAAAGCATAACCCCAAAATGATAGTGCTAAAAATCGGTAAGAGACATCATAGATCGCACCATATCTAATAAAGTGTCGTTACTACGTTCGGACACACCATTATGCTATGGTGTTCCAGGTGGCGTGAGTTGCGAAACTATTCCACATTGTTTCAAATGAAGACCAAACTCGTAACTCAAATATTCTCCTCCGCAATCAGATCGTATAAACTTTATTTTCTTGTTACGATGATTTTCCACTTCACTCTGAAATTCTTTGAACTTTTCAAATGTTTCAGACTTGTGTTTCATTAAGTAGATATACTCATATCTGCTCAAATCATTTGTGAAGGTCAGAAAATAACGATACCCTCCGCGAGCCTCAACACTCATCAGACCGCGTATGTCAGTATGTATTATTTCCAATAAGTCAGTGGCTCGCTCCATTGTGTCGGAGAATGGAGTCTTAGTCATCTTGCCCATGAGGCATGGTTCGCAAGCATCAAGTGATTCATAATCAAGTGATTCCAAAGCCCATCAGCATGGAGTTTCTTCATGCGCTTTATACCAATATGACTTAAATGGCAGTGCCACAAATAAGTTGCACTATCATTATTAACTTTGCATCTTTTGGCATCAATATTATGAATATGTGTATCACTACGATCGAGATTCAACAAAAATAGACCACTCATCAAGAGTGCATGACCATAAAAGATATTACTCATATAAATAGAACAACCATTATTCTCTGATTTAAATGAATAACCGTCTCGCATCAAACAAGATCCAGATATAATGTTCATGCTCAACGCTGGTACCAAATAACAATTATTCAGGTCTAAAACTAATCCCGAAGGTAGATGTAGAGGTAGCGTGCCGACGGCGATCACATCGACCATGGAACCATTTCCGATGCGCATTGTCACCTCGTCCTTAGCCAATCTTTGTTTAATCCGTAGCCCCTGTTTTGAGTTGCAGATATGAGCAACAGAACCATTATCAAATACCCAGGCGCTACTATGAGCATTAGTAAGGTACACATCAATAACATGTATATCAAATATACCTTTCACTTTGCCATCCTTCTTATCCCCAAATACTTTGGGCAGTTCTGCTTCTAGTGACCAGTCCCTTTGCAGTAGAAGCACTCAGTTTCAGGCTTAGGTCCAGACTTGGGCTTCTTCCCGGGAGCAGCAACTTGCTTGCTATTCTTCTTGAAGTTCCCCTTCTTTCCTTTGCCCTTTTTCTTGAAACTAGTGGTCTTGTTAACCATCAACACTTGATGCTCCTTCTTGATTTCTACCTCCGCAGCCTTGAGCATTGCGAAGAGATCAGGAATCGTCTTGTTCATCCCTTGCATATTATAGTTCATCACGAAGCCTTTATAGCTTGGTGGCAGTGATTGAAGAACTCTGTCAATGACACTATCATCCGGAAGATTAACTCCCAGCAAGGTCCAGTGGTTATGGTACCTAGACAATCTGAGTATGTGTTCACTGATAGAACTGTTCTCCTCCATCTTGCAGCCATAGAACTTGTTGGAGACTTCATATCTCTCAACTCGGGCATTTGCTTGAAATATTAACTTCAATTCCTGGAACATCGCATATGCTCCATGATGTTCAAAACGTCTTTGAAGTCCCGATTCTAAGCCGTAAAGCATGGCACACAGAACTATCGAGTAGTCATCATTTAGCTTGCGGGCGTTCATAACGTCCGGAGTTGCTCTGCGGCAGGCCTTGCACCTAGCGGTGCTTCAAGGACGTAATTCTTCTGTGCAGCAATGAGGATAATCCTCAAGTTACGGACCCAGTCCGTGTAGTTGCTACCATCATCATCCATCTTAGCTTTCTCTAGGAACACATTAAAATTCAAGGAACGGTAGCACGGGCCATTGATCTACAACAACATAGATATGCAAAAACTATCAGGACTAAGTTCATGATAAATTAAAGTTCAATTAATCATATTACTTAAGAACTCCCACTTAGATAGACATCCGTCTAGTCATCTAAATGATCACGCAATCCATATAAACTAAACCATGTCCGATCATCACGTGAGATGGAGTAGTTTTCAATGGTGAACATCTCTATGTTGATCATATCTACTATATGATTCACGTTCGACCTTTTGGTCTCAGTGTTCCGAGGCCATGTCTGTACATGCTAGGCTCGTCAAGTTTAACCTGAGTGTTCTGCACGTGCAAAACTGTCTTGCACCTGTTGTATGTGAACGTAGAGCTTATAACACTTGATCATCACGTGGTGTCTCGGCACGACGAACTGTCGCAATGGTGCATACTCAGGGAGAACACTTATACCTTGAAATTTAGTGAGGGATCATCTTATAATGCTACCGCCGTACTAAGAAAAATAAGACGCATAAAAGATAAACATCACATGCAATCAAAACATGTGACATGATATGGCCATCATCATCTTGTGCCTTTGATCTCCATCTCCAAAGCATCGTCATGATCTCCATCATTACCGGCTTGACACCTTGATCTCCATCGTAGCTTCGTTGTCGTCTTGCCAACTATTGCTTCTACAACTATCGCTACCGCATAGTGATAAAGTAAAGCAATTACATGGCGATTGCATTTCATACAATAAAGCGACAACCATAAGGCTCCTGCCAGTTGCTGATAAATTTTACAAAACATGATCATCTCATACAATAAATTATATCACATCATGTCTTCACCATATCACATCACAACATGCCCTGCAAAAACAAGTTAGACGTCCTCTACTTTGTTGTTGCAAGTTTTACATGGCTACTACGGGCTTCTAGTAAGAACCGTTCTTACCTACGGATCAAAAACCACAATGATTTTTAAATCAAGTGTGTTGTTTTAACCATCAACAAGGATTGGCCGTAGTCAAATTCGATTCAACTAAAGTTGGAGAAACAGACACCCGTCAGCCACCATTATTCAAAACAAGTTGCATGTCTGTCGGTGGAACTGGTCTCATGAACGTGGTCATGTAAGGTTTGTCCAGGGTGCTTCATCCAACAATTCCGCTGAATCAACAAAAGGCGTAGGTGGTAAGCAGTATGACTATTATCGCCCACAACTCTTTGTGTTCTATTCGTGCATATCATCTACGCATAGACCTGGCCCTGATACCACTATTGGGGAATGTAGCATGCAATTTAAAAAAAATTCTATGATTACGCAAGACCTATCTAGGAGATGCATAGCAACGAGAGGGGGAGAGTGTGTCCATGTACCCTTGTAGAACGAAAGCGGAAGCGTTAGTTTAACACGGTTGATGTAGTCGAACGTCTTCGTGATCCAACCAGTCAAGTACCGAACGTACGACACCTCCGAGTTCATCACACGTTCAGCTCGATGACGTCCCTCGAACTCTTGATCCAGCAAAGATTGAGGAGAGTTTAAATCGACCTGACGGCGTAGTAGCGGTGATGGTGATGTGATCATGCGGAGGCTTCACCTAAGCACTCTGACGCTATGACCGGAGGAAGTAAAGCTGTGGAGGCTAAGAGAACAATTGATGTGCTATGGGGTGCCCCCCCCCGTATATAAGAAGCGTGAGGGAGGAGACTGGCTAAGGGCCGCGCCATAGGGGGGAGGAAACCAACTTGGACTCCATGTCCAACTCGGCCTCCCCCTTCTTCCGGAGGGGGAATGGGGGAAGGAGAGGGAATAGGAGAAGGAAAGGGGGTGCGCTCCCTCCCCTAGTCCAATTCAGACTCCCCATGGGAGGCGCGACCACCTCTTGTGGGCTGCCTCCCCTCTTACCTATGCCCATGTAAGCCCATTACTTTCCTAGGGGGGTTCTGGTAACCCCTCGGTACTCCAAAAAATACCCGAACCACTCCGAAACCATTCCGGTGTCCGAATACTATCGTCCAATATATCAATCTTTACCTCTCGACCATTTTGAGACTCGTCGTCATTTCCGTGATCTCATCCGGAACTCCAAACAATCTTCGGTCACCAAAACACATAACTCATAATACAAATCGTCATCGAGCATTAAGCGTGCGAACCCTACGGGTTCGAGAACTATCACTACAAAAAAGGACACATCCGTGAAATTTTGGGCCGAACGAAATTTTTTTCTGTCATACATATGACACTTCTATGACGATAATTGTGACAAAACCCGGTATCATCATAGATGTGGTGGGCTCCTACTTCTATGACAAAAAATCATGACAGAAAATGGGCTTTTCGTCACAGGCGGGCGGAGGCGCAGCTGCATGACATTCTTTGGGCCGTCCATGGCGGAAAAAACCGTGGCGAAGCGAGGCGAGGAAAATTTTGGGGAGTTCCGGTTACGGTGGGAGGTCGGGGCCCAGCGATCGCGTTTCTCTCGTACGTACGCAGCGTGTGTGCGGCGTTAGCTCTAAGCGAACCCGGCGAGGCGTTGGGCTCTAAGCGAACCCGGCGATTACCTTTGCGAAGCTCTGCGTTCTTGAACCCGGCGATCGATCGATGGCTGTTAACGAACCAGATCAGCGATTCGCCGCTCTGCTGTTGACTAAAGCCGATCGATTGGATGAGCGATGGCGTTGCGGGGGTGGATGAATAGTGGCGGTGGCGTTGCCTGCGGATGAACAGGACCCGTGGTGTGGAGGGCTGGATGAGCGGTAGATGGTGGAGGGTGCCCGTGGAGGATTCGTTGAACAATAGCGGTGGAGTAAGCGCGGTGGAGGCTGGATGAGCGAGGAGCCCGTGGAGGCTGGGCGGTCGGCGGTAGCCCGTGGAGGCTGGAGGAGGTCGGCGGTGGAGATGAGCAGTATCCGTGGAGTCCGTTTTGCGATGCGCCACACCCCTCCCGATGAACATGACCCCCGTTTCGACCGTAGCGCTCCAACACAAGTCCGTTTCATCCGTTTTGTGGTACGCCACACCCCTCCCGATCAACAGGACCCCCGTTTTGACCATAGGAGGTCCGTTTCCTCCGTTTTGCGGTATGCCACACCCCTCCCGATCAACAGGACCCCCGTTTCGACCGTAGGAGGCCTGTTTCCTCCGTTTTGCGGTACGCCACACCCCTCCCGATGAACAGGATCCCATTTCGGACGTGGTCGGTCGAACACAAGGCCATTTCCTCCGTTCTGTGGTACGCCAGGCCTCGTTTCCATCGCCTATTCCGTCCAAGCCCTCCCGATGAACACGGCCATGCATTCCGTTCCGACCCAGCCAGTTGGCTCCCACGCGTTCCGTTGCCTCTCGATGAACACGACGCATTCCGTTGCCTCCCCATGAACACGACACATTCCGTTGCCTCACAATGAACACGACGACGACGTTGTTTCTCCATTCCGACCCAGCCATGTACGAGCCACGGCGTGCATGTCTGCGGCAGTAGGCGTTGAGACCCGCCCGTATATGCGTGCGTGGCGTATTTTCTTTCTTGCACCCTGGCGTTTATGCGTGCGTGTACATGCTACGTGCGGCGCCTCTACATCGACCGGTATGTGCGTACGTTCAATGACCAGAATGACAACGCTACGTGCGCTGACCAGGTTGGTCCGGTATCGAGCACTTCCTTGCTGCGAAGATGTAGCTGGTGGGTCCCAGGCGGTCGAGGCGAATCGTTTTTTTGCCGGACGCACTTCCTTGCGTGCGAAGATGTAGCTGGTGGGTCCCAGCGATCAGAAGCGTTTTTTCACGAAATCATGGCCCGTCCGGTGGGTCCCTATTTGTCGGTGGAGTGTCGGTGTCAAAACCGGCGGATCTCGGGTAGGGGTCCCGAACTGTGCATCTAGGCGGATGGTAACAGGAGACAAGGGACGCGATGTTTTTACCCAGGTTCGGGCCCTCTCGATGGAGGTAAAACCCTACTCCTTCTTGATTAATATTGATGATATGGGTAGTACAAGAGTGGATCTACCACGAGATCGAGAGGCTAAACCCTAGAAGCTAGCCTATGGTATGATTGTTGTTAGTCCTCGGACTAAAACCCTCCGGTTTATATAGACACGGATAGGGTTAGGGTTACAGAGTCGGTTACAGCGGTAGGGGATCTACATATCCGTATCGCCAAGCTTGCCTTCCACGCCAAGGAAAGTCCCATCCGGACACGGGGCGAAGTCTTCAATCTTCTATCTTCATAGTCCGAGTCCGGCCAGCGATGATAGTTGACTATCCGGACACCCCTAATCGAGGACTCCTCGGTAGCCTGAACCAGGCTTCAATGGCAGCGTCTGGCGCATATTGTCTTCGGCATTGCAAGGCGGGTTCCTCCTCGAATACTTCATAGATGATTTTGAACACAAGGATTGTGTCGGCTCTGCAAAACAAGTTCCACATACCACCGTGAGAGAATAACCTTTGCAAAGATTTGTTGGCGTATTCATGGTGACATCACACCACGGCCAGGCCTTTATCTGAATCATTTTCTGTTCCACCTCGGTAGCGTTTAGCGGCGGTTTCCTTGTACGTCTTATCGAGCGGAGATCGTGCCCCTTATTCGAGGATTCCCATCAATACGGCGTGGGTAACCCAACGCGCCATTGATTATGGCGCTTGGGAGATAAGCGAGTTTTACCCGGTGGCGGGGGCATAGCCGTCCGTCCATATAAGGGATAAGGATCCACCTTTTCACCTCGCCTTCTTCCTCCTTTGCTCATCCATTTCCGCTTTTCGAGCTCCAGCGCCCAAGTCCGCATCCTACCTCAACCTTCTCCAACCATGTCGGGGCGGTAGGCAAGTGGATGGCCTCCTCCGTCCGCGGAGGGCACATCAAAAACTGCGGAAGCCGGATACTTGTCCGCGCGACATCGTGTCGGCTCCCCAACAAGGGCAGCTCATCCCCACCCCAGGCCCCATGAGAGGTGGTGTTCCTCCCCACTTCCTCCATGGACTAGGGTTTCCACTTCACCCATTAAATCCGGGGGTTCATGTTCTCTGCGGCCTAGATTTCCACGATCTGGCCCGAATTTCATCCTCACCATCTCGGCGTTTATCGTCGTGTGCGAAACCTTCCTCCGCATCCAGCCCCACTTGACTTATGGCTGAAGACCTTCAATGTCAAGCGAAGGTAGCGGTAACCGCCAAGCCGGAGTCTTGAGGTGCCATCTTTGGCAGGATATTAGCGTCCTATGGCTCGAGGCTCCTTTGTGGAGACCATAAAAGGGAGGCAATCGGGGTGGTTCTACATCACCGAGCAGCGACTCTCAATGGTGGCGGCCCCAATTCGATCTGGCTTCCCCACGGCTCACATCATGGAAAGAGATGGGCCTGGCGTGGGGTGATTGGAAGAGCTGTCCGGACTCAAACCTGCGTCCGAAACCTGGTGGACAAGAATCTCAAGCTTGTCAGCGTAATCCGGTGATGCTCATCCGTCCGGATTCTCCCATGCCAACAACGGGCCTTCAATTTGTGGGAGTTTGATCCGGCACAGCACGAACCTTGAGGCGGCTCCTCGACACCACGTCTGAAGATGCACGGAAGGTGCTTTGTTCAAAGGTGCGAAGCTCCGCATCCGCTACGAAGATCATGGATTCAGCTCATGCGTCAAGCCAGCGAGGTAAGTTATTTTAACCTTTATGGGACTCTTTTTCATAGTTTGACTCTGTCACGGGATCTAAAACTCCTAACCTTTGACAGGACTAGCTGAAGGCGTCCGGACAGATTACTGTCCGGCCCCTTGCCGAAGACCAGCGGACGCCCGATTGGCGGGGCTGCTGGCTCCGGCACCTCACGTGGTGCGGAGAAAAAAACCAAGAAAGAAGGCCACGGGAACTTGAAGGAGCTCCCGGCACCAGGTGTTGTCGGACTCATCGTCCCACGACTCTGAGGCAGAATGCTCCCCCGAGGGCGAGGAGGAGGAAAAAGCCTCTCCCAGTGAGAGAGAGAAAAGGAAGGCCGCCCGACTTGGGAGGCTGGAGGGTCAAGAAAGGAAGGACCCTTCCTCCGGACTTCTCCTGCTTGGCCGACAACGGCGAGGAGGAGTGGCCACCAAGGGCCAAGCCCTGGCGAGAAACGTAAGTGTCCGGACTCGGAATAGCTCATGACTTTTTATTTGTCGCATAGTGTCTTCTAACGCCGAATATAACCATGTAGCCCGCCCAGGGCAGGCTCGCCACTTGGTGGCGACTCCTGGATTCGTCGGATGTGAATAGCACTTCACTTCCAACCGCCTCCTCTCCTCGTGGCCTTGAGCGAAACCGCGGTGGAGTCCCAAAGAGGCCCAGCCGGAGGAGGTGGTCTGGGCGCCGCAAGGCGACCTCCTGGACTCCGGGCGCAAAGGGGGCGAAACCCAAGAGGGCTCTAAGTCCGGCCCTGTGCCGGACTTCGTACCGGAACCTTCAGTGGTTCCGAAGTCCGGCAAGCGGCCCCGTCGTAAGAAGGGCAAGACTACAGCGCCGGTGACCTCCGTCCATCCGGAGGCACCGGATAGCTTCTGCGCTTAACAAGCGCCTCCATCGACGAGGAGCACCGCCTTTATTATGAGTGTGGTGATCCAGAAAATTCGATCCGCCAAGGCGGGCTGGTAGGCATCTGCCAGCCTTCTAACGGGCTTTGAGGTAAGTTTAGAATATGTAAAAATATTACCGCATAGGCGGTAGCCCACGATGCTTAGTTCGGTGTTGGAAAGAAAAGCGGACTGAGGATCTAAAAGATATCTGAGAGTCTAACATAAGTATGTCAATATGGGAATGCAGGCTCTTGTTGCTGACCTCTGCCGCCTTGCTGCGAGGTCAATGCATTGAAGTAGAGCCTCGGCGGTCCGAGAACGAGCTCGGCCTTGCCAAGAAGCAACTCGAGGACAAGGAAGGTAAGTAATACCTTATTAAGGTAAAACCTTATAGAAAGGATTTGGTTGCAAAATAGCCAGGACTAATGTGGGTATTGTAGGGCCCGAGAGCAGGTGGCGACCACGAAGGAAGTGGTGTCCGAGTCGAAAGCAAAGCGGCCGCTGAGCGCGCCGGCGAGAGAAGTAGGAGGCGGGTGGCGGAGGTGCAGCAAGAGCTCCAGGCTCGTGATAAAACACGAGAGTTTGGAGCGTGACTCGAACTTCGAGAGTCGAGCTCGCCTCGGCTCTTGAGAGTGCCAAGGCCGCTAAGGACGAAGCCCAAAAAGCCCTGCAGAAATTGAATCATTAAAGAAGGTAGCGGCGGGTAAGGCATTCTTTATGCAAAGCAAGCATGTGAAAGTGAATTATCTATTACTTACGAATCCGGAGCTCTCCGGGAGCATTTGTAGATCTGCCCTTAGTGTATGCGATGCTGCGCGTTCTACCACGCCGAGGAGGGCTCGGCGAAAAGGTGTTCTGGTCTCGGTATGTTGAGGCGGACAGCGGTGCCCTGGCGACCAGCTGAAGCAGCTGGTCGAGCTCCACAAGGTCGCCGAACAGGCCATGAAGGGCCTCATAGTTCGGCTATAGCCTCTGAAGCCATGCAGGAGCTACTTGGGCTAGTCGCGGTGGTGGTGGGCCTTTGTCCATGGATTGAAGTCATCAAGCGCTCCGTCTGCATTGAAGGTGCCGTCGGGCCCTTGCCGTGCTAAAGTGCACTGGGGCAAGATGGATCTTGAAGCTTGTGACCAGACGGGCCACCGCCGGGCAAGGAGCATCGCAAGCCGAAATGTACTATGAGGCGTCTGCGAGTGCCGCCTTATATAGCGGTGAATGCTCCAAAGATGTAATTTTGAATAGACTGCATTTGTTATCACATCTGCTGAAAACTTGTTCATATCGCTAAGCAACGCTTGTGAATTTAAAATATTACCTTACATGCGGCCGTTTATCAAATTTGAGAGATGGCAAGTCGTTGGCTTCAGCCCCCATGCCACAGTCTTTGGGGTGTTGGGATAAACTTGGCGCTCTTGTTCCCATTTTGGGGTCCTTGAGGGGCGCTCAGCATAACGAACAAGGCAACGGACTATAGTGCTTGAACACTCTCACTTAGCCATAGAATTCTATAATTTTAAACTTCAGTGAAGCCCCTAGTATTCGGAAGACCGAGTTGAGGCGCTATCCATGCCTTGGCCGGACAATGCTGACTCCTCGCTCTAAGCGGCATAAGTCTTTAGGGACCGAAAAACCTCTCGAACAGCGACCGGCTCTCGCCCTATCATGACGGTCAGTTTTAGCTTTCTCCACTGAGGTGCTCAACCCAGCTCAACGAGGCACAATCACGGTGGTTCTCCCAGCGCTACCTTAGCCCATATAGCGGAATGTAAGGTACCAAATCATGGGGCAGGCAAACCCAACTATTGACCCAAGACATGATTGAGACGATGCATATAATGCTATAAGTTCGAGGTGCCGCACTTGTGAAAGTGTTGGACTTATCACACCATATTTTGGGGTACTTAAGCCCCACAGTGTATTAGCCGTACCAAAGTGTCTGGTGCAACATGTCATGAATGAACATATATATAGATAAAGAAAGGAGTGCAATAATAGGAAAAAGCTATGTATTGTTTATTCAAAAGGTACTTGCAATGAAAGCGAGCGATACAAATAGTCACGATAAGCAAGGGATGGGACTATTTAACATGTCCCCCTCTAGGGGTAAGCTGCGGGATGGTATGTAAAACAAGTATAATGCTCGTAGTAGAGACCACACGGACACTCGGCGTAGCTTTACGCTTCCTGGATGTTGCATCGTGATTTGGCAATTCTAGTGCGGACAAGGCTTCGGAAAGCGGAGTCCTGAAAGTAAGAGAAAAAAGAAAGAAAAAGAATGACACAATCGGGGCCCACAGTGCGGTTGAGCCGCGTGCAGGCGTGCCGTGGTCGTGCCCTCCCCTTATGCCCATGGTATCTCGGGCGTAGTTATGTACGCGTAATCTTGGCCGCAATTTCGCGAGGGCTGGGGTTGGGGCGGATTACTCTGGCGATGCTCGGATCGTGCCAGGCGGTCTTGTTGTAGGTTACTCCGGGCGCGCTTGACGGTGTCCGGACGTTTAGTAGCCGGACTCGAGAATTGCTATGAGAGGCTGCTTTGCACCTCTGCCGTGAGGGCCGTCGTATGCTCCTCCGTTCGGAGAGAGCGTTCGGTGTTTCCATTGACCGTGATTACTCCTCGAGGGCCTGGCATCTTGAGCTTGAGGTATGTGTAGTGCGGCACCGCATTGAACTTTGCAAATGCGGTTCGTCCAAGCAGTGCGTGATAGCCGCTGCGGAACGGGACTATGTCGAAGATTAACTCTTCGCTTCGGAAGTTATCCGGGGATCCGAAGACTACTTCGAGTGTAATTGAGCCTGTACAATTGGCCTATACACCTGGTATGACGCCTTTAAAGGTCGTCTTGGTGGGTTTAATCCTTGAGGGGTCTATGCCCATTTTGCCCACTGTATCCTGATAGAGCAGGTTCAGGCTGCTACCGCCGTCCATCATGACCCTAGTGAGGTGAAATCCGTCGATGATTGGGTCAAGAACCAATGCGGCGAATCCGCCGTGGCGGATGCTAGTGGGGTGGTCCCTTCGATCAAAGGTGATCGGGCAGGAGGACCATGGGTTGAACTTTGGGGCGACTGGCTCCATCGCATATACGTCCCTTAGTGCATGCTTCCGCTCCCTTTTGGGTATGTGGGTTGCGTATATCATGTTCACCGTCCGCACTTGTGGGGGGAAGCCCTTCTGTCCTCTATTGTTTGGCGGCCGGGGCTCCTCCTCGTCATCGCTATGCAGCCCCTTGTCATTGAGTTCGTCATTTAACTTGCTCGCTGTTTGAAGACCCAACAATCCCTGTTGGTGTGGTTGGCTGGTTTTTGAGGTGCCATGTATTTGGCACGAGCGATCGAGTATTCGGTCCAAATTGGGCGGGCCTGAGTATTTCTTTTGAGCGGCTTTTTCCGGCGACGGGTTTAGAGCCTCTGAATCCGGCATTGACTATCGTATCTTCAGCATTCTCGCCGTTACGCGGCGCTTGTGCTTGCTGCGACGCGACCTGCCATTGATGTCCTTGGTATCCGAACTACGGGGTTTTTGGTCAAGTTGTTACTCTGAGCTAGCCAGCTGTCCTCTCCAGCAAAAGCGGGTCATGAGTGTTATGAGGGCTGCCATGGATTTGGCTTTTCCTGCCCTAGGTGCCGGCAAGCCACTCGTCGGATGTTATGTTTGAAGGCTGCAAGGACCTCTGCATCCGGACAGATCAACGATTTGATTTCTCTTGGTTAGGAACCGTGTCCGAATTGTCGGCGATTCTTACGGCTGCTGAATTATGTGGCTGAGGTCATCGGCGTCGGTGGTCGCACATATGTGCCTGGAAGTTATCAAGGAATGCGGCTTCGGTCCTCCCAACAACCAATTGATTCTGCTGGCAAGCTATTAAGCCAATGCCGAGCTGGTCCTTTAAGGTTGAGTGGGAGGTATTTGATGGCGTGTAGATCATCACCGGGCCATGTGGATATGGAGGAGGTAGTCCTCGATCCAAACCGCAGGATCTGTTGTGCCATCGTATGATTCGATGTTCTGGGTTTGAAACCCTCGGGGATTTGATGATCCATCACTTCGTCTGTGAAGCATAGTGGGTGTCTTGGCGCCTCTTATTGAGCTATATCACGGCGCAGCTCAAATGAGCTTTGTCTATTGTGTTCGGCCCGGCGAATTGCTGTATCCGGCGTGATGGTTATCATCACGTGTAGGTAGTGGCATACGTGATCCGTAGATCGATCTTGTTTGCCTTGCCTTGTCCTCCAATATGTCTCGCAGGTCTGGCGCATTTCCCCGTGCCTTGGTACTTTTCGGGCGACACCGGGGTGCGGCTTGAATGGAGGGCCTGGAGGCCTCTCTGTCGCGGCCACGGGGTGGCCGGTCAGCCGCATCATGCGCTGGTGATGTAGGTTTGGGTGCTTCCTCCTCTCATTGGGGTAGCAGCCTGCGTTTTGGGTATCTCTTGGAGGGGCGTTCGAGTTCGTACTCTTGGCTGCAAGGACTTCAGTCCATCTGTCGACTAGCAAGTCTTGGTCAGCTCTAAGTTGCTTTGCTGCTTTTTCTTGAGGCTGCTTGGCGTGGCCATAAGCCTGCGTTTGAAAGCGCTCTGTTCGGCGGGATCCTCGGGCACGACAAATTCGTCATCGTCGAGGCTTGCCTCATCTTCGGAGGAGGCATATAATTATCGTCCTCCACCTCCCTATACGCCGCTATCATGAGGGCTGGCTTCTCCCTCCTCATGTGCTGAATCCTCTTTGGAGGAGGTTGTCTTGACCTTTATGGGGGTGTTATTATCTCCCATGCGGAATCACCGTTTTGCTATGGCGAGATTTAGGCGGCACCACTGCCTTGGCGCTTGGGCTATTTCTTGGAGGGTCATCCTCCGCTGTTCCATGCCGTTCCCATCTTTTGGGATGTCCACCATGTATATGTTGTATGACGAGGTGGCCTTCCGGTGCCACTGTGGCGGCTCTTAATCGTCTCCAAGATCGCCGTCCATACCGTCGATGTCTTGGTCGAAGTCGAGCATGTCGGTTAAATCATCGACAGATGGCTACAAAGTGGGTGGTGGGTGGGCGTTGAATTTCTTCGTCGTCCGCATCCCAACCTTCTGACCGTAGTCCGGCCAGGGCTCTCCCGATAAAGAGAGAGACTTTAGTGAATTTAGGATGTCGCCAAAGGCGAGTCTGAAAGATGTCATGCAGTGAACTCCATAACCGGCACCCAATTGGATTCGATTGGCGGTAGCGGAGGTTCGGAGTTCGGAGGAGTCCGCACCTTGGAGTCATGGTCTTCGCAAGGACAGGGATGGAGTTGGCTCAATCGCCATAGAGATCGTAGCCTCGGGCGGTGTCCAGCCACTCGTCCTCGATCGGCGGACCGGCTCAAGCTAAGGTCGGGCGGATGCTGGTGCGACCTCGAGGCGCTGTTCGTGACGAGCTAGATCATGCCCATCAAGACAATGCGGCGCTGCTTGGGCTGTGGCTCGAATCCGTCGAAGATCAAGTCTCCACGGATGTCGGCCGTGTAGTTCAAACTCCCAAATC
Source organism: Aegilops longissima (assembly GCA_021605205.1). Lineage (NCBI taxonomy): Eukaryota > Viridiplantae > Streptophyta > Magnoliopsida > Poales > Poaceae > Aegilops > Aegilops longissima. The sequence goes on along the minus strand of CM038678.1, from coordinate 692,758,777 downwards.
TGACACGATGGCGGGCGTAGCTTCGATCTGCTCGGATGGCCAAGTGAATTGGCCCGCGATGCAAAACCGCCCGAATCTGAGGATTTGTCGGGGAGAAAAGTCTCACCCTGGACCGCGTCATTGTTGATGATCGAAGGAGCCATCGGGCCCAAGGATGACGACACAGAGGAACTTTCAATGAAAGCACCAATGTCGGTGTCAAAACCGGCAGATCTCGGGTAGGGGGTCCCGAACTGTGCGTCTAGGCGGATGGTAACAGGAGACAAGGGACACAATGTTTTTACCCAGGTTGGGCCCTCTCGATGGAGGTAAAACCCTACTCTGTTTGATTAATATTGATGATATGGGTAGTACAAGAGTGGATCTACCACAAGATCGAGAGGCTAAACCCTAGAAGCTAGCCTATGGTATGATTGTTGTTCGTCCTACGGACTAAAACCCTCTGGTTTATATAGACACCGGATAGGGTTAGGGTTACACAGAGTTGGTTACAATGGTAGGAGATCTACATATTCGTATCGTCAAGCTTGCCTTCCTCGCCAAGGAAAGTCCCATCCGGACACGGGACGAAGTCTTCAATCTTGTATCTTCATAGTCCAGGAGTCCGGCCAACGGTGATGGTTCGGCTATCCGGACACCCCCTAATCCAGGACTCCCTCATGGAGGAATAATTATTTTGCGCGTAATAAGGAGGCACTTCCTTGCTGCGGCCGTGGACCAAGCTGTCAGCCTCTCCACATACAGTCCACGTCCGATGGAAGTCGTTCCTTGACCACGTTGACCACGCCGCGCCGAGAGCACCAGGGCGGTGGACGACGGTGAGGCCTAGGAAGGGAGGGCGAGCCGGGAAAACGGCAGTGGATGCCAGCGTGAGGACTACGAGGTTCACCGGTTGGCTGCGGTGTGAGGCTGCCATCGCCAGCGGAATAACGAGGGTGTGGGTGAGTAGAGGATGGCACGGCCAGCGGTGGGAGTAGTAGGGGCGGTGAGGCCTCCACCGCGCCATAACCCGACCACGGAGGCAGGAGCACGAGGCACGACCGGCGCTAGTTTGGGCGGCTCGAGCAAGAAGACCAGAGGTTGAAGAAGCACTACGGCCGTTGGATGGACATCGTCTGATCCTTTGGAGCTAGAATCGTGCATATTGACTAAGTTGACAAAGCCCTCCGTCCTGTCAACTTAGTAGGCCCTAAGTCAACTGCCACTATCTTTGGGTCCCAGCTAATAGGGGAGTATTCATTTTTGTGCATAATAAGGAGGCACTTCCTTGCTTGAAAGATACAATGATTTGGTGGGTCCGAGTGTCGTGTGATAACGTTTTTTCATGAAATCTGAGGCCCTTCGGTGGATCCCGATGTCGGTGGAGGAATCATTATTTTGCGTGTAATAAGGAGGCATTTCCTTGCGTGCGGCCGTGGACCCAGGTATCGGCCTCTCCACGTCTGATCCGCTTCAGATGCATGTCGGTCATTGACCATATTGACCAGGCAGCGCCGAGAGCACCAGGCGGTGGGCGACAATGAGGCCTAGGAAGGAGCGACGGAGGCGAGGAAGACTTGGTAGTTGTTTCCCATGCGGAGAATGCTGTTGTCTGAGGTTTCTTGGTTCGTCTGCTGTCATGCGGAGAATAACAGCAGTGTGGGTGAGTAGAGGGATGGCTAGGCCAGCGATGGGAGTGCGATGGGGCGGTGAGGCATGCTTGTGGCAGCATAGCCCGGCCGAGGAGGAGAACACGCAGTCCCGCCAACGCTTGTTTGAGCGGCTGGAGCAGGAAGAACAGAGATTGAAGAAGCACGACGGCCATTGGATGGACATCGTAAGGTCACTGGAGCTAGAACCGTTCATATTGACTAAGTTGACAAAGCCCTCCGTCCCTGTCAACTTAGTAGGCCCACAAGTCAGCCTCCCACCATGGCGGGTCCCAGCTAGCAGGGGGAGTATTCATTTTTCTGTGCATAATAAGGAGGCACTTCCGGTGGGTCCGAGCTGATAGCGGGGGGAACGTTTTTTTCGAGAAATACGGTGGTCCGTCCGGTGGGTCCCAACAGTCAGGGGCAAATGTTTTTTTCACGAAATACGGTGGCCCGTCCGGTGGCTCCCAGCAGTCAGGGGGGAAACGTTTTTTTCGCGAAATACTGGTGGCCCATCCGGTGGGTCCCTGCTGTCAGGTGGAGGAATAATTATTTTGCGCGTAATAGGGAGGCACTTCCTTGTGGCTACCGTGGACCTAGCTGTCAGCCTCTCCACGTACAGTACTCTTCCGATGGAAGTCGGTCGTTGACCACATTGACCACGCCGCGCCAAGAGCCCCACGGCGGTGGACGACGGCGAGGCCTAGGAAGGGGACGACGCGGAGCCGGGGAAGACGCGGCAGTGGATGCCCACGCGGAGAGGAGTACGATGGTTCACGGGTTTGGCTGTGGTGTGAGGCTGCCGTCGCCGCAGAATAACAGGGGGAGTGGGTGAGTGGAGGGATGGCCTGGCCAGCAGTGGGAGTAGTATGGGGACGGTGAGGCCTCCGCGGCAGCACAGCCGGCCACGGGAGGCAGGAGCATGCGACACGACCGGCGCTGCTTTGGGCGGCTGGGGCAAGAAGACCAGAGGTTGAAGAAGAACTACGGCCGTCGGATGGACATCGTTGACCACGCCGCGCCGAGAGCACCAGGGCGGTGGACGACGGCGAGGCCTACAAAGGAACGACACGAGCAGGGAAGACACGGCGGTGGCTGCCCACGTGGTGGAAATCGAGGTTGATGGTTGGCTCTTGTCGCCGGAAAATAACAGGAGGTGTGGGTGAGTAGAGGATAGACAGGCCAGGATGTGAGTATGATGGGGCCGTGAGGCTTGCCCGGCAACACTTGCCCGACCACGAGAGCGGGGCGGCGGTTCACGGCGCTGGTTTGGGCAATGGGGCAGGAAGATCGAGGCGAAGAAGACGATTGCCGTTAGATTGACATCTAACGATCTGCGTATTTAGTAGAGTCGATTGTTGACTAAGTTTCTTTTGAGAAACCTTGTGTACGCATGAACTTAGTAGGCCCATAAGCAGCCTCCAAATATGAGGCAGACAACATAAAGCCCATTTGCTATTTTTTATAATTTGCAGCCCATTTGCTAATTCTTAAGTAATTTATTACAGCCCATTTTCTGTCCAGGACCACGGTCAAAAAGTTCAACCTTATTTTGCATATTTTGGTGGAGTCCGAACTATTGTAATCTCGAAATGATAAACATTTTTTTAAGAACTTATTGATTTGCCAAAAAAATTGTTTTGTTTTTGTAAGCAAATAAGACGTGGGACAATTGAGTTGGTTTAAGGAAAAACCAGTGGTAAAAAATCAGCGCTGGGTGGGAAAAACAACAAAAATAAGGATGTAAATATGAAAAGGAATTTTATGTGTTTTCAATATAATGATACGTGTATATGAACTAGTAAAACTATAGGTAGAGATTAGAAAGCGGATGTAGGACATGCGTTTCAATAGGAAAATAGAACTGGGCTGCGTGTTTGATTCATAAAAAAACTGCTGCGGATGTTGTAAGACAAAATATAACTAACGTTGGTGGGCGGAGAGGCCAGTAGATACCTGCTGGATCTTTGTGCCCGTTGTAAATCATGGGCTGGGCCTGTTAAAAACAAAACCAACCCTAGGCAGTCTACAGCCCAGTTGAAACTTGCTTTCGACCTGAAAAAACAATATCGTGCTCAATAAGCGAGAGAATTCTGCAAGTACAGGTCGATAAGCGGGATGCAGCACGGATATTTTTTTATCGTGATAATAAGTGCATGCACTTGTTTCAAAAAATTGGAGAACTGGGAATTGAATGACGGTGCTTATGCTACCCATCAAATAAAAATCAGGTGCCTGAAAATTCGTTTCGAAACAAATGATTCAGCTTTATATCCACGTCGACCCTCGGCATGATGGTTGGAAGCAAATGCAAGTTCATACCAAAAGATCGTTAACAACAATACCAACTTGCGGACGACAAGGTAGTACAACTACCAATACCAAACTAACTTATAATCTTTTTACTCCTGGCCCTAGTGTTCGTCTGGTAGAAAATCTTGCAGAGGACCAGCTAGGGATGGGAATGGGTACCCATTACCCGTGTACCCTGTGGGTAAAAACCCTATTAGGGTAAGGGTATGGGACAAAAAATACCCATGGGTACTTAAATGGGAAAATATCATACCCATCGGGTAGAGAGGGTACGGGTATGGGATCGTATAACCCATGCCCGCGTACCCATGTACCCATCTAAAATGTTGACAGGTGGTTTTCCGTTAATATCCCAATATATTCATTTCCCCTCCTAATCACGCTAGGTAAAAACTCTAATTTGTATTCAAATTATCTCTATACTTTATCATGATTTCGTGAACTTAAAGTATATGCATATGTGTTGTTATTTATGATTATATGTTGTTGTTTAACATTTTTATATGTCACTTTATATTCAAGTACTTTTGTTTATGAGAATATGTTGTTGTACATTGTTGTTTAAGATGTGTTGCTATTAATAATTTATGATTATATGCTGCTTTTTACAACTATGTTCTACTCAATTGATGTGTTGTAAACGCGGGTATTTTTACCCGCGGGTAGCCATATACACTGTCGGGTGACGGGTATGGGAAAAAATTGTACCCTTGACGGGTATGGGTATGGGTGATGGGTAAACTCACGGCGGACGGGTAAGGGTATGGGGTAGCACCACCCATACCCATACCCTGCAGGTGCCATCCCTAGGACCAGCTCCCGCTCCTTCTCTTGCTCCAGGTCCTCGAGGTGGTATTGGTGCATCACCCAGTTGGTCCTCTGTTGGTCGAAGTTCTTGTTGGTGTGCAGTACCAGAACCTTTTTTGCTGCCGTCTGCCGACCGTTGACCATCACAGCAAGGTATTGCCGGTCTTGTGCCACATCGTGTGCATGCCGCACTTCAACTGTATCTTGCGACGCGTCCACGTGCCCCTTTTGAACGCCCTGGAATTGCGCTGGAAGAAATGCTTCCTTAGGCCACTCAGTGTGATACCTGCAGTATTGTGGAATACAGGTTTCAGTGTACGTAGTTGGCATTTTCATAACATCTTTGGCATGTTGCAGTCATTGTTTTCACTTTTTATTAACTGTCAAATTGTAATTGCTTCACCAGGTCTGCGCCTAAAAAGAAAAATAGAGCTATAAACAAAGGAATATGTTTGTGCAAGTAGACGGCCGATTGGTGTCTTACCTGGAAGTTTCTTAGGTTGGGTGTAGCATATGCCCCGCTCGCTGTCAATGGTTGGTATGAACAAATCGACGAGAGACTGAAATCTCGCTATTGTCGGCACTCACTTTGGCCTCAAGGTGCTCGATCAGCTCTGATCCGTGGGATCGAACTTGATGCCAGCCGCAGCACCGCCAATCCTTCTTCGACTTGCATCGGTAATTCTAGTTATATGGTACTCAATGTATGATCAATCGATTGTTTTAAGTGAATGATGAAAGATTTGACGGATAAGTGGTACTCCAAATCTGAAGTCGAATACGAGAACACGCCGCGGGATTCTTGTGTCACGTCACGCAGCGGCGTGTTGTCACGCCAATTCAATGTGTGGACATGATGAATAATTTGGTAGCGTATACTAGTACTGCTACTGTACTACTTACTAGTCGTATTTAGTGTCACAATTTGTCGGTTGTACTAGAGTAGGGTACCCTAGCACCCGAACTTCGTGCGCGGCGATTCTGACACCCAGCAGCAGGGCTGGCTGGTGACCATCAAGATCTTCGCGGCTCCTTTGGAGCCATTCGAAACAAAGTAATCAAGGCCCGGCAAGAGGAGCTTGCCGAAGACCACTCAAGGCACGAAGAAACAAGGCCCCGCAAGGCGAGCTTGCCGGGAAGGCTTGGTGAGCGCCAAAGCTCCCAAAAGCGCGACAAGGGTTACGCGCGGCAAAGGCGCTTGCCGCGGCGAGCAACCTCTCTTCATCTCGCTCCAGCTCATCCTACAACGTGTCACGCGGGGCTTTCCCAGAACAGCGTGTCGATGGGCTGTGCAGCCAGCGAGGAGCAGCGATAAGCGGCGACAAGCTACCATCGTGGCAAGCGGAGGCGCACTTGCGGTCCCCTGTTACCTTTATTCAGCGATTGAGGCGGGCATTTATGACTCTTGTCCCTTGCCGTCGAGTTAGGTATAGATCATCGTACCTTTGTACAAAGCGGTGTACCAACCTCTGCTTTTAATATCTTACCCTTGTCTACTTGCCACCTGTGGTGACCCCTTGTGCCTATAAAAGGAGGCCCAAGTGCAGCGTAGAAAGGGTTCGGTTGATTCAGCTCGGCTTAGTTCATTCGACTCATCGAGACCTCACTCGGGCTAGGTTTTGTAGCTCCCATTGCTCCCTAGCAAGAACACAATATAATCCACAAAGCAGCGATAGGAGTATTATCTCTCGGAGAGCTCCGAAGCTGGGTAAATCTGCTCGTGTGCATCGCTTGATCCGCTCTTTGTGCATCCTCCGCTCCCCTCCGAACCACAAGGGACCAGGTCCCATAGGTGATCGCGGGACACGATCAGCTTCCCGACATCTTTAGGCGGCGAACGCGCGATCCGGATCACGCCATTACTGCGCCTGGACCCACCACGCCTCCCACGAGCGTCACGCACCGGACGTGGCGTCGTGGGGGAGATCGTGGGGCTTTCTTTAATGAAAAAATCGGAACGCGCCGCCCCTCTCCCTCTTTATAAGCAGGGGTACAGGGCAGGATGCCCACTGCCATTGCTGTCACATCAGAAACCCCCGTCGCTTCCCCTTTCTTCTCGAGCCCAAAGAGAGCGCTCGCCCCCTCCATTGCCACCGGTGCCACCAACGTCGTCGACCTCCTCCACCACCTCTCCCCATGGCTCGAAGGCCGACAAGGGAAAAGGCGTGAAATCGGCCGGCGCAGCGGCTCGGGGCTAGCGGAAGGAGCGGGCCCTCTTGATCCCGCTGCAGCGGGAAGGAGCTGCGGAGTTGTACTATCTTTTCCGGTCGACGGAGACCCGGCGCGCACCAGCACAAGAGTCATCTCCGCCGCCACATCCGAGAAAGTTTCCATCGGGCACCCTTTCTTGGCTTTTCTTCCTTTCGGGCTCTGCCGCCCTTTTCTAATTCTTTTGCGATGTCATGAACACATATGGCCTCCGCCTCCTTGATTTCACCCCCAACGCCGTCCTCACCTTGGCGTTTCGCACACCTCTGCGAGAACTTCGTCGGGTCCACCAAATGTAGCACTCTTCCGCCATTACTTCATGCCCAGCGTAGAGAGGAGAGCCGCTTGGGAGGGATTGCATGGGTCTCAAGATCGGCAAGAAGGAAGCATATCTTGACGGAGAGCTGCGTAGCAAGTGGGAGGAGTGGAGAGCTAGCGGTGTTGGATCTTAGAGGAGGAGCCACAGCCTTTCACCGCCCTGCGCCAAACTCCCATAGTCTTGGGCAATGATTGGAGCAACTTGGTGCGGGAGGGCGACAAGTTGAAGATTGCCGTGACTAGGATTTTCGTCTCCGGCAGCAGGGCTTACCGTAGGAGCTGTTGGCGTGGACTTCCTTCGCCGCCGCATTGCGCCCTTGCAGGAGAGGAGGAGGCTTGCTTGGGAATTCCAAAATCGGCGGACATCATGAGGCTGCGCCCGGTCTGAACTGGAATTTTCTTGTCTTGGAGCTGGGCGGCATCTTTGCGGGAGCTGTTCAAGCTGATGCGGATCACCCAGTGGCGTATGTTGCCGAGGGAGTCGTGCCTTTGTGCAACAACTCGTCCGCTTGACAGCATCCGCGATGATGCGTTGTGCGATTCCCATGGAATCGTTCAACTTGGCGAGGAGCCCGCCGACGACGTCGTGCGGCAGTTCTTCGACAACTTGGCGGAAGTGCCGATCCGCGCCGACGAAAGCGTAAACGGCTCACCAGCGACACCACCGATCGGGAGATGGCGCGCGCGCGCCTGGAAGGTTGGAGGAGGCGGCGAAGCTGCCGCTGCCGGCGTGTTTGGGTTTACCATCGAGGCGGCGGAACAGCTGAGGCGGCAAGTCTCGCCCGAGAAAGAGCTTCGCCCGTGAGGAGGAGCAGGCCGAGCCCGCGTCAATCCGGAAGAGCCGGCCGGGCGCTTCCCTCCGCCGTCGAGCAGCTTGCCGCAGGAGGAGCCCGGCCCCGCCAAGGAGACGCCTCCGCAAGACCGGAGAAGTGGCGGGGCGGCAGACGGCCCAACAACCGCCTCGCCGCCCGACGCGCTCTACCGCGGCACAATTTATACATAGGTTTAACTAACAAGTACGCACTTGAAGCCTATATATATATGGCTTCTGCACAACATCTCCATCATCATTATCAGTACATCCTACGCAGGTGAGTTAGGATGCACTTGATCCCAGCAAGGTATCTATCCTTCAAACCAGAGGAGCGCTTCAAACTAACAACAGTACATAATATCCAACAAAAGAGGGTCGTGCTACAGCAGAGGAATACATGGCTCAGTCTAGATATCAGCACGAATCAAGTTGTGCATATTTTCTGTTGGCATGAACCACATCGCCGCATGTCGGGTTTGCAAAAGCCATCCATCGCATGGAAGCTTGATGCCTTTCACACACTGAAGATTATCTGGCAACAAGCTGTGTCGACGAATCTCTGGATATGGTGATTCATGAAACCCATGGTATGATGTGTAAACATAGTCCCCCCTCGCGAATGGAAGTTTCATAGCACGGTAATCATCGCCGGTGATATGATCGATGATTGGTTGGATGATCGGATAATTGAGCCGAGGAAAAGGAGTGGTTGCGAGGCTGTAAACCCGCCTCGCTTGAATATGCCTAGCCCAACGGAGCTGGGATCTTTCTCGAACACGAAGCAGCCATAGCCATCAATGTCATTTACGAGCCCCACGCATTGTACTGCATGTGGTTTGATGTAATGGTTTGGTCAATTTAGTGCGTGCGAATGAGCATCAAATGACCGCCGTCAGCTGAATAAGCGATAAACCACCACCCATCGGCTGGTATGATTCCAGGTCCTGGAATCATGAAGGCCAGCGTATTTGCGTCTGCTGCAACAATTCAAATTGGAGACCAAAAGGACAAAAGTAAACAATCATGTTCAGAGTATGTGTGGAATGAACATTATTATAACAGTGGCACATATCATAGACAGAGAATTGCAATTCCGTGGTCATAATCATACCCCAAGTTAAAAAAAATAAGCTAATGGCTTTCATATTCTAGCAATATGTCATGGTTCAAACATCATGTAACAATGAGAGCAAAACAGCTATGACAACGCCTACTCATATTCTACTATCGCACTTACTACTACTGTTCTCATATCAACAATAAGAAATAACATGCGTTGTTATAAAAATCTTGTAAACGAGAATAACATATAGCAATCATGATGTTATGCTCATAATATGTATTCTAACAATCATTAGATGCCAATTGTTCTCATATCAACTCTAACAATAACGTGTGTGGTCACAAAAATCTAGGAAATGAGAGGAACATATAACAATGATGTGGTTATAGACATGCTATGTATTCTAAATTTGTAACAAATGAACAGGCAGTCGTATTCATAAGGTAAAGATGAGATGAGATAGAACAATTAAACGACGATAGATTCCACCAGTATAGGCAGCCAATCTGTAAATCGATCGACGTAAGCGATGCCATCGTGCACTATAGCATCAGATAGAAATGTTGCCTCAATAGGATTGATGATGAGCCATAACCATGTATGGCGACTAGATTCCAGATAGACTAATCCCATGTTGAACAAGGCAATGAGCTTGTAATCCATGTAGTCTTCTGATGGTGTGGGCGCCGCAGATTACAACTTTACGCAAGCAGAGTCGAGACAAAAGCTTGACGTGTCTCGTGCGTAGTAGGCAGGAGTGTCCGGCAGGCCGCGAGGCTCGATGGCGGCGGTATCCAATGATGGAAGCGTGATCTCTCGCTGGGTGTAGATATCCACGAGACGCCACGGACTACCGGAGTGGTGGATGAGGATGATCCAGTTGGCCTTCATGCCCGCCCAGTAGTGGCCGCGCATGAAGGGCAGGTAGACGGGTAGTGGTAGCATGTCGAGGGGCACCACGGCAACCTCCGTAGGATCGTCAAGTCAGTGTCTAGGCCACCTGCGAGGATCGGGCATCAGCAAGCAGGGTGTCTTGAAAAGAGCCGGCCGGTTGCAGACGAGTAGACGGTACAAGGACACCGAGCATGCGGCCAGACGGATGGTGCTGAGTAGGTCCATACGACTACAGATATGCTCCAAGAGAACATCGGGGAGGGAATTCCAATCGCGGCTCTGCGTGTCAGTCGGTTCTGCCATTGGGGTTTTCGGTGCCTACGAGCCAGCGGGGAAGTGGATTCGGACGGGTGAGCGAAGAAGCTTCTCCTCGTGTGGCCGAGCAGTGAGCGGGGGGATATGGTACGCGCGAGCTACCAAGGAAGATAGCGCGGGCGGGCGAGCAGTGAGCGGGGGTAAATGGTGTGCGACCGATGATGGGGAAGAGAGGAGGAAGAAGAAGAGAGGAGGAAGAAGAGTGGAAGACGGGGAAGAAAGTGCATTAAATCTCAACTCTACTAGTACTACTACCAGGATATACCGTCCTTCGGAGTGTAAATAGTTACACTGATGACATGTGGGTCTAGCACAAGAGGGCCCATATGTCAGTTAATGGAGGACAGAGGTGCGTAGGCGTATTTGTGGAAGCGTGCTCTACTGGCAAACATGATGGCAGTACTCGGTAAGGCTGATTTAGTAACACCAACACGCTGGTTCAGCTTATTAATTACGTGTCCCATCTGCTGCAGCGTGTATTGTCACTTCAGTGTGAAGACTAGTTGAATAGTTCTCTCTGGCCGACATGGGAATAATGGATCGCGAGGACTTCCTTTCTACAGTATCCCTATGCCTCTACGCTCACTTCACTCATTTTGCTCCGTACTTTGTCACTTGTTGAAATCTGTAGAAAGACAAATACTCCGTATTTGGGAACAAAGGGATGCTTTTACTCCGTATTTGGGAACAGAGGGAGTATCACCATATGGAGGGAACAGAGGAAGCTTGAAATATGAACATGTCAATGGGAGGGAGTAAGCCCCATGCATGCATGCATGCAACATGCAACACTCACACATACACATGAACGCACGCAACACTCACGCACCCATGCGACACACAGCACACGATGCAACACACACGCTCACGCTCAAGTGCTCAACCTACTCCCTACGCCCGTGAAATACTAGACATTTAGAGATTTACACATTGACCAGGGCATAATTAACGCCCAAAAGTAGCAGACTTATGTGTGCATGCGACCATTGAGAGAAGAAGATTAAATGAAGGCCGTTGCATGCTGTAATTAAGGATAGACATGTAGCCTATACCTAAAACACAAGTTGGTGCATTAGTCAATCAATATCAATTTAGATTAAAGGCTAAATGCATTGGAAGTGTAGATGTACATCATGTACTACACTCTTTGTTTTATAGCTGATGCACACTCTTTGTTGGAAGACTGAGGGAGTACACGTGCATGCACTCACATACACAGCCAGGGCGGTTCGCGCGGAAGGGTTGGACTCGTGTCGCACCTGCGTAAAGTTTTGTTTAACTGATTTCTTTGCTCTGCCAACTGACAGGTGGGACCCAGAAACCAGGTGACAATTTAACCAGTCAACAAAGTGCCATGACGACTATGTGGCCGGTTAGTAGGGTGCAATACGGTGCTCTACGATGAGCTAGTGATCGTATAATCACGGGAAAACTATATATAGTGACCGTAAAGAGCGTATTGTTACATACGTTGACCGCCAGTGTATTTTTCTTGTTTCAAATTAAGCCATGTTAATCGGAAAGGACGCAATGTGGACTACTAGTACAAGTACTGCTTTGATGTGTCCCGTCAACTCGCCGAATGAGGAGAAGCTTGCTTACTACGCCTCTCCCTCGCCCAGGCGCGCGGTTGTTCGTAGGACGAGGAGAGGGTTTTGACTACAACGCACTCTCCCTCTCCCTCTCCCTCGCCCTCGCCCTCGCCCTCGTGGTGGACGTGCAGCAGTTCAATCGGTGTCAGATTGCCAGAAGCATATTGTACTGTAGTATCATCATTGTTGGACCTTCCGAAGAGGCGAAGAGCCAAGTGTAAGGTTCACACGAGTACGAACTGTTGAACCTCCCGAAGAGGCAAAGAGCCAAGCGCGAGGTTTTATAGGAGTTGTCGACCTAGTAGGAGTGTACTACAACTATAGCGAATGATGCTACTGTATGATGCCGCCACGTCACGTATATCCAAAGCTGTGCCACCTTTTTTTCTCAAAGAGCGTGTTGGAGCCCGTGCAACAACCACACAAGTTGCACGTACACATAACACATTTACTAGTAATAAATTCTAAAGGACAAATGCCAGTATGCCACACAAGTTCATCTCCAATTCATGTGTTAAATTTGTGCACGACTAGTCCACATATATTCACAGCGCTACCGTTCACAATTACCGTACTCCACTTACACGTTATAGATGGGCTACATGTCCTCCTCTAGGTTCCAGTCCCAGGTGTTCTTCATGGATGGCACGATCCATAGTGGTGGGCAATGGGAATCATTGTCGCAGCTTTCTAGTCCGGTTCCACACGATGGAGACTCATCCAAGCTGAAGCGACATAAATCAGGGATAGCGTGTCCCAGCATGTCGTTCATCCAGCGGTGCGCAATGAAGACATGACCATGCTTCATGAACAGCAGGCCTTCCGTGTCGTGCATGGAAGGTGGCATCCCCTTCACAATGGGGTAGCTGTCCCTGATGAAAAGCGAGTACTCTCCAAGAGTGTTCCTTGGCACCCGCGTAGCATCACGGGGGTCGAACTCGGCGCCGTTCATCTGGTACACGCGGCATCTCAGATCTGGACACATGGTGACGTACATAGTCAAGGTCCATGCATAATAATGTTGTGCTCAAATATGGCGGTTAGTAATACTGTGCAACAAATAGTACTACTCCGGCATAGAGGAAGTAAAATAACCGGCTTATTATATATAGCCACTCTTGGCTACATGGATGAGATAGTAAGACATGGAAAAACAAAAATGGTGGCAGCTAGTGGGTTCAAGTCTTCAAGGGCCAAAGCTAGCTATAAGCGTCCTCCAAGGTAAAAAGTACTCCTACTAGTACTATTAAGTATACTACTAGTACAACAATGAAAGATAAGGCTAGAGGGTTAAAAAATGGAATACCTGGGTAGATGGTGACGGTTCGATCATGGTAGATTGTGTGACCATGTTGCACATCAATGGTACCATGGTAATGACTGCTAAGATAGTTGATCCCAATATGCCAAAGTCAGCTACAAGGTTCCAGGTTAGATCGAATCGCGGATGCAAATGCACATCCAGGATAGGCAATCTTATTTTGATTGGGGAATGACTGGTCCCTGCAAAATAATGGAGTACCGTTAGGGATGCAAATGATGGTTTATGCATTCTGTTTGTAATCTCCCGTACCGTAGGATGGCAACCAGATGAAACAAGTCCCCTAGCTTGTCACCGCGAAGATGCGGCCTAGATGGCGCACATCGTCTTCGAACGTGTAGGGGTACAAATCTGCCGCCGCCAACATGCGCCAGCCTCTGCCGTTACTACCTCTTGCATTGATGGCAATCCATATGTCGAACACCGCGATGAGATAGTAATCATCGTAGCCACGTTGCTTTGTCGGCAGGTCCGCAATTGCTATCTTCTTCAATCTCATGTAGGCATCATCATACGTATTCAAGCCCCGCCAGTCCGGAAGGCCGATCCCAATGGTGGAGAAGGGGTCTACCGGAACAGCCGCACTGCTGTGGATGTTGTGCAAAATGATGGTGGTATCCGGCCGGAGGTATGCAAGCCAATCTTCGTTGGCACCGACCCAGACATATATATAAGACGGTGGGCAGCGGATAAATTACGGGATGGAAATGGAATAACTAAGTACTACATGATCAAACTCCATTACTGACCTGCTCATCGGACAAAATCCGACTACCTCTCAACGTCGCCAACTCTAGCGGAGTCAACGTGCAACCATGGCCAGGGAGCAGTGGACTGTTCGAAGGATTGTCCCATAGAAGAAACTTCTCCTCGAGGATGCATGGAAGACCAACAAGCATGGCCTTTTCCCAAGCCTGTTTAAGCAACGTCTTGAAAAAGTTGGTGCAGGATGCACCGAGTCTTGCGGCGGTGAGGACGTCGGAGCGGCGTGCAATTTCTCCCAGAGGATCGTCGTCCAAGGTCTCCCAGCCCCGACGAGGAGGAGAACCGCCTGGCGAATCCATGGGAGCAGCGATGAACTGCCTTCTCTTCAGGGGGAGGGGAACTGGCGAGGAGGAGATAAGAGCATAGTAACCGCAGGGCCTCGTCCCTTCCAACTGTAGATCGTTCCTTAGCGAAGGGGTGAGGCTATTATTAACTACTAGTACTAGCATTATGGAATGTTATGGGATTGCATTATACTGTAAATAATAGCACTAGTAATAAATTTTTGGCACTAGGTAGTAGTTTTTGGCGTGGATTAAGAAATTTTGGGTATGTTTTTGCCATTTTTTGTACATGCCAACTAGTGTCAAAAAATGTCTTACATTATGTGACGGAGGAGTACGTACTCGTACTGTAGCAGTACTGGTACTACTTTTCTCAACTAGTAGTGCGATGTACTGTACTTCTAGTCTAGTCTAGTATAGTGCACCCGTTTTGAACTCTTGAATCTCAGGGCCAAGGAGCTACAGTTGGAAGTGGAGGGTACTACTGTTCTCTAGAACCATCGCTGTACTATCAATGCAGGGAAAGTACACCTGCGTAGTGGCCTACTGGGTACTCTCAGTGCTCTATTCAACCGCTCCTCTCACGTAGCTGGCCTACTCAGCCGCTCTTCTCACGCACACACTAGCAGCCTGTTTATCAGCTACGGTTACTGCGGGGGCATAAATTTTGAGTTATTTGATATAGCGAGACTAGGCTTTTCGCTTCCATTTGTGGAGGTGTAATGGATCTCGTCGAACTTTGTTAGTAGTTCCGTCTTTATGAATGAGATGAAGCAAAGCTTTTGCCTCCGTTTCAAAAAAACACGTCAAGAGGAATTTCTTTTATAGTAGAGCCGATAATGGAGTGAAGTCCATGCGTGCAATGCCACAAGCTATAGAGTAGTAGTAGAGCACTTTACGTATAGAGCCATATTGCACAGTTCCCAATGCCTCGCCAGGCTTTTCCGGCTCCTCGGGCTTAATTGGGAGGCGCTAGTTTAAATATGCTACTAGCTGATGAGGAAGCTGCAAGCGAGGTGCGGCTAGGGCGAGCACGCGAGCCACGGGATGCTGGGAAGGAAAACCCGTTCACGTGGCTAGGCTATCCAGTGCACCCAGATTGTGGGGCCGCACGTCCGTTTGACTTCAAAACTTAAACTACCCATGTAAAATATTGGCTCGCAGCAAAGTGTAGTAGTACTATTTAAAAAAAAAGGCCGCCGTTCGTTCGACCGGGATCTGACCCACAAAACAAGGTATACACTCCGTGACCACTAGTAGTACTCGTTGGAGTACAATGCAACCTAGAATCGGCTTTTGTCGCTAGTAGTACGTACATTGTTCCTTAGAAGAAACCCCTAATAATGCAAGAAACCACTAAAATGCCAAGAAACTACTACCACTTGCATACATGGCAGACTTAAGATAAGACTACCTTATCAACCATTTTACATGCTCTTACCAACAAAAATCCTCGAGTGACCTCCTACCTCCGGCCCGTCCACCTAGTCATCCTCGGCCATGGGACGCAGCTACCGCCGCCGGCAGAAGGCGAGGTCAAAACCGCCGGTGGTGCGGAGCCCATGTTGCGGCAGCCCGGATGCTAGCTCTGTCTGGCGCTCGCGGCTGCTAGCTAGCCAAGATAGCTCCGTCCTGCTGCTTGTCTGCAAGGTTTGCTAGCTAGATTGACACGGCAGCGCGGTGGCTTGCTCGCGCGTGCCGCGCTAAGGCCAGACATCTGGCTCGAGCGAAGGCCAGCGCAGTTGTTTGCTCGCTCGTGAGTCACGCTCGGGCCAGCCTGCCAACCCGTGCGGAGGCCAGCGCGGCGTCCGGCCCGTCCGGCGGAGCGGTAGCCAACTCACTCATCATCGGCGCCACCGACGAACACGCATCAGTACTGTTTGAAGTAATGTTCAGGAAAAATAATGATTTGAGGGGGAATAACAGGATAGAAGGTCAAATGTGGGTCCCTCGTGTCAACGGTCAAACAAAATGTGTTGGTTTAAGCTGCCTCGTCAGCACGTACTTGTGGGCCAACCCTGTCATAAATAGGTTTAAACGAACCTAATCGGTAGGAGTACTAGGTAGTAGTTTTTGGCGTGGATTAAGAAATTTTGGGTATGTTTTTGCTATTTTTTTGTACAATAGATTCTTCCTAGGGCTGGTTGAAAGTGGTAGTTTTTTGTTAAATACTCTACATATTGTAAGTAGGAGTGAAAGTTAAGCTTTGGAAGCCAATAAGCAAGGCTAGTTACATAGTGCATATGTGTACATGATTGAAAGTAAATATCAACCATGAGTGACTAATATCTTGATGGAAAACTCAAACTATGGAATACTAGGAAAAAATGCATGGTTGGAAATACTAGCAATGTTCATGTCCGTTGTAACGAATCATAATTAGAATAATAATTATTCACAAACTTGGTACAAAACACACTAATTTTGATATACATATGTCACTAGAGATATATTATGTTTCAATTAGAATATATTCCTTGGGCTGTTTTGGTGAGGTCGGGGAGGGATGTGGTTGGTTTTAAGATACTAATTATGGGTTTTTCTGCAAATTGGTAGACAAGTGGGATGTTGGTGAGAAAAGGCAACAACTTACCTCACAATCGTTAGATGTAGATCTAATGGTCAGAAACGACGGATGGCGTACACACCAAAGATCACCAACTTAGTCTTGTGTAGGAGTACTAGCAAGATCCGTGCATTGCACGGAACATCAAGATGCATTTTTTTATAAAACACTTGTTGTGATTGACCCTTGCGGGAGTAATCCCATGTGTAAAAACTAATGATATCTCGAGAAATATGAGATAAGGTGAAGAGGAGTGGGGTGTGGTGGTGGTTGGTGGTCGGACTGAGCGGAGGCATGGGGATTGACGACGCCGGCAGCGGCCACCATGCCAGTTTGTTCCAGAGGCTTCCTTTCTTAATTGCTCAACAATGAGGTTTGTTGGAGATAAGGATGAACGAGGGAAGGCCTTGTCTGCAAATGTGGAGAGGGGTGCGGGTATCTTTTAGTTTAATTTCCATCCGTCAGATATAGATCGGACGGTCTATATTGCAAGATGTCACACGTACCATCATCACCAACTCGGTTTTTTTATAAGAGAAGAAATATAAGTATGGAGATACGAACGTATTATCGATACTTGCTTCTGTAAACTAGCATCTACATTCTACTCAACGCCTCGGCATGTGGGGCCTTAGCACAATGACTTCTCGACTGTGTAAAACAATGATTTTCCCGTCGCCGACAAGGAGGGGGTGACGGCGGCGCGCTTTTTGGCTTGCTCTAGTCCTAGTAGTCATACTAGGTGGTCTAAGCACGTGTAGATTTATTCTTTTTCACGTCTTGTGTTCGCCGTACTGCCACGACTGTTGATGAATAGACTGTAAGTTATTCACGGGGAAACCCTTGTTGAGCGTGTTTGTGAGAGAGAGAGAGATAGTGTGTGTGTGTGATATGTTAGAGACTGAGGCAATGATAACAAATTCTTTGTGTCTATGTGTGTGGAGGATAGAGAGAGACATGTACATGGGGCTTTGTGTTGTGTAACGTGGAGACACATATACATAATTAGAGAGTGAGTGTGTGAGATACACATGCGGACATGGGGAGAGATGAGGATCCAGATAAATGGGTGTTTGTGCGTGTGCAGGTGTGTTTGTGCAGCGTTTGTGTGTGAGAGGGAGAGAGTGTATGTGGAGTAGAGACCACCGATGATGTAAACCTAGTATAAGGGAAGGGGAATGGTGTGACATGTGTAGTAGTGGGATAGCACGGGTGCGAGCGGGGGGAGCAGACTATTTGGAAGAGACATCGAGTGTGTGTGTGGGAGAGGGGTGTGAGAGCAAGAGAAAGAGAGAGCTAGCAACGGAGAGAGAGAGAGAGAGAGAGAGAGAGAGAGAGAGAGAAGAGAGGGGGCGAGAGGGGTCGTTTGTGTCCATAAATGGCGTATAGATAGGGAGACAATGTTGATGTTGTCCGAAATTGGCCTATGAACGGAGACGCAAGGGAAGCGAGTCATCGTGTGTGTGATAGGGACTTCATGAGAGATCTAGAATAGATGGTGTAGAGAACAATGTGCGAAATCGAGAACGATTATACATTAGGGAGCTATGCAAAGAGTCACGACATATATGTATACAGGGAAGGAGCTGGGGCGGGTCCGCATGTGGGAGAGATAGAAAGAGGAGAGTGGTGCACAAGGAGACAAAGTGTGCTTGTTTGCAGTGGGGTGGTGTGTGAGGTGAGTGCGCAAGAACCACATAACTAGGGAGAGAGACGTTTGGGGGCGATGTTTTGTGTGTATGGGAAATATACACTCTACATAGTGCGTGTGCTTGGGTAAGAGAGATAGCGGGAGACCTAGAGAGTGAGGGAAGAGATGTGTGCATGCCCAAGAGACAAAGTGATAGAGACCTATGCTGGGGTCCGGACTTTACAATAGAGAGGGGTGTTAATGTGCTCGTGTGTTGGTGTTTGGGGAGAGAGAACGACTTCTCTATGTGTGTGTGTGTGTGGTGGTGGGGGGGGGGGGGTTGACTTCTGATAAAGCGAGGTGTCTATATTTGAGGGACTTTAGCGTAATTGAGATATTGTGCACTCATGGTTGATCAATTTGTTTCACAGTTTGTACTATGAGATAATGATACTTTTGAACATGCGTGATATACCTTGATATACCAGAATTACAAACCTAAGATTGGAATTTTGGAATTCGACTCCATCATTAGCTTTTGTAATTCATTTAAACGGAGGTACATTTTTTAAGCCGGGATTTCGTGATTTCAAATTCATATATCAAACCTAGAGATATACACATACGGGCATAAAACTTTATAATCATCGACTTTATTCATACACATACACATTTTTGCTTTTGTCATCATATTTAGGATAAACATATTTGGAATTTCATTTGAATTGGACTGTATGATGGTATTTGCTTTTAGTAGCTCAATGATCCTTATTTGAATTGAATGGACAATCTAAGTTTCGAGTTGGAGACATTGATTTTCAATACTTGCACATTGTTTTGTGTGCAAAACAAACAAATTGTCGGCCATGATATCATAGTCGGCTGTACGAGAGAAGAATACTTATAATTTTAGGCGCCAAAAGCTTTCAAACTTCCCACTCACATCGAAATATCACGCGCCCGAAAGTTTAGCCCTGCGATATTCCTGTTTTACCCCTGCCACATGAACGGAAAAGGGCTGCTTTGGTAACTCCATTGTTTTCCCCTCTTTGCCCCCAACATTCTTCCCCAGAGCCCCTCCCCTTCCCCTCCCCGACTCCCCCAACCGCGGCAAGCCGCCAAATCTAGTCCTCTGCCGCAGCGGTGGACCTCACACCCCGCCGGATCTACCTTCCGCACCTTGGAACCCCCAACTGCCAACTCACCACTTCACCGGAGCTGCTTCAGCGACTGGCTTGTCCACCGCTCCAGATCTCCTTGACCGCCATCATTGTCCACCGCACTGGATCTGCTTAACTGGCGCCCTCGTCCACCACAGCGTAGGCCCTTCACTGACTCCCTCGTCCGCCCCTTCGCTGGCCCTTCATACAAGCCCTCGTCCGCCGTAACAAATCCGCCTCACTGAAAGCATAGTACAACATGCCCGTCGAAGCCTTCGTCCACTGCACCGGACCCGCTCCACGGATGCCATATTCAACTCCACTGGCCCTGCTTTACCGACGTCGCAGCCTCATCAGGTTATTTCGATTTGTACTCCTTCGGTTTTTCTCTTTATCGTGCAATTGTTCACTTACCACAGATGAGCTTTCTTGTATGTCGACAGGCGCCGCAACCGTAGCACCGGAGCCGCTTCAGCGATGGCGACAGCCGGCGCAAACTCAACCGCAACACGAGCACCATCGACGATCCTTAACTATCAAGTATGACAACGATACCCATACGCCACCGAGAATCAGGTACTATTATCCATCGGCCGGCGCCTACGTTCACTTTCCTAGCATAAGCACCGCACCTTTGAATTTCTTCAGGGCATCATTCAGTTTTTCATGAGACGCGTTATTCTGCTTGCACCTGTAGCGCCATACTTCTGGCAGTGAACATGTTACATGTGCTAAATTACATACCAGTGCACATATAGTTAATATGCTTTAGTTTTGTTCTGATGCCACTTGTTGGTTCCATCACACTGCTTAATGTTCTCTATGCTTAATTACACATCAGCAAACTAGCATGTGGTTCCGCTGCTTTTTGTTTGTTTTACCCTACATTTTCTGATGCTAGCTATTACATCACTGCTCCGAGCCTCTGTTCATTACTTGTTTGTGTGTTCTTGATCTTCCTAAGTTGCATGACTAATTTGATGCTTCTATTAATTATGGAGCTGCCAACCCCATCAAGCAAAATATTTGTTCTTTTGGGGCTGGCTCCTCGAACAAGCATAAAAAGAGAGGGAAGCAGATATATTGTCGTGTATGCACACTCCCTTCTTTCATTAGTTTAGATGAACCATTGATGATCAATTCGGACCAGTGCATGCGATTAAAATTAATTTTACCTAAATAGAGGGTGCAGAATAAACTACAACAACTAGATTTGCAACCACGGGATGTTGACGATATCTTCAAAGAACATTGCAACAGCAGCGAGGCTTCACATCAACATATGATAAGACAGTGTGTTTTAGTACATGTGAAATGTAATGTGAGTGGGCTGCTTTCTTGGCTTGTTCCCTCAACATGTAATCCTACCGAATTAAAAATAGTTCAGTTGTCTGCTTTGATGTATTGCTTGATTCGAATGCTCTTTTGTTGTTACACTATACCTGAGTTGGCCAATATGTCAGCAGTGCCTGCTGTACTATCGTAAAGAAATGCATGCGTATTTCATTTGAGTCCTTAACTTTTCCTCTCAACTTCATCACAAGACTGTCTTCGTAGTTTATATGAGGCCACACTGTTAAGTGCCTTCTCAGATTATTTCAACTGCTTAGATGCCTTGGCAACTTAAATATAGTGGTGGTACACTCCCTTTCAACTAGGGATGTCAACTGGGTCCCGTTTAATCCTGATTAAAGTCCACTAGTGGTATGATATTTCAAAAGAGTTTTTGTTTTTTGAGGAAAATGAACTAGGAGGTAGCAAAAACTAACTAGATGGGACTGACGGATGTCGTTTATTTGCCACTTACATCCCTAGTTTCATCTTACCATTTCAATTTCTTTTCGGCTGATGCTGCTTCGAACCATTTAAATATAGTTTGCCATGCTCGACAATAATTCATCTGTCGTTTACCATGTAAGCTTACTGCCCGGATCATACGATAACTATCTCTTACTTATGTCCAGTGAAACCTTTCAGGATGCCGTTCACACTAGGACACAATGTACAACCCAGAATCTATTTGTGGAAGCGATCGCCATCCATGTTACCAGATGGTAGCAGTTCGGAGGCAACACCGCGGAGAGCGATCGAGCATAGATATTATAGTGCTTGAGGCTCTACTAGAGGCAGAAAGAGATGGTGTGGCTGCCATGAATGAGGTAATCTTTATCTTGAGGCTGGAAATTATGGAATTAGCGGCACGCATTATGCAAGCAACCCAAGAATTGGAGGAAGTAAGAATGTTGCATTTGAAGACGGAGGAGGTCCTGCTGTTTCTGCTATCTGAAGCCCAAGGTAATCCCGGTTCTTCTTTAGATACCAGTTGAAATTGTCATTAGATTATTGTACTTGCATGTTGTGTCATGTCTCTGAATGGATTATGTTGCAAGACCCCCTATGTTGTCCATGTGTTGTAATGATCCGAATTTTTTAGGCGAGGTAATCCTCGAGACTTGTATGATTGACATAAGGTGAACTGTTTTTCGTGTGAGCATATTGTATTGGATGAAATAACTGTTTGACTCAGAGTGTATCCAACCTACTGAATTCGAAGATCACGACATTTCTAAATCATAATCATATATAAAGGTGGAATAAATCTTTGTTGTGGTTTTGAAGAAATAAATAACAAAACATATAATTATCTGTGGATATTCGTAATCGAATACAAAATGGATTTGAATTTAGTTTGCCAGGGCCCAGGGCAAACGTGAATGCTAATTCTCCCAAGTTTTGAACGAAGCGGCTAAACACCCACTATAATTTGTGGGCTGCCCGAAGCAAGTGTTTGCGAGATGGAAATTACTGTCTACCCCTAACACTTGACATCCTTATCGACCGGATTTACACTGTTGTCGATAGGGGTAGACTAGTAACTTCAATCAGACGTGACACGACGGCCTCTGAGCCCATTCAGACACGGTGGGCGCCAAACGTGGGCGGCAAAACACATTTGATTCAAGCTCGTCCGAAAGACATGTGTCTCTTCCTCCATTTCCCCATTCATACATGGTGGGCGGCAAAACAAACTCTTCTCGTCCGAAATCGATGTAGGCTAATATTTTAAATAGGGGCAGATGTGTAACTTCCATCAGACATGACACAAACCGCCCTACCTGTTAGCCCCATTTATACACCATGGGCGCCAACCATGAGCGGCAAAACACCCTCTCCTCGCCCGAAATAGTTACTGGAAAATATTTGGGAGATGCGAGATTACCGTCCTATCCCCAACCGACGCGATGTCCGAAATTTTAAACGGGGGATAAGTTCGTAACTTTCCCTCATTTCGGAGAAGCGCATCCCAAAGTTTGAGATCCCCCTCCCCTCCATTGCCCCATTCATACACCATCGGCGGCACGACAACCTCCGCACTGTGGCCAGCCTCCTCCGTCCGCCACCCCATCCTCCACCTTGCCAGAGTCGCTACCCCTACCCCGTCGTCCACTGCAAGAGATGGACGTCTCTCATCCACGGCGCTGGACCAGGATCCTTTCATCGCATCCTCTCGCTTCATCGGCGTTGTCGTCCACCTTGCCGTTGCCGCTCCTACGACCGCCTCGTCCACGGTAACAGGATATATCCCCCGACCCGGCCGTCTGCCGTCTAAAGTCTTCTTACCCGCCGCTGACAACCATCGCACCGGCAGCACCCTCAACGTATCAGCATAGGCCTACACGGTGTCGCAAGAGAGGTGGTACTCTTCCATATGTGCTTAAGTTATTGATCTCGCTCGGAAAATAGATCGTAATTTTTTTACTGTACTTTTCTTGTCCGTACCAAATCGTAGTGGCTAGTTGAAAGCAAACATTGGTTGCGAAGTAGCTTTGTCCGGTTTGCACCTTCAGATCCGCCATGGCACGGGCACTATACTCGTAAAGCTTATGGTTTCCCCCCTTTATATTCACTACCATCATCGTAGGTGCTTCGTGTCGTGCTAGGACTGCTCCTCAAGACCTCAACTCAAAGCTTACGTGTTGAAATACGAATCTGATATGATGCCCATATCACTAAAACAGAGAATGTTTAATGGTCACCTAATGTTCCTATATCCGTTTCGAAAAGCATGTGCGCCACCCACTGGTCCAGCTAGTTCCACTTTCGTGATTTTTCTCTTGATGCTTAGGGTTTTCCCCTTTTATCTACTCTATATGATCTGCGTAGGTGCTTTCTGTCGTACTAGCATTACTCCACCCTTCAAGATAAACAACACAACACTCAGAATTCGAAAGCTTAGTTGTTCAAATATGATTGTGATATGATACTGATATTAGTTAACCGACACATTTAATTGGTTAGCTAAAGGTCCCACTTGAGTTTCCAAATGCACGTCGCGACATATAGAGAGACCGCATAATTGCATTTCTTTGTCACTTGTTGACCGTACTTTCTTGTCCATACCAAATCTTAGGTGTTATTTCAAAGCAAACATCGGTTGCTAACTACCCTTTGCACGGTTTGCAGCTTCAGATCTGCCATCCCACTGCCATGGTCAACACTGTACTCATCATGCTTATGTTTTCCCCATTTTATGATGGCCACAATCAGCCTACGTGGTTCGTGTCGTAATAGCACTGCTCCACCCATCGAGCTAAACAAGCTTAGTTGTACAAATTCATATCTGATATTATTGTTGATATTAGTAAAACTGAGAGATGTTTAATTGGTTAGCTAAATGTTCCTACTTTAGTTTCGAAATGCATGTGAGCCACATATGGAGACACCGGAAAGAATAGTATTTCTCTATGCGCTCTGGTTCATCATGGGTGGCCAACCGACATTGTATTGAAAGACTTGTAATATCTTCAATCTGCTTGCTCTCCTGCTCTTCTTTAAGATGATACTCTTCTCTTGCGGTCGACTGGTCAGGTCGAGTTGTTCTCCCTTAGTATATTTTGAATCTATCGTGTCAGTCGACTTGTTCTTCTTTACTATATGTTGAAGCTATCATCTGCAAAGTGTCATCACTTGGAGCTCTCATATTTTGAGTAGTAGGCCACATTATATTAATGCACACAACAAATTACAGCATGCATGGCATCTTTTAAAAGAATTGCAGAGATAGCACAAAGGGGTTTACAGGAGGCGTATTGGATTAGAATCACTTCGCATTACAAAGAAAATCTCACTTATTTTTATGTTTTCATGCATGTCAGATATTGAACATTATCAAAATGAATATGAGAATGGGCGCACGAGAGGAATATTGCGGAACGGTCCACTGGCTAACAAACTTGGCATGGTGGAGGATGGCCTATCTTATTCACCCATCAAGGTGCTTGCTCTAACTTTGCAAAGTTGTATTGGTCGCACATATTTTGCATCTGACCTCTTGCATTACTTCTACTTTGTTACACCATCTGCTTAGTTTAAGCATCATATATGAGTATATGCCATACCTATCCATTTTCTGTACCTATTCCATGTGTCGTCACACTATGTTTTTCCAGCCAAATGTTGTTCTTTCGTAATAGATGTCCAAAAGGAAGAGGGTGAGTGCAGATCCTCAAGGAGTACAAACTAGGTATTTGGAAAAGGTGGTGATACCTGCTAAATCAGATAGATCAGCAGCCACAGAAAACACAGGCCCAACTGTACCACACTTTACCCCTACTCCAGTGGCCAAACCCCTATTAGAACTGCTGGGAGCCCAGCGTCAGGGACTGTCTATGATATCAATTCAAAATTTGAACTCCTAAATTTCTGCTTGTGCCTTACCTTCTGTCTTGTATGAAAACTAATTTTAGATGAATCTCCTTGCTCAAAGGATCATATGATCTCAAAATAATAATGGGCTCGGCATAGCTCTTGTCAGTACCTCTCTCCCTTTTGCCTTGTAATGTTGTACTTAATTAATTGCTATTTGATTATGTATCATCAGTCTGCACCTGAGCTTCATTATCCTCTGTTTCTTCCAATATTATTTGATCTATATTTACTCTTTGCAAAATGTAGAATAATGGCAACGCTTATAAAGAATTTTCTTTGGGGAAATTATTGAATTATCCTTCCATCAACATGGAGAAGGGCTTTGTCCAGCCCGTGTTAACATGTAATGTAAGTTCATCCTTCTCAAGCCTTCAAACTTTGTTCTAGTATAGATTTGGATAGGCATCATTTCCTCCATCGTTGTTTGCTTTGCTGTTTACATCTGATTGGATGTTTGCAACAACTACCAGCTTTCAAATTGTAGTTGTAAAAACATGTTCCTTATGCGTAATGATCCATTTATTTGCTTATATAATTGTGAAACCTGTTACGTGTCTCCTTGTTTCTCTTTCGAGTCATATCTCTTACGCCAGACAGAACTTTAGGGAAGAAGTGAGCCAAACCATCTTGAGGACAGCGAGATGACCCCAAGGTCCTGTCTTGATGAAGACAAGGAGTTGAAGCTACTCACCAGCAGTGTGAGACAACCTCATGCGATCGCTGCCTCAATCAGTTCGACTTCTTCAATCTCAACTTAAAGCGGAAAGGCTTCCTTCACTCAGCTCCGACTTGAAGTCAAAGATGTAATGAAGATGTCGAGGACTGCCGTCGCACCATCATGCCATAAATCTAGTGTTGATGCATCTATCGCTGACACAACCGAGGTCTACTCAGCTTCTTCACTGTTTGGGGGCCCGACCTGGCCAGGCCTAGTGCCTTCAAGTGCTCTCGCTTTGTATATTCTTTTGTCGGTAGCGTTTATTTGCAATCGGTGGCAAACTTTGATGCCCAAAGGATGTAATATGTGTGATAGCCGTGATAGCCTAGCGTAAGTTGCTTGCTTATTTATTTCCTTGTTGTCTTGTTTATTTGTTTGCTTGTAGTCATTGCAGTTCTTTTTCTGCGGTTTGCCAGTGGCTGCAATAACCTATTTTTAAAACTAGGCCACAATAACCATGGGCTAATATTTACTGTAGTGACACTGGGCCTCCTACGGGCCGTAGAAACAGTGGGCCTTCTACGGGCCTTAGAAACAGTGGGCCTTCTACGGGCCGTAGAAATAATGGGCCTTCTACGGGCCGTAGAAACAATGGGCCTTCTACGGGCCGTATCATCAATGGGCCTTATACGGGCAGTATGATCGATTGGCCAAACATGGGCCAATAACAGGCCGCATTATGGCCGTAAACGGGCTAGAGTTGGAATCGTCCATTCATGGGCCGACCATAACGGGCCATCATTAATAGGTCGTATTTGATGACGCTATGAAAACGGCCCAACGTATTAACGGACCACAAATGGGCCGGCTATAACCATGGGCTGAATTTGGCCCACAAGCAGAAAATGATAGTAATGGGCCGTAAGTAAACGAATGCTGGAAATGAGCCCAAGAATAAATGGGCTCTGAGAAGGCCGAAAATAACATGGGCTGGAAACGACCCAACGGAATAACGGGCCATTAATGGCTATAAAGTGATACACTGTTCATTACGGGCCAGTTTCACCACGGGCCGTTAATGGGAGTAAAGTGATACACAGTTCATTACGGGCCAATTTCACCACGGGCCGTTAATAGGCCAAGAATTACATAGGGCCTCATATGGGCCGAAAGACGTCATGGGCCATACAAGGGCCAGAAGTGAAAACAGGCTGGAATCATATTAGATGGCCCAGATGACGATACTGGGCCTAATTCGGATAGGGTGTAACGGGCCTTGGGTTAGCGGGCTGTAAATGGGCTATATGCAAACATGCCGTTAACAGGCTTTCCATGGGCCAGCCAGCCACCTTTTGACCAAGTCAAATGGGACGGCCTTTTCACAGGAATGGGCCTCTATTGGGCCGTGCCACGTGTCGAGGTATCATAGGCGCCTTCTGCCCAATGAGTAGATGACATCTGTCCCAGCGATGAGCCGACACGTGTTTCCTCCAGCCAATGATGATTTTACATGTGGAAAATCCCCATTGGTCGGGGCTGTTAACGGGTTATCGGATCCAAAACCCGACCGGATAGCTTAACGGCGTTCCGTTATGGTGGATGCCACGTGTCGGTCACCCTTGACGAAAGCACTTCTGTGACGCGCGATTTATCGTCATGGAAGTGGACACTTCCGTGATGATAATTTTGGTAATTTCATGGAACACTTCTACGACAGCAAATGTATGACTATCTTGATTCTGTCATAAAATCGTCGTGGATGTACATGCATGACAAAAAATGCGACCTACTGTGACAAACATGTATCATCACGTAAGTGTATTTTTTTGTAGTGTATGTAGACATGACCGACACACATCTCCGATCAATAACCAACAGCGGAACCTAGATGCTCATATTAGTTCCTACATATTCTACGAAGATCTTTATCAGTCAAACCGCAATGACAACATACGTTATTTCCTTTGTCATCGGTATGTTACTTTCCCGAGATTTGATCGTTGGTATCTTCATACCTAGTTCAATCTCGTTACCGGCAAGTCTCTTTACTCGTTTCGTAATGCATCATCCCGCAACTAACTCATTAGTCACATTGCTTGCAAGGCTCATCATGATGTGCATTACCGAGAGGGCCCCGAGATACCTCTCCGATACTCGGAGTGACAAATCCTAATCTCGATCTATGCCAACCCAACAAACACCTTCGGAAACACCTGTAGAGCATCTTTATAATCACCCAGTTATGTTGTGACGTTTGATAGCACACAAGGTGTTCCTCCAGTATTCGGGAGTTGCATAATCTCATAGTCAAAGGAATATGTATAAGTCATGAAGAAAGCAATAGCAATAAAACTAAACGATTATTATGCTAAGCTAACGGATGGGTCTTGTCCATCACATCATTCTCCTAATGATGTGATCCCGTTCATCAAATGACAACACATGTCTATGGCCAGGAAACTTAACCATCTTTGATTAACGAGCTAGTCAAGTAGAGGCATACTACGGACACTTTGTTTTGTCTATGTATTCACACATGCATCAAGTTTTCGGTTATTACAATTGTAGCATGAATAATAAACATTTCTCATGATATAAGGAAATATAAATAACAACTTTATTATTGCCTCTAGGGCATATTTCCTTCAAATCAATCAATAACGACATCACCTGCAATCTGGCATGACACGCCGGGTCAGTACATTGAATGTACTTGAAAGCTCACAACAACCAAAAGCATCAAAGCAAGACAACAACATAGCATTAAACAGGTCAATTAATTAACAACTACTATGTAACGAAAGCAACTACTAAGCATGATATGAAACTACTACAATACTGATAAACCACCATCTCAGATCTCAATAACCATCTCACTCTTGGGTATCCGGCCAAGCAATATACCATCTCAATCACCTAGTGATCCACCTGATCACCTCGTGATCAAAACATCCACATGATCACCTCATGATCAAAACATCCATGTGATCACCGCGTGACCACATCACAAACAGAATGATTATCCTCGAGATCATCTCAATATCATCATTGGCATCCTGCCAAACTGTTACTGCTCACAATATCAACATATAAATCACCTATAAGTCATTTTGTCATGTGAGTGTTGATCGAACGGTGTGACACGAACCGCTGCCCATGACTGAAGACACGACTATCGATAGATTAAACACACACACTATTGCAGGATGCTGCTAACGCGACACTACGATCAGAGCCCCTTCGACGAAACTATGTGTGATGCCATAATCGCAAACGGTGGTGTAAAATAACAATCAAAAAAGGTGGAAATGTTTGCGACGGAGGATGCATCAAACACGGTTCAGGTTTTAGTTGCGTGTGCGATGCAGGGCATATGGTTCAGCTCAATTAACTGTTTGCGATGAGGAGGAACAAAAGAAACGGGCATCCAGATGAAGGTGTGTGCGATGTACAACATATGGTTTACTCGGATGAACTGGTTGTGATAAAGCAACACAAAGAAACGGTCAGCAAGATCAAAGGTGTGCACGATATACGACATGCGGTTCACTCAGATGAACTGTTTGCCTGGAGACATGAGAATAAAAACGGTTCAAATTAACAAGATGTGTGTGATACAAGGCAAATTGGTCTATAATCAGAAACGTGTGCGAAGACCGATAAGAAAGTCGGCGTTCTCGGAACGGGGGCCCCCAGACTTTCCTGCCTGCAGCCTACGGTGTGACTCCACCAGCGGCCCTGTACAGCCCATCTTCACCAGCAAACACTCAAGACCATCACGAGGGGCCGAGCCTCGCGAGGCGGATGACACAAGACCTCCTTAGGGGCGAAGAGATCAAGGCAAGGGGCAACACGTGAGGTTCCCGTGACGTGAGCTATGATGACCAGGGCCAGGCGGGCGGAGAGTACTGGTTTCCTCCTCGGTGCTAAAGGAGCGGGCGCAGGCAAGGAGTCCCGAGGCGTCAGGCAAAGGTTTCCATATTGGTGCAACGAGACCGAGACCAGTGGGACGGCAGGACGGAGGTCATCGCGGAGCCCATGATGGTGTCACCACCAGAGCCTTTGGCAGACAAAGACAACTTTGTCAGGATAGCTTGTACTAGCAGCCCCCCCTTCAAACTTGGCCATTGTGGGATCCCTTCCTGCCTAATATTTGGGAGGAGGACCCGGGCCTCTATAAATAGGACTAGCCACCACCATAGAGGGGGATCTGAAACTGATCTTGGACGGATCATTCGGACCACCCCAGCACTCATCAGCTCACCGAGCCCAAGAACACCTCTCCTCCTGAGGTTGTTCTTCCCTCGTACTTGTTCATCTGCAGCCTACAAGGCAATCCACCACACCACACTGGAGTAGGGTATTAGACCACATCGGTGGCCCGAACCAGTATAAACTCTTGTGTCCCTTGTTCTTCGTGTTCGGCGAGCTGAGCTTTGAGATTGCAGTGAGAGCGAGAGCTAGGGGGAGAGAGATCTTCGTGCGCACCCCAGAGTTCGAACCTTAAGGGTTTTGCCGGAACCCCTGATCCGACATTTGGCGTGCCAGGTAGGGGTGCGTGGAAGTTCGCCTCTCCGCCGACACCACCTCCCCGTCCTGTCTCCATGGCTAGCGTCGCTCTCCCAACAGGGTCAACGGATGCCCACGACGGTGCCAGGGGGCTCAGAGCTTTTACCCCCACCTTGCGGCGGGTGCAGTGGCCGCCCAAGTTCAAGCCGGAGATGCCGCCTCGCTACGACAGCGCGGCAGATCCGTCGGCCTCCCTGCTAGCGTGCGAGGAGGCCGCCGTGGAAGCTAGAGGCGACGACAAGGTTCTGGCCAACGGGTTCCCCATGGCCCTCGCTAGCGCACCGCGCGCCTGGCTGCTCACCCTCCCAGGATCCTCTATGGCCTATTGGGAGGAGCTGCGCAGCCGTTTCGTCGCGCGCTTTGCAGCACCGGCGCATGCCACCGTCGCGGCCCTCCTCGGCGGCTCGCAAGCACCACCCTCAGACCATCACACCAAGCAGTTCTTCCGCCAGATCGGTGCCGCCTCTGTGCAGCAAGGAGCTCCTCCAGGATGGGCGGCGCCCAAGGCCGACCTAACCTTCGACTCGGGGTATCACCCCATCACCACTGCTGGCTCGGGCGTGCTCCCAATGATTTGCACGCCCACCATCTGCAATGTGGCCGTCACCAAGACCCTCATCGATGGTGGGGCCGGCCTCAACGTGCTCTCCGTGGAAGCTTTCGGCTTGCTCCACATGCCGCATGAATGGCTCCGCCCCACCAGGCCTTTTTTCGGAGTCGGCAGCGGCTCCACCAGCCCCCTAGGGCAGATCCGCCTTCCTGTGACCTTTGGCACTCGCGACAACTACTATACTGAGCTGATCGACTTTGATGTCTCCTGCTGTTGGTGTCAAAACCGGTAGATCTCGGGTAGGGGGTCCCGAACTGTGCGTCTAAGGTCAATGGTAATAGGAGACGGGGGACATGATATATACCCAGGTTCGGGCCCTCTCTATGGAGGTAATACCCTACTTCCTGCTTGATTGATCTTGATGAATATGAGTGTTACAAGAGTTGATCTACCACGAGATCGTAATGGCGAAACTCTAGAGGCCTAGCTTGTATGACTATGATAATGAGTATCCGCCTATCCGGACTACGCTCTCCGGTTTATATAAACACTGGAGAGATCTAGGTTTACATGGAGTCAGTTACAAACAAAGGAATCTACATATTCGGTCGCCAAGCTTGCCATCCACGCGAAGGAGAGTCCCATCCGGACACGGGTGCAGTCTTCGGCCTTCGTATCTTCACAGCCCATCAGTCCGGCCCATGGCTAACAGGCCGGACGCCCGAGGACCCCTTAGTCCAGGACTCCCTCAGTAGCCCCTGAACCTGGCTTCAATGACAACGTATCCGGTGCATAGATCTGTCTTCGGCATTGCAAGGCGGGTTCCTCCTTCCGAACTCCAAGATAGTATTCGGACGTATTGAATGTGTCCGGACCTGCAACACACACCACACACAACGGCAGAGAGAAAATAATTTTACACGAGGCCAATCTGCTAACAACTTTTCGCAATGTGACATCACGACTGCCCCGCTCATTATTTCGAGCCGTTTCCGTCTGCCGTTTCGTGTTTTGAGACACGGTTTTCACTGGCACGTCTTGTCGAAGCAGAGATCGTGTCCCCTTATCGTGGGATTCTCATCAATACGGGCATGGGTAATCGAACCGTGCCGTTTACACAGGCCTTGGGGATGGGCGAGTTTCGAGGCAAATGGGGAGGCGTTAGATATTCACTGCCTTTTATAAGGGGATAATGATTCCCTTCTTCCCCCACGCCTTCTCTCTTTCTCCGCCCTTCCAATCTTGAGCTCCAGCGCCCAAGTTCTTATCTCCTTTCCAGTTGAACTAGCACTGCAACCATGTTCGGATCCAGAGGTTAGGGCAGGTGGATGGTCTCCTCCGTTAAGGAGAAGGACATTACTGAGCTTCGGGCGGCCGGGTACTTGGCGAAGGAAATCGCCCACCGTCTTCTAGCCCAGGGGCAAGTTGTTTCCACGTCGAAGCCCAGCGAGAGGGTGGTATTCCTCCCTCATTTCTTCCGCGGACTTGGGTTTCCACTCCACCCCTTCGTCCGTGGGCTGATGTATTATTACGGGATAGATTTCCACGATCTGTCCCCGAATTCCTTCCTCAACATCTCGGTGTTTATCGTCGTGTGTGAGGCCTTCCTCCGCATCCAACCCCACATCGGGTTATGGCTTAAAGTCTTCAATGTGAAGCCGAAGGTGGTGGATGGCTAGCACGCAGAGTGCGGCGGCGCCATGGTGAGCAAGATGCCCAACGTCGCATGGCCGAAGGGCACCTTTGTGGAGACTGTCAAGGAGTGACAGAAATAGTGGTTCTATATCACTGAGCCACGCGACGCCACTTGGGCGGCAGCTCCGGAATTCAAGTCCGGAGCTCCAATGCGGCTCACTTCTTGGATAGAGAAAGGTCCCAACTGGTCTTCTTCGGATGAACTATTGGCGCTTCAAACGCGCATCCAGAGTATGGTGAGTAAAAACGTCAAGCTTGTCGACGTGATCCGGGTGATGCTGGTCCGCCGGATCCTCCCCTACCAAAGCCGAGGTTCTCCTCTATGGGAATTCGATCTGGAGAAGCACCAAACCCTGGAGAGGCTCTTCGGAACTACCCACGAAGACGCCTGGAAGTTCCTCTTCAAGGGCGACAAGAAGCCACAGGCCGTGGATTCGGACCGCGGGCATAGGCTCGCCTGTCCCGCTAATGCGGTTAGTCCTTTTCATCTTTAGGGCATACCCTCTACTTGCCTATCCAAGGGGGATGCCTGATATTTTACTATGTTGTTTCAGGAGTGGACGGAGAGAGCGGAGCGGATTCGAAGTTCGGCTCCGCTGCCCGAAGAGCCAGTCATCCCGCTCCTGGCGAAGATGCTGGTGTCGGCACCATACAAGGCGTCGGAGAAGAAGGCCAAGAAGAAGGCCAAGGGGGCAAAAAGTGGCCCCCGCCGCAAAGGCGCTTCGGACGGGTCGTCCGAAGATGAAGAAACCCCCTCCTACGCCGCTGGGGACGACGACAACGAGGAGGAAACGGAGGAGGAAAACAATCCTCCTCCCGAGGGGGGGAAGAGGAAGAGGGCGGCCTCCAACAAACTGGAGGCGGGGGTGCCCAAGAAGGGAAGGGCTCCATCGCGGCTAGCGCCGTGTGGGACATCGATAGTAGTCCGGAGCGACACCTCCGCTCTAAACCCCGAGCCGCGTCGTAAGTTCCATGACTCACATGTTCCCGTATATCCGGCCTCTCATCTTCATTGTATTAACGTGATTCAATTGCATCGTTACAGTCCGGCCCGCGCCAGTATCCAGCGTTCCTCATCTGGAGGTTCGTCGGATCCAAAGGAGATGGTCAGCGAGTCACCACCGACCGCTCACTCCCCCGAGGTCGAGGGTAACGAGGAAGTGAGGTCCCGAAGGACCTTCCCAGGCCGGGGAGGGGCTCAGGAGGTGCCAGAAGGAAAAACATCCGTCCCTGGGCACCAGGGGGTTCCGGCCCCCTAGAGACTAAAAGTAGGGGCCATACTTGGTTCGGCACTCAGCCGAACACGGTTCCAGAGACCGAAGTGGTTCCGAAACCCGGAGTGCATCCTCCTTCGAAAGAGGGAGGTGCCGCAGCTCGACCGGTGACCCCCGTCCATCCAGCGGCACCGACTAATCTGATGGAGGTGCTACAAGGCGCCGCCATCATGGAGGAGCATCGTGTCCTTATGGGCATGGTGATTGAGAAGATTCAGTCCGCCGAAAAGCGGATTGACCGGAGCCTGTCGCAGCCTGCTAACAGGTTTCGAGGTAAGCGACACAAAGGGAGAAAATCCCAATATAGTCAGTAGCCCCTGAGACACTGTCCGGTATCCGGAAAGAAAGGCCAGACAGAGGATCGATTATGTATTGCAGGGAACTAACGAGGTTTGCATTAAATTGCAATGCAGGCGTCGCTATTAGCCGCGACCTCGCATACTGCCGAAGTCTCTGAACTGAAGCGGTGGCTGGAGCGAGCCGAGAACAAGCTCGGCGAGGCGAAGACTCAGCTCCAGGAGAAGCAGGGTATGTAACGACTTGTTATGTATTCAGAAAGAATAAGCGGTGTGTATTGACCGGAATGTCGTAATATGTGTAGGGGCGGCGACCGAGGTCGATGCCCTAAAAAAGGCCCTGGCCGAAGCCGAGGGGAAGGCTGTCCAGCAGCAAGCCGCCCGTAAGAAGCTCAAGGCCCGGGTCGGCGAGGTTCAGCAGGAGCTCCAGGACGCGGTGAAGAAGTGCGAGGACCTGGGGCGCGATGCGTCGGTCCGAGAGACCGAGCTTGCCAAGGCTCGTCAGAGCGCGGAGGCCGCACGGAAGGAGGCCCAGGACGCCCTCGAAGAGGTCCACGGGGCCAAGAAGATTGCGGCGGGTAAGGCATTTAACACGCAAAGCAAGTATGCGGAGAGGAAGTACCTTTTACTAACCCGAATTCGGAGTTCCCAGGGGCTTTTGCGGATCTACCACGCAGCGTGTCTGATGCGGCGGAGTTCTTCCGGGCCAAAGATGGGAGCTCCACGGAGAAGCTGTTCTGGACGCAGTACGCCGTGCCAGAACATCTGGTGCCCTTTACCGATCAGCTGAAGCAGCTCGTCGAGCTGCACAGGGAGGCCGAACTGGCCATGAAGGATTTGATAATCCGGTAGTGGCCGACCAAGGCGATACCCAGCAGTTACTTTAGCCTCATGAAGCGGGTGGTTGAGGCTTGTCCTCGGCTAGACATTGTCAAGCGATCAATCTGCATCGAAGGTGCCCGCATGGCCTTTGCCCACTGCAAGATGTGGGGGGCAAAGATGGCCGCCGTCGAGGTGGCCAAGGGGCCGCCAGAGGGCAAGGAGCACCACACACCCGAGCGATATTTTGCGGATGTCCTAGAAGGGTCTCGACTTGTAGCAGCGCAGTGCAGGCAGGACATTGTGTTCGAATGAATACACTCGTGTTTTGTCCATGCCTTGTATGATAAAAACAAAGTCGGTTTGTGTGATATAATGCTTATTATGTTTTAATTGTTTCCTCCTGTGTGGTCGTGTTGTATAAAATATGAGGGCTGGCCAGTCGTCGGCTTCTGCCCTCACGTAGGTATTACGGAGGTGTTCGGGATGGAACCTAAACAATCTTTATCCAATTGTATGGTCCTTGAAGGAGTTGTTTAGCGCAATGAACCAGGCAATCAGACTATGCGGCTTAAACGCCCTCACTTAGCCATAGGAGTTTTATAATAAAACATGTGTGCAGCCCCTGGTATACGAACCAGAGTGTTGTGTGCGTCTGATCGGGAAGTACCGATCCGTCGCGGAATGCGGAAAAAATCTCCAACGATTTGTAACCTCCGAATAGCTGATCGGTTCTCGCCGCATCATGACAGTCAGTTTTCGGCTTTCTCTACTGAGGTGCTCATCCGGTTTAGGCAAGGGCACAATCGCATTAGTTCTCCCTTTACTACCCTAGCCGATGTAGCGGAACGTAGGGTAGCAAGCACAGGAGCCGGGCAACCCAACTATTGACCAAAGACATGATTCGAAGCCGATGCATATAATGCTAAATTCGGGGTGCCAAACTTATCTAGAAGTGTTCGGACTTTGCTGCCATATTATGGGGCGATCGTGAGCCCGTGGAGAATATGAAACGTACCAAAGTGCATGGATGCGGTCGATAAGGAAATCGAAATAAGATGCAGTAAGAAGCGAAAACCACAGAAACTGGGCCGCAAACTATTTTTATTATAACTGGATGGATACGTCAAGGCGTATCTTGTACAGATAATGCGATAAGCATCCGGGCTATTTAACATGCTGGAATCTAGTGGGCGCAGCGTGCGGGTCCTGAGAAATAAGTAGAAATACCGTCAAGAAGAACGTATAGAGGTTACCCTACACACCTATGCTGCTTGCCGCCTTTGTATGTCGATCCTTCAAAAGGACTGGTAATCAGGCCCGCGGGGAAAGGAACCTGAAACAAATAAATATAAAATATGAAAGTATGTGTGGGTCCCGGGTCGGTCGGGTCGTACTGTGGACCACAAGCTATGCCTCCGTCGATGCCCATGGGATTTTGAGTGCGTAATTATGTACACGTGGTACTAGCGCCACTATGTTATCGGGACCAGGACGGAGGCCGGATTGCTAGTCGAGCTCATGACGAGACGGGATGTCCTCCTGCAGCGTAGTTCGGACTCTATTGAAGGTGTCCAAGGGCTCGGCAGCCGGATGCCGGTTCTGCTTGTGAAGGCCGCTCTGTACCTCTGCTGCTAGGGCGGCGGTTTATTCTTCTATACGGAGAGAATGTTCTGTATTTCCATTGACTGCTATAACTCCGCGTGGACCGGGCATCTTGAGCTTAAGATAAGCATAATGTGGCACCATGTTGAATTGAGCAAACACAGTTCGTTCGAGCAGTGCATGATAACCGCTGCGAAAGGGGACGATATCGAAGATGAGTTCTTCGCTATGGAAGTTGTTCGGAGATCCAAAGACAACCTCCAGCGTGATTGAGCCCATACAACGGGCCTCTACGTTGGGGATGCTCCTTTAAAGGTAGTCTTTGTGGGCTTGATCCGTTAGGGGTTAATGCCCATTTTCCGCACCGTATCCTGGTAGAGCAGGTTGAGGCTGCTACCGCCATCCATAAGGACACGTGTCAGGTGGAATCCGTTGATGATCGGATCAAGGACCTGCGCGGCTGAACCGCCATGACGAATACTAGTCGAATGATCTCGACGATCAAAGGTGATCAGGCATGACGACCACGAATTAAATTTTGGGGCGACTGGATCTACCGCATAGACGTCCCTGAGTGCGCGCTTGCGCTCCCTTTTGGGGATGTGTGTAGCATATATCATGTTCACCGTTTTGACCTGGGGGGAAGCTTCTTCTGTCCCCCTGTATTCGGTTACCGGGGCTCTTCGCCATCATCCTTGCTTTGTGATCCCTTTTCCTTGCTTTCGGCGTTTAGCTTGCCGGCCAGTTTAAAAACCCAACAATCCCTGTTGGTATGATTTGTTGGTTTATCTAGGGTGCCATGTATCTGGCAAGGATGATCAAGTATGTGGTCTAAGCTGGACGGTCCCTGATTGTTCCTTTTATACGGCTTCTTCCGCTAGCCGGATTTGGAGCCACTAAATCCTGCATTGACTGCAGTGTCATCGGTGTTGTCGCTATTGTTTCGGCATTTATGCCTATTATGTCGGAGCCTACCGTTGCTGATTTTGACCTCGGAGGGGTCTGCCTCGCTGGCTGTATTTTTGCTGCGAGCCAGCCAACTATCCTCACCCGCACAAAAGCGGGTCATGAGTGCCGTGAGGGCTGCCATAGATTTTGGCATTTCCTGGCCGAGGTGGCGGGTGAGCCATTCGTCACGGATGCTATGTTTAAAGGCCGCTAGGGCTTGGCATCCGGACAATCGATGATTTGGTTCTTTTTAGTTAGGAACCGAGTCCAGAATTGCCTGGCTGATTCTCCGGGTTGTTGAACTATATGACTTAAGTCATCGGCGTCTGGTGGCCGGACATATGTACCTTGGAAGTTGTCTAGGAAGGCTTCTTCCAAGTCCTCCCAGCTGCCGATAGAATTTTCCGGCAGGCTGTTTAGCCAGTGCCGAGCTGGCCCTTTGAGCTTTAGTGGGAGGTATTTGATGGCGTGGAGATCATCTCCGCGAGCCATGTGGATATGGAGAATAAAATCCTCGATCCATACTGTGGGATCGGTTGTGCTGTCATATGATTCAATATTGACGGGCTTAAACCCCTCGGGGAATTCATGATCCAGTACTTCATCTGTGAAGCAGAGAGGGTGTGCGGCGCCTCTATATCGGGCTGCATCGCAACGTAGCTCTGATGGAGTCCGTCTGCGGCATTCGGCTCGGGCATGGTTAGGCTTGTCAAGTCTGAATAGGTAGCCGTCGTCGTGTCTCGAGGCACATCCTCGCGATCCGTATATCGATCTTGTATGTCCTGCTCTACTGTCCAGGGTCTGCCGGAGGTCGTACATGTAATCTCGAGTTGTTCTGTCTTTATTTTTACGGGGTAGTGGGGTAGGCTGCTGCTCGGCTTGAGTTGCCGCTTTATCCCAACCGTGGGGTGGTCTGTCCGCCGCACTGTTCCAAACTCGTGGTGGTCGTTCCGTATTGTGCGAGGGAGATATGGGCTCCGACGCCTCCTCATCGAACTGAGGTAGCAATTTGCGTTTTGGGTAGCTCTTGGCTGGGCGCTTAAGGCCGTATTCTTCGGCTGTCAGGACATCAGTCCATCTGTCGACGAGCAGATCTTGTTCAGCTTGAAGCTGCTGCTATTTCTTCTTCAGGCTCCTTGCAGTGGCTATGAGTTGAAGCTTAAAGTGCTCCTGCTCCAGAGGGTCCTCAGGCACGATGAAGTCTTCGTTGCCGAGGCTCATCTCTTCTTTGGAGGGCGGATGGTAACTATCATCCTCCGAGTTTTCTTCTGTGGCCTGTTCGTCAGGGTTGACTTGCCCTGGCTCCCGATTGTCTCGTTCGACAGTTTGCTCATCGGGTTCTTCTGTTTCTTTGGCGCCATCCGGAGTGTTGTCTTCTCCTGCGCTGGTATTCATGTCCCTACTGCGGCGGGATTTAGAGTGGCGCCGCTGACGCCGGTGCTTTGGCTGTGTTTTAGGGGGGGGGGTCCTCCTTTGCTGGATTTTCCCTGTCATCGCCGTTGTTAATGTTTGGCGTGTCTACCATGTAGACATCTTATGAGGAAGTGGCCGCCCAACATCCAGTAAATGGCGGGTCCTGGCCCTGCTCCTGATCAGCATCATCGTCCATACCGTCGATGTCTTCGGAATCGTAGTCAAGCACGTCGGTTAAGTCATCGACGGTGGCTATGAAGTGGGTGGTGGGTGTGAAACAAAATTCTCCCTCCTCAGCCCCTTGTCCGAACCAGACATATTTTGGCTGTGAGTTCCCTGCCAAGGGTTCTTAAAAGAGTCTTGCACATCGCCCAAGGGTGAGTGCTGAAAGACGTCTGCGGCGCTGAACTTGAAGATCGATAACCGATCGAGTTTGATATGCGCGGACTCGCAGGGTTCGGAACTTATTGCCGGAGACGAGTCCGGGGTTCCGTTGATGCGGATATCATATGAAGTAGAATCTGTGTTCGGCTCCAACACCGCGGAATCGGCAGCCTCCGTGATGGGGTTGAGCTTCCCATCTTCGGATGACTCGATTTGCTCCGGATCTAAGGCCAGAGTTGTTACAGGAGCTATCTCCTGGGTGAGGCCCGATGACAGGTTTAAGCCATGCTCATCGGGGCGAAGGGGAGCGGTTGCCGCGGTCTCCAATCTGTCAGAGATCGAGTCTCCATGGATGTCCGCGACGTTGTTCGAGCTTCCGAATC
This sequence comes from Aegilops longissima, assembly GCA_021605205.1. Taxonomy (NCBI): domain Eukaryota; kingdom Viridiplantae; phylum Streptophyta; class Magnoliopsida; order Poales; family Poaceae; genus Aegilops; species Aegilops longissima. Next base: position 692,718,793 of record CM038678.1, on the reverse strand, counting down.
TGACCTGATGGCCAGGGGTGTGATACGTCTCCGTCGTATCTATAATTTTTGATTGTTCCATGCCAATATTATTCAACTTTCATATACTTTTGGCAACTTTTTATATTATTTTTGGGACTAACATATTGATCCAGTGCCCAATGCCAGTTCCTGTCTGTTGCATGTTTTATCTTTCACAGAAACCCCATATCAAACGGAGTCCAAACAGGATAAAAACGGACGGAGAATTATTTTGGAATATTTGTGATTTTTGGGAAGTAAAATCAACGCGAGACGGTGCCCGAGGTGGCCACGAGATAGGGGCCCACGCCCACTTAAAGTGGGCGCGCCCCCACCCTCGTGGGCCACCTGTAAGGCGGTTGATGCCCTTCTTTGGCTGCAAGAAAGCTAATTTTTGGAAAACGATCTGGACGAAGGTTTCAATCCAATCGGAGTTACGGATCTCCAGATATAAAGGAAACGGTGCCAGGCAGAATACCAGAACATAGAAACAGAGAGATAGATCCAATCTCGGAGGGGCTCTCACCCCTCCCACGCCATGGGAGCCAAGGACCATAGGGGAAACCCTTCTCCCATCTAGGGAGGAGGTCAAGGAAGAAGAAGAAGAAGAAGAAGAAGGGGGGATCTCTCCCCCTTGCTTCCGATGGCGCCGGAATGCCACCGGGGGCCATCATCATCACCGCGATCTTCACCAACACCTCCATCATCTTCATCAACATCTCCATCACCTTCCCCCTCCTATATTCAGCGGTCCACTCTCCCGCAACCCGCTGTACCCTCTACTTGAACATGGTGCTTTATGCTTCTCATTATTTTCCAATGATGTGTTGCCTTCCTATGATGTCTGAGTAGATTTTCGTTGTCCTACCGGTGATTGATGAATTGCTATGATTGGTTTAATTTGCTTGTGGTTATGTTGCTGTCCTATTGTGCCCTCCGTGTCGCGCAAGCGTGAGGGATTCCCGTTGTAGGGTGTTGCAATACGTTCATGATTCTTTTATGGTGGGTTGCTTGAGTGACAGAAGCATAAACCCGAGTAAGGGGATTGTTGTGTATGGGATAAAAGGGGACTTGATGCTTTAATGCTATGGTTGGGTTTTACCTTAATGAATCTTCTGTAGTTGTGGATGCTTGCTAGAGTTCCAATCATAAGTGCATATGATCCAAGAAGAGAAAGTATGTTAGCTTATGCCTCTCCCACATAAAACTTGCTATCGGTCTAGTGAAGTAGTCAATTGCTTAGGGACAATTTCACAACTCCTACCACCACTTTTCCACACTCGCTTCATTTACTTTATTGTTTATTTATCTAAACAGCCCCTAGTTTATATTTACGCATTCTTTACTGTCTTGCAAACCTATCCTATCACACCTACAAAGTACTTCTAGTTTCATACTTGTTCTAGGTAAAGCGAACGTCAAGCGTGCGTAGAGTCGTATCAGTGGCCGATAGGACTTGAGAGAGTATTTGTTCTACCTTTAGATCCTCGTTGGGTTCGACACTCTTACTTATCGAAAGAGGCTACAACTATCCCGTATACTTGCGGGTCATCAGGGCGTAGCTATCGATCTGCTCCAGATGGCCAAGCGAGTTGGTTCATAGTACGAAGCCGCCGAATACGAAGATCTGTCCGGGGAGGAAGGTTTCTCCCTGGACAATGTCATTATAGACGATCGAAGGGGCCATAAGACCCTTTGCCGACGGCACAGTGGAACTCTCAATGAAAGCACCAATGTCGGTGTCAAAACCCGCGGATCTCGGGTAGGGGGTCCCGAACTGTCGCCTAAGGTCGATGGTAACAGGAGACGGGGACACAATGTTTACCTGTGTTCGGCCCTCTCTATGGAGGTAATACCGTACTTCCTGCTTGATTGATCTTGATGAATATGAGTGTTACAAGAGTTGATCTACCACGAGATCGTAATGGCTAAACCCTAGAGGCCTAGCTTTTATGACTATGATAATGAGTATCCGCCTATCCGGACTACGCTCTCCGGTTTATATAGACACCGGAGAGATCTAGGGTTACATGGAGTCAGTTACAAACAAAGGAATCTACACATTCGGTCGCCAAGCTTGCCATCCACGCCAAGGAGAGTCCCATCCGGACACGGGTGCTGTCTTCGGCCTTTGTATCTTCACAGCCCATCAGTCCGGCCCATGGCTAACAGGCCGGACGCCCGACGACCCCTTAGTCCAGGACTCCCTCACCTGCATCGGCCTCCCATACAATGCCATCCTCGGGTACCCGGCCCTGGCTCAATTTATGGCGGCAACCCATCCAGCCTACAACCTTATGAAGATGCCCAGGAGTAACGGTGTCCTAACCGTGGAGGGGGACACCAAGGAGGCTCTGACGGCGCTCAAGTTCGCCTTCAAGGCCGCCGCGGCAGCACGCCCGGCCGACGAGGCCACCCCTGGAGCTAAGGAGGCCGCGCCAGCGAAGAAGAAGCAGTTGTTCACTCAAGGTAGGACCAAAACGAAGCAAGTGCCGGTCGAGGAAGGTGGACCCCCAGGAGCCACCTTCACCATAGGTGCCAACCTCGACCCAGATCAAGAGGAGGCATTGGTGAGGTTCTTGCGCGCGAAGAAGGAGGTATTCGCCTGGGAGCCAAAGCAGCTGGTAGGGGTCCCGAGGGGGTGATCGAGCATCACTTAAGGGTGTGCCCCAATGTGCGCCAGAAGCGTAAAGGCGCGACGATCCACGGAGAAGCAGTCCTTCATCGTCCAGGAAACCCGCAAGCTGGAGGCAGCAGGTGTCATCCGCGAGGTCCGGTACCCGGAGTGGCTGGCGAACCCCGTCATCGTGCGGAAGAAGGGTGGGAAGGAGCGCATGTGTGTCGACTTCACCAACCTCAACAAGGCTTGTCCCCAAGATCCATTCCCGCTTCCGCACATCGACCAGATTGTCGACTCCATCGCCGAGTGCGACCTACTTTGTTTCCTGGACGCGTTCTCAGGCTACCACCAGATCAAGATGGCAGTGGAGGATGTGGAGAAGACGACTTTTCTAACCCCGTGCGGGGTATACTGCTACACTTGCTTGTCGTTCGGGCTGCACAACGCAGGGGCAACCTACCAACGGCTGATGCACATTGCCCTAGGGCAGAAGCTCGGGAGGAACGATGAAGCCTACGTCGACGACATCGTAGTAAAATCTCGGGAGGTGAGAACTCTGATACAGGACCTGGAGGAGACCAAATGATATTTCCTTGAGGACAAGCGAGGTCTAAGCTTGGGGGAGTCGATACGTCCATTTTGCATCATGCTTTTATATCAATATTTATTGCATTATGGGCTGTTGTTACACAATATATCTCAATACTTATGGCTACTCTCCCTTATTTTACAAGGTTTACCATGAAGAGGGGGGGGGTGCCGGCAGCTGGAATTCTGGCTAGAAAAGGAGCAAACGTTGGAAACCTATTCTGCACATCTCCAAAAGTCCTGAAACTCCACGAAACAACTTTTTGGAATTTATAAGAAATTATGAGCAAAAGAAATAGGACAGGGGCCCACACTGTCCAGAGAGGGGGCGCCCCACTCTGTATGCCGCCCCTATCTCCCGGGGCCCCTGTGTGAGCCTTGGCACCATCTTCTGCTATATCTTCACTTTTACCCTGGAAAAAAGCGTGGGCAAGCTTACGGGACGAAACTCCGCCGCCACGAGGCGGAACCTTGGTGGAATCAATCTAGGGCTCTGGTGGAGCTATTCTGCCGGGGACACTTCCCTCCAGGAGGGGGAAATCATCACCATCGTCATCACCAATACTCCTCTCATCGAGAGAGGGCAATCTCCATCAACATCTTCACCAGCACCATCTCATCTCCAAACCCTAGTTCATCTCTTGTATCCAACTCTTGTCTCCAAGTCCGGGATTGGTGCTAGTAGGTTGCTAGTAGTGTTGATTACTTCTTGTAGTTGACGCTAGTTGGTTTATTTGGTGGAAGATCATATGTTCAGATCCTTTATGCATATTATTACCCCTCTGATTATGAACATGAATATTCTTTGTGAGTAGTTACGTTTGTTCCTGAGGACAAGGGAGAAGTCTTGCTATTAGTAGTCATGTGAATTTGGTATTCGTTCGATATTTTGATGAGATGTATGTTGTCTAGCCTCTAGTGGTGTTATGTGAACGTCGACTACATAACACTTCACCATTATTTGGGCCTAGAGGAAGGCATTGGGAAGTAATAAGTAGATGATGGGTTGCTAGAGTGATAGAAGCTTAAACCCTAGTTTATGCGATGCTTCGTAAGGGGCTGATTTGGATCCATATGTTTCATGCTATGGTTAGGTTTACCTTAATACTTTTGTTGTAGTTGCGGATGCTTGCAATAGAGGTTAATCATAAGTGGGATGTTTGATCAAGTAAGAACAGCACCCAAGCACTGGTCCACCCACAGATCAAATTATCAAAATACCGAACGCGAATCATATGAACGTGATGAAAACTAGCTTGATGATATTCCCATGTGTCCTCGGGAGCGTTTTCCTATTTTAAGAATTTGTCCAGGCTTGTCCTTTTCTACATAAAGTATTGGTCCACCTTGCTGCATGTTATTTACTTTATTTACTTTTTGCTCGTTACTATTTATCTTATCACAAAACTATCTGTCACCTACTATTTCAGTGCTTGCACAGAAAACCTTACTGAAAACCGCTTATCATTTCCTTCTGCTCCTCGTTGGGTTCGACACTTCTACTTATCGAAAGGACTACGATAGATCCCCTATACTTGTGGGTCATCAAGACTCTTTTCTGGCGCCGTTGCCGGGGAGTGTAGCGCTTTTGGTGAGTGGAACTTGGTAAGGAAACATTTATATAGTGTGCTGAAATTTTCTGTCACTTGTCACTATGGAAACTAATCCTTTGAAGGGCTTGTTTGGGGTATCTTCACCCCAACCAGAATAGCAAAGAGATGCTCCTCAACCTACTGAACCTTATGAAAATATTCACTTTGAGATTCCTTCGGGTATGATAGAGAAACTGCTAGCTATTCCTTTTGCAGGAGACGGAACATTTTATCCCGATTTACACCTTATCTTTGTGGATGAAGTTTGTGGATTATTTAAGCTTGCAGGTATTCCCGATGATGTTCTCAAAAGGAAGGTCTTCCCTTTATCTTTGAAGGGAGATGCATTGACATGGTATAGGCTATGTGATGATACGGTATCTTGGAATTATAAGGGATTGAGGTTGGAATTTCACCAGAAGTTCTATCCTATGCATCTTGTTCATCGTGATCGTAATTACATATATAATTTCTAGCCTCGCGAAGGAGAAAGCATCGCTCAAGCTTGGGGGAGGCTTAAGTCAATGTTATATTCATGCCCCAATCATGAGCTCTCTCGGGAAATGATTATTCAGAATTTTTATGCTCGGCTTTCTCTTAATAATCGCAACCTGCTCGATACTTCTTGTGCTGGTTCCTATATGCTGAAGAATATTGATTTCAAATGGGACCTATTGGAAAGAATTAAACGCAACTCTGAAGATTGGGGTTCCGATGATGGTAAGGAGTCAGGTATGACACCTAAGTTCGATTGTGTTAAATCTTTTATGGATACCGATGCTTTCTGTGGATTTAGCGCTAAGTATGGACTTGACTCTGAGATAGTAGCTACTTTTTGTGAATCTTTTTCTACTCACGTTGATCTCCCTAAAGAGAAGTGGTTTAAATATAATCCTCCTGTTGAAGTGAAAGTAGTTGCACCCATTACAGTCGAAGAAAAGACTATTACTTATAGTGATCCTATTGTTCCTACTGCTTATGTTGAGAAATCTCCTTTTCCTATTAGGATAAAAGATCATGTTAAAGCTTCGACTGTTGTTCGTAAGAGTAATACTAGGACTTATACACCTCCTGAGCAAATTACTGTCGAACCTGGTATTGCTATGATTAAAGATCTCTTGGATGAGGACTTAGATGGGCATGTTATCTCTTTCATGGGTGAAACTGCTAATATTGCTAGACCCTATACTAAGACACGTAGACCTGTCGTAGGCATGCCTGTTATTTCTGTTAAAATAGGCGATCATTGTTATCATGGCTTATGCGATATGGGTGCTAGTGCTAGTGCGATACCTTATGATCTATATAAAGAAATTATGCACGATATTGCTCCTGTTGAATTGGAAGACATTGATGTTACTATTAAGCTTGCTAATAGGGACACCATTAAACCTATTGGGATTGTTAGAGATGTTGAAGTCTTGTGTGGGAAGATTAAATACCCTGTTGATTTTCTTGTTCTTGCTTCCCCACAAGATGATTTTTGTCCCATTATTTTTGGTAGACCTTTCTTGAATACTGCTAGTGCTAAGATTAATTGTAAAAGGAAGGTAGTCACTGTTGGCATAGATGGTATGTCTCATGATTTTAATTTTTCCAAGTTTAATAGACAACCTCGTGAAAGGGAACCACCTAGTAAGGATGAAATTATTTGTCTTGCTTCTATTGTTGTTCCTCCAACTGATCCGTTAGAACATTATTTGTTAGACCATGAAAATGATATGTTTATGAAGGAAAGGGAAGAAATAGATGAAGTGTTCCTTAAACAAGAACCTGTATGAAACATAACCTTCCGTTGAAATTCTTGGGATCCCCTCCACCCAAGGGTGATCCGTGTTTGAACTCAAGCCTTTACCTGATAATCTTAAGTATGCTTATCTTGATGAAAAAGAAATATATCCTGTTATTATTAGTGCTAACCTTTCAGAGAAAGAAGAAGAAAGATTATTGAAAACTCTGAAGAAGCACCGAGCAACTATTGGATATACTCTGGATGATCTCAAGGGCATTAGTCCCACATTATGTCAACACAAAATTTCAGTGGAGAAAGATGCCAAACCAGTTAGAGATCCTCGAAGACGATTAAATCCCAAAATGAAGGAAGTGGTAAGAAAGGAGATTCTAAAACTCCTTGAGGCAGGTATTATTTATCCCGTTGCTGATAGTGAATGGGTAAGCCCTGTCCATTGTGTTCCCAAAAAGGGAGGTATAACTGTTGTTCCTAATGATAAAGATGAATTGATCCCACAAAGAATTATTACAGGTTATAGGATGGTAATTGATTTTCCTAAGTTAAACAAAGCTACTAAGAAAGATCATTACCCTTTACCTTTTATTGATCAAATGCTAGAAAGGCTATCCAAACACACACATTTTTGCTTTCTAGATGGTTATTCTGGCTTCTCTCAAATACCTGTGTCAACAAAGGATCAATCTAAAACTACTATTACTTGCCCTTTTCGTACTTTTGCTTATAGACGTGTGCCTTTTGGTTTATGTAATGCACCTGCTACCTTTCAAAGATGCATGATGGCTATATTCTCTGATTTTTGTGAAAAGATTTGTGAGGTATTCATGGATGACTTCTCCGTCTATGGATCCTCTTTTGATGATTGTTTAAGCAACCTTGATCGAGTTTTGCAGAGATGCGAAGACACTAGTCTCATCCTGAATTGGGAAAAGTGTCACTTTATGGTTAATGAAGGCATTGTCTTAGGGCACAAGATCTCCGAGAGAGGTATTGAAGTTGATAAAGCCAAAGTTGATGCCATTGAAAAGATGCCATGTCCCAAGGACATAAAAGGTATAAGAAAGTTTCCTTGGTCATGCCGGTTTTATAGGAGGTTCATTAAGGACTTTTCTAAAATCTCTAGGCCTCGACTAATTTATTGCAAAAGATATTCCTTTTGTCTTTGATGATGATTGTGTAGAAGCATTTGAAACACTTAAGAAAGCTTTGATCACTGCACCTATTGTTCAGCCACCTGATTGGAATTTACCTTTTGAAATTATGTGCGATGCTAGTGATTATGCTGTAGGTGTTGTTTTAGGGCAAAGACTCGATAAGAAATTGAATGTTATCCAGTATGCTAGTAAGACTCTTGATACTGCCCAGAGAAATTATGCTACTACTGAAAAAGAATTCTTAGCAGTTGTGTTTGCATGTGATAAGTTTAGACCTTACATTGTTGATTCCAAAGTTACTATTCACATTGATCATGATGCTATTAAATATCTTATGGAAAATAAAGATGCTAAGCCTAGACTCATTAGATGGGTTCTCTTGCTCCAAGAATTTGATTTGCATATTATTGATAGAAAAGGATCTGAGAACCCGCTGCGCATAACTTGTCTAGGTTAGAGAATGTTCTTGATGACCCACCGCCTATTAATGATAGTTTTCCGATGAACAATTAGCGGTTGTCAATGCTTCTCAGATCTTGCTCCTTGGTATGCTGATTATGCTAATTACATTGTTGCTAAATACATACCGCCTAGTTTCACATACCAGCAAAATAAAAAGTTCTTTTATGATTTAAGACATTACTTCTGGGATGATCGACACCTCTATAAAGAAGGAGTAGATGATATTATTAGACGTTGTGTGCCTGAGCATGAACAGGGATAAATCCTACGCAAGTGTCACTCTGAATCCTATGGAGGACACCACGCTGGAGATAGAACTGCACACAAGGTATTACAATCTGGTTTTTATTGGCCTACTCTTTTCAAAGATGCTCGTAAGTTTGTCTTATCTTGTGATGAATGTCAAAGAATAGGTAACATTAGTAGACGTCAAGAAATGCCTATGAATTATTCCCTTGTTATTGAACCATTTGATGTTTGGGGCTTTGATTATATGGGACCTTTTCCTGCCTCCAATGGTTATACACATATATTAGTTGCTATTGATTACGTGACTAAGTGGGTAGAAGCTATTCCAACTAGTAGTGCTGATCATAACACTTCTATTAAAATGCTTAAAGAAGTTATTTTTCCGAGGTTTGGAGTCCCTAGATATCTTATGACTTATGGTGGTTCACACTTTATTCATGGTGCTTTTCGTAAGATGCTTGCTAAGTATGATGTCAATCATAGAATCACTACTCCTTATCACCCGCAGTCTAGTGGTCAAGTAGAGTTGAGCAATAGAGAGCTCAAATTAATTTTGCAAAAGACTTTCAATAGGTCTAGAAAGAATTGGTCCAAGAAACTTGATGATGCATTATGGGCCTATAGAACTGCATACAAAAATCCTATGGGTATGTCTCCATATAAAATGGTTTATGGAAAAGCATGTCATTTACCTCTCGAACTTGAACATAAGGCATACTGGGCTATTAAAGATCTCAACTATGATTTCAAACTTGCCGGTGAGAAGAGGTTGTTTGATATTACCTCACTTGATGAATGGAGAACCCAAGCATATGAGAATGCCAAGCTTTTCAAAGAAAAAATCAAACGCTGGCATGATAAGAGGATACAAAAGCGTGAGTTTAATGTAGGAGATTATGTGTTATTATTCAACTCTCGTTTAAGATTTTTTGCAGGAAAACTTCTCTCAAAATGGGAAGGTCCCTACGTTATCGAAGAGGTCTATCATTCTGGCGTTATAAAAATCAATAACTTCGAAGGCACAAATCCGAGGGTGGTAAACGGTCAAAGAATTAAACATTATATTTCAGGTAATCCAATTAATGTGGAAACTAATATTATTGAGACCATAACCCGTGAGGAATACATAAGAGACACTTTCTAGAACTTTCCAGACTCCGAAAAGGCATAGGTACGTGGTACGGTAAGTAAACCGACTCCAAAACAACTCTAATGGCAATTTTTATCAGTTTTGGATTATTTAAGAATTTTAGGAAGAAATAAGTAGTCCGAAAGGGACACGAGGCTCCCACGAGAGAGGAGGGCGCGCCCCCTATCTCGTGGGCACCTCGTGTGCCTCCCGGACTCCATTTTCTTGTATGTTACGTATTTTGGTCGGTAAAAATTCATTATTTATACTCCCGAAGGTTTTGACCACTGTATCACGCAAATATCCTCTATTTTCGTTTCGAGCTGTTTCAGTTTCAGATTTAGAGCACCATGACTTCTCCCTCCTCCTACAACAAAGACAAGGATGCCTGGTTATTGAAGATAGAGTTGAAAAGAGAAGAACCGGAGGAGATTAACAAGGATGAAGAGATCAAAAAGGCCATGAGGGTTCAAGCTCCGGTGGTGAAAGAAGAAAACATCCCTCAACCTTTACCTAACCTTTCTACTCCAACAGAGATTGAAGCTTTCAACATGATTGAGTTAGCCCGAATATAGAATAAGTATCTCACACAGGAGAATATTTTGTTGAAGGATCATATTGCTGGGCTCAAGGGCATTATTCGCAAGTTGGAGGAGCTATTACGCTCGATGTGTGATTATCCATCATCATCATCACCACCTCCATCACCTTCGAAGAAATAATCACATGGGTATGGGCACTCCCCTTGGCAACTGCCAAGCTTGGGGGAGGTGCCCCGGTATCGTATCACCATTACACTCCTATCTTGACCGCTTTATTTAGTTCAATCCTTTCAGTAGTGTCTTGATCTAGTAGATTGAAGTTTTGATATCAAGTAGTTTTGAGCTTTGCTTTGCGATCTCTTTATGTAAGCAAGTCCGTGTGCTATCTATAATAAAGATTAGTGTTGAGTCAAGGGCTTTGCTATGATCTTGAGAAAGTAGAAAGAACAAAAGAGTTCATATTGATCTTATGGATAGTGATAACTTCACATATAGAAAGTATGAGGCATAAAAATTGTTGAGAGTTGATGAACGTAGCCTTGGTCATCGTTGCAATTAATAGGAAGTGATAAGGAAAGAGGGGTTCACATATAAATATATTATCTTGGACATCTTTTATGATTGTGAAGCACATATTAAGTATGACATGCTAAAAGAGTTGATGTTGGACAAGGAAGACAACGTAATGGTTTATGTTTTCCAACATCTCAGTTAAAATATATTGTCATTGACCTTCCAAACATGTTGAGATTGCCTTTCCCCCTCATGCTAGCCAAATTCCTTGCACTAAGTAGAGATACTACTTGTGTTTCCAAATATCCCTAAACCCAGTTTTTCCATGAGAATCCACCATACCTACCTATGGATTGAATAAGATCCTTCAAGTAAGTTGTCATCGGTGCAAGCAATAAAAATTGCTCTCTAAATATGTATGACTTATTAGTGCAGAGAAAATAAGCTTTGTACAGACTTGTTGTGGAAGTAATAAAAGCGACAGACTGCATAATAAAGGTCCACATACAAGGGGCAACATAAAGTGACGTTCTTTTGCACTAAGACTTCATGCATCAACCCTAAATGCGCATGACAACCTCTGCTTCCCTCTGCGAAGGGCCTATCTTTTACTTTATGTTTTACTTTATGCTTGAGTCAAGGTGATGCTCACCTTTCTCTTTTTATTTTTATCATTTGGCAAGCTCCTCGTGTTTGAAAGATCATGATACATATATCCAATTGGATGTAAGTTGACATAGGCTATTATTGTTGACATCACCTAAAGGTGAATACATTGGGAGGCAACACAATAAGCCCCTATCTTTCTCAGTGTCCGGCTGAAACTCTATAACCACAAGTATTGCGTGAGTGTTAATAATCATAGGGGACTACGAGATAGTTGAGTATGTGAGCTTGCTGAAAAGCTCTATTATTGACTCTTTTCGATGTTACGATAAATTGCAATTGCTTCAATGACTGAGATTATAGTTTTTTGGTTCCCAATGAAGTTTTTGAACCATACTTGATATTGTGAATTGCTTATTACTTGAGCATAGGAAATTATATGACAAAATCCATATATGTTGCTGTTATTAGAATGATCATGATGCCCTCATGTCCGTATTTTATTTTTATCGACACCTCTATCTCTAAACAGGTGGACATATTTTTCGATTTCGGCTTCCACATGAGGACAAGCGAGGTCTAAGCTTGGGGGAGTCGATACGTCCATTTTGCATCATGCTTTTATATCAATATTTATTGCATTATGGGTTGTTGTTACACAATATATCTCAATACTTATGGCTATTCTCCCTTATTTTACAAGGTTTACCGTGAAGAGGGGGTGCGCCGGCAGCTGGAATTCTGGCTGGAAAAGGAGCAAACGTTGGAAACCTATTCTGCACATCTCCAAAAGTCCTGAAACTCCACGAAACAAATTTTTGGAATTTATAAGAAATTATGAGCAAAAGAAATAGGACAGGGGGCCCACACCCTGTCCAGGAGACAGGGGGCGCGCCCCCCTCTACAGGGCGTGCCCCCTATCTCCTGGGCCCCCTGGTGGGCCTCCGGCGACCATCTTCTGCTATATCTTCACTTTTACCCTAGAAAAAATCGTGGGAAAGCTTACGGGACGAAACTCCGCCGCCACGAGGCGGAACCTTGGCGGAATCAATCTAGGGCTCTGGCGGAGCTGTTCTGCCGGGGACACTTCCCTCCGGGAGGGGGAAATCATCACCATCGTCATCAACAATGCTCCTCTCATCGGGAGACTGCAATCTCCATCAACATCTTCACCAGCACCATCTCATCTCCAAACCCTAGTTCATCTCTTGTATCCAATTCTTGTCTCCAAGTTCGGGATTGGTGCTAGTAGGTTGCTAGTAGTGTTGATTACTTGTAGTTGATGCTAGTTGGTTTATTTGGTGGAAGATCATATGTTTAGATCCTTTATGCATATTATTACCCCTCTGACTATGAACATGAATATGCTTTGTGAGTAGTTACGTCTGTTCCTGAGGACAAGGGAGAAGTCTTGCTATTAGTAGTCATGTGAATTTGGTATTCGTTCGATATTTTGATGAGATGTATGTTGTCTAGCCTCTAGTGGTGTTATGTGAACGTCGACTACATAACACTTCACCATTACTTGGGCCTAGAGGAAGGCATTGGGAAGTAATAAGTAGATGATGGGTTGCTAGAGTGACAGAAGCTTAAACCCTAGTTTATGTGTTGCTTCGTAAGCGGCTGATTTGGATCCATATGTTTCATGCTATGGTTAGGTTTACCTTAATACTTTTGTTGTAGTTGCGGATGCTTGCAATAGAGGTTAATAATAAGTGGGATGTTTGTTCAAGTAAGAACAACACCCAAGCACTGGTCCACCCACATATCAAATTATCAAAGTACTGAACGCGAATCATATGAACGTGATGAAAACTAGCTTGATGATATTCCCATGTGTCCTCGAGAGCGTTTTCCTATTATAAGAATTTGTCCAGGCTTGTCCTTTGCTACATAAAGGATTGGGCCACCTTTCTGCATGTTATTTACTTTATTTACTTTTTGCTCGTTACTATTTATCTTATCACAAAACTATCTATCACCTACTATTTCAGTGCTTGCACAGAAAACCTTACTGAAAACCGCTTATCATTTCCTTCTGCTCCTCGTTGGGTTCGACACTCTTACTTATCAAAAGGACTACGATAGATCCCCTATACTTGTGGGCCATCATGCATCTCCAGGGAGCAGGGGAATGAGTTGCTAGCTGACATACACGGCGGGGACTGCGGGCACTACTCGTCGTCACGTACCCTTGTTGGCAAGGCGTTCCGCAGCGGGTTCTACTGGCCCACGGCGCTCAACGACGCGACCGAGCTGGTGACGTCCTGCGAGGCCTGCCAATTCCATGCCAAGCAGATCCACCAGCCAGCCCAGGGCCTCCAGACCATCCCACTCTCGTGGCCATTCGCGGTCTGGGGGCTGGACATCCCGGATCCGTTCCCAGGAGCGCCCGGGGGCTACCACTACCTCGCGGTCTGGGGGCTGGACATCCCGGATCCGTTCCCACGAGCGCCCGGGGGCTACCACTACCTCTACGTTACCATCGACAAGTTCACCAAATGGGCGGAGGTGGAAGCCGTCCGCACCATCCCAGCCGGGTCGGCAGTTAAGTTTATCAAGGGCCTCGTGAGCCGATTCGGGGTCCCCAACCGCATCATCACCGACAACGGCTAGCAATTCACTAGCAACCTCTTCAAGACATATTGTGCTAAACTTGGAACATAGATCTGCTACACTTCGGTGGCACACCCCAGTAGTCATGGCCAAGCCAAACGCGCCACCGCGGAGGTCCGGAGGGGCCTCAAGACCAGGACATTCAAGAAGAAGCTCGAGGCCTGCGGCAGAGGCTGGCATGACGAGCTCCAGTCCGTGTTGTGGTCCATCCGCACCACCACCACCAAGCCAATGGGCGAGACCACATTCTTCCTCGTCTATGGAGCAGAAGCGATTCTCCCTCACAAGGTCAGGCATCACTCCACGCCGGTCCTTGCATTTGACGAGACGTAGCAGGACGCCATGCGGGGGATGGACCTTGTGCCGGGGGAGGAACGCCACCGTGAAGCCTCACTCCGATCGGCAAGATACCAGCAGGCGTTGCGACGGTACCACTGTTGCAACGTCCGCTCCAGGATGCTCGAGGTGGGCGATCTCTTCCTGAGGTGGGTGCTCTCCAGGGAAGGGCTGCACAAGCTCTCACCCATGTGGGAGGGCCCGTTTAGGATCACCCACGTCTCCAGGCCTGGCGTCCCGCGCCTGAAGACGCGGGACGGGATCCCCATCCAGAACGCCTGGAACATCCAGCACCTCCGGAAGTTCTACCCATGAAGCAAGGCCCATTGCCTGTGAAGGTCTCTGCTCGTGACACTCTCACGTAATAATGAGTGGGGCTGTACATACCCCGGAGTCTCCGGAGTGCTACCCTCGGGCCTCGGGGGCTCCCTCCCACGTCCTAGTGACAACACTTAGCTCCGCGCTAGTGAGAAGACTAGACTATGTGCCAGACGCTGCTGTTCATTTGCTTTCTGTAGTTGTTTTGCCCCTTTTCCTTTGATGAAATTTGAAGTTCTGTCGTTTCTCGATGGCTTAGTTGAACCCCCTCTACTTTCTGATTCTTCCCTTGACTCTTTGTTTTGTGCCAGGGAGGGCGGCAGTTGCCCGACGCTCTCCCTCGCGCGCCTCGCAAGGGGGTCTGGACAGGTATGCGTGCGCGCACACTCTCCTGGTCTTCGCGAGGCGCCCTCGTTTGAGCTTGTGATCGGCGCATCCCCTTTTCCTCCGTGCCCAATGGGTACCGCGACGCGGTGCGGTTGGCCACGACCAGCCCATGCCTGAGGCTTCGCGCAAGAAGGGATAAGGATTTCTAACGATTTTTTGCAGCATCGCGATATTGCCCGAGTCGGCAGCGGGGAGGCCCCACCAGGTGCCCAGAGGCGCGCGCCCTCACAAGGTCAAGTCTACTCCGGATATGTCAAGCCAAGTTGCCCCTCTACACCCGTATAAGGCACAGATCTCATAACACAACCCGGAAACAATAAACACACGACAAAAGCGACATAATCACCATGGTTCATCACACGCCCCGTAGGGCCCCATACTTGTTTCTGACAATGCAAGAGGAGAGGGAAGGAGAGGACAAGGAAAAGCGGCTTCCATGACGCGGCTACTCATGAGGATCAGCCCCTTGGACTCAGACGGAGACCTCCTCATGCTTCACTGGGGCGCGGCAACGGGACGATCCGCCACCGTCCTCGATGCGAGCCCGAAGACATGCGGCTGGTCGTAGCCGCCGCTGCTGGAGCTTCCTCCGGAGGTGGACCCCTCGTCATCGGATAAGCCGTGGCCATCGTCAAGGGAGAGTTCACCCTCATCCTCATCACGACCGTCGCCAAGGCCGAGCACTTCGCCCCCGTCGTTGTCTTCAGGGCAGCATCCGGCGCGGCGATCGTCTTCCCCAAACATCCTCACGAAGAGGGTCACCGCGCCGTCATACTTGAAGTGGAGGGTGCACCACCTGCTCAGGCCGCGCGCGCGGGTGAACGTCCGCCAGCCGCGGGCCAGGGCTAGGTTGCTCGCGATAGAGACCTCCACCGCGACCCATGAAGCCTTGCTGCAGCAGCCGTCCCCCTGCAGACAGAGGCCACCGGGACCGGAGGCCAGCAGCTCACCAGCGAAGGAGCGCGGAAGCTGAAGCCAGGTGCCGGTCGGGTTCTCTGACAACACGACGAACTCCGGCAGCACCTCCGCCGAGTGGAAGCGTGGCCGGGGAGGCCGGGCGACCATAGCGCGCCTCCCCTCATTGACAGGGCTGCCACGACTTAGGCCACTCCCGCCGCACGAAGAGGCACCGCCACGGCCGCCAAGGACGGCGCCAGGCCCCGAGGAAGTTTGCCCTTGCCCACGAGGGACCGTAGCGGGGGTTGCGGAATGCTTGCGCGGGCAACCGCGCCCCCTCTTAGGTGGTGGCAAGCTAGGCCCCTCCTTGCGAGATTTCCCCTTCTCGGCGGCCGAGGACCTCTTCACTGGCGCCATGGGTGTCGCGGCACGGAGGAGAAAGAAGCGGGCGGAATGGAGGAAGAGATGGGCAACGGGGGCTCTACCCCTCTCCGCATTTATAGCAAGAGGAGGCCAACCGCCGGCCTCCACGATCGGAGGTAATGTAGTGTTTCTGCATGCGCCAGGGACTCGTCAAGTCGGGCAGTTGCCGAGGCAGCGTGGGGAAGCGAGGCCGCCCACGTCCCGCCAGTCGCCACGCGTCAATCAAGGCCGCAGGTGGTTGGGGCCCGTGGCGCTTCGCAGTTGCCCCTTGGCTTTGCCTCGAAGCCAAGTCCGAGCGCGCCTTGGGCCCGGGGGCTACTGTCGGCGTTCTAGGAACGGGGGCCCCTAGACTTGCCTGCCTGTGGCCTACGGCGTGACTCCACCAGCGGCCCTGTACGGCCCATCTTCACAAGCAAACACTCAATACCCTCGCGAGGGGCCGAGCCTCACGAGGCGGACGACACAAGACCTCCTCAGGGGCGGCCTCGCTAGGCTAGCTCGCGAGGAGCGGAGAGATCAAGGAGAGGGGCACCTCGTGAGGTTCCCGTGACGTGAGCCATGACGACCAGGGCCAGGCGTGCGGCAGGCAGGCGCCAGCGGGCGCAGAGTAATGGTTTCCTCTTCGGTGCTAAAGGAGCGGGCGGAGGCGAGGAGTCCCGAGGCATCAGGCAAAGGTTTCCATATCGGCGCAACGAGACCGAGACCAGCGGGACGGCAGGACGGAGGTCATCGCGGAGCCCACGACGGCGTCACCACCAGAGCCTTTGGCAGTCGAAGACTACTTTTTTCAGGATAGCTTGTACTATCTGTCCCCCTTCAAACTTGGCTGGTGTGGTATCCCTTCCCGCCTAATATTTGGGAAGAGGACCTGGGCCTCTATAAATAGTACTAGCCACCACCGTAGAGGGGGATCTGAAACTGATCTTGGACGGATCATTCGGACCACCCCAGCACTCATCAGCTCACCGAGCCTAAGAACACCTCTCCTCCTGAGGTTGTTCTTCCCTTGTACTTGTTCATCCGCAGCCTACAAGGCAATCCACCACACCACACTGGAGTAGGGTACTACACCACATCGGTGGCCTGAACTAGTATAAAATCTTGTGTCCCTTGTTCTTCGTGTTCGGCGAGCTGAGCTTTGAGATTGCTGTGAGAGCGAAAGCTAGGGGGATAGAGATCTTCGTGCGCACCCCAGAGTTTGAACCTTAAGGGTTTTGCCGGAACCCCTGATCCGACAAAGAACACAGGCGATTACTGCTAACAAGTCATGTGTGTTGTGAGCAAACGATTGCTGGTATACGATTGTGAGTGATTGATGAATACATCATCGACGGGTTCCATTGTTTAGTCCGTGTGCGATGTGATTTTCTTTGTCCACACACCATCTACGCTCTGTCTACAGAGCATCAACAAATATACTTAAGAAGACAGCATTGCATAACCAAATTAAGCATACAATTACACAAGTGACTACATACACAACATTTGCACACACCAAAGTAATCAATTACATGCATACTAAAGTAGGAGAAACGAGGATCTAATCATCTACTTATTGTTGCGATGATGCTTTCCAATGCTCTACTTCCGGATGGATCCCTGGCCATTTTGGGGAAGGAGGCACTTCCTCATGTCAACGATCCGCGTGTACATGTCGTAACTCGTGTACGCCTCCTTGGCCATGTACACGACGTGAGTTTGTCGAGTTTCTCCATCCAGGTCGAGTGCCAAGCACGCTTGTCTTTGTTGTATGAATCCTTCATGTCTTTGTAGTAAGGGTCAATGATTGCCTCGGCGAGGCGAACCAGTGAGTCCTTCTCATGCTCCTTGCTGCCCCAGATCTTGTATTGGCCCTGGATGTCGACAAGATTCTGGCAGGCCGATGCCCAAACACTCGAGCGCCTTTACATCGTTGGTGATGTCCACTGTAGCGAACATGTAATGGGGGATGTTGACAAACCTGGCGAAACGCTCGCAAGGCCTTGTGGCCAGGCAGTAGTGGTAGACGAGGACGTGGTGGCGCACACACATCTGGCCGACGGCGACCTTGGGACGAGACCCGCACGAGTGCGGGTGTACTCGAGGTCGAACCCGACCACCTTGTACATCTGCTCGGCAAGCAACAACTCCATGATGTGGATGGAGTGCTCCACCCAGACCGGATCGTTGGTGTACACCACCGAGAGGTCCATGAACCTTCTGTGGGTGTCCACCACGGCACGCATGGTGAACTGCTGCTCGTCGTCGGCAGCAGCTCGGAGCGCCATTGGAGCCGTGCAGGATACCCTCTAAGCATTTCTTGTGGTGGGTGTGCTTCTTGCAATGGTGGGGCGCGATCGAAAGGTTGAAGAGACACAAGGGTAGGTTAAATGGCCGCTGTAATAAATGGGGACCGCTGGCTCAGAATCGCACGCCTTGTCGCGGCGTTCATAGCGGAGGATTCCAGAATCCAAAGGTGCATGCTTGACAACACCGCACCCTGTGTGGGTTCAAGAGGCGCCAAATGTATCGTCGGTGAGCTGCTCCCGCTCTTGCACTATTTATCGCACAAGCTTCCCGCTATTAGTTTGGCCAATGCCGGCTAGAAGAGGGACAAATCGTATGCGTTTATTGGCAAAAACTTTGTAAAACCAAAGTGTGTGGAATGACTTCGGTCATAAGTTTACCCTTGGGTGATGAGGTCAAAGTTACATAGAAGGGTGATGATGGACACTGAAAAGCGATAATTAATTTTATGCTTACAAAGCACACGTGGAAGAAACCAACTGTGTGCAATAATGTCAAAGATCACAGTCGAGTTAGCTATACAGATCGTGTGCTGTGAGATCGACAAGGTAAACTGATTCGAGAGTGGTTAATAAAATATAAGACGATTGCATATTAAGGTCAAAATAGTGCTAGCAATATACGAGTCTCAAACGATGCCATCTCAACGGTTGTACCACAAAAGCTCGAAATGTTACAAGGTTCAAATTCCAGAGTTATATGGCTCAAATTCGAAGATTACAAGGTTCAAACTGATATTAGAAATGAAATTCAGCTCATTAGCTGCAAACGCTCGCGCTGATGCGCTGGACATGGATATCAAAGAGGTTCAAACTAATATCACCACTTCTAAGTTTGGCTTCGAAACCTCACAATTTTTGCAAAGGGGTCAGCCACTGAGAAGTCATGTATGGGATTGACCCGATGACTTTCGATTACTCTATCATCTAAAGTTCCAAAATGAAATTCAGAATTTTTGGAGCCTACTCCATTCTGCCGCAGGCGCCGGCGCTGATCAAAAGACCATTCATTTTTGCAAATAAATGTTGGGCAAACCTCATTTCCTTCAGCACCCTTGCTCTAAGAACAAAGAACCTGGCGAATATAATCTCCGGTAAGGTCCCTCGGTAGGAGTTCAAAGTAATTCCTGAGAGATGCAGATCTAGGCATTCGACATGATCGTTATATTGTATCACATTATCCACCACTAGGCCTAAGCCTATCTGCAAAAGAGGAAAATGTGTTAGTGCCAACATGCAGTTTTGAACATTACTACAGGCCTAACTATTTGGTTTGCAGGATTTGTAAAATGCACAAACATGCCATCTTCGATCTGACAAGATTAACATGGGCATTTGATTACATTCTAGAAAATGTAGCCTTCTTCACAAGAGGTTGGAGTGGATGAAAAGTTCCCTAAGAAAACTAGTACAGATGAATCCAAAAGAACCTTCAGAAATCATAGTACATTTTCATTGTAAACTTGGAAAAAGGTGTCACAAATCGAACTCCCTTATGGTTAACATTTAAAAATAAAGGAACATCACCTCGGTATATAGCTTCTCCAGGCACGGAAAGCATCTCAGGAAACTGACAACTTGCTCCAGGTCGGGTCCGATAGATTCTAGTGCCAAGACCTTCACTGTGTGCAGTTTCGGGGTCAAGCATGTCGGAATCATTTTTTTAATGACAGATGAACAAACATCTTCAAAATTAGAAATAATGTTAATTTGTATAAGGAGAGGTAGAAGGCGGCTGTTGTACCTGAACGGGTGTGGATCCAATAACAAGTTCGGAGTATTTGTCAGACGAGTAGCCCACCACTGTCAATTTCGGCATAGAAATGACATTGATTCTTATTGGATCTTCTTGATCAACTACAAGTAATCTCTCAAGTGCAGGTGTGTCCTAGATGACCATACCGTGGTCCATCTTTTGTGATGTCTTCCTGCCGCACCAGCAACACACATAAATAGTCCGGAGAGTCATGGGGGTGATGTGGAAGGCACTCAACCCATTGATCGCCTGAAGACCAAGGTACTCGAGTGTAGTACAGCCACGGAGCAGGCGCTCCATTTCACCCTTTGAGAGGCAGACGGCGACAAGCTCGAGGTGCTTCAATCGTGGTAGAATAAGAGTGGGTGCTCAATAAGGGGCGGGAATTAGCAGTTCCTGAAGTTGGCGACGCGCAGCGTGGGCGTGAGGCAGAGTGCGGACGTTGGCAGCGACCGCATATGCCCATCACCCAAAGTGAGCTCCACGAGCTGATCTAGGGTGGGGGATCAGAACCAGTCGTCAAGCTTGGCTCGGTCCTTGCCGTTGGAACGGAACTTGCTCATTCTATGGCCTTTGGTTGGGCCAAGGTGACTGCCGAGGATCTTGGAGAACGCATCCAAGCTTTTGCGATAGCCATGGCAGAGCTCGTGGGTGTCGATGAGGTCGAGAGGGCTGGAGTTCCATAGGGGGCGCCACCGTCGGGAAAGGAGGGTTGTCCGTGCCCCATATTTGATTGGGAGGAGGGAGATGATGACTCTCAACACATCATCGGGGAGGCTGCTGATTAAGTTTAGGCCTGCTGGAGTCGCTTGCAGTTCTAGCTCGCCCCGCCTCCGCTTGTTGGCAGCCCCGTTCTCCACCTCTAGAGTCTCCTTGTCAGCGGCGCTTTCTGATAGAAATGGGAGTATAGGGAATATTTAGTTAAAACAGGGCAATAGAAAAGGGAATAACAATTGGTTGCTTAAATACTACATAATTCATTTGACATTGCTAGGTAAGTCAACATATGCAGATAGTTGAAAAGAAAACTTACTTTGAACAAAGTCTGGACGGATGATTTCGTCGGGGAAGTTAGCATATATCTCATGACCAGGCCCTTCTATGTGCAGTGCAATTTTAGTGCCAACTTTCAGTACATAAAACTTTGCAATTTCATTCCAAAAGCAAGTGCCAAAATAGGAATCGCCACGTTCATCAAGTCTTACAGTAGCAACGATTGTAAATCCATGGTTTGTGTGCAGTATGACATTCGTGGAGCCTTGATATATGTAAAGGGAAAAATTGTGCACTACATAATCTGTTGCATAGCGAGGGATGTCCTGCAGAAAATGGTAGGATTGTTAAAGAAAATATGGTAACATGCAAATATGGGCCCAAATTGAAAGAACTGTACAACAGTTGAAATCGAAGGACAAAAGTCTATAATTAAACAGATAGGGTAAACATGATGTCATGGAAATATGAGAGTAATCGAAAGAACAATACATCATTAATTTTCCTAATATAGAAAGAAGAGGGGAAAATCCCCTTTGACGTATATGGTGCATGTGGCACCTTTTATCCAAATGTAGCAATATTTAGAATATGTTCAGGAAAGTAGGCATGCCAACCGACTTAGGGTGAGATTGAACATACCGTAGCGCCCTGTTATCTCAGCACGATGAGATGGAATCTCTGCGCGTGTCGCCAAGTCCTGAAGTGTCGGTGCACTGTACATTCTATGAATGAAAGAAAACCCTCAAATCAGCTTGAATAAAAATGAATTCACGGTGATTTCCACCGGGTGATTAAAGGAGGCAGATGAACTGGGATAAGAGATGAGATAATATCTCGTTAAATTAGTTACCTTGTCGTCCATGAGAAAGAACCTTCAGTACGGCAGATTCCCCAACCGAGCGGAGCTGGGTCGACCGAGCAGCATTGAGAAAGTCGATGGCGATAAGCGGCGGCAAGCGGAAGTGGTGAAATGCGGTGGGCTTTGCCGGCAGCCTGGCGGCGGCGGCAGGCATCGAGCTAAGTGTTTACCGCCGCGATAGGTGGTGCCATGGCATAGACGTGGAGGAGCTTGTGCAGGTGTGAATGGGGAACGTACCGGAGGGGCCGAGGGGATGGCGGGCGGGGTGAGGGTTTCTGTGACGTGGGGATGGTGAGGGTTCTTTTTTCTTTTTTGAATTCGGTGGTGAGGGTTTTCTATCCCACAAAGAATTTTGGGGGCGATGGTTTGCTAGAGCGAACCGTGTGTGATTGACGCAGCAGGCAAAATGAAAGTCATTGCACACAGTTCCAATTTTGGGAACCGTGTGTGATTGACGTACTACCTCCGTCCTGGTTTATTGGTCCCCCGTTGTAATTTTTACCAAAATTTGGCAAAATATTTAACATACTCAGACATAGATAATAAGCATACACGTACATAAGCATAGTTCAACCATAAGTACATAGTTCAACCATCATTAAGCATACTCAAGCGTACATAGTTCGATCCATCCCACATCTCATCTCACATGCGACCGGCACGATCCAAAAGCTTCTCCAGGTACTCGACGTGCGCACCGTGCGCCACCCTGCGAGAAACTTCTGCTTGAAGGAGCCAACGGCCCATCCTCTTGCATGCGCCAGAACACTTAGATACGTGTCATGAATCTTGTGGTTGCAAAATGGGCATCCATAGCCGTCGTTCCAGGTCCTAATACGCATGTTATGCATTCCCGCATAAAGCTCCCTCAGGATTCGCCTCTTGTACCTCCTCTGGGCATCTTCATCCTCGTTGTCCACATCGTCAGACAGTACCTATACAAATAGTAAAACAAATTTGGCATCAAATCACTGACTACATGCCGTTAAGTAGGATTAGGAATTTATGGCTATTTATTTATATATATCCAGACATTATGGTTCGATTTTTATGCACATCGTCTATGTACAGACCAATCTTGAAGAAAATAATGGCACAAACATAAGTAGGTCATTCAAAATCAACTGTCCAGTCCTGGCTAGGAATTATTAGCACGAACACTAACCCTAGTCGGATTACTAGCAGAAATCATTTGCACAGATGAAACAACTAATCACTTATCACATGTACCATTCAAACAATCAATACACTACACGGATCTAACGAAATTTACTCAGATTTCATGGATTGGGAGAACATCACCATAGGATTTCTATTCCAAAAAGGGGGAGGCAGGAGTAACCAGAGAAACCCTATGATCTATTTGACACATAAATGGGTATAGATGACTAACCAGCTGTGCGTCGTCATCGGAGTCGTCGCCGGAGTGGTCGTCGGAGTCGTCACCGGAGTGGTCGTCGGAGTTGGTGTGGAACTCCGCCTCCGGCTGTGGAAGCTCGACGCCGTCGACGACGTCGGGGTGCAGCGATAACTCGCCGGTGGTGACGGCAACCTCTTTCTCCATCTCCACGCCGTGCTCCGGAGCTTTAGCAGCCCCGGCGTCGCCACTCCCTCTGATGGGGTGCTTCGGCGGCATCCTCATACACTAAAGACTTTGAGGACTGAGAGCGGCGTCGAGGATGCAAGCGGAGAGAGAGAGGATTGTGTGTGTTTAGCGAGGATGGGGGTGCGGCCGCTCGGGCGCACCATTAATATGTAGTGGGAGTCGTGGGAGAGAGGCGGGCGGCGGTCAAACCGATGGCTCGCCTCATGGTGAGCCTACGCACCGGACTGCTCGCATGCCTACCAAAGTTTCACACAGCTACTCGCACGCCTCTCGATGACACTGCGCAGCGAGCACGCCAACGTCAATTCACACACATGCATGCATGCCTCCCGTCTGCCTGCGCGGTGGACTGCTCGCATGCGTCCCGTCAACTCACGCCTGCTTGCATGCCACACGGGTCGCACGGTGGCACGTATATTGTTTTTCTATTTGGATGATTAATGATGTCGCTTTATTGCTTAACTAAAGCATGGCACGTATCCATTGTTGGTCTAACGCTCATGGTTCGAATAATTAATCTGTTTGGGATATTGGTTCCCAAATATTAATAATCTCCCGTCTGTAATTAGATAAAGATTACATCAAAACTGGTCTCAAATTTGACAAAAAAAGTACAATGCCACTTTGTATTGGTATCCATATGACAACACGATAAGTTTCATGAACTTCAAATAAGTTTTGGATGTACTAGAATTTAAAAATCAAGATTCTCAATGTTTGAAATTTTTTGCACAGGGAGTAAACATGCACCCAGTGAGACACATGTGTTTTTGCAATCCATTTGGGTGCACTGTCACATGTGCATGTAGCTCAAATTTAATTTTTGCACATTATACCCATAGAAAATCAATCAATCAATGTACTAAAATGTCTTAATGATCTGTATGATTTTTTTTGAAATTAAAACGTCCCTCCTTTGGTAACATGTATGTTCACCGTGGGATAATTAATTTACATGCATCATAGTTGCGGTGGATTCGCGGTGTGTGGGTGGGTGTGTGCGTCTGGGGGTGGCGGGTGGCTCGCAGTACACTACGAGTTGTGAGCCATCGTGTGGGTTGGCCGTTTTGTTAGGCAGGCTGGTGCCACATCAGAGTCGTGAAATCGTTATTTAAAACATTACACAACCCCTTCATACATAAATGTTTTGGCCACATGCAGTCGATGGTTGTCCTACACGACACTCGATACTCAAGGTGACGCTTTCAGGGCCATGAGGTCGTCGCCCATCACTTTGACGAACAGCCGCAAAGTGAGGTTAATTTGACCAGCAAGGTAGAATCTTTTTTGTTTGTGTTATGGTGTTATATAGTACGCGTCGAAGAGGTGGGAGGCGACTAGCATATATACTATACGTATGCGTCCGTGAACAAGTAAACCTCACTCAGTGACGGGACTTTTTGGTTACCGAGGCACGTGCCACATCAAAATTGTGAAATTGGTTATTCAAACATCACACAACACCTTTTTGGGCCACATGCATATATATCCTAGCTAGGACACTCACGTGTGACGCTTCCATCTGTGGGCCCATGAGGCCATCGTCGATGCATGCATGCATGCATGCATCACTTTGACCTACATCGCGAGAGGTTAATTAATTTCACCATCGATGAGGATTCTTTTGGGTTGTACATATATTACGGCAGGAGCATATAGTATGCGGTGAAGAGGGGGGAAGGGGACCATCATATGTAGTACGCTTGATATGAACCTCGCTTTGTGTGGGTGCATGGTTTACGGTTTTTGAGGCATGTGGCACATCAAAGTCGTGCATTTTAGGTATTCAACATATATATGTTTGGCCCACATGCAAAGCGGTGGTGGTTGTCCTCTCGCACCCACTTAAGTGGTTATCATTGATATCGATGCTTTCCATCTGTGGGCCCGCTTGGTCCATCACTTCTTTTTGCCTGACAACAAGAGAGGTTAATTTGACTTAGGAGGGGATTATTATTATTGCTCTGGGATGACATGCATGATACACTTTGAGCACACACATGCATGTGTACGCATGAATCCCTCCCATCGAGTGGAAGTGGCTAGTAGAGCGACACCATCATGAACCGATCTCGCTTTGTGTGGGGAGCTAGTGTACGATTTTTGACACACGCGCCAGATCAATGTTGTGTATTCAAACATGCATGCATGCATCACCTCAATACATATGCATGTAGTGGTTGCCTTCGAACGATACACTCCCTCGCGTGGTTATCGGCGACAAGCCTATATATTCATGGGCCCGCATGGACATCCATCATCACCTTGACCAATAGCAAGATAGGTTACCATGGTGCATTCTTCATATGGTTCGTGTTATCATAGTATAGGTCATGGTGAGATTCATACCTAATTAAGTTTGAGCACATATACTATGCATGCATGCATGCATATATGAATCCCCGTCGTTGGCTTGAAGTGTGGTGTAACATACATATGCATCGTCAACCTAACCCTCACTCAATGTGGGGATTTCTAGTTCAAAATCACGGTGCCACATCAAAGTTGTTCCATTGTTATTGAAAAACACACCTCTCCATACATATGTTTGGGCCACACGCATGCAGTGGTTGTCTTTGGGGACTAGCTACTTGGGTGATTATTGGCGAGCTAGCCCATCTCCGGGGTCACATGGACGGCCATCATTTTGACCAACAAAAAGAGAGAGATTGTACGACCAAGGTGGATTATTCTTGGTCCGTTTTACGATCCATCTTGGTGAGATATATGCCTCTCTGGCCCGCCAACTGAAAGTGTGTATGGATGGGGGGGGTTGGTACATCGCACTTTGCTAGGTGAACCTCGGTTGGGGAGCATGCATTCATAGCTTAATTAGGATTCCCTTCGTGGCGACACGAGGGGGGTGGGGGGCTGCTAGCTACTTCGCACTTTGCTAGGTGAACCTCGGTTGGGGGGAGGGGGCATGCTCATAGCTTAGGATTCCCTTCGTGCCGACACGAGGGGGCTTCTAGCTACTTCAAGACTTTGCTAGGTGAACCTCGGTCGGGAGGGGGCATGTGCATTCATAGCTTAGGATTCCCTTTGTGCCGACACGAGGGAGGGTGGCCGCTAGCTACTTCAAGACTTTGCTAGGGTGAACCTCGATTGGGGGGCATGCATTCATAGCTTAGGATTCCCTTCGTGCCGACACGAGGGAGGGGGTCTGCTATAATCCGCACTTTATAAGGTGAACCTCGGTTGGGGGGGGGCATGTGCATTCATAGCTTAGGATTCCCTTCGTGCCGACACGAGGGAGGGGTGGTTGCTAGCTACTTCGCACTTTGCAAGGGTGAACCTCGGTTGGGGGGGATGGCATGCATTCATAGCTTAGCTAAGATTCCCTTCGTGTCGACACGAGGGAGGGGGCCTGAGGGAGTCCTGGACTAAGGGGTCCTCGGGCGTCCGGCCTGATAGCCATGGGCCGGACAGATGGGCCATGAAGATGTGAAGGCCGAAGACCCTCCGCGTGTCTGGATGGGACTCTCCTTCGCATCGAAGGCAAGCTTGGCGATCAATTATGTAGATTCCCTTTTTATGTAACCGACTCCATGTAACCCTAGATCTCTCCGGTGTCTATATAGACCGGAGAGAGTCCGGATAGGCACACACACATTATCATAACCATAGGCTAGCTTCTAGGGTTTAGCCTCTATGATCTCGTGGTAGATCAACTCTTGTAATACTCATATTCATCAAGATCAATCAAGCAGGAAGTAGGGTATTACCTCCATAGAGAGGGCCTGAAGCTGGGTAAACATCGTGTCCCCCGTCTCATGTTACCATCGACCTTAGACGCACAGTTCGGGACCCCCTACCCGAGATCCGCCGGTTTTGACACCGACATTGGTGCTTTCATTGAGAGTTCCACTGTGCCGTCGACAAAGGGCTCGATGGCCCCTTCGATCGTCCATGATGACGTTGTCCAGGGAGAAACTTTCCTCCCCTCACAGATCTTCGTATTTGGCGGCTTCGTACTGTAGGCCAACTCGCTTGGCCATCTGGAGCAGGTCGATAGCTACACCCCTCGCCATCAGGTCAGGTTTGGGAGCTTGAACTATGTCGCGGACATCCGTGGTGACTTGATCTTCGACGGATTTGAGACCGCAGCATCCGCTCCCCTTCGCCCCGATGAGCACGGCCTAAACCTGCCATCGGGCCGCATCCAGGAGACAGCTCCTCGGACAACTCCGGCCTTAGATCTGGAGCAGATCGAGTTATCCGAAGATGGGAAGCTTAGCCCCATCACAGAGGCTACCGATCCCGCGGCGTTGGAGCCGCACACAGATCCTACTTCGCATGGTATCTGTACCTACAGAACCCTGGACTCACCTCTGACGAGAGCTCCGAATCCTGCGAGCCCGCAG
Source organism: Aegilops longissima (assembly GCA_021605205.1). Classification (NCBI taxonomy): domain Eukaryota; kingdom Viridiplantae; phylum Streptophyta; class Magnoliopsida; order Poales; family Poaceae; genus Aegilops; species Aegilops longissima. Next base: position 692,690,745 of record CM038678.1, on the reverse strand, counting down.
ATACTAATGATCGGTTATCAATCTTCAAGTTCAGCGCCGCAGACGTCTTCCAACACTCGCCCATGGGCGATGTACTAAATTCGCTAAAAAGTCTATCCCTGGCAGGTGATTCACCGCCGAACTATGTATGGTTCAAATTTGCGGCAGATGAAGGAGAATTTTGCTTCCCACCCGCCACCCACTTCATAGCCACTATCGAAGACCTAATCAGCATGATTGACCCTGGCTCCAAAGACATCGACGGTATGGACGACGATGAGGGGCAAGGCCAGAACTCGCTATCCACTAGACGCGGGGCGGCCACTTCCTGGTAAGACGTGTGTATGATAGACACATCCGACGACGCTCCCAATGATGACAAGAAGGACCCAGTTGATGATAAACCTCCTGGTACACAGTCTGAACACCGGCGCCCCCGGCGCCACCCCAAGTCGCGTCGCCCAGAAGAAAACAATACTGGCACCGGAGAAGATAACACTCCAGACATTGAAGACCCTGTTGAGGAAGGATCCGAACAGAAGGAACAAGAAAGCAGACAGGATAGCCAGACGAACAGGCCTCATATGGAGACTTGGAGGACAGTAATTATCTCCCACTCTCTGAGGTAGAGGAGAGCCACAGCAACAAAGATTTCATCGTGCCTGAGGAACCTCGCCTAAGAATGAAGCAGCTACAATTTCAAGCGAGCCAAGATTTGCTCAATGATAGATGGACCGAGGCCCTGGCCGCCGAAGAGTACGGCCTCAACGGCTCGGACAAAAGTCACCCCAAGCGTAGGTGGCTCCCTCAATACGACGGCGAGGCGCTGGAGCCCGCACCACAATCAAACAATGCGGCAGGCCGACCACAGTTCGGTCCCGACCAAGCACCAGCCAAAGCAGAACACCACACCTCCCCACTCGGCCGTCAAGGCAGGACCAAAATAGCTCGGGGGCACACTCGAGACATACAACAAACCCAGGAGGGCAGAGTGGGACACACGAGATCGGTGTACAGATCACGGGGACAAGCCCCGACAGGTGATAATGGTTACCTATTCGGACGCCACAGACCCGACCACGCTCGGTCCGAAGGTTGCAAACGGAATCCACCGGAGTTGCTCCACAGCGTGGCTCAACATAGAGGAGGCGCACACCCTCTCTGCTTCACCGATGAGGTAATGGAGCATGAATTTCCAGACGGGTTTAAACCCATTAACATCGAATCATACGATGGAACAACCGATCCCGCGATATGGATTGAGGATTTTCTCATCCACATTCACATGGCCCATGGAGACGACCTTCACGCCGTCAAATACTTACCTCTCAAGCTCAAAGGGCCAGCGCGGTACTGGCTAAACAGTTTGCCAGAAAATTCTATTGGCAGCTGGGAAGATTTGGAAGACGCTTTTCGAGACAACTTCTAAGGAACATATGTCCGGCCACTAGATGCCGATGACTTAAGTCATATCGTCCAACAGCCTGGCGAGTCAGCCAGGGAGCTCTGGACTAGGTTCTTAGTCAAAAAGAACCAAATCATCGACTGTCTGGACGCGAAAGCCCTCGCGGCCTTCAAACATAGCGCCCGGGATGAATGGCTAGCACGTCACCTCGGCCAGGAAGCACCTAAGTCCATGACAACCCTTACCGCTCTAATGACTCGCTTTTGTGTGGGAGAAGACAACTGGCTCGCTCGTAAAAGCAATAACGCCAGCGACCCGGGCACTTCCGAAATCCGGGACGACAACGGCAAGCCACGATGAACTGAACACAACAGTCGCAATAACAATGAAAGTTCATGTGACAATGCGGTCAACGCAGGATTCAACAATCCAAAACCCGGTTAACGAAAGAAGCCGCTGAAGGCAAACCAAGATGGACCATTGCTACGTCTTGAGCTTGCGTTGGTTTTCCCCGAAGAGGAGAGGATGATGCAGCACAGTAGCGTAAGTATTTCCCTCAGTTTTTGAGAACCAAGGTATCAATCCAGTAGGAGACCACGCACAAGTCCCTCATACCTGCACAAAACGATAGCTACTCGCAACCAACGCGATTAGGGGTTGTCAATCCCTTCACGGTCACTTACGAGAGTGAGATCTGATAGAGATAATATTTTTGGTATTTTTGGTATAAAGATGCAAAGTGAAAAGTAAAAGGCAAAGGAAAACAAAGCAAGTAAATAAAGTAATAGAGATTGATATGATGAGAATAGACCCCCATAGGTTTCACTAGTGGCTTCTCTCAAGAGCATAGATTTTCTACGGTGGGTGAACAAATTACTATTGAGCAACTGACAGAATTGAGCATAGTTATGAGTATATCTAGGCAATGATCATGTATATAGGCATCACGTCCGAGACAAGTAGATCGAAACGATTCTGCATCTACTACTATTACTCCACTCATCGATCGCTATCCAAAGATGCATCTAGAGTATTAAGTTAAAAACAGAGTAACGCTTAAGCAAGATGACATGATGTAGAGGGATAAATTCATGCAATATGATTAAAAACCCATCTTATTATCCTCGATGGCAACAATACAATACGTGCCTTGCAACCCTTTCACACTTTGGTAAGGACATCGCAAGATTGAACCCAAAGCTAAGCACTTCTCCCATTGCAAGAACTACCAATCTAGTTGGCCAAACCAAACGGATAATTCGAAGAGACTTGCAAAGATAACTCAATCATACATAAAAGAATTCAGAGAAGAATCAAATATTTTCCATAGATAATACTGGATCATAAACCCACAATTCATCGGCCTCAACAAACACACCGCTAAAAGAAGATTACATCGAATAGATCTCCACGAGAGAGGGGGAGAACATTGTATTGAGATCCAAAGAGAGAGAAGAAGCCATCTAGCTACTAGCTATGGACCCGAAGGTCTGAAGTAAACTACTCACACTTCATCGGAGGGGCTATGGTGTTGATGTAGAAGTCCTCCGTGGTGGATGCCCCCTCTGGCGGAGCTCCGGAACAGGCCCCAAGATGGGATCTCGTGGATACAGGAAGTTGCGGCGGTGGAATTAGGTTTTGACTCCTGTTCTGATCGTTTGGGGGTACGTAGGTATATATAGGAGGAAGGAGTACGTCGGTGGAGCGTTAGGGGGCCCACGAGGTAGGGGGCACGCCCAGGGGGGCGCGCCCTCCACCCTCGTGACCGCCTCTGGCACTTCTTGGAGTAGGGTCCAAGTCTCTTGGATCACATTTGGTTGGAAAATCACGTTCCCGAAGGTTTCATTCCGTCTGGACTCCATTTGATATTCTGTTTCTTCGAAACACTGAAATAGGCAAAAAAAACAGCAATTCTGGGCTGGGCCTCCGGTTAATAGGTTAGTCCCAAAAATAATATAAAAGTGGAAAATAAAGCCCAATATAGTCCAAAACAATAGATAAAGTAGCATGGAGCAATCAAAAATTATAGATACGTTGGAGACGTGTCAGGCATCCCCAAGCTTAATTCATGCTCGTCCTCGAGTAGGTAAATGATAAAAATAGAATTTTTGATGCGGATTGATACTTTGGCATAATTTCAATGCAAATCTTCTTAATCATGGTATGAATATTCAGATCTGAAAGATCAAGACAAAAGTTCATATTGACATAAAATAATAATACTTCAAGCATACTAACTAAGCAATTATGTCTTCTCAAAATAACATGGCCAAAGAAAGTTATCCCTACAAAATCATATGGTCTGGCTATGCTCCATCTTCCCCACACAAAGTATTTAAATCATGCACAACCCCAATGACAAGCCAAGCAATTGTTTCATACTTTAACATTTTCAAAACTTTTTCAATCTTCACGCAATACATGAGCGTGAGCCATGGATATAGCACTATATGTGGAATAGAATTGTGGTTGTGGAGAAGACAAAAGGAGGGAAGATAGTCTCACATCAACTAGGCGTATCAATGGTGTCGGGGGTTGGGTGCGACATATGCCAAAGGATGGCTTATCATGGAGGGGGCGAGTAGAACGTCGCCGGTGCCTGGAAACGGGATGAGGCGAAGACATGCACCCCGGCGAATCTTACCCAGCTTCAGGGCTCTCCGAGGAGATAACACCCGTACTGCTGTTCTGCGGGGTCTCCGCACGATCACTATGGCAAGGTGAGTACAAGATGGCTCCTTGAGCTGTTCGGGGTGAGGAAGGAGAAGGGCACGGCTAGCTCTTCTCTTCCCTCTATGTGTGTGTGTCAAAACTACTAGCTTCCAACCCTTTGCATGGGTGCCCCGGGGGGGTTTATATAGGCCTACCCCCCGGGGGTACAATGGTAATCCGGCTGGGCGCGGGTCCCAGCCATCAGTCTCTTAAGTCGCCGTCTTCTCCGCCGACTTCTAGGTCCCGCCGACTAGTGGGCCCCGCCGACGGTCTAGCATGGGGCCGACAGCCCTCGTCCGCCGCGGGCGGGTCTTGCCGGCTGCGGTCATCAGAGCCGCTTTCTAATGACGCGAAGCTTGTCGGGGTCATGGCAACAAGCAGCGCTACCGGGCGGCGATCATCGCTGCCATTCCCTGCCTTGTCTGGTTAATGGCGACGGGGCCCGTGGGAGGGCCGGCCGACTCTCGGAGGCCGACTCCAACGGTCCGTCTTTTGGGCGCTCGCCGTCTTTCTCGCACTCCGGCGACGATGTGGGTCCCGCCGTCTTCGGTCGCATGACAGCCATCGTGGTGCAGAATCGCCCACGGGCCGACGCCGTGGTCGGCGTGGCTACTGATGCCGCGCCGGACGGAGATCTCCGCCGACGGGCGCTCAGGGCCATGCTCGCTTTTTATGAGCGGGCAGGGACGGCCATGAGGCGGCTTTATCCCATCCCGCCGTAGTCGCCAGCAGGGGTGGACGGAGTCGCGGCCGACTCCTCAGAGTCGGCTTCATCGGAAGTCACCGCTTGGAGTCGGCTTGCCTTGAGGCCGCCTCGGGACTCGGTGGGAGGCGGTCGGCGACTGTCGCCGACTCTCGGCGGCTCTTCGCCTTGGGGTCTTGAGGGGCGCAGTCTGCCCGATGTTTTGAAAGGTCCAGGGCTCGGGTTTGCCTACCTGTGGCCCATTACTCCGACAGAGTCCCCGGTCGGTGAGGCGCCGAGGGCAACATGTCGAGTAGCCTCAATAGTTTCATCCCTTTAGTAGAAGAATCTGGACTCGGCTTGCCATCTCCATCTTGAGCCGACTAGCTGGAGTCGGCCTTGCAGGGGGCCGTCTTGCTCCTCAAAGGTTTCGAAGGTCGCGGCGAGATCCGGGCGGCGTGCCTGATAAGCTTCCAGGCAGCCGCCTGTTGCGGGCCCGCCACGTGACGCCACGCGGCAGGGCCAGTCTGCCAGCCCACGTGCGTGACAAGACAGGCTTGTCAGCGGGCTCGCCATCATCACGCTTTTGGCGCGCGGGCGGATCCGCTGCGGTCGTCGGCGGGCGGTTGGTTTCACGCCGTTATCGCACGCAGATAACGCTGTGGGTTAAATCGTGGGGGGGGGGGATGGGGCGCGCATCCCACACCCGCCCCTCGGCTTCTCAGCCTAGGGCGCTTATAAGTAGGCGGGGAGGGGGCCGCGACGCACGCCGCACTCCACTCTTCCCCGCCTTCGCTTCTTGCTTTGTCTTCCTCCTCGCTCCGCCGGCCAACCTCGCCAAGGCCGCGAGATGAGCTCCTCCTCCGCCCTGGCCCCATCGCATGCTCGGCGTGTGGGATGGCTCCATCATCGACAACGACATCATCGAGTTTCTTCGCCAAACGCGCCGCATGTCAGACCCCGATTCCAAGTCACATCGACCTAGCTGGTAACACCTCATATCACTTTGCGGCCTCACGCACGGTATCCCCACGGGTGTCGCCTTACCATGGCCCGGGACCGCTTGCGCTTTTGGCTCACGATATGATAGTGTCGCTAGCATCCACATGACAAAGAACCCGGCCGACATGGCTAGTCGTGAACCCAAAGCGGCACTAACCTATGGGGACAGGCATACATGAAACACCTCGAGCATGTCGGTCATCAACGATGAACTTGGGCTGTAGCACTGGGCTAACAGGACTCCGTATCCCGGCTGTAGCAGGCTAGGCAGGACTCAAGTATCACCGCGTGACATTTCCCGAAGGGACGACATAGGAACGAAATGAATCACATGCCGCCAGTCAAGTGTCCAAGCAGTAGTCTTTGGGCTAGCAGGACTCCGTGAACCGGGCAGAAGCGGACTACTATCGCCGTAAGCACTAGACTACATTTCCCCATATGAGAGGCTGCCAAGGATAAACAACTAGATTGTCGGATCCCACTCATACCAAGCATTTCAATCATACACGCAATATGCCCGATATGAGTAAATACAACAAGGCATCACAACAAAACTCTACAACTCAAGTACTTTATTTAAGAGGCTCCGAGGAGCCATACATAACATAGTCATACAGGTAGGGGTCACATGACCCAACACTCAAGTCATACAATCATACAAGCACATGCGGAAGCAAAGTAGTCTGAGTACGCACTCTAGAAAGAAAGAAAGCTTGTTGGAGCCTTTCTATCTACATGGCCCTTCACAAGTCTTAGATCGCCACCGGGTGGCTAGCTTACTCGTCAAGTCAACATCTACATAGAATCCGTCGAGAGGGTAGTATAGTCCTCTGAAAAATATTGATTACAAACATGAGTACAAAAGTACTCAGCAAGTCTTACCACGTAATCCTATCATACATGCACATTCTCAAGGAAGGAAGTGGAGTTAAATGCAGCAAGCCAGCTTTGACTCTTGGCTAAGCTATCCCACGTGACACACTTTGTAAAGCATTTTGTCGCATACCAGTCCACTATTCACCATCACAATACTCCACCGTGGATCCTCTCTCGTCATCCCCGAGAGGGCCATCCACGATACTCACACTTATCTTGAGGCTTTTAGTAGTATCCATTTACTTGTCTATGAACTGATATAGGTAACCCGAAGTCCTTCTCCGTGGACACGGCTATTCAATAGATCATATTTAACCTGCAGGGTATACTTCTTCACACGCTCTCACCACTTATCGCCGCTTACACGACATGTACTGCAACCTTCAAGCGGAAGCCCAACGTGGGTGTCGGCCACAGCCTACCTAAACACTCAAGTCCCTAGTCCAGGTTATCGCCTATTCGGGTTCCATCCGCAGGAGTCCGCCGAGGTTTCCCATACAGCCCGAACGATGTGTGCAGGGTTCCCGAGATACCAAACGGGCACTTTCGGTACATCGACCACGGTGCCTACCACAACACAACCCACCCCTAAGGTCAGCTATGCGTGCCCCCAAAGATACTACAAACACCGAAACTACTTGCAACTCCGGACTATGAACAGGGGTGGTTAAGAAGCCGAGAGGGTCAATTAAGGATCCCAATGTGTGGTAGTAGCTAGTTCATGGATCACAAACACAGATCTCAGTTCTTAAGTTCGGCTTCAATGAAACAACCCACCATGTACTCCTACATGGCCTCTCATCGATACCTTTACCAAATCGTGTTCAACACTTACACTCTCGAACCAACACAACCTTTCACTCCAGTTCATCATCCCGATGAGCCAGACCTGACACAACTCTAAGCATAGCAAGCATAGCATGGTAGGAATCACAAACATGGCTCAATCAACTCCTACACATACTAGTGGGTTTCATCTAGTTACTGTGGCAATGACAGGTCATGCAAAGGAAGTGGGTTCAACTACCGCAGCACACAACAGTTGAATCGCGTTGTCTTAATGCAGTAAAATGAGAGCAGAAGCGAGAACATGGGTTTGTATCGGAATGTTCAATGAATTGCTTGCCTGATGGAACTGGGGTAGAGAACTGCCCTTCAGGTGGGTAATCGAGGTTATCTTCGGGGGCAGAACCTATCATGAAAACACACCAAAATAAACATACAACCAATATGCAACAATATGATGCATGCTATGACATGGCAAGATGAATGTGTGTTGGCCTAATGCAAGTTGAAGGGATGGATGATCTCATTTGAACCAAAGGTTCAAATGATAGATCATGTGAGTTAGTCCTAATGGTGCAAAATCTTAATCTGGTTATTCAGCATAGTTAACTTGTTTTAACATGCATGAAACCTGTACCAATGGATAGAGTGTATTTTTCTGATAAATTTTCATATATAAATCTTTGCATTTGGAGTTATAGAATAAAAGTTATAAGCATTTGAAATTTGAATTATATTCTGGATTTTATTATATAAAATAATTCCAGAATTTGAATTAATGCGTCAAGATGAGGTCAAGATGACGTCGAGGGGTCAACGGGGTCGTCCAGGTCAAACTGACCAGTGGGACCCGCATGTCAGGTTAGTTTAACTAATTAGTTTTAATTAAAACTAATCCTAATTAGATTAGCTGGAGGGGTCCACCTGTCATCGACCCAGAGGGTCAACAGGGCCCACGGGTGAGGTCAACTCACCGGCGTCTAGCCGCCGGCGAGGCCAGACGCGGCGGAGCAAGTGCTTTTGCACTTTCCGTGCTCCAAATGGAGCGCGGGGAGCATCTACGGGTAGCTAGAGGTGAGCCGCGGTTAGTGGTGGAGTTAGTTTAGGTCGGGATGGCCGGAGTGGGCGCCGGCGACGAGTTGGGCGGCGACCGGGGCTCGGCCACCGACGGGTTAGGGGTTAGCGGCCTCGGCGAGGCGCGGGGAGTGCACGGTTAGCCTCGTGGAGGTGTGGTGAGTGTGATGGGCATAGTGGTGTGGCCAATAGGTGACCGGAGGCTCGTCGGCGACGAGCGCCGCGGCGGTGGGTTCAGGCGATCACCGAGTGCTCGCTGTGGTGCAAGAAGAAGAGAACGGAGAGGATGGAGAGGTAGCTAGGCTCACAGTGAACCTGCGGAAGCTTCGCGGGGTCGGGGCGGACTGATGCGGCGGGCGACGATGGGGATCTCCGTGACCTTGGACTCGGTCGAGGTCGGAGTAGTGGCCTCGGGGTTTTGGAGCGAGGGAACTAGCTGGCTAGGGGTAACGGGTGCGGAGCGCGACATGGCGGGAGGAGTATGATCGGCGGGAGCACGGCGGCGACGGTGGCGTGTCGGCGATGGCGCTCGCCAGGTCGGGGCGAGCGAGAGAGAGAGGCAGGGGGAAGTGCGGTGTCTGGAGGTCGGGAGACGACGCGGGTCGCCCCGGGTCGGCGAGGCGGCGAGGGCGAGGCAGGCGGCGGCCAGCTGCGTGGCGCCCTGGCTGCCGGGCCGGCACCAGCCTGCTGCTGGCGAGCCAAGCAGCTCACCATGCAGCTGCTTTGGGCTGGGCAGGGCAGTGGGCCGGCAGTCATGCATGTAAGTGTTTCCATTTTTTATCTTTTCTATTATTGCAACTCTGTTTTGGGTTTTTAAAATACCAAAACCTTTTCAAAATTACCAAAATGCTCCTGGTCACTTGTTGGAATATTCCCAACATGAAACATTTTAGTTTAACAATTTTGAACACTTAAAATATTTTCCATAATTTAAAATGCCCATTTCAAAAACTTGTGATTTAATTATAGAACCCTTAGGTGACCTAGAAAATGTTCCACCTTCTTTGACATGGATCCTAAACCCAAACAAAGAGGATGAGCATTTTGAAGGGCATTTCGATTCATTGAATTAAATTTTAGTAAACCCTAGTTATTTTAAGGGGGTGTTCGGGGTTTCTGCCTTCCCCATTTCAAATTCAGATGAAATTTAAACATGATGCACACCCTAATGCATGGTCTATCCGGGATGTGACAACTCACCCCACTCAAAAGAATCTCGTCCCAGATTTAGGATCTGCTCGAAAAAGGTGGGGTACTCAAGTCGAAGACGATCCTCCCTTTCCCAAGTTGCTTCTTGCTCGGAATGGTTTGACCATTGAACCTTTAGAAACTTGATATTCCGACGTCGAGTGGTACGCTCGGTTTGATCGAGGATACGAATGGGGTACTCTCGATAGGTGAGGTTATCTTGGAGATCAAGCGTTTCGTGGTCCACTCCACGGATAGGATCCGAGAAGCAACGCCTGAGTTGGGAAACGTGGAAGACATCATGGACCTTGGAAAGATGCGGAGGTAGTTCCAATTGGTAGGCAACTTCCCCTCGTTTGGCAAGAATGCGAAAGGGTCCAATGTAACGAGGAGCCAACTTGCCCTTGATACCGAATCGATGGGTTCCCTTTAAAGGAGAAACCCGAAGGTAAGCCTTCTCGCCAATTTCATAAGCCATAGGCTTATGCTTGCGGTCATATTGGCTCTTCTGACGAGATTGGGCTGTTTTCAAATTCTCACGAACAACGCGAACTTGCTCTTCGCTTCCTGGATCATATCCGCCAAAGAGTTGTCTCTCCGGTTTCGACCGCTTAAGAGGCGTTCGACATTTTCGCCCATAAAGAACTTCGAAGGGCTTTGCCTGCATGGCTTGATAACTGTTGTTATAAGCGAACTCGGCGAATGGAAGGCATTTCTCCCAATTCATGCCGAAGAGATGACGAAGCTCAAGCATATCCTCTAAGATTTGATTGACTCGCTCTACTTGACCACTTGATTGGGGATGGAAAGCGGTGCTAAAGGAGAGACGAAGTTCCCATAGCGTTTTGGAAACTTTCCCAAAATCGAGAGGTGAAGAGACTCCCACGGTCGGAGTTAATTTCGATGGAACACCATGAAGAGACACTATTCGAGAGATGTACAAATCAGCTAGCTGGCTAGCGGTTATACTCTCACGAACAGGTAGGAAGTGGGCTACTTTGGAAAGGCGATCAACAACGATTTAAGATAGCGTTATTCCTCTCTTGGTCCTGGAAACCCGTAATGAAATCCATACCGATTTTATCCCATTTCCATTCAGGAATTTCCAAAGGTTGAAGGGTACCAAAGGCCGTTGATGCTCTGCTTAACTCGACGACAAACGCCGCAGCTTAGCAATGTATTGAGCGATTTCTCTCTTCATCCTAGTCCACCAAAACCTCTGGCGAGATCTTGATACATTTTAGTACTACCAGGATGAATGGTGAGAGGAGAGTCATGAGCTTCTTTAAGGATCAATTGTCGTAGCTGTTGCTTCTTGGGAACCACTAAGCGGTTTTCAAAGAAGACAACACTGTTCATCTATGGAGAAACATTTAGCAGCTCCGCTAGCTTGATGTTCTCCTTGATCCGAGATATCCTCTATCATACTCTTTGAGCAGCTATGATTCGATCCGTGAGGTCGGTTTCGCCACCGTGGTGGAAAGAAACCTCGAGGAACAATGTGAAGATTAAGCTTACGAAATTCCTCGTGGAGAATTGGTTGACCTTGTTGTAACATCAAATTGTTACAAGAAGATTTGCGACTTAGTGCGCCAGCCATGACATTGGCTTTGCTCGGGTGTAGGATATTCCTAAGTCGAAATCTGTATCAACTCGACCCAACGCCTTTGCCCGAGATTCAAACCGGTTGGGTGAAGATATATTTTAGACTTTGGTGATCTGTGTAGATTTCGCAACGATTACCCGTAAGGTAATGTCGCCAGGTTTTGAGTGCATGAACCATCGCTGCAAGCTCTAGATCGTGTGGGATAGTTATCCTCATGTGGACGAATCGCTCGAGAAGCGTAGGCAATCACATGACGATCTTGCATGAGTATGCAACCTAGTCCTTGTCGCGAGGCGTCGCAATAGATAATAAAGTCCTTAGAGAAATCTGGTGGAATAAGTACGGAGCAGATGTCGCGCCTTTTCAGTTCTGAAAGCTGATCTCGCCTTTGTGGCGCCCACTCGAACTTCTTATCTTTCTTGAGGAGTTCGGTTAGAGGTTTAGCAACTTTAGAGAAATTCTCGATTTAAGCGGCGGCAATAGCTCGCTAAACCGAGGAAACTCGAACTTGCTTGACCGATTCAGGTGGAGTCCAATCAGGACGGCTTGAACTCGCCGATTGACAGCAATACCCTTACCAGAGATTACATGTCCTAGATAGGTCACTTCGCAACCAGAATTCACACTTAGAGAATTTGGCATAAAGGCGGTGCTCTCAAGTTTCATCAATACTAGCCTTAGATGTTCGCATGTTCTTCCTCATTCTTGAGTAGATGAGTATATCATCGAGGTATACCACGACAATTTATCCAAGTACTCCATGAAGATTGAGTTCATTAACCGAGAGAAAGTGGCTGGAGCATTGGTTAAACCGAAGGACATGACGGTGTACTCAGATTGGCCATAACGAGTGACAAAGGCCGTTTTGGGAATGTCCCGTTCCTGATTTTGATTTGATGGTAGCCCAACCTCAAATCCATCTTGAGAAGATCGAGGATCCAGCGAGCTGATCATACAGTGTCGTTGATCCCGGGAGCGGATACTTGTTCTTGATAGTGACCAAATTGACAGGTCGGTAATCTACAACCATCCGATCCGTACCATCCTTCTTCTTGACGAAGAGGACGGGCAAGCCCATGGAGATGAACTAGGACGGATGAAACCCTTTTGCAAGGACTCATCGAGTTGTTTCTTAAGTTCAGCTAGTTCTAGGGGTGCCATCTTATAAGGTCTCCTAGAGATTGGGACGGTTCCGGAACAAGATCTATCACGAACTCGACATCCCCGCGGTGGAACACTGGCAGTTCTTCCGGAAGACATCCGGAAATCACGGACTACCGGATATCTTCAAGATCCGGAAGAGGGTTGGCATTTAAGGAGTAAAGTCGACGCTAGACACTCGGGTTAAAACATCCACCGTTTTGCCCAAGGATGGGTAAGTTGAACGGTTCTAGTAGAGCAATCAATCTTGGCATAATGGGCTGACATCCAGTCCATACCCAAGATGATGTTTATGTCCGAGGACTTAAGAGCTATTAGGGATGCAAGAAAGACTAATCATCGACAAGAATTTCATTTCCATGACTTATTCTAGAGGTTTGCCATCTAGAACCAGGAGTTTGAATTTCCATGGAGGTAGGCATGTCGCAGAATGTGGTGTTGTGCAATCGAGCATAGCTCTCGGAAATAAATGAATGAGATGCTCCAGTATCAAAAAGAACAGTTGCCGGATGGCAATTAACAAGAAGCGTACCGAGGACGACGTTGGGATCCTCATAGGTTTCTTCAGCAGAGACATAGTTGACATGGCCACGAGCGGTGGCAACTGGCTTGGCATAGGGAACCTTTCCTGCTGGCTTGCCGCGACCAATAGACTTTCCAGCTTGATTGGGGTTGTTCTGGGGACACTCTCAATATAGTGGCCTGCCTCTCCACATTTGAAGCAAGTGATCACATTTGGCCGTGGGGCCACATTAGCGCTTGGACCTCCATATGTCTTGGGTGGAAAATACGGTTGGTTGGGGCGAGGCGCCAAGGATGGCCTCGGGGTGTACACAGGTGGTAGAGCCGATTTGGGACCCAAACCCGGCGCTTCGGGAACCAGAGCGGATGATGATCCGTAATCACGGATGTGCTTGCGTGAAGCCTCAAATCAGTCTGCCCGGTCTCGCCCGATAGCCTTATTGACTAGCTTCGAGAAAGAGGTGCATTCATGCAGACGGAGATCTCGGCGTAGCTCAGGCTAAGTCCCTTACGGAACCTCGCCGCTTCTTAGCATCGGTAGAAACTTCTTCGAGCATAACGTGCTAACCTCCCGAATTCACGGGCCAGAGGCATCCACGCTCAGCCGCCTTGGGTGAAACTGCAGAATTCCTCACGCTTATGGTCCATAAGTCCTTCGGAATATGGTGCTCGCGAAGGCGGCAATCAATTCATCCCAAGTTGTAACTTGTCCAGCCGGACGATAGCCTCATAGTTTTCCCACCGTAGACCGGCAGGCCTTCCAGATGATAGGCGGCAAAGGTAACTTTGTCGCCCTCGCACACATTGGCGGAACGCAGCTTGTGATGGATATCGCGGAGCTAATCATCGGCGCCGAGTGGCTCGACGGAGCATTTGAATTTTGGAGGATATAGCTTGACGAAGTCATTGAGTGAAACTCCATCGCTTTCTTGGCTGGCGGCTGTGTTTTGTTCAATCCGCCCAATAAGCGGTTAGTTTCAAGCTTATTGCGCTCGCTTCAAAGATCACCTCAGCCAAAGATGGCGGTTGCGCAGATTCACATTTCGGCTGCATCGCCTCTCCCTGCTGGACCAGCAGGAGAATTTCGAGTGTTGACCATCCCGGAGACAAAACAAAGGTTTAAACCAGGATGGCAGAATTTAACAAGGAAGTGCGGAAGGTAATGGACAGATGGAATGCAAAGATGTTCATCCGTATGACATGGTAATATAAACTGCCATATATATATATACCAACGGTCATACACACCATTCATAGTTTAGTACAAGCCCGACGGAGTACAACTATAAGGAAAGGCGTTACATCTCATCGGAAGCATTCCAACTCCTATACATTATTTTCTACACTTCCGAATGATACACACTAAGTCGTATTCCACGAGTCACGCAGACGGTGGAAACACAACTAGTACCATACTAGGAATACTACTACTATCTCGTGCAGCTCCATAGTAGTCCTCATAGAAGTCACCACCTGCACTGAAGTGGAACATGATCGTCCGGAAATGCATAATCCTGTGGGGCCTGTGGACCATAAGGACTCGGATGTGGTCGTGGACCCACAAAGGGTGGCGAAGAGGCCCACGAGGAGGAGTGATGCCTCCAACCTCACGCCACTCCATGAAGTCCGCAAACTTGCCCGCACAGGTACAAATCTCTCATGTCCATACATCCGCTTGCACGGCGGTGCAAACCTAGTCGAGTAGCCCAGTGGTCGGAACGGGCATTATATGCTCCATACGCAAGGCCCGGTTCTCACGGTCCTTGTCCTCCAAAGAACTCAAGAGTGGTACGGAGGAGTGAGTCCTCATGGGATGCATCACTGTACAAACCTCAAGGTAGCCATGCGCCCGGGAAGGGATGCCGCATATAGCGGAAGTCGTTGTTGCTCGCCAAAGCAGTCCTGCTCGAATAATAGTCATCATGGAATAGGCTGCATCTTGTACAGACATTCCAATAGTGATTCCGAGCCCATAGGAACAGTGAAGTGGCTCAAGAGCTCCGGATAGGATGGATAAATCCGACCGTGCATAGGTATTGGCTTTGATTGAAATCCTGAACTGCTCCTCGACGGTATATTCAGGATACCATCGATAACCAGCCTCAATCATCACCCTAACCAACATGGCCGTGTGACCGCACACATCAATGCAGCGAGTCAAGCGAACCACTTGGTTCTGGGAACGGTGGCCATCTGAAAGCACAGCCATAATGCAAAGGCATTAGAATTCTAGGAAAATCGGGCAGCATAACATCAGAAATGCTCAAATCAAATTTGAGACATTCAAAATCAGATTTGCAAAACCACTCAACAACATCATATCAAGGTTCGGTTCAAGTAATAGCATACTAAAATTTAGTAACACCGAATCGAGGATGTAACCAACAATCCTACAAGGTACTACGGATAGTAACACGTGAACCTCGATAGAGAAAGAGAGCCTAGTCCTAAACCCACGTTGAATGAGAAGAGGATGACTCAGATCGAGGGCATAAGGTAAAGGAGTAAAAGAGCCTTACGCTCCTCCCACAATCAATTCCCTACATATAACTAAAGCATTTCTAGACTCAACTTCACCAGTTTGGCTTAGCGGACCTCACAGCAGCCCCGCTCGATGCCAACGCTGTCAGACCCCGATTCCAAGTCACATCGACCTAGCTGGTAACACCTCATATCACTTTGCGGCCTCACGCACGGTATTCCCACGGTGTCGCCTTACCATGGCCCGGGACCGCTTATGCCTTTTGGCTCACGATATGATAGTGTCGCTAGCATCCACATGACAAAGAACCCGGCCGACATGGCTAGTCGTGAACCCAAAGCGGCACTAACCTATGGGGACAGGCATACATGAAACACTTCGAGCATGTCGGTCATCAACGTATGAACTTGGGCTGTAGCACTGGCTAACAGGACTCCGTATCCCGGCTGTAGCAGGCTAGGCAGACTCAAGTATCACCGCGTGACATTTCAAGGGACAGATATAGGAACGAAATGAATCACATGCCGCCACCAAGTGTCCAAGCAGTAGTGTTGGGCTAGCAGGACTCGTGAACCGGTCAGAAGCGGACTACTATCGCCGTAAGCACTAGACTACATTTCCCCATATGAGAGGCTGCCAAGGATAAACAACTAGATTGTCGGATCCCACTCATACCAAGCATTTCAATCATACACGCAATATGCCCGATATGAGTAAATACAACAAGGCATCACAACAAAACTCTACAACTCAAGTACTTTATTTAAGAGGCCCGAGGAGCCATACATAACATAGTCATACAGGTAGGGGTCACATGACCCAACACTCAAGTCATACAATCATACAAGCACATGCGAAGCAAAGTAGTCTGAGTACGACTCTAGAAAGAAAGAAAGCTTGTTGGAGCCTTTCTATCTACATGGCCCTTCACAAGTCTTAGATCGCCACCGGGTGGCTAGCTTACTCGTCAAGTCAACATCTACATAGAATCCGTCGGAGGGGTAGTATAGTCCTCTCAAAAATATTGATTACAAACATGAGTACAAAAGTACTCAGCAAGTCTTACCACGTAATCCTATCATACATGCACATTCTCAAGGAAGGAAGTGGAGTTAAATGCAGCAAGCCAGCTTTGACTCTTGGCTAAGCTATCCTCGTGACACACTTTGTAAAGCATTTTGTCGCATACGAGTCCACTATTCACCATCACAATACTCCACCGTGGATCCTCTCTCGTCATCCCCGAGAGGGCCATCCACGATACTCACACTTATCTTGAGGCTTTTAGTAGTATCCATTTACTTGTCTATGAACTGATATAGGTAACCCGAAGTCCTTCTCCGTGGACACGGCTATTCAATAGATCATATTTAACCCTGCAGGGTATACTTCTTCACACACGCTCACCACTTATCGCCGCTTTACACGACATGTACTGCAACCTTCAAGCGGAAGCCCAACGTGGGTGTCGGCCACAGCCTACCTAAACACTCAAGTCCCTAGTCCAGTTATCGCCTATTCGGTTCCATCCGCAGGAGTCCGCCGAGGTTTCCCATACAGCCCTCGAACGATGTGTGCAGGGTTCCCGAGATACCAAACGGCACTCGGTACATCAACACAGGTGCCTACCGCAACACAACCCACCCCTAAGGTCAGCGTATGCGTGCCCCCCAAAGATACTACAAACACCGAAACTACTTGCAACTCCCTTGACTATGAACAGGGGTGGTTAAGAAGTTTAGAGGGTCAATTAAGGATCCCAATGTGTGGTAGTAGCTAGTTCATGGATCACAAACACAGATCTCAGCCTTAAGTTCGGCTTCAATGAAACAACCCACCATGTACTCCTACATGGCCTCTCATCGATACCTTTACCAAATCGTGTTCAACACTTACACTCTCGAACCAACACCACCTTTCACTCCAGTTCATCATCCCGATGAGCCAGACCTGACACAACTCTAAGCATAGCAAGCATAGCATGGTAGGAATCACAAACATGGCTCAATCAACTCCTACACATACTAGTGGGTTTCATCTAGTTACTGTGGCAATGACAGGTCATGCAAAGGAAGTGGGTTCAACTACCGCAGCACACAACAGTTGAATCGCGTTGTCTTAATGCAGTAAAATGAGAGCGGAAGCGAGAACATGGGTTTGTATCGAATGTTCAATGAATTGCTTGCCCGATGGAACTGGGTAGAGAACTGCCCTTCGTGTGGGTAATCGAGGTTATCTTCTGGGCGAACCTATCATGAAAACACACCAAAATAAACATACAACCAATATGCAACAATATGATGCATGCTATGACATGGCAAGATGAATGTGTGTTGGCCTAATGCAAGTTGAAGGGATAGGATGATCTCATTTGAACCAAAGGTTCAAATGATAGATCATGTGAGTTAGTCCTAATGGTGCAAAATCTTAATCTGGTTATTCAGCATAGTTAACTTGTTTTAACATGCATGAAACCTGTACCAATGGATAGAGTGTATTTTTCTGATAAATTTTCATATATAAATCTTTGCATTTGGAGTTATAGAATAAAAGTTATAAGCATTTGAAATTTGAATTATATTCTGGATTTTATTATATAAAATAATTCCAGAATTTGAATTAATCGCCAAGATGAGGTCAAGATGACGTCGGGGGTCAACGGGGTCGTCCAGGTCAAACTGACCAGTGGGACCCGCATGTCGTTAGTTTAACTAATTAGTTTTAATTAAAACTAATCCTAATTAGATTAGCTGGAGGGGTCCACTGCCATCGACCCGAGGAGGGTCAACAGGCCCACGGTGAGGTCAACTCACCGGCGTCTAGCCGGGCGAGGCCAGACGCGGTGGAGCAAGTGCTTTTGCACTTTCCGGCTCCAAATGGAGCTGGGAGCATCTACGGTAGCTAGAGGTGAGCCGCGGTTAGTGGTGGAGTTAGTTTAGGTCGGGATGGCGGAGGGCGCGCCCGGCGACGAGTTGGGCGGCGACTGGCTCGCCACCGACGGGTTAGGGGTTAGCGGCTCGGCGAGGCGCGGGAGTGCACGTTAGCCTCGTGGAGGTGTGGTGAGTGTGATGGGCATAGTGGTGTGGCCAATAGGTGACCGGAGGCTCGTCGGCGACGAGCGCCAAGGGCGGTGGGTTCAGCGATCACCGAGTGCTCGCTGTGGTGCAAGAAGAAGAGAACGGAGAGGATGGAGAGGTAGCTAGGCTCACAGTGAACCTGCGGAAGCTTCGCTGGGTCGGGGCGGACTGATGCGGCGGCGGCGACGATGGGGATCTCCGCGCCTTGGACTCGGTCGAGGTCGGAGTAGTGGCCTCGGGGTTTTGGAGCAAGGGGAACTAGCTGGCTAGGGGTAACGGGTGCGCGGAGCGCGACATGGCGGGAGGAGTATGATCGGCGGGAGCACGGCGGCGACGGTGGCGTGTCGGCGATGGCGCCGGCAGGTCGAGGCGAGCGAGAGAGAGGCGGGGGGAAGTGCGGTGTCTGAGGTCGGGAGACGCGTGGGTCGCCCCGGTCGGCGAGGCGGCGAGGGCGGCAGGCGGCGCCAGCTGCGTGCGCGCTCTAGCCGCCGGCCGGCATTAGCCTGCTGGTCAAGCCAAGCAAGCAGCCACGGCCATGCTTTGGGCTGGGCCGGCAGGTGGGCCGGCAATGACATGTAAGTGTTTCCATTTTTTATCTTTTCTATTATTGCAACTCTGTTTGGGTTTTTAAAATACCAAAACCTTTTCAAAATTACCAAAATGCTCCTGGTCACTTGTTGAATATTCCCAACATGAAACATTTTAGTTTAACAATTTTGAACACTTAAAATATTTTCCATAATTTAAAATGCCCATTTCAAAAACTTGTGATTTAATTATAGAACCCTTAGGTGACCTAGAAGATGTTCCACCTTCTTTGACATGGATCCTAAACCCAAACAAAGAGGATGAGCATTTTGAAGGGCATTTTGATTCATTGAATTAAATTTTAGTAAACCCTAGTTATTTTAAGGGGGGTGTTCGGGTTTCTGCCTTCCCATTTCAAATTCAGATGAAATTTAAACATGATGCACACCCTAATGCATGGTCTATCCGGATGTGACACCGCATCCCCGGCAGCCACCTAGCGCGGACCCGTGCTGCGCCGGCGGGCGAAATAACGCCGGCGCCGGAGGAGGGCGAGTGGGTCATATTCCGCTCGCACCTCATGCGTGGGCTAGGGCTGCCGGCGAGTGGCTTCTTCCGCGCGTTCCTAGAGTTCCACGGGCTCCACCGCACCACCTCACCCCCCAACACGGTGGTGTCTGCTGGCCGCCGATCCTTATGCGAGGGCTTTCTTGCGTTCTCCCCACCATCGAGCTGTGGGGGGAATTCTTCCAAGCCAAGCTCAGAACCCACGTCACTCGCGTGCCGGCTCTGTGCGGCACGTTCATCGCCATGAGGAGGCCAGTGCCCGAGAACCCCATCCCTGCCATCCCCCATCAAGTCGGTGAAGATGTGGCAGCGACGCATTTATAAAATAAGAACGCCGCCTCGAGGGCGATCGGGTCAACTTGTCACCTTACATGGCTGGCGAGTTGGCGGGGCGACTACCCAGCTGGTCCCATCGGGCCCGGACGCTGACACCCGCAGGCAACGCCGCTGTCGCGCGGCTCCGCGTGATGACGTAGTCGGAGGGCCTGACGGGGGCGGACTTGCTGGCCGCCTTCGTGGCGCGCCGAGTCCTTCCTCTTCAAGGTCGACCTCATCTGATCTGTCAGATGAGCAGCCGCCGAGACCCTAGCCGGCTGTGCTCCAAAGACATGCCCCACACGGAGGTGGTGGACACGGTGAACTTCCTGGCGAACTGCGGCCTCACGGAGGAATGGCAGTTCGGCAAGGAGCCGTACTCGCACGCCAACCCCCCGCCTGTGGTAAGTCATCTCTTGCTTCTTTGTTTCCTTCTTCAGCCGAATCCGGCTCTAACTTTCCTTGGTCTTTTCCGATTCAGAATCCCCTCATGCAGCCCTCGGCCGACACCGTGGGGCCGGCTCGTGAATTCGTCCCCGACCGGGCGGAGAGCGACGCCGATGACCCCGACTTGGGGGTGGCGGCGATGGAGACCGACGCCGAGGGAGGAGGAGGGGCCGACAACTTCAGGCCTTCGGCAACCTTCACCGACTGGCCTGACGACGACGGCGAGAAGGAAGTCGTCCCCCGCCGCTAGCAGAAAGTCGGCCATCCAGGCGCGAGTTCTTCCGCCGCCTTGGGTGGTCGAGGCGGCGCGAAGAAGCGCCGGGCCGGGCCGAGTCTGCCAGGCGGCCGGGCAAAGAAATTTAGGGGGACAGCCGCCGCGACCCAGCGCGAAGAGGCGGTCGCGAAGGCTAACCGCTTCCGCAAGGAAGTGAAGAAGCCGCCGCTGGTCTCCGCGTAAGTACTTTTTATTTTGTCTTGTTTTCTTCTGGTCCGTCTTGTCCAAGTCTTTACATGTCTTTTTTCATCGTGGCTCCTCACCTTGAGAGGGTCGCCGCCGCCCGCTATGGGGTCGGCGGAGACGCCCGCAAATACTCTGCTGGTTGATCTCAGGCCAGCCCGGGAGGCGACGGAGCGGAATGCGCAGGAGAAGCGCGATGAGGAGGAGGCCACCCGTCTGGAGAAGGCGGAGGCTGAGAAGGCGGCGGCTTCTGCCCAGAAGAAGCTGGAGGAGGCCGAAGCCGCCGCTGCAGCCAAGAGGCGAGCCGAGGAGGCCGCACACCTCCAGTCGGCGCTGCTCGTCACCCCGTTGAGCTCTGCGCCACCACCACCGGAGTTCACGGGGCAGTCGGAGGGAGTCGGCGGTGAGGTCCCCATCGCAGAGAAGGAAGGCGGCGAGGCCTCCCTATCGGGCACGGCCGCGCCACCCCTGCCGCCTCCATCGCAGTCCGAGAGCGCCATGAGGCAACAGCCGGGCGGATCTCGCCATGCCGCCGATCGACGACGAGGCCGCATGCAGCTGCTTTTTCAAGTCGTCGCCAAAGACGATGCCGTTTTGAGAAGGCGACCGGCGCCGCGCTTCTTGGAGACCGGGCGCCGCCAGCTCGGCCATTCATGACGCCGAGGCGACAAGCGCCGCGCCCATTGGGTGGGTGCGAGGAGGCAGCACGGGCCCGCTGAACACGGCGCTTCGACGCCCAGCGGTTGCGAGCTCAGGCGACGCCATCCGTAACTCTCCCAGCGCACTGCATCGCGATCCGCCGTGCGGGTATGTTTTTTGAACTTATTCTGTTTTCTCTCGGGGGCGCATCAACGCACTCCACTGGTGTAGTCCCGAAGTTTCGGCGGCCGCCGAGCAAAGCGCTCGAACTCTATTTGCGCATTTCCCGCTTTTACCTTTGTCTCAAACTCTTGTCGCAGGAGTATCACAACCTCCGCGCCACCGCTTTCAACTCGCAACATTGAGGAGCTGAGCAAGCGGACTGCCGACTTGGCGAGGAGCCGAGGTGAGTTTTCTTATTCACAGGGCGCGGCAAGCACTCACAGGCTGTAGTCCCCGAGATTCGGCCGATCGCGCGCAATGGGCCGGATCTTCCCGGGCGACTTTCTTAGCTGACGACTTCGCCCCTTCTTCTTTTTTATTCTTCAGAGGTCAGCGCCACTCTTTGGCGGCAGCTGGGTACGGCCAACACCGCTTTGTGTGCCAAAGAGGAGGAGTGCGGCAAGCTCGCCGCAGAAGCGCGACCTGTGGCTACGCAGTGGCGGAGCAGAGGGAGCTGCTCAAGGCGGCGCAGACGAGGCGAGAAGAAAGAGGCCGCCTCCTGGCCGAATTTGAGAGCGAAGCGCCCTCCGACCAACGGGAAGCGCCAGACCTCCGGCTTCCACGAAATCAAGATATCGCCGATGGTGAGTTCGCTTACTTTTTCTTTGGGGTCGCCGACTATGGGTCAAGCCGACTCCTATTTTTCCGACTTGCTTCTTCTTCTTCTTGGCGACTTCTTCCCGGTCACACGCAGCGCCAATCGCTTATCGAGGCTGATCGCGAGGCGCTGGCGGGCGGTGGTGCTGAGATCGCAGCCAACGCCCCGGACCTTGACGAGCAGCTTCGAGCATTGAGGCTCGCTCGCGATCGCCCATCGGATGCTCGCGCCGCTTTCGCCGCGGTCGACGCCAGCGATCGCTGCTCTGGGGCGGTCATGCCGGTGTTGCACACTCCCACCGGACCGCCGACCGGCCGGAGGTCGCGGGCTGGCCGCCTTGAGGCCCGGAAGGGTTCCGCGCTCGGCTGGAGCTCGCCGAGCCTCGGAGTTCGCAAGGCGTGATATCCAGGGCTGGATCTGACCGCTGGCCTCGCTCCGGCCGAGGCCCAGCGGAGCTGCTGGCATGGAGGACGCCTCGCTGAGCGTCGGGCGGCGATTGTCGACTACACGGACACCAGCGCTTTTCGCCCCTCGAGCGGGCTGAGGACGGTGGGGAGGCACCGCCGAGTGGTTCGATGAACCCGGGCTACGACGAGGACTCGGCGGAGGTGATCGACTCCAGCGCCGAGGAGGAAGACGAGCCGGAGGACGGAGACAACATGGAGGCGCCAGAAGACGGAGCGGGCGACCACCCTCAGCTCGACCACGCCTCCAGCAACGAGCCGCGCCCGTCTGGTCCGGCTGCCACCGGAGACGATCAAGCCGAGACCGCCCAGCCGGCCACCCCGGCGCCTGACGCCACCGTCGCCTCCGGCCTTCCGACCCCATCTGCCGCTTCTTAGGCCGCTGCCTCGCCTTTATTTCATCTGTTTTGCTAGTCTTTTAAATGAACTTGTTAATTTGCACACCCACCTCGGGTGTATTCTCAACCTCTGTCTCAAGATCCGCCAAGGGCCTAAGCTTGTGTAAATATTATTCTAATTTTATCCTTCCTTGCTTATTGCTCTTGTGGCTTTTTCCTTTGCCTCCTTCCCTTAGATGCCGCTTGCCCATCGGGCAACCACTGTGGACTGCCGCTCAGGTCAAGTGCTTGGCTACCTTTGAGAAGGCAAGTACTTGGCCATTTTTAGAGTCATATGTTGGGTAGAAGCGGCAAGTCGACTACTTAAGAGTCGGTTTTAAGAAACGGGCTGGAAGCCGATTTAAACTATGTTTATGCTTTGGGTCCTTAGCCATTTTTTTTGTGGGCGCCTGCTTTTCCTTACCCCGCCCACTAAAACAGCCGCTCATGAGCTGCGGCTTCTGACAGGGGACGGCTTAGGCACCGCACGTTACTTGTCTGACTGCAGGAAGCATTTCATAGCCCAAAGGCGGCGAGTCCCCAGGCCGACTAGTCGAGCCCGGTGCCAAATAGCATAACAAAGAGTAACATACTCAAAGGCATAATTCTTATCATACAGATAACAAAAGAGGGCAGTCCCCGAGCTCATCTCGGGGGGCCCGAAGTCTTGGTACTTTAAGCACAAAGGGTAGCATGGTACATAGTGCATCAACTGTAAAATCTTCGGAGGAGATTCGCATTCCATGGCCATTCTGTCTCTTTGCCGAGTCGCCCTTCTTGCGTGCTCGGGCTTCTCGCCGACGATCGTAGTAGGAGTCGCTGCTCAAAGACTTTGTCGATGATGAATGGGTTTTCCCAAAGCCGACAACCAGCTTGTGCTGGCCGGCTGTTCGCTGATCAGCCGGAGCACAAGGTCGCCTCTAGGAATGTTCTTGGCTTGACCTTCTTGTTGTAGTAGCGCGCAGCTCGCCGGTAGATGCCGGACCGGATGAGTGCCAACAGCCGCCCTTTTCCAGCAGATCGATGCCGCCTTGACGTGTTTCTTCCGCTTCTCTTCGTGTACATGGTGACTCGCGAGAGTCGAACTCTATATCCGCTGGGATGACGGCTTCGCACCGAGACGAGGAAGAAGGGTGAAGCCGCTGACTTGTTTGGAGTCGTATGCAGACTCAGAGGACGGCCGCAACCTCTCGCAGCCGCCGAACGCCCAATGGTTCGACCAATGAGGCCCGATGCCGACAGATGAGGCCGTTCGCCGCTTCCACCGCCGCTTGATCATGGATGGGCAACGGACGCTAAGTCCGCCGGATGTTTTGTGTCGCCGCCAAACGGGCCAGGCACCTTTGGCTAAATTTGTGTCATTGTCGGTGATGATGTGTGGTGGTACCGCATCGAAGTCGTGATGTCGGCGATGAAAGTCACCGCAGAGGACCATTCAACTTCTTGATGGGTTTTGCTTTATCCACTTGGTGAACTTGTCCACCGCGACAAGTAAGTGAGTTAGGCCGCCTCGTGCCGTTTTGAATGGTCCCACCATGTCCAGGCCCCAAACAGCAAAGGGCCAGGCGATGGGGATAGTCTTGAGTGCAGAAGCCGGTTGAAGCGGCTTGGAGCGGAACACCTGGCACCCCTTGCATTTTTGAACTAATTCCTTGGCCTCTTCTAGGGCAGTCGGCCAGAAGAAACCGTGTCGGAAGGCTTTGGCGACGAGTGCTCTTGAGGCTGCATGATGGCCGCACTCGCCCTGATGGATGTCTTCGAGAATTGCTTGGCCTTGCTCTGACTCGACGCAGCGCTGGTAGACACCGGTGACGCTACGCCTGACCAGCTCACTATTGACTATAGTGTAGGCTGCTGCTCGGCGTTGCACTTGCCGAGCCAAGGTCTCATCGGTTGGTAGCTCTCCGCTCACTAAGAACTTCAGGATGGGATGGGCCCATGAGGGTGCTGCTATTTCTTCGATTGCCAAGATCGCTACTTGGACGAGGGCGCTAATGGGAGGCGGCGGGTTGGAGTCCGCAGCAGCTTGTCGGGTTGAAGAAGTCCCTGGTCGACCGGGCGCAGTCCCCGGCCGAGTAATCGGATTCTTCGCAATGGTCGCCAGAGTCCCCGGCCGGGTTCAAGTCCCCGGCCGGCTTCGATCGCAGCGCTTTGGGGCTGCTCTCACGGAATTCTTGTGCCGCTCACGAGGCTTTGAGTCGGATCTGACTTCTTCGGGGAGCCGCACAAAATGGAGTCCGACTGTGATGGCTTGACAGATGGCTTGAGGAGGCGCTCAAGGGCGACGCCGATGGTATTGCTCGGGGGTGGAGCCGATTCTGCTGTGGTGTCTGCTGGTCGTTGTCGCTTCTTGGCACGTGGAGGAACTCGCACCCTTCAAAATATCCACTCAGCTGCTGTACCAGAAACGGTAGCTCGCCATATTTGCATCTTTGGCGCCCCAAATACGGATGACTGTTGGATCACCAAGTCGAGTCGCCATAACACAGATCCGGCGAATGCCAAGCTCTTTGGCAAGCCGTGAGCCCGTGAATAAGCGCCTGGTATTCGGTGACGTTGTTGGAGGTGGCGAAATGGATCTGCAACGCGTACTTGAGCTTGTCGCCCTTGGGGGAAGTGAGGACCACGCCGGCTCTCAAGCCGGTGCGCATCTTGGAGCCATCAAAGTGCATCGCCAATGGTGGAGTCGGCACAAGCGGCAGTATCGGTCTCGCCCAACGACGAGGAAGTCGGCTGCTTCGACTTGATGGCGGTGCGGGGCTGGTAATAGATGGTGTAGGGGGCTAACTCTATGGCCCATTTGGCCACTCGCCGTAAGCATCTCGGCCCGGCGATCTCTCGCTAGTGGGGCCGTGCAAACCACGATGATTGGATGCTCTTGAAAGTAAGGTTTAACTTCTTGGCAAAGTGCACGCCAGAACACATCTTCCGGTAGTGGGGTAGTTCTGCTTGGAGGTCGACAAAGATTTCGCCAGTAATAAACCGGTCTCCGGACAGGTAGCGCCTTGCCTTCCTCCTCATGCTCAACTACGATAATCGTGGCCGACTACCTCTGCTGGTGGCGGTAATATACAGAGCATGGGCCTTTGGAGTCGGAGCCGCCAACACTGGGGAGTAGTCAGCATTTTCTTCAATCGAGAAAAGCCTCGTCCGCTTTGAGTTCCATTCAAGAAGGTGGTCTTTCATGAGCTGGTACAGAGGAAGAGCTTTCGCCCACCGATCGATGAATCGGCTGATAGACGCCAAGCAGCTGGTGAACTTTTGCACATCTAGCAGTCGGCGAGGTACTTCCATCCTTTCTATCGCCTTGATCTTCATGGGGTTGCACTTATGTCGCGCTCAGAGACCGGAAGCCAAGGAGCTGGCCGGCCGGTATTCAAGACGATTTTTCGGGTTGAGCTTGATCTGAATCGGCGCAGATTTTCAAAGGTCTCCTTGAGGTCTTCCAACAGCGTTTCGCTTCTCCGCCTTCACCACCACGCCGCCCACGTGAACGCGGGCATTTCGCCAAGCTGCTTGAGGAGGCACTTCGCATGCAACGCTGAAAGGTGGCGCCGCATTCCTCAAGCCGAACGCCATGGTCGCAGCGTAAGGCTCCAAACGGCGTGATGAAGGCGGTCTTCAATCGGTCGGCCAGGTTCAGCTTGATCTGGTGATATCCTGAATATGCATCTAAGAAGCTCAACAGCTTGCATCCGGCTGTGGAGTCTATCACCTGATCAATTCTTGGCAAAGCAAACGGGTCCTTGGGGCAGGCTTTGTTGAGGCTTGTGTAGTCAATACACATCCGCCACTGCTTGTTCTTCTTTAGTACCAAGACCGGGTTCGCTAACCACTCTGGGAAGAACACTTCCATGATGAAACCGGCTGCGAGGAGCTGGGCTATCTCTTCTCCAACAACTCTTCTTTTCTCTTCTGACGGGCGGCGCAAGGGCTGCCTGACAGGCTTCACATTAGATCGGACATGTAACTTGTGCTCGGCGAATTCCGTCGGTACACCTGGCATGTCTTTAGGGGACCATACGAAAATGTCCCGATTCTCACGGAGGAAATCGACGAGCTCGCCTTCCTATTTGCTGTTGAGGTTTGCACCTACGACAGCGTATCTCTCCGGGTGCTCTGGGTCCAAGGGTATCTTCTTGGTCTCTTTGGCCGGCTTGAACGAGCCTCACCGACTCCTTGGGGTCGGGTGACATCTCCGCTGCTTGCCGCCATTGCCACAACCCGATCAAGGAGCCGCTTCACCGCGATCACTGGGACTCGCCAGCCGGTTGCTTTCGCTGCACAGCGGACGACTTTCAGAGTCGCCGCCACGGTCGAGAATCCCTTGGTACTGCATCTTCATCTTGAAGTAGGCGAGTGGGGATCGCCATGAACTTGGCCAGAGCATGTCGGCCAAGCAGAGCATGGTAGGGCTTTGAGGTCCACCACTTCAACCAGATTGGCTCTCGAAAGTGATCTTTGTCCCCAAAGAGGACGCTCATCGAATCTTGCCAATCGGTGAGCAGGAAAGGCCAGTACAATTCCGTGGAACACAATCCGATTGTGCCAAGCTGTCTTTGCTTGATTCCTAATCTCTCCATTGCATCCTTGTGCAGGATGTTGATGTTGCTGCCTCCGCTCATCAAGACTTCTGCGAAGCGAGCGGCCTGCCTATCCGCAGCAAGGTGGCTCCTAAGACCAAGGCGAGGAGCCCGGATTCGCATCACCTCCGGGTGATCAGCCCGCTCCAATCGATAGGTTTCTGACCAAAGGCATGAATTCGAGTATCCGATGCTACGATTCACTTCTTGTTGCCGCTGCCGCCTCTGCGCGATCGTCACCACACCGTAAACACTACATAGGCACCATGCTCTTCCGGTACTCGCCTTGTATCAAGGCCGATTGGCCCGACAACCGGCTGTGGGCGGTGGTGGCGGCGCCCAAAGAAAGGAGGAGGGACAAGGCCGCCTCCTTGGCGATCCCGGTGAGCCAGCTGGCACTTCCGAGTGGTGTGATTCGACGGCTTGGCGCCGCTATGGAACTTGCAGTGGTCCATCCAGAGTCTGCTTGAAGAGAAGGCCGGCAACCAGCTTGGACCTGCCGCCTTCCGCTGCTTGGCAGAGGCTGCCCTCCGCTGCTGGTTCGATCAGCCGCCACCGCCGGCTGTTGGGAGCCGGCTGCGGGCCTTGCGCCAGGATCATTCTCTGTTGCCGCCGATCAAGCGCCGCCACCGGAGTTCTGGGAGCCCGAGGAGCCACCTTGCCAACAGACCGACTTCGATCTCCGACTTCATGGAGGAGTAGGTTGTGGCGCATTTGTTCGCTATGATTAGCAGCTCGTCGAGGGTCTCCGCCTCCGCAAAGGAGCATGTGCTTGAGGAGGGTGCCTTCTCTGCACCCGCGGTGAAGTACTGATTGCTCGCACTCATGCACTCCTCGCAGGAGTTCCGGAGCTCGCCCAGCGCTGGAGGTAGTCGCGAGTAGACTCGTTGGGGCCTTGCACGCACAAGGAAAGCCGGCGAGGCTTGGGAGGTCGCCAGTATGTGCTCGCTGTTGCGGACAAAGGCCTCGTGAAGTCGACCCAGCTGTTGATGCTGCGGGCTTCAAACTGTTCAACCATGTCCGCCGTGCCTCGGAGCATGAGGGGAACATACTTTACGGCAACGCGCTTGTTGTCGTCATTATGCCGACGGGCGGTGGAGTAGTCCACAGCCAGTCCTCCGGCTTCACGGAGCCGTGTATTTGGTTGTGTCTCGGGAGTGTGAATCCTCCGGGAAGGGCTCGCTCGGATGCGAGGTCCGAGACAGGCGGGCCTAACTCGCCTTCTTCTTCCAGCGCTTAGGGATCGGTGGAGTCGCCGATCCGGTGGCGGGCGCCATCTCTCCGACTCTCTCGGCGCCAAGGCGGTCGCCGAGAGTCGGATGCTCGACGGGTGGCGGGAGACTCACCTTTCTCTGCGGGAGGACGAGGCAGATAGTCGCCCCGCCGCTTCCATCGCTTTCGGGCGGCCGCCTTCGCGGCGCCGATGGAGATGTGAGTCCGCTATGACCGATAGCCGATCCTTGTTTTTTCTTCCACGGACGCCGCCACCGGTGTCCGAGACGCCGCGCTTGATCTTGGCGGGAGGCAAGTCGCCGTGTTGTCGCCGCGGTGCTCTCCGGCGGCAGCCGGCTTCGCCTTGCGCAGCAGCCGCCGAGGAGCTGCTGGACTTGCTCGCTATCCGGCGGCGCCTCGCCGGTTATCCAGTTGCTCGCTGCCGCCGGGCGGCGCGGATGTTCTTCGCGGCGTATGCATACAGGCGATTGGCCCTAAACAGATCGGGCGATGGCTACGCCACGCTGCTGGACCGCGCTTAAGCGGCTAGGCCCGGGCCGGAGCCGGGCGAATCGCCCACGGCGATCCATCTCGCGCCGGTAGGCTTCGACAAGCATCTCATGCTTGCCAGCTTCGTGGCGCCCACGAGGAGCCGGAGGCGGCGCGCTTCAGCGCCCCAGCGCCGGAGTCTTC
Organism: Aegilops longissima; assembly: GCA_021605205.1. Taxonomy (NCBI): domain Eukaryota; kingdom Viridiplantae; phylum Streptophyta; class Magnoliopsida; order Poales; family Poaceae; genus Aegilops; species Aegilops longissima. Next base: position 692,661,091 of record CM038678.1, on the reverse strand, counting down.
CGAAATGGGGCGGTCGTCTTGCGTAATCACACGAGAGGGTCACGAGCTCCTCGCCGTAAGGCTCGCCAGACCGATGACGAGCACCTCCGTGACGGTGCTTCCGCCGCCTCTCCGCGAGGGAGCGGCTCGTCGAGACCGCCACGTTGGTGGGGAACGCGCGAGCGACGCGGTGTCGGAATCGACCAAGATCGGGTCGGTGGAGCCTACAGACCTGTGTCGGCGGCAGTGCTCGCTTACGACGTGAAGTTGCCGAGGAGGCCCGCGAGGAGGCTCTCGGGCCGCCCATGCTCGCGGCCGGATGCAGGCTCGCCGGAGAGGCGAACTCGCCGACAAATTCGCAAGGCAGCTTGTCACAGCAGCGACTCCTGCCAAGGTTATGCAAGGCGGGCGCAGACTCCCCTGGCGTGCCGGGCTGGCTGCGCCGCCAGGAGGAAGAGGGTTCCGCCCGAGCAGGTCTCCTGACGACGGTGCACCTAGCCCCACGGTGGGCGCCAAATGTCGGGGTTGGTGCGACATATGCCAAAGGATGGCTTATCATGGAGGGGCGAGTAGAACGTCAGCCGGTGCTCGAACGGATGAGGCGAAGACATGCACGCCGCTAATCTTACCCAGCTTTAGGGCTCTCCGAGGAGATAACACCCCATCGCTGCTCAAGGGGTCTCCGCATGATCACTATGGCAAGGTGAGTACAAGATGGCTCCTTGTTGTTCGGGTGAGGAAGGAGAAGGGCACGGCTAGCTCTTCTCTTCCCTCTATGTGTGTGTGTCAAAACTACTAGCTTCCAACCCTTTGCATGGGTGCCCCGGGGGGTTTATATAGGCCTACCCCCCGGGGGTACAATGCTAATCCGGCTAGGCGAAGGTCCCAGCCATCAGTCAGTTAAGTCGCCGTCTTCTCCGCCGACTTCTGGGGCCCACCGACTAGTGGGCCCCGCCGACGGTCCAGCATGGGGCCGACAGCCCTCATCCGCCGCGGGCGGGTCTTGCCGGCTGCGGGTCACTGTAGCCGCTCTTCTAATGACGCGAGCTTGGTCGCGGGGTCATGGCATGCTGCTCTCCGGCGGCGCGATCATCGCTGCTATTCCATCGCCTTGTCTCGTTAATGGCACACGGGCCCGTGGGAGGGCCGCCGACTTCTGGAGGCCGACTCAACGGGTCCGTTTTTGGGGCGCTCGCCGTTTTCGCACCGCCCGCCAACAAAGCGGGTCCCACCGCTTCGGTCGTGCAGACAGCCATCGTGGGTGCAGGAATCGCCCACGGGCTGACGCTGTGGCAGGTGGCTACAAGGTTGCCACGGACGGAGATCTCCGCTTGCATCGGCGCTCGTGGGCTATGTTTACTTTTATGAGCGGGCAGGGACGGGCCATGAGGCGGCTTTATCCCATCCCGCCGTAGTCGCCAGCAGGGGGTGGATTTGAATGCGGGCCGACTCTCGTAGCTGGCTTCATCGGAAGTCGCTGGCTTGGAGTCGGCTTGTCTTGAGGCCATGTCTGGACTCCTACTGGAGGCAGCGGGGCCACTGTCGCCGACTCTCGGCGCTTTCTTCGTCTTGGGGTCTTGAGGGGCACAGTCTGCCCCGATGTTTTGAAAGGTCCAGGGGCTCGGGTTTGCCTACCCGTGGCCCATTACTCCGACAAATGGGCTATGGAGATGTCCATCAATAGATATCAATGTGAGTGAGTAGGGATTGCCATGCAACGGATGCACTAGAGCTATAAGTATATGAAAGCTCATCAATAGAAACTAAGTGGGTGTGCATCCAACTCGCTTGCTCACGAAGACCTAGGGCATTTGAGGAAGCCCATCATTGGAATATACAAGCCAAGTTCTATAATGAAAAATTCCCACTAGTATATGAAAGTGACAAAATGAGAGACTCTCTATCATGAAGATCAAGGTGCTACTTTGAAGCACAAGTGTGGTAAAAGGATAGTAACATTGTCCCTTCTCTCTTTTTCTCTCATTTTTTTATTTGGGCCTTCTCTTTTTTTGGCCTCTTTTTTTATTTGTCGTCCGGAGTCTCATCCTGACTTATGGGGGAATCATAGTCTCCATCATCCTTTCCTCACTTGGGACAATGCTCTAATAATGATGATCATCACACTTTTATTTTTCTTACAACTCAACAATTACAACTCGATACTTAGAACAAAATATGACTCTATATGAATGCCTCCGGCAGTGTACCGGGATATGCAATGATTCATGAGTGACATGTATGAAAGAATTATGAACGGTGGCTTTGCCACAAATACAATGTCAACTACATGATCATGCTAGCAATATGACAATGATGGAGCGTGTCATAATAAACGGAACGGTGGAAAGTTGCATGGCAATATATCTCGGAATGGCTATGGAAATGCCATAATAGGTAGCTATGGTGGCTGTTTTTAGGAAGGTATATGGTGGGTGTATGATACCGGTGAAAAGTGTGTTGTATTAGAGAGGCTAGCAATGGTGGAAGGATGAGAAAAATTACGTATAATCCATGGACTCAACATTAGTCATAAAGAACTCATATACTTATTGCAAAAATCTAGAAGTTATCAAAGCAAAGTATTATGTGCATGCTCCTAGGGGGATAGATTGGTAGGAAAAGACCATCGCTCGTCCCCGACCGCCACTCATAAGGAAGACAATCAATAAATAAATTATGCTCCGAGTTCATCACATAACGGTTCACCATACGTGCATGCTACGGGAATCACAAACTTCAACACAAGTATTCTTTAAATTCACAACTACTCAACTAGCATGATTCTAATACCACCATCTTCATATCTCAAAACAATTATCAAGCATCAAACTTATCTTAGTATTCAACGCACTCAAAAGAAAGTTTCACATATCTTGAATACCAAGTATATTAACATTAAGCAAATTACCATGCTATTAACGACTCTCAAAATAATCTAAGTGAAGCATGAGAGATCAAGTTTCTTTAAAACAAATCCACCACCATTCTCTAAAAGATCTAAGTGAAGCACTAGAGCAAAAATTATCACGCTCAAAAGATATAAGTAAAGCACTATGAGCAAAAACTATCAAGCTCAAAAGATATAAGTGAAGCACAATGAGTATTCTATCAAATTTCAATTCATGTACGGCTCTCTCAAAAGGTGTGTACATCAAGGATGATTGTGGTAGACTATCAAGCAAAGACACAAATAATACAAGACGCTCCAAGCAAAACACATATCATGTGGTGAATAAAATATAGCTCCAAGTAAATTACCGATGGAAGTGGATTTAAAGAGGGATGCCTTCCGGGCATCCCCAAGCTTTGACTTTTGGTGTCCTTGATTATCTTGGGGTGCCATGGCATCCCCAAGCTTAGGCTCTGCCACTCCTTGTTCCATAATCCATCAAAAGAATTCACCCAAAACTTGAAAACTTCACAACACAAAACTCAATAGAAATCTCGTGAGTCTGCTAGAGAAAGAAAACAAAAGACTACTTTAAGGTACTGTAATGAACTCATTATTTATTTATATTGGTGTTTAACCTACTGTATTCCAACTTCTCTATGGATCATAAACTATTTTACTAGCCATAGATTCATCAAAATAAGCAAACAACACACGAAAAATAGAATCTGTCAAAAACAGAACAGTCTGTAGTAATCTGTAACTAACGCAAATTTCTGTAACCCAAAAACTTATACCAAAATTAGAAGACCTGGACAATTTGTTTATTGATCAGCAGCAATTGGAATCAGTATTTTATCACGTTCTGGTGATTTTTAACTATTCGGGCACTGAGCACAAAGTTTCTGGAAATTACAGCAAGATCAAATAACTATCATCCAAGAAGATCCAATAGGTCTAGCTTGGCACAAACACTAATTAAAACATAAAACCACATCTAAACATAGGCTAGATGGATTATTTATTCCTAAACAGAAAAAAAACAAAAAACACAAAATAAAATTGGGTTGCCTCCCAACAAGCGCTATCGTTTAACGCCCCTAGCTAGGCATAAAAGCGAGGATAGATCTAGGTATTGCCATCTTTGGTAGGCAATCCATAAGTGGCTCCCATAATAGATTCATATGGTAATTTTATTTTCTTTCTAGTGAAGTGTTCCATACCCTTCTTTAAGGGAAATTGGAATCTAATGTTCCCTTTCTTCATATCAATAATTGCACCAATCGTTCTAAGGAAAGGTCTACCAAGAATAATAGGACATGAAGGATTGCAATCTATATCAAGAACGATAAAATCTACGGGAACATAATTCCTATTTGCAACAATAAGAACATCATTAATTCTTCCCATAGGCTTTTTAATAGTGGAATCCGCAAGATGCAAGTTTAGAGAGCAATCATCAAAATCACGGAAATCTAGCAAATCGCATAAAGTTTTGGGAACAGTAGAGACACTAGCACCCAAATCACACAAAGCATGAAACTCATAATCTTTAATTTTAATTTTAATGGTAGGTTCCCACTCATCATAGAGTTTTCTAGGGATAGAAACTTTCAACTCAAGTTTTTCTTCATAAGATTGCATCAAGGCATCAACAATGTGTTCGGTAAAGGCCTTATTTTGACTATAGGCATGAGGAGAATCTAGCACGGATTGCAACAAGGAAATACAACCAATCAAAGAGCAATTTTCATAATTAAATTCCTTGAGATCCAAAATAGTGGGTTTAGCAACGTCTTGGTTTTTATTTATTTCAATCCCACTTTTATCAATTTCATCATCAAAATCTAGAAACTCCGAATTCTTAGAACGCCTTCTAGGTAAAGGAAGATCATATTCATTTTCATCAAGATTCATATTGCAAAACAAAGATTTAATAGGGGACACATCAATAACTTTTAGATCTTCATCTTGATTTTCATAGGAATTGGAAGACCACACTTTAATAAAGGCATCTTTGGAAGCACGCATCCTAGCGGTTCTTTCCTTGCACTCATCAATGGAAATTCTCATGGCTTTAAGAGACTCATTGATATCATGCTTAGGAGGAATAGATCTAAGCTTTAAAGAATCAATCTCAAGAGAAATTCTACCAACGTTCCGAGAAAAATCATCAACTTTAAGCAATTTCTCTTCAAGCAAAGCATTAAAATTCTTTTGTGAATTCATAAACTCTTTAACACTATTCTCAAATTCAGAGGGCATCTTATTAAAATTTCCATAAGAGTTGTTGTAGGAATTTCCATAATTATTAGAAGGATTACTAGGATAAGGCCTAGGATTAAAATTCCCTCTATACGCGTTGTTTCCAAAACTATTCCTACCAACAAAATTCACATCCATAGATTCATTATTATTCTCAAGCAATGTAGATAAAGGCATATCATTAGGATCAAGAGGAGTATTTTAGAGCAAACATCTTCATAAGTTCATCCATCTTTTCACTCAAAAATTGATTTCTTCTATAGCATGCACTTTTTTACTAGAAGATCTTTCGGTGTGCCATTGAGAATAATTAGCCATAATATTATCAAGCAATTTGGTAGCATCCCCTAATGTAATTTCCATAAAAGTGCCTCCCGCGTCAATCTAAAAGATTTCTAGAAGCAAAATTCAATCCGGCATAGAAATTTTGTATGATCATCCATAAATTCAAACCATGAGTAGGGCAATTGAGAAGCATTAATTTCATTCTTTCCCAAGATTGGGAAACATGCTCATGATCAAGTTGTTTAAAATTCATGATATCGTTCCTAAGAGTGATAATCTTAGCGGGAGGAAAATACTTAGAGATAAAAGCATCTTTGCACTTGTTCCAAGAATCAATACTATTTTTAGGCAAAGATGAAAACCAAACTTTAGCACGATCTCTAATGAAACCGGAAATAACTTCAATTTGACAATATTGTTATCCGTATCTTTCTTCTTTTGCATATCACACAAATCAGCAAAATTATTCAGATGAGTAGCGGCATCTTCACTAGGAAGGCCGCTAATTGATCTTTCATAACAAGATTTAACAAAGCGGTATTGATTTCACAAGACTCATCATTATTAAGAGGAGCAATCGAGTACTAAGGAAATCATTATTATTGGTATTCGAGAAGTCACACAATTTGGTATTATCTTGCGCCATGGCAACAAGTAATCCAACACACAAAGAAATGTAAGGCAAAGGGAAAAGGCAAGCAGAAAGAGAGGAGGAGATTGGGAAAGAGAGGGCAAATAAAACGGCAAGGGTGAAGTGGGGGAGAGGAAAATGAGAGGCAAATGGCAAATAATGTAATGCGAGAGATAGGGATTGTGATAGGTACTTGGTATGGTCGACTTGCTTATGTGAGCCTCCCCGCAACGGCGCCGAAATCCTTCTTGCTACGCCTTGAGCTTATGCTGGTTTTCCCAAGAGGAGAGGATGATGCAGCACAAGAGCGTAAGTATTTCCCTCAGTTTTGAGAACCAAGGTATCAACCCAAAGAGACCACGACAAGTCCCTCGTGCACTGCACAAATGATAGCTACTCGCAACCAACGCGATTAGGGGTTGTCAATCCTTCACGGTCACTTACAAGAGTGAGATCTGATAGAGATAATATTTTGGTATTTTTGGTATAAAGATGCAAAGTGAAAAGTAAAAGTCAAAGGAAAACAAAGCAAGTAAATAAAGTAATAGAGATTGATATGATGAGAATAGACCCGGGGGCCATAGGTTTCACTAGTGGCTTCTATCAAGAGCATAGATTTGCTACGGTGGGTGAACAAATTACTGTTGAGCAATTGACAGAATTGAGCATAGTTATGAGTATATCTAGGCAATGATCATGTATATAGGCATCACGTCCGAGACAAGTAGATCGAAACGATTCTGCATCTACTACTATTACTCCACTCATCGGCCGCTATCTAGCATGCATCTATAGTATTAAGTTAAAAACAGAGTAACGCCTTAAGCAAGATGACATGATGTAGAGGGATAAATTCATGCAATATGATAAAAGCCCCATCTTGTTATCCTCGATGGCAACAATACAATATGTGCCTTGCAACCCTTTATGTCACTGGGTAAGGACACCGCAAGATTGAACCCAAAGCTAAGCACTTCTCCCATTGCAAGAACTACCAATCTAGTTGGCCAAACCAAACGGATAATTCGAAGAGACTTGCAAAGATAACTCAATCATACATAAAAGAATTCAGAGAATAATCAAATATTTTCCATAGATAATACTGGATCATAAACCCACAATTCATCGGTCTCAACAAACACACCGCAAAAAGAAGATTACATCGAATAGATCTCCACGAGAGAGGGGGAGAACATTGTATTGAGATCCAAAAAGAGAGAAGAAGCCATCTAGCTACTAGCTATGGACCCAAGGTCTGAAGTAAACTACTCACACTTCATCGGAGAGGCTATGGTGTTGATGTAGAAGCCCTCCGTGGTGGATGCCCTCCGCGGAGCTCGAACAAGCCCCAAGATGGGATCTCGTGGATATAGGAAGTTGCGGCGTGGAATTAGGTTTTGGCCCTGTTCGATCGCTTGGGGGTACATAGGTATAAATAGGAGGAAGGAGTACGTCGGTGGAGCGTTAGGGGCCCACGAGGTAGGGCGCGCCAGGTGCGCGCCTCCACCTTGTGACCGCCATCGCACTTCTTGGAGTAGGGTCCAAGTCTCCGGATCACGCTCGTTGGAAAATCACGCCTCAAGGTTTCATTCCGCTTTGGACTCGCTTGATATTCCGCTTTCTTCAAACATCAAATAGGCAAAAACAAAGCAATTCGGCTGGGCCTCCGTTAATAGGTTAGTCCCAAAATAATATAAAGTGGAAAATAAAGCCCAATATAGTCCAAAACAGTAGATAAAGTAGCATGGAGCAATCAAAAATTATAGATACGTTGGAGACGTATCAACCATCCACCTTGACAGGATATTGGACCGACCGTGCCAGATTCACGGTCATCCTGAGAAACCTGCTAATCATACCAACAAAAACTGTTGGGTCTTCAAGCAGGCAGGCAAGCTCAACGCCGAACACAAGGGGAGGAGGCCGCCAGGCGATAAAGACAACGGAGCGGCTCACCAGCCGAACACCAGGGGCCAAAAACAATTCCCCTCCGAAGTTCGACGACTCCCAGAATGGAAATAGCAGTTCGGCTTCCGTCGCCCACCTCTTATCCCAGCAAGGTTCACACTGCGCGTACATCACCACGCACTCAAGATACCATGGGCATCAATGGAAGCATAATATGGACAACCCTGCAAACATTCCCGTAACGTTTTTTATCTATTTTATGTATTTCTTTCTTTATTATCTCTTAAGAAATAGGTGACGAAAAGGACAGCATCTACAACGGACTCTATTGGAGTTCGGATTCGTATACTCACCTAAGGGGCTACTCCCGTTAAGGATTTCCCCACCCCCGAGGACGGGCGACGCAGACGTGCGACAGGAGGTCCAAAATAACTTTTTGTAGACCACACTCTTTAATTTTTGAGCCTGTATTATGCCTTTTTACCTCCGCTCCTGACCCCGTGCATGTCAAATAGCCGGGTTTGTGGCTTGTTCATACATATAAATTTATCATTGGCGTATTGCTCTGCTACCAATAAAACTTTGTCCGAACTAATCTTCAATACCCTCCGGCATTACCTGCCTGGGGCTCGGCACGGGACAAATGAATTGCCAACAAAGTCCGAACAGCTCTATAGCGTACTTCGGCGTCATGAGTTTTGGCCTTATATGCATCAGCTCCGAATCATGTCTAGGGTCAATGGTTGGGTTGCCCGGCTCCTGTGCCTGCTACCCTACGTTACGCTCTATCGGCTAGGGTAGTAAAGGGAGAACTACTGCGATTGTGCCCTGGCTTAGACCGGATGAGCACCTCACTAGAGAAAGCCGAAAACCGGCTGTCATGATACTACGCGAGCTGGTCAACCACTCAATGACTTTTTGGAATCTGTCGTGATTCTTCCGTGTAATACAAAGGACCTCCTTGTTAGGTCATATATTTAACGCACCACATTGGAATAAGTCGTATGCACACCAGGGGCTATGTCGTAGCCCCAACTATAAAACTCCTATGGCTAAGTGAAAGTGTTAACACCCTATAGTCTGATTGCCTGGTTTGCCGCATTGTCACCTCCTTTATGGACCAAGACGTTGGGTCAAGAGTGATTTCATGCATTTCCCTAACACCCCCGTACTTCCTACGAGGGGGTCGAAGCCGATGACTGGAAAACTTTCAGATTGTGTTAAAACGGCCGCACAGGAGGAGCACACGCTTTCGAGCAAAATATAAAAAAATTAGTTATAAAATTGTCTTTTACAACTCTAATACACCTCACTTGAACATTATGTTCTTTGAGCATTGACCCTCTATCTGATAGGCGGCTTCCAGGACGTCTTCAAAATAATGCTCTGGCCGGTCCTGGCCCTTGGGCGGACTCTTCGCCGCAACATCGATGGCCTTCAACTTCACCCAGAATGTCTTGACTCGGGCAAACGCCATCCGTGCACCTTCAATGCACGCCGACCGCTTCATAGCGTCGATATACGACACTGCGTCAACTATACGCCGCACCAAGCCAAAGTAACTCTTTGGAATAGGCTCGTTTGGCCACAAACAAATTATGACGTTCTTCATGGCGTCGCCGGACATCCTATGAAGTTCTGCCCAATGGGACATTTGTTCATTCAGCAGCAGAGTGCGCTTTGACGCGCCAAATTGTGACCAGAAAAGCTTCTCCATTGCATAATCCTCTTGCGCTTGGTAGAACTGCGCCGCATCGGAAGAACTCTTCAGCAAGTCTAAAAATTCAGCCTGAGAACTCCAGACCTGGTTCAGCTGAGCATAGTCCGGATCGCCAAATTTAGTCTGAAGCAAAAAGGGCTTACTGGCCACTATCTCCTTAGCCTGCCGAATCTCTTCACGAGCTGCCCTGGACTCAGACCGAGCTTCACTCGCCTCTTGTAAGGCCTTATCAAGCTCAACCGTTTTGGCTTTACTCTCCTTCTCAAGGTACTCACAGCGGCTGGCAACATTCCTCAATTCAAGCGCCAGGGCGGATATTTTCTCCTCATTTTGGCGCCGAGCTGTTTGTTCGGCTCTCAGATCAGCCAATGCCTTTTCAGCAGCCACATTACTACACCGGGCCTGCTCCTTGCCCCGGGCTAGCTCCGCCCGTAGAGCTTCAACGGCGGCAGCACCATCTGCATTCATGCACATTTTATACTAAACTTTTTTCCGCACTAGGCCTCAATTACAAGCAAATTGGTGTAAAGAATGCTCGATTTATATACCTTGCGAGTCGTCAAGACGCCTGTTGATCAATGCAATATCATCCCCCGCAATATCCATCTTTCGCTGCAGTTCGGCCATTTCCGTATTCCGGATAGCCATCGGGGAGGAGACAACCTGTATTTAAAATTAAGCCAAGGTTAGCGCCTAAGCATATCCTTTTTGATCCTCCGATTGCCTTCTTCAGCAGGCAATCCGAGTCTCAGGGGCTACTGCATATACAACAGGTGCATTCTGTCAATAAAATACAATTGACAAAATTACATCACAAACCTTGAAGCCTCTTAGAAGGCTCGTAAAGGCCTCGTGCAATCCGCTTTTCACGGACAGAACCTTTTCGACCATCGTAACCATCAAGGTATGGTGCTCCTCTGAAACGGACGCTTGTCGCAGCATGTCCGTCAGCAGTTCCGGCGCTCCAGGGTATTCGGACACCACCGCCGGAGTATGGCATTCCTTTGAAGGAATCCGCTTACTCGCCTCCAGAATTGTTTCCGGCTGCAAACCGGATAGCGCAGGGCCGTCATTCTTGACTTCCAAGCCCTGAGGGACAGAGGCACCGCCTTCGGGTAATGCCTTCTTCGTCCCCTGCACCGCTTGTCGATCGGGAGGAGCCCTCCGGGATGATACCTCAGAATCATCCGCCCTGTTGGGCGAGGAAGCCGGAGATGGCGTGCCGCTCTCCATCATATCTAGAAGAAGGTCTCCCGAGGAGGAGGACAGTTGAGAAACACCAGGCATTAACCTGTTAGGATGTACATACATCGGACGATTACTTCACCGATAGGAAAGGAATGGGGTACGTTTAAAGTTCCCCGCTTCACTTATGGTTTGGCCAGAGGTTTGTCCTCATCCTCAAGCTCCGCGGCAACATCGCTCGCCCGGCCCGAGCCGCCTGTCGATGGCGTTTTTCCTCTCTTGGAAGGCTTCCCCTCCTGATCTTCGGAAGCAGCCCTCTTCTTACCATGGAGTTTTTCCTCTGTATCTTTACCCTTGGGCAAAGAGGTTTCGGTTTCCCCGAACACACCGTCTAAATTTTCCTTGGAGCCGAGAGCACCTCTGGTCTCCTTGTTCTCGCCCTCCTCGGCAGACACCTGGCACGGTGTTGGAGTCAGCATTCTCGTCAGCAGTGCAGTCGTGGATTCTTCGGAAAGAGGCATTGGACACCAGATTAACACCACTTTCTTTATCCAGTCCTACATAGAGACGGATTGTTCAGCATCTTGTCAGGAGATGCTTGAAAGGTGTGCGGAAAGCATATACTTACCTCAGTGTCCGGATGATTGCAGTCAAGGCCAACGTCTTCGGTGGTGTCCGGCCACTGCCCTTGTTCCCCAAAATATAATTTCCACATTCCTTCGTGCGTGGTGCCGAAGAAATGCTGAAGAGTCTGCCGCCCTTCTGGATTAAATTCCCACATACGGAGAGGTCGCCGCTGACATGGTAAGGTCCGGCGGATTAACATTACTTGAACGACGTTCATAAGGTCGAAGCCCTTCTCGATGAGGCTTCGAAGGTGACTCTGCAGAGTCCACACATCACTGACGGATCCCCAGTCCAATCCCTTATTGATCCACGAAGCAAGCTGGATGGGAGGGCCGGGTCGGAATGTAGGCATGGCCGCCCACCTGGAACCACGCGGCTCGCTGATATAAAACCACCCCTGCTGCCATAGGTCAGAAGACTCAGTGAAAGATCCTTCAAACCAAACCGCGCTGGCAATCTTGCCTATTGTGGCGCTGCCGCATTCTGTCTGCTCCTCCTCTGTCACCCGCGACCTCATGCCAAAGGTCTTGAGCCACAAACCGAAGCGTGGAGGAGTCCGGAGGAAGGCCTCACACGTGATGATAAATGTCGAGATGATAAGAATGGAGTCCGGGGCCAGATCGTGAAAATCACGTCCATAGTAAAACATGAGCCCCCGGATGAAGGGTTGAGCGCGAACCCTAACCCGTGAAGAAAGTGGGCCACAAATACTACCCTTGCGCTGATTCACGCCAACGGTGGTCAAATACAGCCTAATTTACGAATCTCCTAATCAATTTGAGAGGAAAACGATGCTTAACCAGGTGGAATCCATGAATTATCAGCCCATGATTCGACCCAATCATCTCCACGGTCGATGGGCCGGACGGGGTGCCCCCCTGACATCGCTTCATAATCCTAGATGGGGAGAGAGGGTAGATGCGGCGGAGGCGGCACTACTGTAGCGGAGGCGGCAAGAGTGCGGCGGAGGCGGCAAGACGACGGCAGAGGGGCTGGTGCAGAAGCGACTGGATCTGATTCAGGTTAGAGTGAGTGTCCGTTTCGCGGCCCCACTGGTTACCACGTAACGGTCAAAATGTGAACTCCGCCCTACGCGGCCCCACTAGTCAGAGTTAACGGTCAAGCCATTGACCCGACGGCAACGTCCGCTGTGACCAGTTCTAAGGGTTTCGGGCAAGGGAGTGGGGAAAAGTGAGCAAAAGTTAAGAGCGTGGGGATGACTGAGTAGAACTAACGAACTAGGGGCACAGAAATAAAAATCCCTAAGATATATTGGTCCCCCTTCAATCCCGTATGCATCAATTTCTATGCTAGGTTGAAGCTTCTGTCACTCTTGCCCTCCAATACATAGTCCTATCAACATACAACTAACCCTATAGTGTGATCCACGCGCTCGCTCATATGATGGGCACCAAAGGACAACAACATAACCACAAGCAAATTAAACCAATCATAGCAATTCACCAATTACCGATAGGACAACGAAAATCTACTCAGACATCATAGGATGGCAACACATCATTGGATAATAATATGAAGCATAAAGCACCATGTTCAAGTAGAGGGTACAACGGGTTGCGGGAGAGTGGACCGCTGTAGATAGATGGGGGAAGGTGATGAAGATGTTGGTGAAGATGATGGAGGTGTTGGTGTAGATCGCCGCCGCATGATGATGGCCCTGGCGGCGTTCTGGCACCACCGAGAGAGAGGGGGAGAGAGCCCCCCTTCTTATTCTTCTTCCTTGACCTTCTCCCTAGATGGGAGAAGGGTTTCCCCTCTGGTCCTTGGCTTCCATCGCATGGGAGGGGCGAGAGCCCCTCCGAGATTGGACCTGTCTCTCCGTCTCCTTCTATTTCTGCCTTCCCTGATTCTGGCCTTTCACCGTTTCTTATATTCCCGGAGATCCGTAACTCCGATTGGGCTGAAATTTGGACACGATTTTATCCGGATATTGGCTTTCTTGCGGCGAAGAAGGGCACTAACTTCTGATGGGTGGCCACGAGGGTCAGGGTGCCCCTGCCTCGTGGCCCCTCGCATCATCTCGCATTGATTCTTCTTCCCAAAAATCACATATATTCCAAAAAATATCCGCCGCTTTTATCCTGCTTGGACTCCGCTTGATATGGATTTTCCGTGAAACAAAAACATGCAACAAACAGAACTCGCATCGACATCGGATCAATATGTTAGTCCCAAAATAGTATAAAAATTGCCAAAAGTATGTAAAAGTTGTAGAATATTGGCATGGAACAATCAAAAATTATAGATACGACGGAAACGTATCAAGGTTCACCTAGCAAAGTGCGAAGTAGCTAGCAGCCCCTGTCGGTGTCAAAACCGGCGGATCTCGGGTAGGGGTCCCGAACTGTGCGTCTAAGGTCGATGGTAACAGGAGACGGGCGAGACGATGTTTACCCAGGTTCGCCCTCTCTATGGAGGTAATACCCTACTTCCTGCTTGATTGATCTTGATGAATATGAGTATTACAAGAGTTGATCTACCACGAGATCATAGAGGCTAAACCCTAGAAGCTAGACTATGGCTATGATAATGTGTGTGCGCCTATCCGGACTCTCTCCGGTTTATATAGACACCGGAGAGATCTAGGGTTACATGGAGTCGGTTACATAAAAAGGAATCTACATAATTGATCGCCAAGCTTGCCTTCCATGCCAAGGAGAGTCCCATCCGGACACGTGGAGGGTCTTCGGCCTTCACATCTTCATGGCCCATCAGTCCAGCCCATGGCTATCAGGCCGGACGCCCGAGGACCCCTTAGTCCAGGACTCCCTCAGTAGCCCTGAACCTGGCTTCAATGACGAGGAGTCCGGCGTGCAGATTTGTCTTCGGCATTGCAAGGCGGGTTCCCTTCTTCCGAACTCCAAAATAGTCTTCGGATGTAGTAAGTATATCCGTACCTGTGTATGCAATTGCAGAGAATACAATATTTCTCGATCCCCATTTGCTGACAATTGTTTACGACGTCACGCCCGCCTGGTTATTGTTCTGAACCATTTGGCTAGCCCGCCGCCCCACGTCTCGAAACGCGGTTTGACTGGCATGTCTTATCAAAGTAGAGATCGTGTCCCCTTTATTCATGGGATTTTCATCAATGCGAACGTGGGTAACCCAATCGTCCCCCGGGTACAACTCTTTGGAGATAGGTAAGTCTCGAGACCCAGGAGAAGACGCTCGGTATTCGGGGTCTTTAAATAGGGACCCAGGCTCGTCTTTTTCCTTTGCGCTTGCTTCTTCCTCAACCCCAGCCACCTCGAGCTCTTACCCTTGGGTTCCAATCACCACCAGCTTCAATCATGTCCGGATCTAGCCGTTCAGGCCGGTGGGTGGCTTCTTCTGTTACGGAGGAGGATATCGCGAAGCTCCTCGCGGCGAGGTATCTGACCCCAGAGATTCTTCATCGGCTCCCAGCAGCAGGGCAGGTTGTACCTACCCCTAGATCCGGCGATATCTAAAAATTTTCGGCCTAACTGCGCCCTTTATCTTATTTCAATCGAATAGGGTTGATCCTGCACTTGCTTTTCGGCTGGCGGTTAGAATGGAAACTAGCGAGCTGCGTGGAACTAAACCGTTTGTGATTTCTAGATTTTTCTATCCTAATGTGGTAGAAACCTGCGTTTCGTTTAGAGATTTCCACGAGGCACTCACAGAGTATCCGTGAGCCTCGCCAAGCTGTTGAACTGAGATATTTCGACAGTACCGAGCAGAGATTTCTCCCATTAACTTGTGATGAGCATCTGGGATTGCTATTTTAGTCTGAATGCTGACAGCCATTTTAGTAAAATCCATATCGGTGTGCTTCAGGCACGCAAACAACGTATCCCGAAGGGTGTTCAGACATCATCTGTCTCTGCTAATAGCGAGTGTCCTCGCACTCCTTGTAGATCGAGACCAAGTAAACCTAGTGGTTCTGAAAGCCACAACATGTCGGCTGCCGCTAATTCTGCCACTTCTCCTCTCCCTTCTGCACCTAATGTAGAAGTAGATGCAGATCCTGGCGAGGAAGTGCCTCGACATGATGATGAGGATGAGATTCTATTCCCTGAACTGGAAGATAGAGTCAGTCAACAGGCAGTGGAAGATGAATATGCAAAGGAGCCTAGCAGCTGTGCTAGATTTGATGACACTGATGATGAAGAGATGGAGGAGAACATCGACTCCTTAGTTTTACAAGAATATGATGGTGAGGACATGACAACAATTGAGTGGAACAAGGAGAATCCTGACCTTACTCCAGGAACCGTATTCGAATCGATGGTGGACTGTCGTAATGCAGTGACTACATATTGCATTCTCACTGAAAACTCTTATGAGGTTGATAGGAGTGAGCCAGGAAGATTCACTGTTCATTGCCCTTATGATAGGTGTAGGTGGAGGTTGCGTGCATCCACTATGCGAAAGAGCAAATTGATTCAGGTATTACAACTGAATATTGTTATCAGATTATTTATCCATTCTATATTCAGATCATGTGTACTATTTCTTAATTATATTTGACATCATTTTTCATTTTTTTCCAGATAAAAAGCAACCCACACGGGCACACTTGCCCACCTGGAGGGGGAGGGGGAAAGGACAAATCTAAGCTTGCAAAGACTAGGTGGGTGGCAGATGCAATCTTGGATTGGGTGAGGGAAACACCAACAATTGGTCCAACAGCACTCCACGGGAAGCTATTTGAGAAGTACAAGATTAATGTACAATACATGAAGATTTTCTATGCTAAGGAAAGGGCTCTTGATAGGATTAATGGTCCATGGAATGAGAGTTTTTAGTTGCTTTACACCTTCAAAGCTAAAGTGGAGACGGCTAATCCAGCGAGTGTTGTAGAGATTGACAAGCATATAGTTAAGTACAAATTAAAAGGGAAGGCAATAGAGAAGGAGTGCTTCAGGAGGGCTTTTGTTTGTTTCAAGGCTTGCTGGCAGGGGTTTCTGAATGGTTGTAGGCCCTATTTGGTTGTCGATGCGACTGCTTTGAATGGAAGTTGGAGAGGCCAGCTAGCAGCAGCTTCTGCAGTTGATGGACACAACAACTGGCTATTCCCAGTTGCATTTGGTGTGTTGGAGGTAGAGAGTGAGGAGAGTTGGGTTTGGTTTCTGCAGCAGTTGTGCAACATTATAGGTACACCCTCAGGTTTAGTTATACACACAGATGCTTGCAAGGGTTTAGAAACTGCAGTAGAAATTGTATTCCCTGGAGTGGAACACAGGGAATGTATGCGACACCTAGCACAAAATTTTAAAAAGAAATTCAAAGGCAAAGTTTATGATGAGAATCTATGGCCAGCATCATACACATGCAGCTTGAGGAAGCATGAGCACCATTTGAGAGTGTTGTATGCTCATAATCCTTTGGTGAAGGAGTACATGGATGAACATCATGGTAAGTTGTGGTCAAGAGCAAATTCAATGAAATCTGCAAAGTAGACTATGTGACCAATAACCTCGCTGAGTGTTTCAATGCAAAGTTCAAGTCAGTGAAAGGGCTTTTGTTGTGGCAAGAATTTGATAAGATCAGCAGATGATCATGGTAAAGATGGCTCTTCAGAAAAGAATTGCGTAAACACAATATGTTGGCCATCTTATGCTCCCATCTCTGATTAAGGCATTGCATGCCAAGGCAAGAGGACTAAGAATGAAATGCATTCACCACAACATACGAGGCTGAGGTGACATACATCGACAAGAAAATAGGGAATGGAGATATACAGTGAACCTTGCAACCAATGAATGCAGCTGTAGGCAATGGCAGATCCATGGAAGCCGTGCATACATGCCCCTACATCTCATGACTGTTATTGGAGGTGAAGATGGTGAAGTTGATCAAGATTGCTCAATATTTCTCTGCTACAAATTTAGGGTTGCTTATGCTGAAAATGTGCCTGCACTCTTGCGAAAAGACCAACGGAAAATAGTTGACCCAGGGTTCAAACTCCATTCTCCTGTACTGACTAGACCACCAGGAAGACCAAGGAAAAACAGGATAATAGCTGGTGAAGAGGGTCGTGTAAAAAAACAGCATAAGTGCAAAAGATGTGGTATCTTAGGGCATATTGCTAGGCGTTCTACCAATCCAATTGATGCATCATTTGGAGAAGAGGAACAATGGGCAACAGCAAATGCAGAGGAGAATGTAGCAAGTTTAGAGGATAATGCAGTAGCAGAGGAGAATGCAACAAGTTTAGAGAATGAAGCAACTGAAGTAGCAACTTGGTATGTGTGAAACCTTTCCATTTTTTGCATTTGTTCTATTTTTTATCAATGGCTAAGCTTATTTCTGTTTGACCCAGCTCTAGGATAATTAGAGGCACAAGAAAGAAAAGACCTAGAGAGGAAGAAACTTTGGTTGAACCATCATCTGATGCGGAATTTGAAACCATGGCTTACGAAGGTTTTGAAGCTATAAGAGAGGAGGAAGTTATTTTGTCTGAAGTTCCTTTAAAGATTAGTGAGCCCGCAGATGATCGTCAACTGGTCATCACTTGCTCGATCAGTCAAAGCTCAACAAAACCGCCACCGCCAGAAGTCAAGATCAGAAGCAACAAGACAAAGCTTTCAAAAGCACAAAATATCCCAGCCAGGGAAACCAGAAGCAAGACGGTTAACCCATCCTGGAACACAAGGAGCAAGGCAAAGATTTGAATTTGAACTTGAATGCAAGTCATAAACTTTGAACTTTAAAGATCTGTAATAAGGATTCTGTCGTCAATTTGAAGTACTATGAAAACTTGTAAGGTGTAATAATTCGATATGTAAACTTTGAATTTGAACTACTGAGGAAAACTTAGGCAAACTTTGAATTTGAACCAACACTTCAGTCAATTCCCCTGTGGTGTGAGTTGCACAGTTTGCTGAACTATTATAAACATTAGGTGATCAATCCGATCTCTTTTGCGTCTACAAAACTTGTAGTCATGAGAAATGAGCTCCCAATGAGCTCCCAAGCTAGTGTAAACAGCCCCATTTGTAATCAAGTTTTTTGGACCTACTCCAAATGAGCCAAATATTTTTATTAACACCAAATCAATCTATATAGTGTAGATTCAAAGAATCACTATTTATTGAATTAATCTTTCTATTTTTACATTTTTTTCGAAAAAAATATACTTTAATAGAAAAACCATTAAGAAACACGTTTACCATATGAAAATGGAAAACTAAGTCCAGATCCTT
The DNA here is from genome assembly GCA_021605205.1 of Aegilops longissima. Lineage (NCBI taxonomy): Eukaryota > Viridiplantae > Streptophyta > Magnoliopsida > Poales > Poaceae > Aegilops > Aegilops longissima. The sequence goes on along the minus strand of CM038678.1, from coordinate 692,642,408 downwards.
CTTATTCACTTTGAAATCAAGCTTTGGTGATTTTTTTAAAATTTTCAGAAACTGAAGAGAAACCCTACCTCCTCTCCTTGGTCTCTATGAAATGTTGTACATGATAGCTCATATGTGTGAAGGTTTTTTCATGAAAATGTCCATAGACAAAGTTTATGATTTTTGGTTGGTAACATGTCACACAAGACAACATTGTGCGCAGGTTTTATATTTTTTGATTTTTTAATTAATGGTGCTCATTTTACCTCGATCATGCTTGCTAGGTTTTTTTCTCTCTAAATGTATGTATACCAAGTTTAGTATTTTTCCTCGTTAGTGTGTCCTATAAAACGACGAACGGCGAAGGTTTCATATTTTTTCGATTTTTTAAAATTATTTATGCTCAGTCAAAGCCTTTGAAACCCCGTTGACCAGCTCAAAACCCCTCTAAACCCCGCGGGGTTTCGCCTAACCCTAGCTCCGAATGTCAGCCGTCCGATCATACCCTAGCGCCAAGCGACAGCCCTCAGATGTGGTCTTCTAGAAGTAATTCCGAGGGTAGGCTGCGAGCAAGCTCCGCGCCCTTGGATCACATGGAGGGCTCCGCATCGTTGGATCGTGGGGCGATCCGCGAGACTTGTTGGTTGTGCCTCCCCTTTCTTCGGGTACCCCCTTTATTCTGGTGCTATTATTCTGCAGCGACGAGAGGAGCCACTCCTCCTCTGGTTCTTCTTCTCCGGCGACGAGAGGAGCCAGTCCTCTGTTTCTTCTTCTCCGGCGACTTTGGGCGATATGTCGAGCTCCACTTCAGCCTCCCACCCCTCATGGACCCAGTATGGTCCACTTCCCATGGAGCGATGTCCTGACTGCCCATGCAGCGCGCCACTGATACGATTGACTTCGAAGGAGGTCAAGAATGGCAACTATGGGCGCGAGTTCGTGAAATGCGAGAGCAAGCCAGAGGGGCAGGTTAGATCTCATGATTTTTCTTTGATTTCTTTTTCTATTTGCTTTTAATTCTTTTTCGATCTGGGATTTAGGGTTCATTTTTTCGATTCAGGTCATGAAGAAATGCACACATTTTGAATGGTCGCATGACTACGTTAAGCGGATTCAATTCAATGGGGCCCCAACCCGGGAGCTCAATTTGCCGTCAGCAACAACGAATTTGGTCTCTGAAAGTGCTGCTCTGACAGTTGGGGATGCAGATCTGAAGGGGGAAATAAATAAGATGAACAAGAATTTGAAGCGGATGATTCAATTGAACAAGCAGACGAATCTGATAGCTTTAGGATTTTATCCCTTTTATTTTTGTGTAGTTGCTCTAGGATTTGGTTACTTGGTGGTCATCACTTGTTAGAGATGTTATTAGTGTGGTGTCATGTGCTCTAGGATTTGGTTAAATCCGTGGATCATGTGCTCTACGATTTGCTTAAATTTGTGGATCATGTGCTCTATGCTCTGTGTTGCTTAATTGTGGATCATGTGCTTTATGCTCTGTGTTGCTTAATTTGTGGATCATGTCAGTTTCGGGTACCCGTCAGTTTCATCAGTTTTGTACACTTTCAGTTTCTTCAGTTTCGTCAGACAACACCGACCGTAGAAGAAAAAAAAACCATAGTTCTAATGCCCAAATTGAAACTAAGCTCTGGTTGGGCCGTCTCATTTAGTTGAGTGTCGAAGGCCCATGCTCTGGCTCTGTTTTTTCCCTTGATTATTACCATGGTAAATCCATTTATTGCCATGCCAAAGAAAAATAGTGCATGATGGTAAATCGAGTTATTGTTGGACTTGCACATGTCAAATTTATTTGTACATATCATGGCAATTTCCTTCTGTATATAGCCTACGGCACAACACTTTCATTTTTTGACATGCGGGTATTATAAACAAGTTTTCGTTACAAGAAAATTATTCTATACACGATTTTTAGTTTTTGTTTTTTTATTAAGAACATGTCAGACTTAATTATGTAGATCATGATATCCATCTGAAACCACGTCTAAAATAAAGTCTGGTGGCACCATTAGCTAGCATATCCATCTAGAGAGCATGTCTAGGCTCGGCTATGGCACCATATCCATCTAGAGAGCTTGTCTACGGCACCATATCCATCGACCGATATCTCACGTAGCAAGCATACATCCATAACATAAAAAGTAGCAACCATAGAACACTTCTTACATAAAACATAGGGTACCCTAAACCATAGCATAGTCCACAAACTATTCAAAAATTAGCTTGTTTCTGTTCATACAATATACGGAATAGGACCACCAACAATTCAAAAAAATTAGCTTTTCTTCTTCTTCTTTTCAACATCAACGTGGCTCATTTTTCTAGCTTTAGTTTCCTTTTTGACACTTCAACTACTCCATTATCCGCGCGTGCGAAAACTTGACCCTACTCTAAATGGGCGAAAACTTGCTGGTTTTCATTGAGGAATTGTCGGGGAAGCTGATCGTGGCCCACGAACACCTATGGGACCTGGGTCCCTTGTGGTTCGGAGGGGGGCGGAGATTGCACAAAGAGCGGATCGAAGCGATGCACACGAGCAGATTTACCCAGCTTCGGATCTCTCCGGAGAGATAACACTCCTACTGCTGCTTTGTGGATTATATTGTGTTCTTGCTAGGGAGCAATGAGAGCTACAAAACCTAGCCTCGAGTGTGGTCTCGATGAGTCGGATGAACTAAGTCGAGATGAACCGAACCTTTCACGCTGCACTTGGGCCTCCTTTTATAGGCACAAGGGGTCACCACATGTGGCAAGTAGACAAGGGTAAGATAGTAAAAAGCAGAGGTTGGTACACCGCTTGTACAAAGGTACAATGATCTATACCTAACTCGACGGCAAGGGACAAGAGTCATAAATGCCCGCCTCGGCCGCCTCAACAGCCTAACAGGGACCGCTGGCGCGCCTCCGCTTGCCACGATGGTAGCTTGTCGCGCCGCTTATCGCTGCTGCCCATCGGCTGCTGCACAGCCCGTCGACACACGTGCTTGGGAATGCCCCATGGCGACATCGCTTGTGGATGAGCCGGAGCGAGATGAAGAGAGATTGTCCGCATGGCGAGCACCTTGCCGCTGCAAGGTTCTTGTCGCGCCGGGAGCTTGTCGCCACTAAGCCTTCCCGCAAGCTCCTCTTGTCGGGGCCTTATTTCCTTCGTGCCTTGAGTGGTTTTCCCGCAAGCTCCTCTTGCGGAGCCTTGATTATTTTGTTCTCGAATGGCTCCACAGAGCCGCGAAGATCTGGATGGTTACTGTGTTAGCCCCGCCACGGGTGCTGCAACTGCCTGCACGAAGTTCGGGTGCTAGGGGTACCCCTACCTAGTACACCGGCAGAGCCCCGGCTCGGCCAAACACGGCGCTAAGCTCATGGGCTGTGCCCAAAAAAAGGCACGGGCACGCGCGGTCCGGATTACGCCATTACTCGCTTGGACCCACCACGCCCCACGAACGCCACGCACCGGACGTGGCGTCGGGGAGATCGGGGCTTTCTTCAATGGAAAAATCGAACGCCTGGCCCCTCTCCTCTTATAAGGGGGAACAGGGCAGGACGCCCACTTGCCCTTGCCGTCACATCGTAAACCCCGCCGCTTCCCTCTTTCTTCTCGAGCCCAAAGAGAGCGATGTTCGCCTCCATTGCTACCGGTGCCACCAACGCCGCCGTCCTCTTCCACCACCTCTCCCCATGGCTCAAGGCCGACAAGGAAAGGGCGGAATCGGCCGAGGCGCAGCGGCTCGCATGGCGCATGGAAGGAGCGGGCCCTTCGATCCCCTCGCTGATAGGAAGGAGCTGTGGAGTTGTATTATCTCTTCCGTCGACGGAGACCCGGCGCACCTGCCAAGACGAGAGTCATCTCCGCCGCCACATCCGAGAAGGTTTCCATCGGGTATCCTTTCTTCGCTTTTCTTCCATCAAGGGCTCTGCCCACCCTTTTCTGAATTCTTCGTGATGTCATGAATACATATGGCCTCCGCCTCCTTGATTTCACCCCCAACGCCGTTTACCTTGGCTGCTGCACACCTCTGCGAGAACTTTGTCGGGTCCACCCAAACGTAGCACTCTTCCGCCATTACTTCATGCCCCAGAGAGAGAGGAGAGCCGCTTGTCAGAGGGATTGTATGGGTCTCTAGGATCGGCAAGAAGGAAGCGATTCTTGACGGAGAGTTGCGAGCAAGTGGGAGGAGGGAGAGCTGACTGGTGTTGGATCTTAGAAGAGGAGCCACAGCCTTTCACCGCCTGCGCCAAACTCCCATAGTTCATGGGTAATGATTGGAGCAACTTGGCGCCGGAGGACGACAAGTTGAAGATTGCCGTGACTAGATTTTATGCCTCCGCAAGGTGGCTTACCGTGGGAGCAGTTGGCGCGATTTTCTTTGCACCGCATTGCGCCTTGCAGGAGAGGAGGAGGCCTGCTTGGGAATTCCAAAATGCGGCGGATATCATGAGGCTGCGCCGGGTCTGAACTGGAATTTTACTACCTTGAGCTGGACGGCATGCTGCGGAGTTGTTCAAACCTGATGCGGATCATCCCGAGTGGTGCATGTTGCCGAGGGAGTCGTGTCCTTGTGCAACAACTCGTCGCTTGACAGCATCCGCGCTGATGATGCTGCCAGCGATTCCCATGGAATCGCTCCAACTTGGCAGAGCCCGCCGACGACGCTGCGTGCAGCAGTTCTTCGACAACTTGGTGGAGGTGCCGATCCGCGCCGACGAAGCGAGACGGCTCACCCGCGACACCACCGATCAGAGATGGCGCGTGACGCCATTAAGGTTGGAGGAGGCGGCAGGCTGCCGCCGCGGGCGTGTTTGGGTTTACCGTCGAGGAAGCGGAGATAGCCGAGGCGGCAAGCCTTGCCGACCGAGAAGAGCTTGCCGTGAGGAGGAACAGCCGAGCCCGACGCCAATCCAGAAGAGCGGCCGGTGGCGCTTCCTCCGCCAAGCAGCAGCCTGCCGCAGGAGGAGCCCGCGCCCCGCCAGACGCCCGCAAGACCGAGAGTGGCGGGCGGCAGACGCTCAACAGCCGCCTCGCCGCCACGCGCTTCCACCATGGCAAGCACTGCTGCCGCTGAAGCGCCTCCGCCGCCACAAAGAACGGAGCGGGTCTTCGAGTCACGGCCCCTGATCCGCCAAGCGTCCGAGGGAATCTTCTCCCCAATTAAATCGCGGCGGAGCGACTTGACCTCTCCGCCTCAGCTCCGAGGAAGAAGAGGAAGAGTAAGATCTTGTCGCTGCTACTTGTAATCCTCCAATTTATCGCTTGATTTTATATCCGACCGGCTTCACTCAACCTTCTCCTTCTTCAGACGCTTAGCTCGAGGGCGTCAAGAGGGCCAAGACCCCGTGGTTGTTGTCTCAGATGATTCCCTGTGGCGCGAGGGGCACGTCTGAACTCCCTTGCCGGACCTGCAACCCTTCAACAGAGCAGCCCCAAAGACAGCCCCCAAACAGTAAGTGTTTGGTTTACTTCTCATGGTTAGGTGTGCTTGGGTGCTTCTCCGTCATCGATATCTGGTTTGTTGAATTTTGTAGGAGCAGAGCAGCCTCATCAGAAGCACCGGAGGTCACTCCCAAGTTCTGCTTGCTTCAACTACGCCATCAAGGGAGAACTCTCCGCCAAGGGAGCGCCTCCGCAAGGAGGCCTCTCCGACAAGGGGAGCTTCCCGACAAGGGCCAGCGCCGACGACCTCCGGCCAGGAGACCGCGCAACAGATCCCATTGCGTAATTTTCTTGTTTGAAAATCTCCTTGATTCTCTTTTCTTCTGTTCTTCTCTTTCGAACATTTGCTTGACTTGTTCTTTCTTCTTCTGACCATCAGATCCATCTACCGGAGATCCGATGGAGACTGAGGCTGCCGGCGAGGAGGACGCTCGCGGCGACAATGTCGACGCCGCCAACATGGAGGAGGAGGCTGGCGCTGACGGGTCCGCCGGTGAGGAGGCCGCCAAGGCTGCTGGCGCAGAGGCTGGGGAGGAATCTGGCGATCGCACTGACGGCCCTGAGGCCGCAGGAGCGCCAGGCGCTGCACCGACCGCCAATCCTCCCGCCACCGATGCCGCACCAGACTCCGAAGAGCCCCAGCCCGGCGCCTATCTAAAGGCCGGCGAGGGTGTCTTTATCAAGCTCCCCTGGGCATCATGCTCCAGGGCACCGGCCGACGGGGAGACCTTCGACGCGGAACTGCTTGCCTCCGCCGGGTTGTAGCTGGTCAATGCTCCGAGCAGCGGCAGCGGTGAGCCTGAGGAGGAGCAGCTGCTAAAGAGGTTGTTGTCGCTCTACCGCGCCCGACAAGCCAAGCTGGAGTCCAGGGAGGCGCTTGTCGCGAGGGCGGAGCTGACTTGGAGAAACGCTGGAAGAGCTCCGCGCGCCAACAAAGAAACTCTCCGGAAATAGCAGAGGTGCGGGAGCAGCTTGTCGAGGAGCGCACGGCCTTCATCTTGGAGAAGGGCGAGGTCGAGGAGCAGCAGAGGCTTGCCGCGAGAAGCTCTTCAAGAAGAAGGTGAGCTGGCGCAGCGAAGATCAACCTCGACAGCTATGAGGAAGATCTCGCCGTCGCGAAAGCAAACGATTACGGGCCACTTCAGGAGGCAAAGGATGCCGCTGCGGCTGCCGAGGCCACCAAGAAGGAATTGAGACGAGGGTGGCTCAGCTGGAGTCCACCTCCGTAAGAGCGCCGAGGAGGTCGCCGGGTTGAGCGAAAGCGAGAAGGACGCCTACACCCTCGGCGAAGGCAAGGTCGCTTCGCCGAAAAGATCAAGGAGATCGATGCCGCCAAGGACTCCAAGGCGGATCTGGAGCTGAAACCGACCACCTTGACGGAGACGTTGAAGGCGCCAAGGAGCGGGAAGCGGGCCTGCTGGAGAAGATCAAGGCCAATGAAGAACTGCTGTCGAATGCTGTGACTACCTGTAATAATTTTAGAGATAGCATAATGCATCGGATGAAGGTCTTGTGGACACCGCCACCGCATTCATAACGAGCTGATGGAGCTGGGATGGTGGATCTTGGGTACTTCACCGATGAGAACCTCCAACCCAGCGTCAAACTCAGCCTGTTCTTCAAGGGCGTCTTGACAGTCTCCGGGCAGACTCGGAGGAGATCCCAAAGCAATCGGGCGGAGGAGTCGCGCCAAGTTTGCGCCGGGCTCTCCAGAAGGTGCTGATGAAAGTGGCCTTCCGCAATCCAGGCATCGATTTCACCAAAGTCCTCAAGTCTCTGCCTTCATCTGCTGATGTTGAAGCGCTCAAGGCCCTTGTCGCACCCATTGTGGACAGGGTGAGCGGAGTCAAGAGGCTCGATGGCGACCGCGTGGACTAGGCCGCCAAGCTTATCTTTCTCTTGTCGCTGTAGATCATGTTTTAGGCGAAAAATCTATTAGATCCGCGACAAATTATCATGTAACATACACTATCTTAGGCAATCGAATGCAATGTTATTTCCTTTACTTGATTTCTCTCTTTGCATGTTTGTGCCCTACGCTTTTAGGGGACTTGTCGGCGCGGGCATCCTTGCTGCGAGCGCTGAGTGCGGAACTTCAGCAGCCTGCTGGCGATGCCGCCTCCGACAAGCAACCTTGTCGCAACTAGTTGCAGCTCACTTAAGTTGTTGAGCGGACTCGAAACAAAGTAAGGGCGCAAACCAGCTACGAGTTGGTTCCTCCGTGCACAGGTTTTCCATACAAAGCACTATCGTTCGAGGAAGATAACTTAAAAATTTAAAAACTGATTGCTCAAACTCTGGCAACTTAGCTTTTTCTGTCATTTGTTTCCCGGCAAGGCAACATTTCCTCGAGCGCCGTTTGGCGGTCCACGTCATTATCTCCTCCTCCCCCCCCCCCCCCCGGTTAACTTGTGGGTGGATGAACCTTCTTCTTGTTTGAGAAGAAAGAAGAGAAAATAAAGTTATGGAGCCTAGTGGCTCGTTATTGCTTACCGGGTGTGGATGCTGCACAAAATGTTAGTAAACACATGCATATAAGATTATGAGAGCATGTATTGAGAAGTTGTGCGCAACACATAGGCTTTATCGATGCACGGGTCTGCGCCTCGCTTTGTACAAAGGATTACATGCAACAGCGGCAAGACTTGTATTAGGTGTGGTTGCTTGAACGGTTCCGCAACCGCACTTTATGGGTAAAACTTGCGAAGATGCTCTATATTCCAGGAATTGCTCATCGAACACCATCTTCGGTCTCAAGGCGGACAGCGCGGGCCTAGTGACTGCGTTCACCCGATAAGGGCCTTCCCACTTCAAGGCCAACTTGTTGGAATTCTTGGCGGACTGAACGCTACCAAGAACAAGGTCGCCTTCCTCGAAGCTTCGGCATTAACTTTGCGGCTATGGTAGCGACGCAAAGCTTGCGGGTAACGAGCAGCTCGTGACAAGAGCCTCAAGACGATCTTCCTCGAGGAGCAGCGCGTCATCTTGTCGCAGCTGCTCTTGCTCAAGCTCATCATAAGTGAGCACTTTCGAGGTGACCCGTGATACGAGTTCCGTGGGGAGAACTGCCTCGCTCCATAGACTAGAGCGAAGGTGTCCGCCGATGGCTCGATTTGGCGTCGCCCCGACGACCAAAGAACCACCGCAGCTCCTCGATCCAGCTTTCTTCCGCACTTGTGCTGCCTGTCGAAAGTTCTGGTCTTGAGTCCCCGCAGCACTTCAGCGCTTGTTCTCTCCGCTTGACTGCTTCTCGGATGAGCAATGAAGCAAAAGCAGATCTTGGCGCCAAGATCTTGGGCGTCTCGCATGAAGGTGCGGCAGGAACTGTGGTGCCGTTGTCGGTGATGATCCGGTTAGAATCCCAAAACGGCAAACAATTGACCAAGAACTTGATCGCTGACCGTGTTGTCACCTTCCTCACTGGTTCCACTTCCGCCACTTTGTGAACTTGTCGATTGCAACGCATAAGTACTCAAAGCCCCCAACAGCTCGGGGAAGGGGCCGAGGATGTCGAGCCCCGGACCGAAAAAGGGCCGTGGATAAAGGGATCGTCTGGAGAGCTTGAGCTGGTTGGTGTATCTGCTTGGAATGGAACTGCACGCTTCACACTTGGTTACTTGTGCAGTTGCATCTCGAGGGCTTCGCCGAAGAAACCTTGCCGGCAAGTGCTCTTGCGCCAATGTGGTGACCACATATGCCTCCATGTATCTCTCGCCAACAGCTTCGCCCATCTTCCCGCAAATACACTTCAATTTCACTCCGTTGAGCCTTCTTCAGATAGGATGTTGTCAACAAACGGATACATACTTGATTGCCGGGCTACTTTTTCCGCTTCTTCTTGCTCTTCGGAAGTTCTCTGTTCAAGGAAATGGACGATTTGTCGCGCATAATGCCGGAGCCTCGTGGCTCGACAACAAGGACTAAAGGCTCATCTACCATCGGGAATATTAGCTTCCACGGCAAGAACACGTGGTTCTGCCGAGTTGATGTTCCCGGCAAGCTTGCCGAGCAAAGCTTGTCGGGAGCATCTGCTTCAACGAAACAAACCGCAAGGTTTGTTTGAGCATACTGCTCCTCGCTGATATTTGCATTGATTTTAGGGACCTTCTTGGCGGCGGCTCCGTGGAGCTCTGCCGAAAGTAGTCGCCGGAAACCAATTTTCTCTTCTTGCTCTGTCTCGTTGATGGTGTTACGGTTGGTGAGTCGCCTTGAGCACAAAAATTCCTGGTTCCACTGGTAACTTAAGTGCGGCACATTTGGAGAGGCCATCGTATATCATTCTCGAGCTCTTGAACGTGTTCCATTTGCGTGCCTTCAAAGTGCTCTTCTAGCTTTCTCACTTCATCGACGAGGCTTCCATCAACGGACTCGATAATCTTTATTTACTTGGCGAACGACAAGTTGCGAGTCCCCTTGACAATGAGCTTCTTGATCCCAAGGTCTACCGGAATCTCGAGACCGCAAGCAAACCTTCATACTCTGCAGTATTATTTGTTGCTTGTTCCTTGGGAAAGTGCATCCGGACTATGTACTTGAGGTGCTCTCCGGTGGGTGCGATAAGCAACATGTTGGCACCGGCGCCTTTGCAGCGAGAAGGCACCATCAAAGTACATCAGCCACTCTTTATTTGCCTCCTTGACGGGATGCTTGTCTCGAATTTCTTCATCTTGCGCTACGCCCACTCGCTATGAATTCTGCCAATGCCCCGCTTTGGATAGTTGAAGTGCTTTCAAACTTGAGGCCAAAGCTTGATGTTCCAAAGCCCACTCGACAATTCTGCCTGTTGCTTCGGATTTTGCAATATCCTCTTCAGCCGAAAGCGAGTGACAACTGTTATATCATGTGCTTGGAAGTAATGGCGCAGCTTTCTCGAGGCCATGAGGAGGCCGAAAAGCAGCTTCGCACACCGTAGTACCTTGACCTCGCCCCAGAAGGGAACCGACAAAGTAGATAGGCGCTGCACCATCTTTTTTCAGATCTTGTCGCAACCTCGCTGATCTGTCCTTGTCGGGACCAGAGCTTGACGGCGAAGCCTCCCCTTGTCGCTGGATGCACCTGCCTTGGTTGCGGCTCATCATCCGCCTCCCTCTCCGCTATTAACGCAGCACTAACCACTTGATTGGTCGCTGCTATATACAGCAGAACTTCTCTTGTGGCTTAGGTGCGACAAGTATTGGAGTGGAGGACAGGTATCTCTTCAAATCTTGCAGCGTAGCCTCCGCTTCAGAGTCCATTTCATTGACCTGCTGCTCAAGATCTTGAAAATGGCGGCGCGCCAGCAGACTTAGAAATAAACTCTTTGAGTGCAGCCACGCAACCGCAAGCCTTCTTACATCCTTGACGCGCTTTGGTGCTTCAATCTGCTCAATGGCCTTGATCTTGTCTGGATTGGCTTCAATTCCCACCGAGACACAAAGAACCCGAGAAGCTTGCCGGAAGGGACTCCAAACACGCACTTCTCGGGTTGAGCTTGAGGTTGATCTTGCGCAGATTTGCAAAAGTCTCATCCAAATCATGAACCGAGTTGCTTTGTCCTTGCTCTTGACCACTATATCATCCATGTAGGCTTCTACATTTCGTGTATTTGTGGCTCAAAGGCATCATGGACTACTCTTGCAAAGGTTGAACCAGCATTCTTCAAACCGAAGGCATCCGTATGAAGCAAAGACATGCCACATGGTGTAATGAATGCGGTTTTCTTCATCTTCTTCGCCATGAAGATCTGATGATATCCTGAATATGCATCAAGAAATGAAAGCAGATCACATCCAGCCGTGGAGTCAACAATCTGGTCGATACGTGGCAAGGGAAATGGGTCTTTGGGACAAGCTTTATTAACATCTCAGTAAAGTCAATACAAAGTCTCCATTTCCCATTGGCCTTATGATACAACTACCGGATTGGCCAACCACGTGGGATGGAGGACTCCTCGACAAGGCTCCGCCGCTTCCAACTTCTTGATTTCTTTCGCTATGAACTCTTGGCGCCCAACTTTGCTGCTTCCTAACTTTTTGTTTGACGGGCGCGTGAGGACAGACAGCTAGGTGGTGCTCAATTACTTTCACAGGAACACCGGGATGTCGATGGTTGCCATGCAAACACATCTACATTCGCCCGCAGAAAGCAACGAGCTCGCCTTCCTATTTAGGGTCAAACGTGGCATCGATGGTGCAGTACCACCGATGCCGCCCTCCTTGGCGGGCACCTTATTGGTCTTCGCGGAGCTGCCATCGCCTTCTTGCACTTGCGGTGGAGCTCGATGGTGCGTCCTCGACGGTAGCGCAGCACCCGAAGAGGTGCGCTTGCCGAGTGGGCATCGAGCTCTTGCGGACTTGGTGGTCTTCTTCTTCCCTCAAGAGCTTCAGCCGCAAGTGGTTTGCTATCTGTCATGCTGCTGCATCCCGTAAATCTTGTCGGCGCGAGATAAGCGCATCCTTCTTGTCGCCATGGATAGAAATGACGCTTATCGGGTCGGGCATCTTGAGTAAGTTGTAAGCATAATGAGAGGCGGCCATGAACTTGGCGAGTCTTTGGGCGGCCAAGTATGCCATTGTAGGCAATGGGAAATCGGCAACGCCAAACGTGACCCTCTCGGTTACGAAGTAGAGCTCGCTGCCAAATGTTACCGCAACGTGATCTTCCCTTTGGGCTTGCTCCTTCTGGGTTGATTCCTTGAAAGTACCAGTCTCTTCGAGCTCATTGTCGTGGATTTGAAGCTTTTGGAGCACCGCAGAGGAGATCAGTTCAGGCCGGCCCGCCGTCAACCAACATCTTTGTGACCTTGAGGTTGCGGATGGTTGGTGAGACCAACATCGGCAAGCACCCGACCGCAGTTATGCGATCGGGGTGATCTTCAATGTCAAAGATGATGGGCGTCTTGGACCACTTCGAGAGGTTTGCGCGACTCTATGGATGGTTCTGCTGCATTAACCTCACGCATCCATTGCTTGAGTTGGCGGTGCGAGGTATGCAGAAGCACCACCGTCAACGCAAAGGACCTCCGCTGCCTTCAAACTCCTGCTCATCAGCTTCATCGCCTTCCATGTCTTCGCCATCTTCATCTTCGTCTTCTTCCTTGTCGCGGCCGCGGGGAGGTCTGTCTCCTTGCCGCTGTTTGGCCTTGCCGCGGCGTCCTCCCCGACCGGATCTCTTCTTACTAGCTGCACCTGCACCTTCCTGGGCCTTCTCCTTGTCTCGCCGCTCGTATTCTGCCTTCTGCAGTTCAACAAGCTGCTCGACTTTTTTGCAGCTTTGGAGATCGTGGCCCTTGGTGCGGTGGATCTTACAGTACTGCTTGTTGGAGCAGTCAAGCTTGTCGGCGGCCGCCACAGCTTGGCGGTCGGTGTCAGCGGCAACCTCCTTGCCGGAGCCGCTAGCCTTAGCCTTGCCGGCGCCACCTCCGCTGCCAGACTGCTCGACAACTAGTACTTCTTGGTTTTTCTTCTTTCTGTTGTTTCGCCGCCGGCTCTTCCTTGTCGGGGCGGTCTCCTCACTGCCGACTCTGCTCCCACATTCTCTCCTCGGGAGTCTTCTTCCTTCTTCAGCGTGCACACTTGTCGGCCATGAGAGCTCGCTAACGTCTTTCACTTTGCACATCGCCATCTCCTCCTCATCCTGCGGTTTCGCACATTCTCGATGAAATGCACCGATTACATGGCAGGGTGGACATCCGGATGTTGTAGTGCACTCGATGAATCTCTGGATGAACTTGCGCAGGACTCTCCTCCTTCGGGCAAGCAGGTGAAGGTCACTCTCCGGCCATGAGGCTTGTGGTCACCGTGAAGGCGCCAAAACTGGTGGCACAAATCCGCCAAGAAGAAATAGAGCTGTCCGGCAAGTGCATGAGCCAAGACCGACGCTTGGCTTGAGTACCAGAGGGAAATAGTTGGCGAGGATCTTGTCGTCTCGTCCCCCCGCAGCCTGTACCGCGATGGTGTAGATGCTGAGGAACTCCGATGGGTGTGTCCTGCCATCATATTTCTCCGGCACATCTGGCTTGAAGTTTTTCTTGTCGGGCCACCGGACTTGCCGCAGCTCACGAGTTAACGCAGCGCAACCTACCGCGTACGGCAAGTCGCCTGTTTCCCCTGGCGCATGCATATCGACAGTGGGCCCGGCGCGCTGGTCGGATTGACGACGCGCTTCTCTTCGGTGCTCGATACGGGTTCGAGCGTCTTCTTCTTGCCGTTCTCGAAGAACTTGGCGCTAGTCACAACGAGCTCGCGGATCCGACGACGCTGTGGAGTCGCTGTCGAGGTGGATCCGGCGAGTCGGCGATCTTGGCCTTCGGGAAGGGGAGTGTACGGTGCCTGACCCCCGCAAGTCTCGTCGCCATCGGCTCGTGCCTTGTCGCCTTGCCGTGGCTGCGAGGCGCTTGGTTGCCGCGGGACGTCGCCGTTGGCAAAGCCGATGAGACTCTGAATTGTGGCCCTCCATTCGTCGACCTTGTCGGCCGTTGGAGGATAGTCTAGAAGTAGCTGAGCTCTTGCCAAAGCTTCTGCTTGTGTGGTGGGTGGCAATGGCGTGCGTGGCGAGGAACGGATGTGCTCGGACTCTAACCAAGTTAGGAGAGCAGCATCCGCCTAAGCGACTGCGTACCCGCTTCGTCATCGGCATGCCGTTGTGCATGCGGGTCTCGAGGGCCTCGGATCCTCCTGCTTGGCCTTGATCCAACGAGCGTATGGTGCCGCGAGCATCATGACGCTGTCGGTCCCGCGCCTCTCGAGAAGGATGCGGTGCGACTCGGACGCCGACGCCAAGGCTGCCTTGTCCTTGGACTGGCGGCGTTGTGGGCTCTCGACGACGCCCGTTCCTCCGCTACAGCGTTCCCCACCACCGACAGCTCCGGTGGTGGTGGGTTCGACAGCGACGGCTCTGCTGCTGCCAAGACTTCTTCTTCGCGCCATGTTGAAGAAGATGATGATGAAGTTGCTCGTGTGACCGCTGGATCAGGTTCACACAGCCTCGACGCCCTACCGGGCGCGCCAAAGATGTCGGGAAGTCGATCGTGGCCCACGAACACCTATGGGACCTGGGTCCCTTGTGGTTCGGAGGGGGCGGAGATTGCACAAAGAGCGGATCGAGCGATGCACACGAGCAGATTTACCCAGCTCGAGCTCTCCTGAGAGATAACACTCCTACTGCTGCTTTGTGGATTATATTGTGTTCTTGCTAGGGAGCAATGGGAGCTACAAACCTAGCCCGAGTGTGGTCTCGTATGAGTCGGATGAACTAAGTCGAGCTGAACCGAACCCTTTCTCGCTGCACTTGGGCCTCCTTTTATAGGCACAAGGGGTCACCACATGTGGCAAGTAGACAAGGGTAAGATAGTAAAACAGAGGTTGGTACACCGCTTTGTACAAAGGTAAATGATCTATACCTAACTCGACGGCAAGGGACAAGAGTCATAAATGCCCGCCTCTCGGCCGCTGAAACAGTCTAACAGGACCGCTGGCGCGCCTCCGTTTGCCACGATGGTAGCTTGTCGGCGCCGCTTATCGCTGCTCCTCACTGGCTGCACAGCCCGTCGACACGCGTGCTTGGGAATGCCCCATGGCGACATCGCTTATGGATGAGCTGGAGCGGAGATGAAGAGAGGTTGCTGCCTTGGCGAGCACCTTGCCGCGGCAAGGTTCTTGTCGCTTCGGGGCTTGTCGCTCACCAAGCCTTCCCGCAAGCTCCTCTTGCCGGGGCCTTATTTCCTTCGTGCCTCGAGTGGCCTTCCGGCAAGCTCCTCTTGCCGGGGCCTTGATTATTTTGTTCTCGAATGGGTCCACAAGAGCCGCGGAAGATCTGGATGGTTACCAGGCCAGCCCTGCCACGGGGTGCTGCAACTGCCCGTGCACGAGTTCGGGGTGCTAGGGGTACCCCTACTCTAGTACACCGACAGGAATACTCAATCATTGATTGATTTAGCAGAAGGGCTCGTGTACGGCACCATATCCATCTAGCGATTTATCTCACATCAAATAAGATAAAAATAGCAAGAAAAAACAGTGATAACCAACGACATCTCAAATAAGGGTAGCAAGCATAACAAAGTTCTTAGGGGATAACACGATAGAGACTAAAAGTTCATGGTACAACCAACGACATAATTAAGATAGAAATATATAAAAGATAAAAAGCCCTAACACTCTAGGGCAAGGCAAGCTCATGATCGAGACCGGGACTTCACCACCATCTTCACTGCGCCTTCTCTTTACTGCTCCCTCTCCACGTCGTCCTGGCCGATGTAGTAGGGGAGGCTGTGCATACCATCGCGGGTGGGGAAGATGCAGTTGAAGTTTGTGAAGATGTTGTGGGTTGTGAATGCGATGAATTCGCATCCACACTAAAACACCTTGCCGAGGAGGTAGTAGGCATCAAATCTGTTGGTGAAGGTGACGGTGAGCCCTATCGGCGCAGTCCTAGAGTTTGGATGCACTTCCTCCAGTCGGAACATCACCAGCGAGCCCGTCGGGAGGTGGGCGAAGCCCGCACGGAGGAACCACTTGGCAAACCCCCTTTGTAACGCACCGGATTCGATGCGCCAGGTGTCTGCTAGTTATTCGCAGTCGTTGCCATGTCATGTGCTTGCGTGTTGCACTTTGCCATGTCATCATATGCATTTCATATCATGTCATCATGTGCATTTCATTTCGCATACGTGTTCGTCTCATGCATCCGAGCATTTTCCCCGTTGTCCGTTTTGCAATCCGGCACTACTATGTCTCCCGGCGCCCCCTTTTACCTCTTTTTCGTGTGCGGGTGTTAAACGTTCTCGGAATGGACCGAGGTTTGTCAAGTGGCCTTGGTATAGCACCGGTAGACCGCCTGTCAAGTTTCGGATCATTTGGAGGTCGTTTGGTACTCCAACGGTTAACCGGGTAACCGCAAAGCCCTCTTTGAGTTGCAGCCCAACACCCTTCCAAAGTGGCCCAAAACCCACCAAACTCCCCTCCATGCTCTCGGTCGTTCGATCACGATCGTGTGGCCGAAAACCGCACCTCATTTGGACTCTCCTAGCTCCCTCTACCTATATAAACACCCCCCCCCCTCCAAAAATCGCAGTCCAAATCCCCGAAACCCTAAAAATCGTCCTCAGCTCACGGACATGTCCGCCGCCACGACGAAACCGCCACCGCCAGCTGCTTAATCGCCCAGCGCACGTGGCGAAGTCACCTTCCTCCGCCGCCGCTGCCCGCGAGCCCATCGCGAGCCAAGACGGGTCTCGCGCCACCGCCCGCCTGCGCCTCGCGCCGCCTCTCGCTCTCGCCGGTGGTCGCCGCCGCCGGCAGCGCCGTCCGTCGCCGCCGCCCGCCATGCTGGGGCGCCCGAGCCCGGCGCCATGGCCGCCCTACCGCCCGCGCCGCCGTGCTTTCGGTCGCCGCCCGCCCGCCGCCGTTCGCCCGCGGCTCGGCCCGGCCGCCGCCCCTCGCCCGGCCGGCCTCGCCAAGGCCGCCGGCGACCTCCTCCGCCTCCCGGCGCCGGATCCGGTCAGATCCGGGCGGATCCGGCCGCCCCGGACCTTCCCGACCTCCTCCCCGTCCAACTCCGGCAGCCGCGCCGCACGTCTCCGGCGAACCTCGTTATCTGCGCCACGGTTGACTTCCCCCCCTCCATTTTCTGCTAAGTCCCCGGATAGTTGCATATTTTTAGCCATTTTCATCATGCCATAACTCTGCATCCGTTGCTCCGTTTCGTGCGTGTAATATGTCAAAATGTTCGCCTCGATGAGTAGATCATTTCATTCCATTGAATCATTTTCATTTGAGCTCATCTTGATGCCCGAAATGCTGTTGGAAGAGGGCTATGTGATGTTAGTTTCTGTTTCTTAACAGAACATGCACTTTTGTCATTTTTGCCATGATTGATGTGTGCACCCTATGGACTTGAGTCCTACATGTGTTTTTTAATATGCCATGCCATATTTACAGGAGTGTATGCCATGTATTTTTGTGATCTCTGTGGTGACTAGCACAAGCATGCAAACTAGGCTTCATGATGTTGCTGATTTCAGCCCCTGTTCTGCAGATATTTTTATGCCATGTTAACTTGATGATACAGAGAGATCCATGCTTATTTTGAGATACTTCAGTAAGGATGTTTTGTTCTACATGTCTTGCTCTATCCATCCATGCCCTTGTTTGCAATTATGGAGTGCCATAGCTTGAGTCAATCGAGCTCTACTTTTGCTATAAAATGTTTCCTGGCAGGTTGTTTACATGTTATTCAATTTTGCCAAGGTTGTTGTAGTTGATCCGTGTATGCTATGATGTTGTTCTTGCCATGTATAGCTTCTATGCCATGCCTTCTTACTGTTGGTTGCCTTGCCATGTCATGTATTGCTCTGTGGTGAGTGATTCAAGCTCACCAACATGCCTACTTATTGTTGTTCCTGCCATGTATGAATCTGAAATATAACTTGCTATGTTTACATGGGTGCCATCATATCTTCTGATCCTTTTTGGCTTATGGTCAGTAAGGGACTTTTGTTATATGCTTTAGTAGATTCATGCCATGCCTTTGTTTGCCATGATAAGTTCCTGTAACATGTTGTTTGATAGCTCTAAACATTGCAACTTTGATGTTATTTTCGCAAAGTCTAAACTGTTATTATTTGCAATCTTGCCATGTCATTTTGAGCATGTTCTAGTGATTTCTGGAGATAGCTCAGTGTTCATGTTTTGTCATGCTTTACCTCTACATCATACCCATGCCTTTTATTCTCATGTTAAGGTGTTGTAGCTTGTTGTTTTGATGCTTGCAATATGCCTACTTGCTGTTTTGGACAGATTGTTGCTATAACTTGTTTCATGTGTATGTGTTGAACCGTTGCTCCGTTTTGAGTGTGCTCTATATGAAACTTGCTTGATTTTGCATGTAGTTTCATATTATCATGTTGCATCCATGTTTTGAGGTCTTTGTTTGATGTTTGTATGCATTTTGGATCAATGCCATGCTTATCTTGTTTTGCTCATATCTTCTAGGCCGTAGCTCCAAATCTAATGAACTTTATATGTAACTTGACTAGAATTTCGTGTAGATCATCGTGGTGCATCTTAAATTGCTGTTTAACAACTTGAACATAAGGTTTATTCAGATCTGGACCAATTTCGAAATTTGCATATGAGGACTTACCGGAATTGTTCTATGTTGTTCCGGCCTCATTTAAACTTGCTTTGATGTGTTGTTCTTGTTTGCATCATCTCTTGCCATGAGTAGCCTCATCTAGCTTTGTCATGCATCATGCTTGTTTGTGCATCATGCCTTGTTCATGTGTGGTGTGTTTACTATGTTGTGTGCTTCTTCTTGTTAGTTCCTGTTTCGTTGCGATCGTGAGGATTCGTTCGTCTACGCTTGGTTCGGCTTCATCCGTTCGTCTTCTTCATGGACTCGTTCTTCTTCCTAGCGAGATTTCAGGCAAGATGACCGCTACCCTGGATCTCACTACTATCATTGCTATGCTAGTTGATTCGCTCTTTCGCTATGCTGCGCTACCTATCACTTGCTGCTCAAGCCCCCCTATTTGCCATGTCAGCCTCTAACCTTTTGCACCCTTCCTAGCAAACCGTTGTTTGGCTATGTTACCGCTTTGCTCAGCCCCTCTTATAGCGTTGTTAGTTGCAGGTGAAGATGAAGTTTGTTCCTTGTTGGAACATGGAGATGTTGTTCCTTGTTGGAACATGTTTACTTGTTGGGATATCACAATATATCTTATTTAATTAATGCATCTATATACTTGGTAAAGGGTGGAAGGCTCGGCCTTATGCCTGGTGTTTTGTTCCACTCTTGCCGCCCTAGTTTCCGTCATATCGGTATTATGTTCCCGGATTTTGCGTCCCTAACGCGGTCGGGTGATTTATGGGACCCCTTGACAGTTCGCTTTGAATAAGACTCCTCCAAAGAAGGCCCAACATTGGTTTTACCATTTGCCTCACCTAGCCCTTTTTCCCTTGGGTTTCGGAGCCCAAGGGTCATCTTATTTTACCCCGGGCCGTGCTCGTCGTGAGTGCTGGTCCAAACTATCGACCGCCGGTGTACCAGGCAACTCGGGTTCGCCTACGGAAGTTTGGACAATCCGGTGTGCCACGAGACCGAGATATGTGCAGCTCCTATCAGGATTTGTCGGCACATCCGGCGGCTTTGCTGGTCTTGTTTTATTCTTTGTCGAAATGTCTTGTAGCCGGATTCGAGACTGATCGGGTCTTCCGGGAGAAGGAATATCCTTCGTTGATCGCGAGAGCTTATCATGGGCTAAGTTGGGACACCCTGCAGGGTTTGAACTTTCAAAGCCGTGCCCGCGGTTATGTGGCGAGATGGGAATTTGTTAATATCCGGTTGTAGTAAACTTGAAGCAAACTCTTCTAAAATACACCAACCGTGTGCATAACCGTGAGTGTCTCTTTTCGGGTTGATCGAGAGGAGAACACGGTTTCGGGTTATGTCGGCGTAAGTAGGAGTTCAGGATCACTTCTTGATCATTACTAGTTGACGACCGTTCCTTTGTTTCTCTTCTCGCTCTCATTTGCGTATGTTAGCCACCATATATGCTTAGTCGCTGCTGCAACCTCACCACTTTACCCTTCCTTTCCCTTTAAGCTTTGCTAGTCTTGATACCCATGGTAGATTGCTTCTGAGTCCTCGTGGCTCACAGACTACTACATCACCGATTGCAGGTTCAGGTTTGCGATGATCATGGCGCGAGAGCGATGTTTGCTTGTATTGGAGTTCTTCTTACGCTTCTTCTTGATCGGGGATAGGTTCGGTCGGCAGCTTTGGGCTAGCAGGGTGGATGTCGTTTGAGCTTCATTTATGTTTCATCCGTAGTCGGATGTTGATCTTGTATATGATGTTGATGTATTCTTGTGGCATTTGTGCCTTATGTATGTATCCCCATCTATTATGTAATGTTGATGTAATGATATCCTCCTTGCAAAGCGTTTCAATATCTGGTCTATCCTTGGTGGGACCGTCGAGTTCCTTTTGGATAGGGTCGCATATTGGGCGTGATAAGTTGGTATCAGAGCCTCGACCGACAGTAGGAGCCCCCTTGATTGATCGTGTAGTTTGGCCGTTGTCGAGTCTAGAAGAAAACTATTTTCGGAGTCTAGTTATATCGGAGAGTAGGAATTCTTTTTACTCCTCTGCCCCTCGTCGCTCTGGTAAGGAATCTTGACGTACGTGTTTTGAACTACTCCTCATCTCATTCAAAATTTTCTTTAGGATCACGCAGTTGGTTTTCCGGTAGTTGTTCCTCAGCTCTTTTTATCCGGTGCATTTCTCGTCAAGTTGACTCGACCATCTTCATCTTTGAGTTCAATCCTCAGTTCTTCCTCCGACGTCGTTGTTTTTTCTTGTCCAAAGTTGTCCTTGTTTTTCCCACCCGCCCTCCCTTCTTCTTCTCGGGACCGGAGTCCGCAACTGAGTATCCATCCTACTCGTGCGAAGTCTTTGCTTTCTTTCCTCAACGATTTCAATCGGTGTTTTTCTCTTCAAGATATTCGTCGGTTTCCCCTTCCAGGTTGTCTTTGTTTTCCCGCCCTTCCACCCTATTATTCCCGGAGTTCGAGTTTCTTCCGACCATCTATTTCATTCGCACGGAGCCTCTTCAGTCCTTCGTCAATTATTTCAACCGGTGGTTTCTCGTCTAGTTCGTCATTCTTCATCTCTTTCTTTTCCGGTGGATTCAATTCAAGTTTTTCGGGTTGATCATATTCTTTTCCTCGTCTCAAATATTTCCCTTCGCTCGTTCGCCTCTCGCCAGTTTATCCTTCCGGAGTGTTCAAGTCATCTCAGGAGATTCGTCTGTGTTCCAATTAATTCGAGGTTGTCACCTCATTCAAATATTTCAATTGTTCTGGTGCATCATCTATCTATTCAACATCCTTTTTCAATGGTGTTATCTCTTCAGTGGGCCCTAACCCACATGTCTTTTCCCAGGATCTTACCTGACTCTTCTATTTCCCCGGAGCTATTCTCAATTCTTTTCTTTTGTGACGTAAGAATGGATTCCATCAGTCACATGCCTTCTCCAAGATCGCTTTCTAATTCTTTTCATTATTGGCTCAACCTCTTCGCTTGTCGTTCCCCCGGAGTGCCTTAACAATTTTGGTGGAGTTTCTCGTCGTCATTTGAAGACCGTCGTAGATTTTTTTCCTCTAAATCTTGTCCGTTCTCCCGGAGATTCATGGTGCTAGCTCGATGTTATCCTATCTAATTGTTTCCAGTCGAGCAATTCTTTTCATCCATCCGGAGTATTTCAGGAGTTGTTTTTGCCGTCTCGATCACCCGGAGGCCATCTTTTCGGAAGATTTCTTCGTTCTAAGTTTTCAGAGTCGTTCTCCAATTATTCTATATCCGTGCGCCTTCGTTTGTCTCAATATTCTCCCGGTGCTTCGTTCAAGTGTTCTTTAATCAGCTCATGATCTCCTTGTTCTTTTGCATCTAAATCCCCTCGAGCATATTTGGTCTTATAATTCTTCCCGGTGATTTATTCCCTTTCATCAGTCATGTCCGAATTCTTACGGTGGTTCTTTCAGATTCGTTTCCTCTGTTATCATTTTAATTCATTCGTTCTTTCCAATCCTACCGGTGGTTCATGAAGACCTTCTCAAGTTCGTGATATGTCACTTCTCAATTCTTTTTCAAGAAGAATAAGTAGTATGAAAAATCCACTGCTTGTCATCAATTTAATTTGATGAAGGATAAGCATACAATAAATCTTATTCTTGTTTCATCATCGTCAAGTAATCCTTTCCTTTGGAGTTTGTTCTTGATGAATAAATTCTACTTCCAAGTGTTTTCATCTTTTCTTATCCGGAGTTCAGTTTCCTCGGCCATTTTGTTGGAACCTCCATCTAAATCATCGCAATGCTCATCTTATTCTTTCATCCTTCATTTCTATCTCATCATCTTTTGCTACCGGAGTTCTTCATGGTGGTCCTTCATGATTTAAATCATTCTTCAAGAGTTCATCAAGATTTTGTTGGTGGAGTTCAAGTATCTTTTCTTTTCGCATCTCGAAGTGCATTTAATTCTCCGTATTCATTTGAAGTGGAGATTTGCATTTCTTCGTTCTTCTCAGCTATCCAATCATTTCTGTTTGTGGTCGGTTATCACCTCATTAATTTCGAGATGTTTTCCATAAGTCCACAACAAGCTTATTCTTTCGTGGTTGATTTTCTCAACAACTCCATTCAATCCTTCTAAATTCTTTTCTTTCAATTCTTTCCGGAGGTTTTGTGTCATGTCTTCATCAAGTATCATTCCATCCTTTCAAGTTCGTGTTCTATCCTTCCATTTTCAGTCGGAGTGCTACCTAAATCGTTTCAGTCTTATTCGTTTCTTTTATCATTCTAACCACTCCGGTTAGAACGAGTGGTTTCATAGTCTATCTGATTCCGTGAGCTTTCGATTCTCGTCATTCTCGTCGTTCCTCTCTTCTTCTCGAGTGCTCTCGATTCTTTGCTTCTTCTCTTGAGTTCTTGTTTCACATCACCCTTTTTCCCTTCCGTCTCGGTCCTAAGATCTCGGGACGAGATCTCTTGTTAGTGGAGGAGTGTTGTAACGCCCCGGATTCGATCGCGCCTGTGTCCGCGATTATTCGCCGTCGTTGCCATGTCATGTGCTTGCGTGTTGCACTTTGCCATGTCATCATATGCATTTCATATCATGTCATCATGTGCATTTCATTTCTCATACGTGTTCGTCTCATGCATCCGAGCATTTTCCCCGTTGTCCGTTTTGCAATCCGGCACTCCTATGTCTCCCGGCGCCCCCTTTTACCTCTTTTTCGTGTATGCGGGTGTTAAACGTTCTCGGAATGGACCGAGGTTTGTCAAGCGGCCTTGGTATAGCACCGTGACCGCTTGTCAAGTTTCGGATCATTTGGAGTCGTTTGGTACTCAACAGTTAACAGGTAACCGCAAAGCCCTCTTTGAGTTGCAGCCCAACACCCTTCCAAAGTGGCCCAAAACCCACCAAACTCCCCTCCATGCTCTCGGTCGTTCGATCACGATCGTGTGGCCGAAAACCGCACCTCATTTGGACTCTCCTAGCTCCCTCTACCTATATAAACACCTCCCCCTCCAAAAATCGCAGTCCAAATCCCCCGAAACCCAAAAATCGTCCCTGCGCTCACCGGACATGTCCGCCGCCACCGGACGAAACCGCCACCCGCCGCCGCTTGTCGCCATAGCGCCACGTGGCGAAGTCGCCGTCTCTTCGCCAAGGCGGCCTTGGCCATCGCGCGGCCCCAGCGAACCTCGCGCCACCGCCCGCCGCCGGCAGCGCCTCTGCCGGGATCCCAGCGCGCCGTCTCCTCGTCTCCGCCGGTGGTCGTCGCCGCCGGCGCGCCCGTCCGCCGCCGCCGCCCGTCGCGGGCCGCCGCCGACCCGCCGCCGTCGTGCTCGATCGCCGCCCGCCCCGCCGCCGTTCGCCGCGGCTCGGCCGACGCCGCCTCCTCGCCCGGCCGGCCTCGCCTCGCGCCGCCCGGCGACCTCCTCCGCCTCCGGCGCGGATCCGGTCGGATCCGGCGGATCCGCCGCCCGGACCTTCCCGACCTCCTCCCGTCCAACACGGCAGCCAGCCAGCACATCTCCGGCGAACCTCGTTATCCGCGCCACGGTTGACTCCCCCCTCCATTTTCTGCGAAGTCCCCGGATAGTTGCATATTTTTAGCCAATTTCATCATGCCATAACTCTGCATCCGTTGCTCCGTTTCGTGCGTGTAATATGTCAAAATGTTCGTCTCGATGAGTAGATCATTTCATTCCATTGCATCATTTTCATTTGAGCTCATCTTGGTGCCCGAAATGCTGTTGGAAGAGGGCTATGTGATGTTAGTTTCTGTTTCTTAACAGAACATGCACTTTGTCATTTTTGCCATGATTGATGTGTGCACCCTATGGACTTGAGTCCTACATGTGTTTTGTAATATGCCATGCCATCTTTACAGGATTGTATGCCATGTATTTTTGTGATCTCTGTGGTGACTAGCACAAGCATGCAAACTAGGCTTCATGATGTTGCTGATTTCAGCCCCTGTTCTGCTGATATTTTTATGCCATGTTAACTTGATGATACAGAGAGATCCATGCTTATTTTGAGATACTTCAGTAAAGATGTTTTGTTCTACATGTCTTTCTCTATCCATCCATGCCCTTGTTTGCAATTATGGAGTGACATAGCTTGAGTCAATCGAGCTCTACTTTTGCTATAAAATGTTTCCTGGCAGGTTGTTTACGTGTTGTTCAATTTTGCCAAGGTTGTTGTAGTTGATCCGTGTATGCTATGATGTTGTGCTTGCCATGTATAGCTTCTATGCCATGCCTTCTTACTGTTGGTTGCCTTGCCATGTCATGTATTGCTCTGTGGTGAGTGATTCAAGCTCACCAACATGCCTACTTATTGTTGTTCCTGCTATGTATGAATCTGCAATATAACTTGCTATGTTTACATGGGTGCCATCATATCTTTTGATCCTTTTTGGCTTATGGTCAGTAAGGGACTTTTGTTATATGCTTTGAGTAGATTCATGCCATGCCTTTGTTTACCATGATAAGTTCCTGTAACATGTTGTTTGATAGCTCTAAACATTGCAACCTGATGTTATTTTCTGCAAAGTCTGAAACTGTTATTATTTGCAATCTTGCCATGTCATTTTGAGCATGTTCTAGTGATTTCTGGAGATAGCTCAGTGTTCATGTTTTGTCATGCTTTACCTGTACATCATACCCATGCCTTTTGTTCTCATGTTAAGGTGATGTAGCTTGTTGTTTTGATGCTTGCAATATGCCTACTTGCTGTTCTGGACAGATTGTTGCTATAACTTGTTTCATGTGTGTGTTGAACCGTTGCTCCGTTTTGAGTGTGCTCAATATGAAACTTGCTTGATTTTTCATTTAGTTTCATATTATCATGTTGCATCCATGTTTCGAGGTGTTTGTTTGATGTTTGTATGCATTTTGCATCAATGACATGCTTATCTTGTTTTGCTCATATCTTCTAGGCCGTAGCTCCAAATCTAATGAACTTTATATGTAACATGACTAGAATTTCGTGTAGATCATCGTGGTGCATCTTAAATTGCTGTTTAACAACTTGAACATAAGGTTTATTCAGATCTGGACCAATTTCGAAATTTGCATATGAGGACTTACCGGAATTGTTCTATGTTGTTCCCGGCCTCATTTAAACTTGCTTTGATGTGTTGTTCTTGTTTGCATCATCTCTTGCCATGAGTCGCCTCATCTAGCTTTGTCATGCATCATGCTTGTTTGTGCATCATGCCTTGTTCATGTGTGGTGTGTTTTCTATGTTGTGTGCTTCTTCTTGTTAGTTCCTCTTTCGTTGCGATCGTGAGGATTCGTTCGTCTACGTTTGGTTCGCCTTCATCCGTTCGTCTTCTTCATGGACTCGTTCTTCTTCCTAGCGGGATTTCAGGCAAGATGACCGCTACCATGGATCTCACTACTATCATTGCTATGCTAGTTGATTCGCTCTTTTGCTGTGCTGCGCTACCTATCACTTGCTGCTCAAGCCCCCCTATTTTCCATGTCAGCCTCTAACCTTTTGCACCCTTCCTAGCAAACCATTGTTTGGCTATGTTACCGCTTTGCTCAGCCCCTCTTATAGCGTTGTTAGTTGCAGGTGAAGATGAAGTTTGTTCTTTGTTGGAACATGGAGATGTTGTTCCTTGTTGGAACATGTTTACTTGTTGGGATATCACAATATATCTTATTTAATTAATGCATCTATATACTTGGTAAAGGGTGGAAGGCTCGGCCTTATGCCTGGTGTTTTGTTCCACTCTTGCCGCCCTAGTTTCCGTCATATCGGTATTATGTTCCCGGATTTTGCGTCCCTAACGCGGTCGGGTGATTTATGGGACCCCTTGACAGTTCGCTTTGAATAAGACTCCTTCAAAGAAGGCCCAACATTGGTTTTACCATTTGCCTCACCTAGCCCTTTTTCCCTTGGGTTTCGGAGCCCAAGGGTCATCTTATTACCCCCGGCCGTGCTCGTCGTGAGTGCTGGTCCAAACTATCGACCGCCGGTGGCCACCAGGCAACTCTGGGTTCGCCTACCGGAAGTTTGGACAATCCGGTGTGCCACGAGACCGAGATATGTGCAGCTCCTATCGATTTGTCGGCACATCCGGCGGCTTTGCTGGTCTTGTTTTATTGTTTGTCGAAATGTCTTGTAGCCGGGATTCCGAGACTGATCGGGTCTTCCCGGGGAGAAGGAATATCCTTCGTTGATCGCGAGAGCTTATCATGGGCTAAGTTGGGACACCCCTGTAGGGTTTGAACTTTCGAAAGCCGTGCCCGCGGTTATGTGAAATATGGGAATTTGTTAATATCCGGTTGTAGTAAACTTGAAGCAAACTCTTCTAAAATACACCAACCGTGTGCGTAACCGTGAGTGTCTCTTTTCGGGGTTGATCGAGAGTTAAACACGGTTTCTGGGTTATGTCTGACGTAAGTAGGAGTTCAGGATCACTTCTTGATCATTACTAGTTGACGACCGTTCCTTTGTTTCTCTTCTCGCTCTCATTTGCGTATGTTAGCCACCATATATGCTTAGTCGCTGCTGCAACCTCACCACTTTACCCCTTCCTTTCCCTTTAAGCTTTGCTAGTCTTGATACCCATGGTAATGGGATTGCTGAGTCCTCGTGGCTCACAGATTACTACATCACCAGTTGCAGGTTCAGGTTTGCGATGACCATGACGCGAGAGCGATGTTTGCTTGTATTGGAATTCTTCTTCTGCTTCTTCTTCGATCAGGGGATAGGCTCCAGGTCGGCAGCCTGGGCTAGCAGGGTGGATGTCGTTTGAGCTTCTGTTTATGTTTCATCCGTAGTCGGATGTTGATCTTGTATATGATGTTGATGTATTCTTGTGGCATTTGTGCCTTATGTATGTATCCCCATCTATTATGTAATGTTGATGTAATGATATCCACCTTGCAAAAGCGTTTCAATATGCGGGTCTATCCTTGGTGGGGTCGAGTTCCTTTTGGATAGGGTCGCATATTGGGCGTGATACCCTTGCACCCCTCCAGCGTGAGATCGCCCACACGCGGAGTGTCCTCTCCATGATGATGCCGGCCGGATACCGTCTCTCTGGCACGATCGGTGGGAGCTCGAAGATGGGGCCGTTGTACTGCATCCTCGCCTCGCTTTGAGAGTGCTCTAGGTTTGGGTTAAGAAGAGAAGGGGGCGGCACAAATGGATGTGTGGAGAATAGGTGGAGGGGTGGTGGTTTAAATAGGGAAAGGGGAAGGGAAGGGGAGTGGCATCGGCCGCACTTTGGATTTGCTACGTTCAAACGAGCCGCGTCGATCGATATGCCACTTTAATTGCCAACAGGTTTTAATTGCCACGTTGAATAGATGCGAGTGGATCAAAAAGTGTGAAACAATGCTCTACATCAAGGAGACACACGTGGGAGATGATACGAACCAACGGCAGCAACCGTCCATGCGTCCGTGGCGGCTCGCGTGAAAATGAGGCCGGCCAGCGTCCGTGGCGGCTCGCGTGAAAAAGAGGCCGGTCAGCGCATCATGGCGGCGGGAGGCGGCGCATGCAAGTAGGCTAGCTACGTGCATGCATGCAGGCTAGCTGGACATGTCGTGCATGCATAATAGGCTTCTGTCGTTGCGACGCGCGCACGGCCCAAGTCTAACCACGGCCCAACGGGCTAACCGTGGCACTGTCCGCCGTGACCCCACTCATCAGGTCCAACGGGCGACACAGTCGGCGCGGCCCCATTCGTCAGAGTTAACGGTCAAAGCACCGACCCAACAACATCCACCGTTTATGACCAGTTCTGAGGGTTTCGAGCAAGGGAGTAGGAAAAGTGAGCAAAAGTTAAGAGCATGGGGATGAATGAGTATGGCTAAGGAACCAGGGGCACAGATGTAAAAATCCCTATATATTAATGCTATGGTTGGGTTTTACCTTCATGAACGTTAGTAGTTGCGGATGCTTGCTAATAGTTCCAATCATAAGTGCATGGAATTCCAAGTCAGGGATGACATGCTAGTAGTGGCCTCTCCCACATAAAATTTGCTATCGGTCTAGTAAAGTAGTCAATTGCTTAGGGACAATTTCGCAACTCCTACCACCACTTTTCCACACTCGCTATACTAACTTTATTGTGTCTTTATCTAAACAGCCCCCACTTTTTATTTATGTGTTCTTTATTATCTTGCAAACATATCTTGTTACACCTACAAAGTACTTCTAGTTTCATACTTGTTCTAGGTAAAGCGAACGTTAAGCGTGCGTAGAGTTGTATCGGTGGTCGATAGAACTTGAGGGAATATTTGTTCTACCTTTAGCTTCTCGTTGGGTTCGACACTCTTACTTATCGAAAGAGGCTACAATTGATCCCCTATACTTGTGGGTTATCAAACCTCGGTTGGGGGGGCATGCATTCATAGCTTAGGAATCCCTTCGTGCCGACACGAGGGAGGGGGGGCTGCTAGCTCTACTTCACACTTTTCTAGGTGAACCTCGGTTGGGGGCATGCATTCATAGCTTAGGATTCCCTTCGTGCCGACACGAGGGAGGGGGGCTGCTAGCTACTTCGCACTTTGCTACGGTGAACCTCGGTTGGGGGGCATGCATTCATAGCTTAGGATTCCGTTCGTGCTGACACGAGGGAGGAGGGGGGCTGCTAGCTACTTCGCACTTTTCTAGGTGAACCTCGGTTGAGGGGGAGGGGGCATGCATTCATAGCTTAGGATTCCCTTCATGCCGACACGAGGGGGGGTGGGGGCAAGCAATACTGTGCGCTTTGCGAGAGAGGTGCCACATCGAAGTTGCATTTGGTATTTGAAAATTAAACCACCATTTTGATATATAAATTTGGCCCACATGCAAGTGTGTTCGTGTTCTAACCCTATCCCACGTCATTTTTTGCCAAATTTATGAACATTATACAAGTCGGATCATGCAACAGACATGGTTCACTCAAACTAACTGTGTGCCACGCCGGTGCACCTGTCACGAACACATCCGCATAGTACATTGGGCTCCATGAGGCTCCCCCTCTCAAAAATATCTGCCCGCCTCGAGGGTTTTTATGTTTCATAACACACGGTTGTTATCTCCGGACCGTGTGCGATGTTTCTTGTTCCCAATCCCGCCTGCATCGAAAATATCTGCCCGCCTCGAGGGTTTTTCTGTTTCATAACACACAGCTGTTATCTCCGGACCGTGTGTGATGCACTATCATCAAAATTTTCAATAGCCCGGCATTTCACTCCTGCGTTTGACTCCCACGTAGTAAAATTTTCAGTACCGCGTCATTTCCTCAAACACCCCGCCCACACCTCCACACACACACACACCAAAACCTCCTCGGGCTTGTGCACGCGCACACACACACACACACACACACACACACACACACACACACACACACCCTCCCTCGCTCGAAACCCTAGCAAAGTCCCCGCCGCCGCTGTCGCCCCTGCCGCAAGGCCTCCATTGTCAACATCTGCCGGTTTGCCTGTGCAGCTTACCCACCGATCTCCATACCCAGGCCGCCCTGAGTTTCTTAGATGACGCCTGCCGAACGCCCCCTTTCCCACATATCCCCATCCCCATCCCCATCCGCCACTCCAGAGCATCACAGCCAAAGCCCGGCTACGCTTCCCGTGGAGCTTGAGGAGTGACTGGCCCAAAAGAGGTGTATAGCGGTCTCTTCACCCGATGTCGCCGAGGAAGCTGACGACCATTACTGGCAGCAGGCACTCAAGCAGCAGGCTAGAGTGTGCGGGCATGTCTCGTCCGCTGGCTACGACATCGAGGTCATCGACAGCGACGCCCTGAGGCTGGCTGTGTCACGGGTTAAGTGGCCCACCCCCAACCCCTCGGGTTCAACCGCCGTCGATCTCATCCATGGCCCCGCCTCTGATCTTCTCTGGCTCGTTGTCAACAATTTGCCATTCTACATCGCCATTGAGCCCCTTTTGTCATTTCTTAAGGACACGCTCTGTGACGCTGGCTTGGGATCCACAGCTTCCAAGTCAGACCTCATCGATGGTGACCACAAGGAGGGCACCCTCTCCGGCTCTTCCAAGGGGAAAGAGCCCATCTGCTCTTCCAAGGGGAAATCGCCCGTCTGCGACATCAGGGAGGGCACCCTACAGCCGTGCTCTTCCAAGGGGAAGGAGCCCATCTGCGACAACATGTGGTGCATCCAGGGTCCGTGCTCTTCCCACGGGAACGAGCCCATCCATGACAAGTGAGGAAACCCATGATTTGTTTTGTCGTGCCTCTTCACAGGGGAAAACCCATGATTTGTTTTGTCGACTCCCTTTTGTAGTGTAGTGAGCATATGTCTAGTTTTAATTGCTATATCTGGTTGTTTGCAGTATGCCTTGTTTATTTCAGTTGTTCACAGTGTGATGCTCTATATGTGCAATTATTTACTGTGCAGTACATTTCATCAATCCAGCTTTAAACATACCGATAGGAATGCATATAGTTGCTTGCTGTTAAGCCTGTCATAGCTAGCATATGCCTCTTTTAAAGTTTTTTTATTGTTCGATTGTTTGTAGTTAGCATATGTTCAGTTTAAAATGCTATCTTTGGTTATTTGTAGTATGCCTTGTTTATTCCAGTTATTCACAACGTGACGTTCTATATGTGCAAGTATGAACTATGAAGTTCAATTTCATCAGTACTGGTTTCAACAATACCACTATGAATGACTACATCTGGTTGCTGCATCTTGTAGTTAACACGCCTTTCCATTTTTATTTAACCATAACAAGTGTACTTAGACCGGCACAATACCAGTTTGAATGACCATGTTTGCTTGTTGTTAAATGTTAGGCATGTTGCAGTTAGCACACCTTTCCACTTGTTTTGCTTTACTAGCATGATTAAACCTGCACACTGAAGCTATCTTTTGGAGATTATTTTATCTGCCATGTGTAATTTTGGTTGATGTTTAGCCTGTTGTGCTTAACATGCTTCTTGATGTACCTACACATGACAATTTTGGGAACGACTGATGTTTTCCATTGAGGTTAGTTTTGTCCCATGGCTTATATCTGCTCATTGTTCATGATATCGGTAGCTGGTACCATATAGGCCGGCGGCTGATAAGGGACTAATCGGTGAATCGGACTTTTAACTGAATATATCTGCAACCTATTTTTCCTTAGGTTAACTAGGGCCATATGTAATATATCTGAGGCTACACAGCAACATGCATTGTACTTAATGTCTAAATATGCAATCCTAGGCTACATAGCAACAAGGAAGAGTGTTACATTAATGTTCTAATGATGTCTAGATATACGTAGAAGAGCAGCAGCAGCAACAGCAACAACACCAGCCCTGTTTGGATACTCAACTTAGCTAGAGGTTAGAGTTAGTTTCTAGCTCATTACTAACCCTGAACTAACTCCATCCAAAGAGTTGTTTGGATGGCAGGGTTAGATTGACAATAAATGCACTAGGGGAACTAGCTCCAATTAGCACCTCTTGGGTTGGATACTAGTTTTTTGGGGTGGGTTATAGATGCAACTAGCTCAAACTAGCCCTCATGTTTAGATATACTTTAGGGCTATTTGAGCCCGAACTAGCTCAAACTAACTGTAACCCGTGGATACAACAAGAGATAATTTGTAAGAATGAACTAAACTCCTTCCGGCCCATAATATAAGATGTTAATTCATCTAATATGTGAGTATATTGGATGTTATAAGATACTCCCTCCGTTCCTAAATATTTGTGTTTTTAGAGATTTCAAATGGACTACCACATACGGATGTATATAAACATGTTATAAAAGAGTGTTGTACTACATCATTGTGCAATTGTTGTTTAGCTGCTAATATTAACTTGGTGCTTTTAGGTACATATGTCATTGGTAAACATCCATGTTTCGACCCTTTCTGCGTATGGGGCAATGAGATATCGATGAACCAGCATCAAGTGAGGAAGTTGATAAAGATTATTAGTAAAATGGGTCCAAAGATGGCAATTAAACTATTTGTTTACACTTTATCCAAGACAACAGTGAACTGCAGGATGGTAAGCAAGAACTCTGCAGCCTTCTTTTTACTGCCCATAATGAGTTGTGTTATATGACAATGTCTGAATCTTTTTCCTTTGAAGTGGTTGCCAAAGCAGTTTACTCAAGATTACCTCTCAAACTACATGATTGGTGGGCATGCAAAGGTTAAAGTATTTCTACCAGAACACGATGATTATCTAGATGTTTTCATGAAGACCGTGAAGGATGGGCGGTCGGCCATCACAAGGGGTTGGACTAGAGTCATGCGTGCCTTCTGCATGGAGGAGGACACAATATGGGCATTCCGCTTCACCTTGTTCAGCAACCAGAATATATTTCGCCTCTTTATTTACCGTCTTTAATAGTACAAGTATACAACTGGGGTTCATCATTCTTTATTTGGTTCTTATGTACTTCTTGAACATATGTACCTATGAATCGAATAATGCATTGGTTGTTTGAACCTGATGGATATGAATAAAGCTGTAGCATACATTCAAATTCAAATCCAAATGCGGTACAATTTGGAAAAGCAGCAATTAAATTACGGTGAAATTACGCTCTCCGGGTTGTTACGGCACACACGTTGGTAAAACACAAACTTTTGCGATATGCACCATAATCGGAGATGGTTTACAGAGAGGAAACATGTGCAAGCATGCACACAGTTGTTGTTTGCAAATCGTGTGCGATGTCAGACAATATCACAAACGGTGCGGGCAAACTAAACGTTTGTGTTAGTTGCCTTATCGTACACGATTCGCAACCATGAATTGTTTCTGATGAAGTATGCATCGTAAACGTTGCACCACAGAATAGCGTGTGCGATAGTTGTCGTGTACGACGATGTTACGACTGTTCGATGTTTCGTAATCCTGTCCGACACTCGTACGACGATTAGCTAATCTTCTTAACGGTGAACCGTTTGTGATGGGCCGCACATCATACACGTTCTATAATAGTGAACCGTTTTTGATGGGCCGCGCATCGTAAACGTAGCACCACAGAATACCGACTGCGATGGTAATGCGAGAATAAACGAGTAGGAGTACTATAGGGGCCCTATCCCCGATGGTTTATGGGTTGTGTGGGAAGGACCCCCCCTATCGCCCACACTCACTTGGCGGCGGTTCCAAATGCCATCGCGGAAAGGGGTTAAAAACCGTTTGTTTAGGACTGACGCGCACCAGTGACACTCTGCAGAGGTTAGCACACTGTACCCACACCACGGAACCCATGGCCTCGGCCTCCCATTCGGGTGGACCAACGGCGTTATGACAAAACCGATCTACTGCCATGACATCTCCCAGCCACTCCGGCCAACACCCCCTTTGGGTTCAGTCCTGGGTGGCCCCAATGTCAACCAATGACATCCAATGGCCACCGTCGTGGCAAAACATAAACGGTCCCAAACGGGGACAAAAAGGCGCCTAACAACAACTACGGGCACACAAGGTTATGTCTGCTTACCGGGCCAGGGTAACGCACGCCCATAACCTTCCCTCGTTGGAGGCACCGGCGAGAGACATGTTAATAGATCGCATTAGGGCCTTCCCATAAAGGCAAATGTGGTTGCACTAGAAAAGCATGGTTCGGTGGCACATGACCAACTAAATGATGGAATTTATCCCCAAAGTATAACAGTGATAACTGATACTCCGATATCATCTATTAACCTGTAATCCAAGTCATAGCAATATCCAACAACTAATCCAAAGCATAATATCGTCATATCAAAATACTCCCAGGGCAACATATCACTACTATCATGATGAATCCAAGTACCAACATACTACTAATCCAATAACAAGATCAAAATATTAACCTAATATCCACATGCAGTCATCATATCCAAAATCATACTCCAAAATATAATATCCGATATCGACAAGAAAATAATCATAATATAAGGCACTAATAATCCAATGGCAACATGTCATCCACATAAGCTACAAAATATTAGTCCTAGAACTCCAAACAGCATCACGACAATAGCAAGATCAAAATATCACTCCGAGAAATGCCATGAACAAGTCACATGTAGCTAAAGCAAATTTTAGGTAAGTTTATTTAATAAAACCATGATATTGCATTGCAATCATGCAAATGGAGGTTGTGGCTTGCCTGGGAGGGAGGGATACACCGGGAGGAAGTGCGAGAAACTTGCGGAAAGAATCACCGGAAAACGTTCTCTCTCGGAGGGGGATGAATAAGGTCAAGGGCAAAATGGTCATTTTAGAATGTTGTCACATGGTGAAAATGATACCAACAGAACCGGCTCGACGAGACGAAGAAGTGGGCTTTGGAATCACCTCATTTTGAGTTAGGATCAAAAAGATACGGCCGTTTAAAGCTCAGGGAGTAATCTGCAAAAATAACTTCTACAAACAGGTCCCTGGCAGATTAAACAGAACGTGCCCTTCTGAAAATACGTTTTCCAGAGAGGAAAATGTATTCTGGCCCGAAGAAGAAGTGGAATGCACCTTCGATAAGGGAAAGCGTACTCCTAGTAGTTCGTCTCCACTTATCCAACATGGCAGTGGCGGGGCCGGGGTCACTGATGCATGGGTCCCGCGCGGCTTCTCTCTCCTCCTCTTTCCTTCTTCTTCTTCTCCCCGTGTCTGCTCCTCCTCTCCTTGACAGAACACACGGCAGGGGCGCGGCCATCGCTGGGCACAGCGGCTCCGGCCAGGGAGAGGACACGGATGGCCTCGGGACGGAGGGCAGCACACATCCAGGGTTGCACGCCTGCCGGGGAGCGTTGTAGCAGCGGCAACAGGGGCACCCCCGGGCGCGGTCTTTGGCCAAGATGGGGGCACGCGGCGATGTGGGCTCCGGCGACGAACATAGTAGATGGGGAGGACCACCGGAGCACGGAGAAGGTGGTGGAGAGGTCAGGGAGGGCATGGGTGGCTCGGGCTCGTCGGAGACAAGAAGGGGCCGTCGGCGGCCGAGGCGGCCATTGGAGGGCTTGGGAGCTCTTGGAGCTCAGGGAAGAGGTCGGGGAGGCATGGGGGAGTGGGCTGAGGTCACTGGTGAGGCGAGACGGGGGCGGGGTGGCCTTAAATATCCAGGGGAGGAGGGGGTCGATCTGGCGTCGCCACGGACGCATGGCCGGAGCCACGGATGCGTGTGCATGCACTCGAGCTCGGAAGTAGACGACGGGGAGGCACAGGGAGGAGCTCACGGGGGCAGAGGAGGCCAAAGGAGCACGGGGAGGAAGAAGCCGAGGCGAATGGAGCCAAACAGCCACTGTGTTCCCGTGGGCACGCGGCGGCGAGTGCCGACAAGGAAGCTGCCGGAGGGGGAACAGGGTCAGGGTGCGTCGTGAGGTAGCAGGGAGTCAGGTCAGCAACCACGTGTGCACAAACTTCTCTGGGAAGGGGCTGGCCGACACGTCCCGACGCGCAAAGCGCGCTCTCTGCAGCCAGAGTGCGTGACCAGCCACACTAGCGTCGTAGTCACCATGTGAACTGGGGCATTCAATGCTCTCTGGAACCCAAAATGTTGTCTAGCTGGTAGTCCTTCCAATATGGATCATAAATGAGGCTATGGTTTGATCTGGGGTCCTGTGGTGAAATGGTAGTGATCACTTGAAGTTTGTTGTAGCAAACTTGGCTGCCATGCAGTTCTCAGCGGAGATGGGCTAGAGGCCAAAGATGATGTCTGGGGTGTTTAACTAAGGAAGGACTATAAACCTGGAGCTTTGGAGGGGAAATGGAGCACAAAACCACCTACTTGCTTTGCAACTGCCATTTGGGTCCAGAAGCTTGATCAGGAAGGTGCACTCACATGAAGAAGCCACTTGGGCTGAAATTTTCCAAGGCTTGATGATATGGACATATGGAGCTGCTGTAAAAATTTCATACCAATTGGACATGCCAAAATGGTACTTGCTTCACAAACATCCCCTTTGTCCAGAAACTTGCAAAAATTCTAGAGCAATATGGGCATGATGAATTGATCCCAAAATTGGTGGAGAGAGGTTTTTATGGTCATGAGAATGCTCTGGTAATTTTTCACCCAAAACGAAGCAATACAAAATATACTTGCTTCACAACCTGAAAACATTGACAGAAGCAAGGATTTGGTCATGTGCTCACATGGATGATTGGATGGGGCTGAAATTTGGAGGAGTGTAATAATATGAGCACATGAAGAGGCATGCATAATTTCAACTCATTTGGATACTCCTAGCTAGCACTTCCTTCACAATGACTTCTGTCTGACAGAAACTTTGGAAAATTGCTGAGGAAGATTGGCTTGGCAAATAAAGTTGCATTTTGGCATGAGGCAATTATTTGGATGAGATAGCATGCCCAAAAAGTTTGGGAGCAATCAAGGAAGGATAGGTGGCACTTCCTTCACAAAAAGCCACTTTGGACAGAAATGAAGAAATAATGTTGGGGAATTTTTGGGCTAAGACAGGAAAGTTTGGGCATATTTGAGCATCATATGACCCAAAGACATTATGACAATTATTTGGGAATTTTGGGAGTTACAGAAATATAGGTTGCTTCACAACCTAGGGCAAACATGACTATTCCTTTAATAGAAAAAGGAATATTCCTTAGAAAAGAATTTTAGGGTTGGGCTAGAATGGAAAGGACATGATCTAGGGAAAGATTTGAGAATGATGAACCACTTGGGAGAAGAAATTATGATGAGCTCCCAGGTTGCAAGGCCATAGATCCACTCCAAAAATAAGATCAGAGCAAAACCAATAAATCAAAAAGAAAAAGAAAAGGGCCAAAAACCAGGATGTTACAAAGTTCATCTCCATAAGCATAATTCATATTGGCATTAAGACCACAAGCATAGCAAACGTCAAGTTCATCAATGAACCAACGAGATCATAGAAATTATCATAGCATTCATCCTTCGGTAAGAATGAAGGGGCATTAAATAATGTATGAGTTGAAGAGTTACTCTCATTAGAAGGTGGGCACAGGTAGCTAATCCGCTCTTCCTCCTTTTGTTCTTCGCTCTTCTCATCATCTTTTTTATCCAATGAGCTCACAGTTTCATCAATTCCTTCTTCCATAGTTTCCTGCAAAATATTAGTCTCTTCTCGGATAGTGGAGGCTTTCTCAATAAACGCATCAATATCGGCATTGTATTTATAATTTTCATAGCAATATTTAAGTATAGAAAAAATTCAGGTCTATAAACTGAATCGTCAAAATCCTCATACTTTTCAAACAAAGATTCAATTTCATAAGCACCCTTAAAAGCAACAAATTCTTCTATTCATTCCACATCATAGTAATCATATCTACCATTAGTATAAGAAGCTAAGATTTCATTATCGTTAAATTTGCATGAAAAGGGAAGGTGTGGAGCCTTCATCCTAGAGCAACCAGTGTAATCATATATTGAGCATAAATTCCAAGCATACCATTGCAATATTTCAATTTTATCCCATAGAAGTTTTCCTTTTTTAGTCAAGTGATAATCCCTAAAGTATTCGCGTTGATCCAACGTTACTCCCATTATCAAGCTGAATGCGGTTTTCTCAGGATTATCAAAGTAGTGTTTAATATCTTTCACATAACGAGCATCGAGGGTTTTAGGAGGTTCCCCATCTCCATGAGTAGCAAGTACAACTAATTTTTTTGGTGTTTCGTGCTCCATCTCCATAACTAAAGATAGAGAACAACTTAGAACAGGAAATAAAAACTACTCAGTGATATAGCAAACAAGCACACACGAGAATAGTCACCCCACGCTATTACTCCCCGGCAACGGTGCCAGAAAAAGGTCTTGATAACCCAAAAGTATGGGGGTCGTTTGTAGCCTTTTTCGATAAATAAGAGTGTCGGACCCAACGAGGAGCTAAAGGTAGAACAAATATTCCCTCAAGTTCTACCAACCACCGATACAACTCTACGTACACTTGACATTTTCTTTACCTAAAACAAGTATGAAACTATTTGGTAGGTGAAAGGATAAGTTTGCAAGAATAAAACTAGAAGTAATTTCCAAGAATAAAACTACGAGTAAAATGCAAGACAATAAAAGTAGGTAGCTTTTGTCAACGAGAAAGTCATTTGTCCCAAGGTGATCGATAACTAAACCGGTCATCATTGTTGCAATTTTCTATGAGGGAGAGGCATGAGCTAACATACTTTCTCTACTTGGATCATATGCACTTATGACTGGAACTCTAGCAAGTATCCGCAACTACTAAAGATCATTAAGGTCGTAAAACCTAACCATAGCATTAGGTATCAAGTCCTCCTTATCCCATACGCAAAGACCCCCAAACTCGGGTATGTGCTTTTGTCACTCACGCCACCCACCATAAGTGAATCATTAACGTATTGCAACACCCTACAACGGGGATCACCCATGTTTGCGCGACACGGAGGGCACCGTAGGACAGCACCAAAATAAAATATACAACTCAAACCAATCATAATCATGATCATCTATCAACTCATAGGACAAAACGGATATACTCAAACATCATAAGATAACCATAGATCATTGGGAAATAATATATACCACTGAGCACCATGTTTAAGTAGAGATTACAGTGGGGAGAAGAGGTGTTACACCGCTGCATAGAGGGGGAGAAATTTGGTGTTGATGGTAGCAAGATTGTTGATGTAGATCGCCATCACGATCCTTGCCCGTGGCGCTCACGGCCCACCGGAGAGAGGAGAGCCCCCCCCTCCTTCTTCTTCTTCCTTGGCCTCCCCCCTAGATGGGAGGAGAGTTCCCCCTCTGGTCCATGGCCTCCATGGCGGCGGAGGGGCGGGAGGCCCTCCGAGATTGGATCTCCCCCTCTGTTCTCTTCTGTTTTGCGTTCCTGTTTTCTGGCCAAAAACCGTTTCATATATTCTCGGAGATCCGTAGCTCCGATTGCGCTGAGATTTTAACAAGATTTCTTTCTGGTAATAAGCTTCCTTGCGCCCGAAGTAGAGCTCCAACCGACTTACGAGGAGGGCACAACCCACCACCATGCGCCTGGGCTGCCTGGCGCGCCCAGGTGTCTTGTGGTTGCTGTGGGCCCCTGTTTGCGTTGATTCCAACTCCCAAAAATCACATATATTCCAAAATAATTCTCTGTAATTTTTTATCTCGTTTGGACTTCGTTTGATATGGATATTCTGCGAAGGAAAAAAATGCAAAAACAGAAACTGACACTAGGCACTAGATCAATAGGTTAGTCCAATAAATCATATAAATTGTTGTCATAAGTATGTAAAAGTTTTATAATATTGGCATGGAACAATAAAAAATTATAGATACGGCAGAGACGGATCAGTATTGCGCAGAGGAGGAGGAGGAGGCCCGCCATGCACCACATCGCCCACGCGGGAGGGCGGTGGACGGAGTGAGTGGGAGGGCGCCGGGGCCTCGCCGACGGCGTTGACGAGCTTCGTTATGCGACCAAGCCAGGCGTTGTAGCCTTCGTTGGTGGGGCGGTAGCGCAGGAGCTCGCGCGCCATGAGCAGCGCAGCCCACGCATTTGCCGGCCCCCGACAGGCGTGGGAGGAAGACACTATGGCGGGAGTAAGGGAAGGAGCGGCGGTGCGGCCATCACGCTACACGGAGGGCGGCAATGAAGAGTCCTACTTCTCATGAGCAGCAGGGTCGGTGGTAGCGTTAGCTGCGGGAGAAGCGGAGCAACGAGGAACACCGCAGCCCACAGGTGCCATCTAAGCAATGCGAGCAGCCCGGCGCTCGGCGCGAACTCGGCGGGCATTGGCCATGGAAGCGACGAAGCAGAGATAAAGCGAAGCCGGAAGAAGGAGTTGGACACGCCCCTACCTGGCGCGCCAAAATGTAGGAATCGGGGGCTCCGCGGACCCAAACAAGGTTCGAACTCTGGGGCGTGTGCGAAGATCCATCCTAGCTGATGCCTCAAGCTCATTGCCCTATGGCTTGGCCTCATCGAGTTCATGCGAGTGGGTAAAGATATTAACACAAAGATTTACCCAGGTTCGGGCCACCTTGCGGTGTAAAACCCTGCTCCTGCTTTGTAGTGGATTGGCCTCACGAGGAGGTTGAGGATGAACTAGTACAGTGGGTGAGCTGCCTCGGGAGAGCTTAATGACTGAAGGATCTTCACTTCTTTCCTTTTTCCTTCTTCCTCTGCTCCCCGGTGGAGACTAGCCTATACTTATACTAGGCCTATTTCTCTTCCCTCATAGCTTAGGGGGGAAGGAATAACACAGTGGCCAATTTTGAAGGGGGACAATAGTACATCTTATCCTGACGAAAGGTGGTCTTTGCCTGTAAAGCTTCTGGTCATGACGCAGTGATGTGCTCAACGATGACATCTGCCCTGCCGAGCTCGTGGTCTTGGTCTTGTTGCACGGGAATGGAAACCTTTGGAGATCCCTTGGGAACCCGCGTACGTCCTTGCCTCCTTAGCACGAAAGAGGAAACTGTCCTGGACTGCGCCCGCCTGGCCTTGGTCATCATGTCTCACATCATCGCGTGCCTCGCGAGGCAGGAGGCTTGCATAGAGATCTCTGCTCCTTGGGAGGCAGGCTCGGGGAGCCGCTCCTCGGGAGGTCTTGGCGTTGTTCGCCTCGCGAGACTAGGGGCCCTTGCAAGGGTTTTTCCCTTGAGGCCTTGGAACGGGGCCGTACCGGGCCACCGATGGAGTCACGTGATGACCCACAAGTGTAGGGGATCTATCGTAGTCTTTTCGATAAGTAAGAGTGTCGAACCCAACGAGGAGCAAAAGGAAATGACAAGCGGTTTTCAGCAAGGTATTCTATGCAAGCACTGAAATTATTGGTAACAGATAGTTGTGTGATAAGATAATTTGTAACTGGTAGCAAGTAACAAAAGTAACTAAGGTGCAGCAAGGTGGCCCAATCCTTTTTGTAGCAAAGGACAAGCCTGGACAAACTCTTATATAATGCAAAGCGCTCCCGAGGACACATGGAAATTACTGTCAAGTTAGTTTTCATCATGCTCATATGATTCACGTTCGTTACTTAGATAATTTGATATGTGGGTGGACCGGTGCTTGGGTGCTGTCATTACTTGCACAAGCATCCCACTTATGATTAACCCCTCTCGCAAGCATCCGCAACTACGAAAGAAGAATTAAGATAAATCTAACCATAGCATGAAACATGTGGATCCAAATCAACCCCTTACGAAGCAATGCATAAACTAGGGTTTAAGCTTCTGTCACTCTCGCGACCCATCATCTTCTCTTTACTTCCCAATGCCTTCCCCTAGGCCCAAATCATGGTGAAGTGTCATGTAGTCGACGTTCACATAACACCACTAGAGGAGAGACAACATACATCTCATCAAAATATCGAACGAATACCAAATTCACATGATTACTTATAACAAGACTTCTCCCATGTCCTCAGGAACAAACGTATCTACTCGCAAAGCATATTCATTTTGATAATCAGAGGAGTAATAATTATCATTAAGGATCTGAACATATGGTCTTCCACCGAATAAACCAACTAGCATCAACTACAAGGAGTAATCAACACTACTAGTAACCCACATGTACTAGTCTGAGGTTTTGAGACAAAGATCGGATACAAGAGATGAACTAGGGTTTGAGAGGAGATGGTGCTGGTGAAGATGTTGATGGAGATTGACCCCCTCTCGATGAGACGATCGTTGGTGATGACGATGGCTTCGATTTCCCCCTTAGGGAGGAAAGTTTCCCCGGCAGAACAGCTCCACTGGAGCCCTAGATTGGTTCTGCCCAGGTTCCGCCTCGAAACGGCGGCGCTTCTCCCGAAAGCTACCTCCTGATTTTTTTCAGGTCAAAACACATCATATAGCAGAAAATGGGCACCGAAGGCCTGCCAGGGGGCCCACAAGGCAGGGGGCGCGCCTAGGGGATAGGGCGTGCCCCCACCCTTATGGCTTCCTCGTGGGGCCCCTCTGGTACTTTCTTCGCCCAATATTTTTTATATATTCCAAAACAATTCTCCATAAATTTTCAGGACATTTGGAGTTGTGCAGAATAGGTCTCTCAGATTTTCCCCTTTTCCAGTCCAGAATTCCAGCTGCCGGCATTCTCCCTCTTTGTGTAAACCTTGTAAAATAAGAGAGAAAACGCATAAGTATTGTGCTATAATGTGTAATAACAGCCCATAATGCAATAAATATCAATATAAAAGCATGATGCAAAATGGACGTATCATCACGCGCTGGGTCGTAGGCAGGCAGGTCAGGGTACCCCCGATCCCAGAACGTCGACAGTAGTCCTTTCAATAAGTAAGAGTGTCGAACCCAACAAGGAATCGATAAGCGGTTTTCAGAAAGGTATTCTCTGCAAGTGCTATAAAATAGTTTTGATAGATAGTTTGATACCAAGACAATTGATAGCAAGTAACAAGTAACAAAAGTAGCAAGGTGCATCAAGGCGTCCCAATCCTTAATGTTGCTAAGGATAAGCCGGTGATACTTCTTGTAGTGAATAAATGCACTTGAGAACACACGGGAATTTCTTGTAGTTACTTTCACCATGATTCATTAACTTACATTCATTGCCTTGATAAGTTGTTATGTGGGTGGACCTGAGCTAAGGTGATGTTCTTACTTGAAAAATCTACTTATGATTATGCCCTCCATCCAAGCATCCGCAAATGCAAGAGAAGTAATTAAGATAAATCTAACCATAATTAAACATATGGATCCAAAAAAGCTCCTTATGGAACAATTCGTATACCGGGGTCTAGGCTTCAGTCACTCCTGCAACCCATCACCTACAAACTAATTCCACAATGCCTTCCCCTAGACCCAAAGATGGTGAAGTTGTTGGAAATATGCCCTAGAGGCAATAATAAAGTGGTTATTATTGTATTTCCTTGTTCATGATAATCGTTTATTATCCATGCTATAATTGTATTGATTGGAAACTCAAATACATGTGTGGATACATAGACAACAACATGTCCCTAGTGAGCCTCTGTCGGACTAGCTCGTTGATCAAAGATGGCTATGGTTTCCTAGTCATAGACATGAGTTGCCATTTGATAGCGGGATCACATCATTAGGAGAATGATGTGATGGAGAAGACCCAAACTATAAGCGTAGCATATGATCGTATCAAGATTATTGCTATCATTTTATACATGTCAAGTATCTGTTCCCATGACCATGAGATCATGCAACTCACTGACACCGGAGGAGTACCTTGTGTGTATCAAATGTCGCAACGTAACTGGGTGACTATAAATATGCTCTACAGGTATCTCCTATTGTGTCTGTTGAGTTGGCATGGATCAAGACTGGAATTTGTCACTCCGTATGATGGAGAGGTATCTCGGGGCCCAGTCGGTAATACAACATCACAATTAGCTTGCAAGCAATGTGACTAAGGAGTTAGTCACATGATCTTGTATTATAGAATGAGTAAAGAGACTTGCCGGTAACGAGATTGAACTAGGTATGGAGGTACCAACGATCGAATCTCGGGCAAGTAACATGCCAATGGACAAAGGGAATTGCATACGGGATTAGCTGAATCCTTGGCATTGAGGTTCGATCGATAAAGATCTTCATAGAATATGTAGGAAACAATATGGACATCCAGGTCCAGCTATTGGTTATTGACCGTAGAGGTGTCTCGGTCAAGTCTGCATAGTTCTCGAACCCGCAGGGTCTACACACTTAACGGTTGGTGACGATCTAAGTATAGTTGAGTTATTATGTTGGTGACCGAAGGTTGTTCGGAGTCCCAAATGAGATCCGAACATGACGAGGAACTCCGGAATAGTCCGGAGGTGAAGATTGATATGTAGGACGAATGGAATCGGATTCCGGAAGTGTTTCGAAGGCACCGTGTTATCGCTGGGAGACCTAAAATGGTTTCGG
The DNA here is from genome assembly GCA_021605205.1 of Aegilops longissima. Taxonomy (NCBI): domain Eukaryota; kingdom Viridiplantae; phylum Streptophyta; class Magnoliopsida; order Poales; family Poaceae; genus Aegilops; species Aegilops longissima. The sequence goes on along the minus strand of CM038678.1, from coordinate 692,598,132 downwards.
GGGGGGGGGGGGGGCAAGTGTTGGGGGCCTCATTGGGCAAGGGAAGGGGCACACCAGCCCACAAGGGGCTGGGCACCCCCTCACCTCTCAGCCCACTCTGCCACAGGGGAGAGGGGCGCCCCCCTAGGCAGCCGCCCCCTTGGCTTGGGAGGCAAGGCGCCTAGGGGCGCCTCCCTAGGGGAGGCCGTCGGCCCTAGATGGGCAGCCCCTAGGGCACCCCTCTTCCCCTACCCCATATATAGAGAGAGAGGTAGAGAGGAGGGAAGCTGCACCCATTCATGCCACGACGCTGCCCTTCCTCTCCCTCGTAGTTCCTCTCCTTCTCCGCAAGGTTTGGCGAAGCCCTGCTGAGATTCCACCACCGCCACCACGCCGTCGTGCTGCCAGAGAACTCGAGCTACTACTTCACCATTGCTCGCTGGATCGAGGATGTGAAGGCGTCATCAAGACGTGCGTGTGTTGAACACGGAAGTGCCGTCCATTCGGCACTTGATCGGGAGTTCATGAATGGATCGTGATTGGATCGCGAAGACATTCGACTACATCAACCGCGTTTCTTAACGCTTCCGCTTAGCGATCTACAAGGTTATGTAGATCCAATCTCTCCTCTCGTAGATGTGCATCTCCTAGATTGATCTTGGTGAGCGTAGGATTTTTTTTGTTTACCATGCAATGTTCCCCAACAGAAGTGTCATGTAGTCGATGTTCACACGACACCACTAAAGGAAGAAGAACACGACATATCATCAAACATTGAATGGTGATGAACTTCACATGATTACCAATAACATGACTTCTCACATGTCCTCAAGAACAAATAGAACTACTCACAAATAATAATATTATTCATGATGAGAGGATATAAATGTGTGGTCAACAATCTGGACATATAGATCTTCCACCAAGTGAACCAACTAGCGCCAACTACAAGATGTAATCAATACTACTAGCACCCCCAGGTACCAATCTGAGGTTGGATACAAAGGTTAAGCACAAGAGATGAACTAGGGTTTGGAGATGAGATGGTGCTAACGAAGATGTTCATGAAGATGAGGCCTCCCACGATGAGAAGAGCATTGATGATGACGATGGCTTTGATTTCCCCCTCCCAGAGGGAAATATCCTCGGCGGAATATCTCCGCCGGAGAGCAAAAGTGCTCCGCCTCTGGTTTCGCCTCAAGACGGTGGCCGCTGGTCCCGAAAGTGTTCTCTTATTTTGTTTCTAGGGTAAATGGCTTCATATTGGAGAAGATTGTCAGAAGTGGGCCTCTATTGGCCCCGCATGCCACTAGGGTGTGCCCAGGGGGTAGGACGCGTCCCGTTGGTTTGTGGGCTCACCGAGGGTCTTCTCCGGTACTTATTTATTCTAGTATTTTTTATATATTCCAAAATAAATCCCATAAATTTTCACGTCATTTTGAGCTTCCGTGAATTGCTATCTCTGTTGTAGCCTTTTCAGCACCCGGCAATCTCCCTCTTTTGATGTATCTTTCATTTTAAGAGAGAAAGAGCATTAGAATTGCATAATAATATGGAATATAACTTTAAAACAATATAAATAACAATAGGAAAACATGATGCAAAATGGATGTATCATCGGCCTATGCATAGTTCTCTTCAACATACAACTAACCCTAAAGTGCGATCCATATACGTGCGCGCTCATATGATGGGCACCAAAGGACAGAAAAAATAAAACATGCAATTCAAACCAATCACAATCACCAATTAACACTACTCAAATATAATAGTGATGAGACAAATCATTGGGTAATAATTTATAGCATCAAAAACCAGGTTCAAGTAGAGGATCACAGAGGTTTGAAGGAGAGTGGACCACTACATATAGAGGGAGAAAGTTGATGAAGGTGTTGATGAATACGATGGAGTTGATGGAGATGATCGACGTGACGATGATTCCCTCGACGGTGCTTCGGCGCCACCAGGAGAGAGGCCCCATCCTTCTTCTTCTTTGCTTGGCCTTCATGGACTCCAAGGGGCGAGAACTCACTAAACTGGATCTTGGTTTTGGTGGGCAGTTTTTTTGGGCGTTGTAAATCAGAGTCCCGTTAACCTTTAAATAGGCCACGAGAGGTCTTGACAAAATCGCAAGAGTTTTATGCCGGTTCCACAAATTCCGTCCCAAGATGCCCTCCAAAGCACGCCTCAATCGAAGTTGAAGAACTATCCTTTTTGTATTTTTATTTTAGCCTTTTTTTCTGAGCACAGAGAATCTGAGTCCCGTCACAATCAGATTTGTTTTCTTATATCTCTGGTGTTAGGAAAATTCTGAAAAATAGGGTTGGTTCTTGAAAGTGCAACTAATCCCCGGGTGGGTTTGGTAATTCATAACAACATATAGCTCATTGAACTAATATCCATTCAAGTTTAATATTTCAGAAAGTTCAATGAATGGCATGGCATGGACTAGAGATGTGGACCCCTCAAAATGCTAAGGACACATATTGGCAAAAGCTCAAGACTCTTCATTTCTGTTTTAGTGATCCAAGATCACGTTGAGTCCATAGGAAAGCCAATACTATTAAAAGGGGATGAGGTGTTGCTTAATGGCTTGCTTGCTCAAATGTTTAGTGATATTGCTCCAAATCCCTCAACCACTTTCTCATTCCAAATATGTCAAAATCCCAAACTCCAACTCAGCCCACCGATTCATTCCATCCGGAGCCATCGAGTTCATATGACATAGCCACTGCCAGAAACCCTAGCAGTTCGGTCACACCGATATGGATCTCGGTCTCACCAAGATGGCCTTGCCAACGCTCTATGACTTGTTGCATTTATTTCGGTCTCACCGAGTTGGCTTGACATTTTCTTTGTTACCTTATTGCTTCACTTGGTCTCACCGAGTTGATGCAATCGGTGCCACCGAGTTGATGTTTGCCCTGAGCCCTAGCACTTCGGTCCCACCGAGTTGTTCCAGTCGGTCCCACCGAGATTCCTAACGGTCACATTTTGAACTAAATCGGTCTCATCGAGTTCTTCTATTCGGTCTGACCGAGTTGGGTCAAATGTGTGTAATGGTTGGACTTTGTGTGGAGGCTATATATACCCCTCCACCCCCTTCTCCATATGTGAGAGAGCCATCAGAACGTACACTTCCAGCATACATTTTCTGAGAGAGAACCACCTACTCATGTGTTGAGATCAAGATATTCCAATACTACCATAAGATTCTTGATTTCTAGCCTTCTCCAAGTTGCTTTCCACTCAAATCATCTTTCCACCATATCCAAATCTGTGTGAGAGAGAGTTGAGTGTTGGGGAGACTATCATTTGAAGCACAAAGAGCAAGGAGTTCATCATCAACACACCATCTATTACCTTTTGGAGAGTGATGTCTCCTAGATTGGTTAGGTGTCGCTTAGGAGCCTCCGTCAAGATTGTGGAGTTGAACCAAGAAGTTTGTAAGGGCAAGGAGATCGCCTACTTCGTGAAGATCTACCCGAGTGAGGCAAGTCCTTCATGGACGATGGCCATGGTGGGATAGACAAGGTTGCTTCTTCGTGGATCCTTCGTGGGTTGAAGTCTCCATCAACGTGGACGTACGATAGCACCACCTATCAGAACCACGCCAAAAATCTCCGTGTCTCCATTGCGTTTGCAATCTCCAAACCCTTCCCTTTACCTTCATATGCAATGTTTTACTTTCCTCTGCTACACTCTTATAATTGCATGTGTAGGCTGATTGCTTAAATTGTGTTAATTGCTAAAATCTGACCACAACTAAAATTGGGAAAGGTTAGACCTTTATTTGGTCAAGTAGTCTAATCATCCCCCCTCTAAATCTACTTCCGATCCTACAGTCCTCCAACTTTGCATCCAAGATACTCAAATAAATTTGTGAATCATTGGGCGCGTAAGGTAGGTAAACAATTTTGTACTTTCTATCCTAAAAAATTCATGTAAAGCCCCAAAATAGTAGAAAATAGAAACTGACATTTGACATTAGATTAATAGATTAGTCCAAATAAAAATAATATAAATTGTTGCCAACATTATGTAAAAGCCGTATGATAATAACATGAGACAATAAAAAAAATAAACATCGGGGCGTATCACCCCTAACCCCGGAACTGGGCAGGCGCTAGCTCCTCAAGCATTACGCCCCCGGCTCAAGGCCGGGCGAGGTAGCCACTAGCACAACTGGCCCTGACCCCATCATGAGGAGCACATCGACAACAGCACCCCCGGTTGTTCCCTCGAATCGGCCCGGAGAGCCCCGCTGGTCCCAGATCTGAACTGCATTGAGCAGCCTGTTGGCGAGCTCCCAAGTCAAGGCGTGGTGCATCCCGGTCATCCTGGCCACGAGCATCACCACCGGGGGGCCACGAACTTCCATGAAATGACATGAAGGTCCCACCAGCGACACCCATGCCACCCGTAAGCCCCGGACAACCGGATCTAGCCCATCCAGATCGAAACCGCTGTCGCCACGGGCGACTACACCACGCAGTCCACCGCGTAGAGACAACCATTCGCGACCATGCCGTTGCGTACCACGCCTGCGCGCGGCCACCACCTGATGCCGCCAACCCACGTGTGTCGTCACCGAGCATGGGGAGAGGAGAACCCGCCGCGGCTGGCGCCGGTCGGGCTTCGCCCTGTGGCGACAGAGGCCGATGGCTCCGCGACGCTAGGTTTTTCCCTCCTGGTCGCTCACGGAAGCGTCGCACACTTCATACTTACAGTGTAAAAATACCTTTAGGAAAATATTCTTTGCTTTTCCTATGATACAACCAATGAACCAATCGGACCAAAAATATGGTACTCTTTCCATTCCACAATGTACTGCACCAACGCATCCCGAGATTCAGGTTTGACCATAAAGTTAACCAATAAGACCGATTGCGGCGGGAGAAAAAATTATATTACTGAATTCGTATCAAAATACGAATTCAGTGGTATAATTTTTGCTCCCGCTGCGATTGGTCTCGTTGGTTAAATTTACGGTCAAAGTTAGATCTTGGAAAATGTGGACGCACTACATTATGGAATGGAGGGAGTAGTACTATATCGAAAATGCTGGAAATTAAAATCGTACAGCTTTTCTATTTATGCGTTTTGGAATCTTCAAATGAAAGAGACCCTAGGTGAAGTGTGATTGGTGATGATAGAGCCGTTAATATCGGCAGCAGCACTAGCAAAAATCTCCTGCTTTCAGAGGTCACCATCACACCACAGATGCATCCAAGGAGAGCGCGGGTCCATTTTCTGATCCCATCGCGCTGTTGGGCATGCAAGCCTCGCCACAGCGGCCCTTGCCTTACACGGCATCCTTATCCTCGAGAAATTTAACCACTTTCGGCTCATTGGTTCTCACCGGGGCCCTGGCGCAGGCAGATATTTCGGCGGCCCAGGTGCCGTACGTCCTAGCTGGAGCCCTCCGCTTCCACACACACATTCCAATCCGACTCGGCCCTGGTTTTTCACAGCGTGGATAAGGATGGGTGCAGTGGTGGTGGTGCACTGGCGCCCGTCCCTGTTTGTTTGAAAAGGCCAGTGGCAACCAGGTTCACCCCCGCATTCCTCATCTGGAATTTACCAAGTTTGTTTATGAACCGAGGGTGCGGCCCTGGATCAACGATTTTTATAAGCAAATCAGTGGGCTCGTGAATTCTCTGGTCGCCGTCTCCACGTTTTCTTTACCACCATTGGCGGCCAAGGGGGAGGTGTACGGTGATTCGTCACCCCCACGGACCCATCCATGTCACCCCCACGGACCCGTCCATCTCATTCCCACGCTCCCCTGAGCAGTGGAGTCCCCTCTCGCTCGCTCGCTCCGGCCACACTCCCTCTCCCTGACACCCAGACCCCTTCCCATCCACCGAGAGAAACGGGAGAAGAGAGACACGGGAGAAGGCGGAGGAGAGGAGGAGGATAGCGGGCGATGGCGAGGCGCGGGCGTGTGGAGCTGCGGCGGATCGAGGACCGGACGAGCCGGCAGGTGCGCTTCTCCAAGCGCCGCTCGGGGCTCTTCAAGAAGGCCTTCGAGCTCGCGGTCCTCTGCGACGCCGAGGTCTCGCTGCTCGTCTTCTCCCCCGCCGGCAGGCTCTACGAGTACGCCTCCTCCAGGTGCAGGCCGCTCGCCGATCCCCGCACTCTGTTTTGTTTACCTGCTTCAAGTACTTACTCCTCTGCAATTTCGCCCAGTAATTGGGATCACTAGATTCGGTCCGATTCAAATGTTTGAATTCTGTTGTCCCTTTGGCTTCTCGTAATTGGTAAACCAAGGCTGCACGCCTACCACCTTGCACGAACCTGCTTAGTAGGATCTTTGGTTGGTTTCTCCCACTGCTAGTATCGGCACCACCACCTTGCACATGAGCAGGAGCTCTGCTTTTTAAGTAGAGTAGATATCAGTTGTGTTTTTTAGAAAGGAATAGCAGTAGTGTTTTTGGTTCGTTCGGGAGAAAACTAAGCGTGGTCTTGTACTGCTCCATGGAAGCTTCTCTAGTGGCGTTGATCCTGTATCCGTATTGTTCCGCGTAGCATAGGAGACGGCAAGGGCGCTTGAGCCCGTTGGCTTTCGCATCGGCACTTGCTCCACCGCGCAGCCGCATGCGCTGGCACACTGATTAGTACTGCTGCCTCTGTTCTAATAAAATACTCCCTCCGTCCCAAAATAAGTGACTTAAAAATGACTCAACTTTATACTATGAATCACTTATTTTGGAAAAGAGAGAGTACTACTTAGAGCATCTTCAACAGGCGCGCTAAAAGACGCGCCCGAGCGGTAAAAGTGCTTTTTTTACCGCGCGCCGACCGGTTTCGCGCGCTCCAGCGGTGGCGGGAAACAAGCGCTGATGAGAAAAAAGCAGCAGCTTCAGCAGCAAAGATTTGGTGCGCCGCTTTGCTACGCTTATAAAACTGCAGCGCCATTTGCCGCTCTCTCTCGCTCTCTCCACTGCTTTCCCTCCTTGCCGCCGAGCCGCCACCACCGCGCCACCATGCCGCCTCGCCGCCGGGGAGGTTCAGGCTACCGCGGCGTCCGCGTGCGCCCGTCCGGCACCTACTCAACCTCAATTCAGTCGGGCGGCGGCGTGCGCCTCGGCCTCGGAACCTTCGACACCGTCCAGGATGGCGCGCGCGCATACGACGCTGCGGCGTGGCGCCTCCGCCGGTCACTTTGGGCATGAACTTCACCGACGTGTCAACGCGGGAGCGGGCACAGGGCACAGGAGTTGGTGCCTTTCCCGCGGCTTACAACTGACGAGGATCGTCGCAAACACTGGAGGCGGGAGTGCCGTCTTAGCCTGGCCGAGATGAACGAGGAAGCCATGGCGGTGTGGAGGCAACGCTTCCCGCAAGACATCATCAACGAAGAATAGTTCTTCACTGAGAGAAGGGCGGAGAGGGAGGAGAGGAGGAAGGCGCGAGCCGCCTATCATGAGGACAAGAGAACGCGGAAGGCGGTCGCTAAATACACCATGGCACTAGGAGATCGTCGTCACAGGACTCCATGACGAGCGGTTCATTAACGCCTATGCTCGGGCGTCGGAGGAGGACATCACCGAGGCGAGTGCGAGTCGGAGAACAGTAGTAGTAGAATTATATATCGTTGGAGAAGCCGGTTTATTTTGTATCATAGAAGCGAGGCTATGTGGCCGTAGTAGAACTATATATCGTTGGAGAAGCCGGATATCGCATTTTGAAGCAGATATTTTATATGCGCTTTGAACGGCGCGTCTTGCTGCATTTTAAGCGCAATTTGTTGAAGCCATTGCTGCGGGTCACAAGAAAACCAAAGCGAAGCAGCAAGGCAAAGTAGTTTTAAGCGGCCAGCCAAGCTTGCTACTGTTGAAGATGCTCTTATAAGATATGTTCATTTTCTTAAAGTCAATTTTCTTATGTTCAACTAAGTTTATAATAAAATATGTTAACATCCACAGTCCTAAATAAAGAAAATGTAAAAAATATTGACCAATCTCGTGATCATAGTGATATTTTCTCTATAAATTTGGACAAAACTAAGAAGTTCAACTTTTCAGAAAAACAGTATACTATACTTTATATTTGGAGTGGTGCATATTTGATTGTATGTGCCGACTGAAAGAACCAAGTTTCTTTTTTTGAGAGAAGTGAAAGAACCAAGTTAACGCCAAGTCTACTATACGTTCTACTAAATATCGTCGAAGAACGAGTAGCAGTAGAACTATATATCGTTGAAGAAGCCAGTTTTATTTTATATCGTAGAAGTAGTCTATGTGGACGTAGTAGAACTATATATTGTTGGAGAAGTCTGGATATACGCATTTTGAAGCAGATATTTTATGTGCGCTGCTGCTGCTGGCTGCTGCTGCATTTTAGCCGGCTTGTTGGAGCCAAGCCATTGCGAACATATAAAACCAAAGTGACCTTGCAGCAAAAAGTAGTTTTTAGCACGCCAAGGCCATGCTACCTGTTGGAGATGCTCTTATAAGATATGTTTATTTTCTTAAAGTCAATTTTTTTATGTTCAACTAAGTTTATAATAAAATATGTTAACATCCACAATCCTAAATAAAGAAAATGTAAAAAATATTGACCAATCTCGTGATCATAGTAATATTTTCTCTATAAATTTGGACAAAACTAAGAAGTTCAACTTTTCAGAAAAATAGTATACTATACTTTATATTTGGAGTGGTGCATATTTGATTGTATGTGCCGACTGAAAGAAAGAACCAAGTTTCTTTTTTTGAGGGAAGTGAAAGAACCAAGTTAACGCCAAGTCTACTATACGTTCTACTAAAATGAAAACAATACTCTTTCGCTACATTGAGTGTAGTAAATCAAAAATCCATCTCTGCACCCGAGTTCATCTGCACCCACACTTACGGAAAAAATCAAAACAAATACTAGAAAAATTCAATTTTTTTTGCGCGGTAGACAATTTGATGCGTGAGGCCCGCTCCAAATTTCAAGTCATTTGGACATTTGATCAGCTCTCAACAACAAAGACAAATTGGGGGTCTGTAAAAATGTTTACTGTTCATGTACTGTGTTGACCCAATTTGTCTTTTTTGCTGAGAGCTGCTCAGATGTCCAAATGACTTGAAATTTGGAGTAGGCCTCATGCATCAAATTGTCTACCGCACACAAAAAATTGATTTTTTTTATTTTTTTTGAATTTTTTATGATTTTTTTCTAACCGGGTGCAGATGAGCCTAGGCACCGAAGCGCTCTACTCATAGTAAATCGGCATATAAGATTAAGATAAGTAACTTGCACACGTAAAAGAAACTAAGAATGTGTTTAGTTCAGTTGTGGATTCTATGAGAAAGACGTTGTGAGCTAAGAATTATGACAAACATGAAAGTTATTTTGGGTTTTCTTTTGAAAAGGAGTATTGCCCTCGGTGTCTACATCAAACGATACACACAGTCATTTTTATTGTATTATTCAACAGAGTCCAACAAAACAAATATATGGATCAACTCAATGCCACCTTTATGAAACCATAATTTCTAGACGGATTCCCCCCTTTTCCCCTCCTCTGGCGCCCTCGTGGGCGGCGGGGGAGGAATCCTAGCCGCCAGCCGCCTCTCCCCTTCCCCTCCTCTCCTCCCACTCCCGCCGCCGCCAGAGGGCGCGACCGGGTGAATCTCGATCGGCCGACGCCGTGGGATTCTCATCCCCGCGACGGCATGGCGTGGGCGGCGTCTTCGTGGTGGCGCCGTGATCTTGTGGTCATGGCGGCGGTGGCAGTCTCGTGGTCTGACCTCGGTCTTGTCTGCTGAGATGGTAGGCTACGCTAGGGCGGGGCGCGCCCGGTCATGCGCTGGCGGCAGCTGACGCAGCTTTGGCCGGACCCCTCAGGCGGCGTGGGCAGGGGCGCGTTGCGGACAGCTTGGGCCATGGTCGCCCGTCTCTGCAGTGGTTAGTGGAGGTGCCGGCGTGGTGGAGGTGGATTCATGCGGTGGGCGTGTGGCGGTCTCCTCCTGCGGGCTTGCAACGTCTGATGTGCTGGGTTGTGTGGTGGCCCTCAGCGTTGGCGCGGCGCTGGCAGAGCATGCTGTGGGGCCGACAGAGGTGATGGCGATTGGCGTCCGGAAGTACTGGCTGCCACACGGCGGTCGGAAGTGCCGTATGCCGCGGTATTCTCCGCATCTTGATCTGGACAACCAGATCTGACGGGGCGACGCCTGCCCCTCCTAGTAGTGTTGGCTGGCAGTTGGTCGGCGGTGCGGGCTGGCCTACCGGGCTAGGGGTTGACACGGGTCCCCTTGGTCGGGGCTGGTTGCTCCTTGTGCTTGCTCCGGTCTCCTCCAGCCATGTCGCGACGACGTTCATGGGTTGCTTGGGGGTGGCGTCTGCTTGTTATAGAGTCAGTGTTGGGATCGTCCTTGGATGTCGAGGTGGCGGCCTCAGAAGGTGGGCTACACGGACTGCTCTCCGGCGGGCTCCGTGATGGCGGTGGTGGCTTCAACTCTTGGTCATGTGGGCGGCAAGGGGAGTAGTGGTGGATGGCTCTGGCATACTCTCTTCAAGCGGAGGTGGTGGTGCCCAAATATGGTTTGACGACTGATCTTTATCGCGGTGCCTACTGTTTCTTTGTGGGGCAGAGGAGTTCCCAAGCGAAAGCTTCACGCTTTTGCGCCGGCGACGGTGACGCCTGTGGGTGTTGTTATCCTCTTGAGGACGTTGTCGCGGGCCTCGTCCCTGTACCTGGGTTCCGGATGAAAATTCATGTCCACGGACTCGACGGCGGTGACGCTTGGCACCGTAACCCTCTTGAGGGCATTGTCACGGAACTATGATGCCGGCTGTCGGGCCATGGCAATGTATTAGGATTGTTCTATGCTTCATGTTGTATCTTTAGATTTGCTTTGTTGAGGGCTTCCTCACTACCATGTATTGTTCAGCCGTGTACCTTGTTGTGTTGTTTGCTTTATTTATAAAGCAGGGCGAAAGCCTATTTTGAGAGAAAACCATAGTTGCTACACCTACAAGCTTGATGATGTGCCTTGACCTCGCACCAACACACATCATCTAATCCGGTCTCATCAAGCCGCCCACCAGCGAGCCGAGAGCATCAATCGGTCTAGCAGACCCTCTGCATGCACTGCATGCACACGCTCTAGAATCAGCCGCAACCATCTTCCGACATCCCACCTTCAGGGGCGATCAACGCATTCACCTTGCCAGGCCATTTTGTTGTCGACGCCACCACGTCGCCAGACAGCGCCACCATCCTATGCGCGTCCATCAACATGCGTCTGTCGCCGAGACCCGACGTCGTTGTGGTAGATGCAACACCACTCCTCCTTTTGTCACCTCCAGGCAGCACCTACTGCAAAAATGATGCCCCCCAAGGAGAACGGCCTTGAAGGCATCTCCATCGTCTGATTCGGGAGACACAAATCTAGGTTTCCCCCGGAGTAGTCGAAAGAAGGTGGTAACGATTGCAACCGACGATGCCTTTGAAAAGGAGATGACGCCCAAGATGCTGCCAACGTTAGCCATGACCTAGGTCGACACGGTTTTCATCGGCATTTGCACCACTCCAAACCAGTAGCTGCCCGAATCCGCACGCAGCTACCGAAGCGCTGGCAGGGAACCAACATCCCTCGCCGACCCCTCTACTGGCGACGGTTCTAGGTGGAGACCAGATCCATGGTCGTCGTCGTGCCTTCCATCGCCAGAGAACACACGGGCTCCTACGGGCCATGTAGGCAAGCACTGCCTCTGCGCGACCATGGAACGTCGCCCTGGCAACCCCCATGAAAGAAATCGACACCATGGCCACGGGGTCGAGGCGCTGCATCGACACCATGGCTTGGGCTCTGATTGCAATGTTGTGCTCCAGTTTCCCACTTTTAGATGACCACGAGTCTAAAGATTGCATTTGAGGCAGGTAGTTTTGGGATGACGAGGACAACTCGGCAAGTTTCCCCTCAACACCTGAAACTGAAGATGAGAAACCTCCCCAAGCCATTACCTTGGGCAGTCCTCATGATACGAAGGCGCGAGGCAACACCAAAGAATACCTCCCCACCCCCCGTGCCACCCAAATTTCCCCGGCGACTCGCCTCATCATAAACCTCGGTAGGCCCGCTCCCATGAGCACCATCCCTCCAGCTACAGGTAACCTAGGATCTATCCCTAAGGGAACTATCCCACCGGGCTCCACCACTAAGGGCTAATTTGGTAGCCAGGGATCCGGGGGGATCCCCACTTATTCCCTGGTCCGAGAAACCACGGGACGGAGTAGCCCCGGAAAAATTCATCATGCCATTTGGGCACCCATGTGGGGGAGGGACCCCGACCCTTTCCACGTCCTTTCCTCGGGAGAGAGTTCCACACCTCTGTAGACTGGGTAAGAAAACCCTCGCTCGATTGCTCTTGCGACCGAAAGGTGATGACGCGTCAGCGGTGCCTCTCAAGTTTCTCTCTCTGAAAACTGGAATAGCAGACCCCGCTTCCCTCCGCATCGGGCCCTGATATCTGCGCTTGCATGCTCCTCTGCTCTCCGGCGATGGCGACACTGGCGATTCTGGCTTGGCGTTCATGTTTCTCCTTCTCACAAGATCAACTCCATTCAAATCTTTGTCCCATCCAGCAACGACAATGATTGGCATTCGTGTTCCTCCTCCTTCGACCAAGGTAAGCTCCTCCTTCTCCTCCTCTTTCCCTCCCCTGCCCCCTCCCCCCTCTTTTGCTGTCCAAACAACAATGGGGAATTTACCCGTGGTGTTCCGGGGATTTCAATTGAACAAGGGAATCCTCCCTTGGGGGTTTCTTGCCCATGGTATATCATCGCCAACAACCAAATAAGCCCTAAGGGTTCAATCCCATCAAGCTCCACTACTCAGGACACGACCCCTCCGTCCACCACTCCTTTGGGATTCGGCCCTCCCGACTTCATAGCCTTGGGCACTGCCCCCCTATACGTGACAGCGGTACCGGGCCCTGGGGCTTCATGACACCATCCACACTGGTGTTTACGGAAACCACACTCTAGCTCCTCCATGCCTTTGGTTGGGGAAGGCCGAGACCATGGCGCGATAGGCCCAAATGATGGAAACCATGATGAACGAACATCGTCGACGAGCGCGACACTAGTCCCTCGCCATGATGGCCGCCCTTATAGCATGCGGACACAAGATCGTCAACAACGACGAGCTCGAGGTCATCCAGACTCCAGCTTGCATCTTACTAGCAGCGTTCGCCCTTGCAGATTGACTGCGGGTCATGCCGGGTCTGTCGGGTGGGGACATCATCGCTCCTCTCCAAACCCTGCTGCACAACACTGTTGAGCTCCTAGAGAACATAAGCGGTTTGAGGCTCCGCTTCAGCAACATGGACGATGTACTTCCGCTGCAGGTCACCTCCGAAAGCTTAGTCACCATGGCTCTCAGCCCGGTAACCTGCGTAAGCCAATCTCGGCCATTATCAACCAAAATCCACTACCTCCATCCCGGCCTCCCCTATGCATGAATGTTTTGGACATCAACCGATCTCCATGATCACACCCGTGCCTAGGAAAGAAGAGATATGGCTAGAACTATGAGCTAGTAGCACTGATCCCTCACCGCAAGCATTGCCCCACCATGCTTGCCTATGAAGCAATTATGCATCCCTTCCCAAAGTCGTTCACCGTGCGCGTCGACAAATACTCCGGGGTCTAAAGTTGGATCATTGCCTTGGTGGTTACCTGACGATGGTGGACATGTAAAGAGGTGATATTGGCAACCCCTCGGATACATGCCTCTCTACCTGCGGGGTCAGGGAGGACATGGCTCAACAGGCATCCGCCAAACAGAAGTTGCGAGTGGTCGGACTTCGAGCATGCCTTCATGAACAACTTTGAAGGGACATATTAACGCCAGATAGTGCATATGACCTCCATAACTACATCCAAGGCGACAAAGTTCGTCCATGATTTCATCACCCACCAGCTCAAGAAACGCAACTCGTTATCCAACATTTCGGATGAGCAAACTATCCAAATGTTTATCAACGGTGCACAAGACCCATTCCCACGTCACAAACTTGGCAGAAGCAAGCAGATGGAAGGCCTGCCACCGTGGGCAGCTCATGAGGGTTGCAAATAACTAAGCAACTGATGACGAGACGGTTTGCGTAGGCCGCAATTGGATGGCAGCTACAGATATCCACAAGTCACCTAAAGCCAGAAAAAACATGAACCGCAACCACAACAAAGGCCGCAAGACGAGGGAGACGGACCGAGACTCTGACCTAGTAGCAGCCACCAACGAAGCCGGGTCCAACGGCTTCAAGCAGAAGTGGGCAACAAAACTAAGTGAGCGGGGCACACTTTTGAGGAAATCATGAGCGACGCCTTACCTCTTTCTCTAAAAGGATTCATTATTATTTAAAGAACTAAAACAATTAATGGTTGTAAAGGAGGAATAGATAAGGCTTCATGTACAATTAAGCATACATGTACTCAGCATAACCACTTGTTCAAAAAAAACGTGTTAGACTATTTGTCTAGATACAATATCTCCAACCAGCCCATCAATATATCACAATTATGTTATATCAACTGGGTTATCCTTATTCATTCCCCACGTCGTAATATCATTAAAATGACTTTTAGTTTAGTTATGGTTCTAATTTAACAAATATAAGAACCACATAGAAGTCATTTCATATATAACATGGAAATACGAGTGAACCATGGATGTCATCCATGTAGATGTTATGAGTACCGGCAACAATTGCAAACAAAATGTCAGTGGAATACACAAATGTTCTAACATCGGTATTTTTGAAGTCAACACCCATTGTTGTTTGTGTCAACATACCGGGGTAGGAACAACTAGCATATCCGTTAATGTGCAACATAATTATCAAACCGTTAATCAAGCGGTTCATGCAACTAACTGGGCCATGCTTGTGTCTTACTCATACCAAAATAAAACGAAGCATGGTATCATTCATGATGTTGTCGTGGAAACATCAGAAGATTAGGGGGTATCTTTAGTAACATGATCGCAACAAAGATTTGCATCAACAAATTGAATAGGTCCAATCCCCTCAACCTAGCGTGGTCTAGTACTATGTTACAAAGGTGTCAAGGGAGGTTTGGTCGTAGGTTGGAGTCATTTGAGACTCCTTGGCACCCTCTCACAAACTTATATGTCTTGACGTTGCTCCAAGTTATATGAGATTCCTTGGATTTGACACTAGGATCCCTGACGAATTGTGGAACTCTGATGCCTTCGGCTTGATCCTATTCAAGTGAAAGTGAAGTGGGTACATCCTATGGGTGCTTATATAGGCTAGGGGTTCTTGACAAATGACCAAGGCTACCCTTGAGACAATAGAAGGAGGGTTAGTGGAGGTAACGTTTGCTCAATGGAGGAGAAGGGGAGGGGGTCAGTTCATAGCCCATGTGTAACACCCCGACCACAGCCACCGGTTCTCGATTGTTACACCTAGCGGGATCTAGACTGGCGCCACAGACCAACACCACTCTTTCGTGCGCACTTTTTCCTCACTCATGCGCACACGAGATTAACTTCCTAGTCATTCACCCATCCTCAAATTGCTCCAAGCTATGCTCGCTTAACTGTGAGGTTCCTTGCGAATGGGCTCCCAGGAAATAAGGAATTCCTTGTCGATATGAGTATCAGTCCTATTAACCCGGGATGGCACACCATGGTGGGTCATTCCCTCTCACAGCTCCATCATGGTGGGCTTCTCTTCTCGGGCTCCCTTCTTGATGTGTGCCTGTTTACTCTTAGCCACTCCTTTGAATTGGTCTTCTTATCTTTTTCACCCCATTAACTTGTTGACCATGTTAGGTTATTTTAATTTTGTTGTCCTACTAAGCGTTGGCTTTGACGGCTAAGTACGACCCATAGGTAGAATTAATTATTATAACAAAGTCGTCGTCTAGAAACCCTAGATGCCCAAATGAGACATTTGATGAGGACAAAGACCCACGAGCCCCTTAGCACTTCTGCATAGGATGCAACTGAGATGGTGTCGGGGTGGGGAAGCTTTGCTCAACACGACACCATCGGCACAATCTCTGACTAGACTAACCAAAAATCGTGTTTTTAAGGCGCCCGTAAGGCATCGCGTAGGCGACGGTTAGGCTTCAGGGTGCCCCCCAAGCTCAAGGCATCGAGCTTGCCTTAGATAGTTGTGTAAGACGTCCACCTTAACCTTTAGAGTGTTTGATGCACCCTCTTAGGCGTCCAGGTTGGCGCTCTCATACATATTGGATGCCTTGAGCTTGCCAGGCAAGGGAGAAATTTTTACAGGCGGGAAACTGAGTCTTGGCTGGAAACAAGGGAGGATGTTGGTGCCAACATGTAAGAGGGGGGATATATAGAGGGAGAGATAATCTCCAATCCACACACTCCTCCCCCTCCTCTCCAGTAGCTCCTATCCAGTAGATCTATTGCCTCCTCTCAAGCAGATCCTCTTCGGCAGCTCCTCCCTAGTACAGCAACAACAAACATCAAGCAACGGCAAGGAGCCAAGGATACAAAGTGCCAACTGCCAACATATGCCTCGTCCATCATTTACCCCTCTCCAACCCCCTTCCCCCACCCTCCTTTGCTCCCTTTCTTCCATGTTCACTTGTTCACTGCTTGTTGCTTTGTTGGTTGCTCATGGCCTCTCTACAACCAGCAGCAATTGCAAGGTGTGTATACCTAGTTGCCTACCAAATTCTACTATATTCTGCTGATTAGAACTCTCTCAGACGTCGCCTGGCCTTATGGCTTAGTGCTTAGGTGGTGAGGCGCCCCTAGCACCTTGCCTCACCTTACCGCCTTACAAACATTGCGTAAAACTATGTATTTGCTTGATGTGGGGAGGCGGAGCTGCCACCCCTTCCCGCACCCGGAGCGGCAGATGGATGGGAAGGAGCTCACAAGCTTGCCTACGGCTGAAAGTGCGATTAGGTTCGCCCTCTTTCCACCTCCCGAGAACCAGTACCTTTCTATTTGTGCCATACACCTCCTGCCTTTCCCTTAGCTTCATATTACTTACCATATTCATCATTAGAAAAACTCAGACACATTCGTGTCCTTAAGTAGAAGCACAATTAAGAAAATTAGTGCATCATAATGTGTTAGAAAATTCTTTTTATGTGAGCAAGTTCCTTTTACTTAGCTAGCCGCAAATAACTAAATTTGTACCTAAGTAGAAAACACTTACTTTACTCCGTAGATTCGAACCACTTTAGTAAAACTAAACCACTCCGTAGAACCACTTCAGTAAAACTAAACCACTCAAGAAATTCGGGTCTAAGTAATACCTATGTTTCTAAATATAAGACATTTTGGCAGTTTAAATTGAACTGCCAAAAAGTCTTACATTTAGGAACATAGGGTGTACAAAACACTCATATTCTACTCATTGTTTAATTGAATACAATCCATAACTACATGATAGCTATCTATACTATTTGATATCCCTTATATATCTCACTAACAAATACGATTGTTGCCATCCACCCTAGTGTTGTGTGACCGGCCTTAGTCCAAGGTCCATGCCCATCCATGAAAATATGTAAAGCCAATAAATTTTCATCTACATGTAAACCCTTCTCATGGCCTAGACCTAGGTAAATGTTTGTGTCTTTGTTGATTAGAGGAAACAGTTATTGTATGCCTATCCATATTAATGCGATATTGATATTTTAGAAATACGATATCATGGTTGTATCACATTGGACACTACAACAATAATAACAAAGCATTTTGTCCCAAGCAAGTTGGGATAGATTAGTAATAAAACCCAATAGAAACATGTGAGAACCCAAAAGGGAATAGTGAAAGTACAAGTAAACAAAATGAAGGAAAGTAAATTAAGTATCTGATACATGGAATGCTGACTTCCATGCAGATATTCCAAACCACCTTAGTCGGAGTTCAACAAGCTTCAAGTTTCTTTTTACATCCTCCTGCCATGTCAGCTTTGGTCACCTTACCCCTTATAGTATTTTTTTCTACTCTTCAGAATTCCACTATTCGCTGGTGCTTCTACATGCTTTCATTGGATATTCCAGACCACCTTAGTCGGAGTTCAACAAGCTTCTCTTCAATCAACGCCACCCCTACCTCATCATGTATTCACTCATTCATAATTAAATCCTTTATTGTATGGCCACACATCCACCTTAGCATGTGCATCTTAGTGACACATTTATTGGATGTGTTGTCTCTTAGTAGCCCAACACTCTGCTCCATATAGCATCACGGGTTTGTTCGATGTCCTAAAGAAATTACCTTTTAACTTTTTTTTGGACCTTCTTATGACGGAGAATGCCAAATGTTTGCTGCCACTTCATCCACATGGTTTGTTTTCGTGGCTAACATGCTCATCGATAACACCATAGTTTTGCAACATTCACCCCCAAGTATCGAAATGTGCCCCTCTCAGGCACTACATGTCCCTCTAAAATAATCTCTCCCTCCTTGAACGTAACACCTAAAGTCACACCTCATACACTTGGTCTTGGTCCCACTAAGCCTAAACGACTTGGACTCTAAAAGACTGTCTCCATAACTCTAATTTCCAGATGACGACCAACCTAGTTACTTCAACCAGGACCACATCATCAATAAAGACGATACACCAAAGGATATCTCCTTGTATATCCTTTGTGACATTGTCGATCACTAAGGGAATGCATGGGCTCAAGGTTGATCCTTGGTGTAGTCCTAT
The DNA here is from genome assembly GCA_021605205.1 of Aegilops longissima. Taxonomy (NCBI): domain Eukaryota; kingdom Viridiplantae; phylum Streptophyta; class Magnoliopsida; order Poales; family Poaceae; genus Aegilops; species Aegilops longissima. The sequence continues at coordinate 692,579,475 of CM038678.1, read as the reverse complement.
TGTAATTGGAAAGGTAGCATCTTGTTGTCACCTACCCGAGCACTTGTCACACCGTTATCGTACATATCATTGATAAGGGTAATGTATATTGTTTGGAATTAATCTTTCTCTAGCACCCACTGCATGACTATCCTTGGTATTGTCAAGGGGAAGTGGATATCAGACTTCTACGTGTTGCGCCTCCCGTATTCAGGTCGTAAACACCCCATATTGGTAGAGAGAGGGGCACACCCTCGAGCCATCGACTTCCTTCTACATGTCATCCTAGGTTTCCTTGCAAAGGGAGATTCAAAGCATTATGACTCCAAAAACGGGACAAAGAAGGAGACTGAAGCAGTAACGGACTAAGCAACCAACCAAGACCGCAATAAATAGGCATCCACCCAACGAGAGTAAGGACATCTTCAGTTGATGCCAAGATCTATAGAAGCCCAAGATTCGTCAGATTAGCTAGCCAAGAATAACCGATCTAGACTCCCGCCTAGATCATCCACCCCCAACTCGATGGGTTGACCCCAACCTGGCGAACACCGTCTGTAATCAATCATTGTAATCATTTGCCATATAATTCTAGACAAGCAAAAGTAGGGCAGTGGCAGCTTGAGGAGGATGCAGCTCTCCTTGTGTCCCCTCACCTGCCTGCTTTTATAATAAGAGGAGGGACCGAGGAGTCGCACTCCATAGAATGTCACACGTCACACCTTACGTGACGTTCTAGAGCGACAGTGTGGCATCCCATGCTAGTCACACCTCCCTCATTTCGACTGATCGCTTGCTACAACACATCATGATTACCGCACATAGGGAACTGGCATGAGTTTAACCAACATACGCTTCCCCTCCCGTCGGCCCATAAGCGAGCAAGAGGGAGATAGTGGAGATCCTTCCTACCCCACAGTTGTTTGACCAATAACCGCCGGCATGGCTCGGCGCTTCATCCCTAGCGACTGACCAAAGCGGCGCTAAGGACTCATCCGGAGCTATATGCGTTTTCGCCCTATCTCATACATCACCTTGTGATCGAGCATGGCTCCACGCTTCACCCCTAGCGCCCGACCAAAGCGGCGCACCTAAGGACTCATCCGGAGCTGCAGGCATTTCCGCCCTGTCTCATACATCACATTGTGATCGAATATACTCGAACCAAGGACACCCATGCGTGCCCCCGGCAGGCCATGAGTCAAGAACCAAACTTTTCAGATACATTCTTGTCCTAAGCATCATCTATCAAAACTCTGCCTCCTCACAAGAGCTCGCATGCTCCCCTTGATAGAACATTAGTTAGGGGTGACCCTCTCGGGCCCGCTAGACATCGTTGGGGAGACTAGCGGATCCCCTCATGTGATGAACAGTTTTAGAGCCATGAAACCTTGTTTTCTCTTTGTGTTCTTTGTTGAGATTTCACGCATGGCCTCCTAGCAGATAAATTGCGCGACACTCGGGGGTGCTAGGGAGTATATGATACCCGCGCAAGCTTGCAAGGTCAAGGTACAGATGCGTCCCCTACCCAGGCGTTGAGTCACCCTCTTGACCCAATTGCCAACAAGGCGCTCGTCGACTTGGGAGGCTAGGAACTGCGAGGCTACCCACACACGACATGGTCTGGCAGGACCAATGAGCACGAGCCCACCAATGATATGACCCTAGCCATGTAACCATAGCTCGACCAGGTACATAAGGTGAGCTAGGGGCCTTCTCGGGGATCCAAGGCATTCTCGTGCCTCCATCTTGATCTGTCGCCGCGCCCCTCCAAACGAATATGTCATCGCTCGACGCCACTACCGGTCTCATGAACTATAACATTATTATCATAACTCTTACACAAAAGAAGGGAGAGGACGAGACCCTCTATGTCGCGTGCTCCTTCTCAATTGTCAGCTTCTCGGTGGCTAAAGCATTCACCGATGACATGAGGATAGGACCGGTTGCCTCGATGAAGGCAACAACCCTTTCTCGACAGGTCTCGACAATGGCATACTCCACATCAAAAACTTTGGGCCTTCGTCCCTCAGCATCCTATATAACCGTAGGAACGTCGGCAACGGCACCACTGACTCGTGCCATGGTAGCAATAACTGCGGCTGCAGCTATTCCTTGAACCCGAAAAGCAAAGTTGGGTTTAGATCCAAAGAAGGGCTCGAGCACTAGCTTGGACAGGCTCTCCAAGATGCTAGGAAGCTCCGCACGAAGCAACTTCCTAACCTCCAACACAAACAAAGCCCATTCAGGCGATTACATGTCGAAGCCAGGACCACATGATTGAGCCTCTGTCGGTAGGAAGAAGAGAGTTCGCGCTCAACGCGAGCTCGAGTTTTTGCTTTCTCCGCCTTCTATCTCACCTCCGGAAGCCTCCCTTCCACCTCAATGGTTTCAGCATGGATGTGAACACATGCGACCCAAACTTCATCGGGTCACGATGAAGGAGGTATTTAACCCCCTTCACCTCACACATTGTTGCGTGATGGAGCTCAAGTGACTCATGCAAAATAACGGAAGAGTCACAAGGGCATAACTTGCATCCATTGATAAACCTCCTGCTCACAACGACTACATTGCAAAATGATAGAATTGTTACATCCATCGATAAGAAAGACCCCATCACGGATCACCGATTTAATGAAGAGGACACGGGGGAGCAAGACGGAAACCCTAGGGTGATGGGAGAACAGGCAGAAGCGGGGATCAAATTTGGCTCTCCCGCTTCCTCGGGCAAAGCTCAAAGAAATGGAAAAAGACAACAAGCTCCATTGGGCGGTCAAGAAATTCCTCACACATATGAACAAACCGTTCAAAACAGTGATGGAAGGAGGCATCACATGCACCAGATGAATCTAGTAGAAACAAAGCAATTTCTCCATAAAGTCTAAGAGGAGAAAGCCAAGCGCGTCACCAAAATGGTCCGGCATCACTAACATCTCTCTCGGCATTGGGAGGGCAATATTATTAGTGGGATTCGGCAGGCCAGCCGCATGGGGAGTAAACCTTAATAACGAAGCCAATGTTACCTTGGTAACTCATGATTTGGGCCACAACGAGACCAGGGGAGAAAGAAGGGTGTGGCTGCATGAGCTTCCTCTACCCATGGATCCAAAAACCAACAAGAAGGCACAAGGAAGTTGAGAGCAACGAGCCCCAAGGAAATGAAAGAAGAAAGGGAAAGGAGAGGAGATGATACCTTCGGTTAACATAGTAAAAACGGTTAAACCACCAAGCAATCACCTGAATCTAGGCATCAAGAGGCGCCCTAGTGTGGTCGCACGTATTGTGGCATGGTGGGGCATCCAAAAAAATCCTCAGCCAATGGGCCGCCCAAATCCGAGTGGGCACGATACCTATGCGATATTACATCAGCATCCGCAATTCGCGCTGGCATCCCATGCAAGGCATGTCGCATGTTAAAACTAGAGCACGGAGGATTAGGGCAGCTGATGACCCAAAAAAACACGGTACACCACGGTCTAATGTGTTCGAACGACTTCAACACCACATCAAACTATCAGGGCAACATGCCCACAACTTCATTTCGTATGCTGATAGGGGCTTATCTTAGGGAAGTGTATTTCCCCACTTCTCTGTGGCGCCTCAATTATTTGAGGAGTAATAGCCCATTTTGGTACGACGAGAGGGTCCACACCTGGGTCACCAACTTCCACATATGTCATACCCCATGTCCTTGCAAAGGGGGACTCAAGGGGTTTAGGACTCTAAAGACGAGCCGAAGGAGACCAAGGTGGTGATGGGCAAAGCCATAGACTTCCATATATGCAGCAACCCATGTTTCCTTCAAAGGGAGATTCAAGGCGTTCAGGGCTATTAAGACAAGACAAAAGGAGACCAAGGTGGTCATGGGCTAAGCCACCGACCAAGACCCCAATAAGTAGGCATCCACTTAAAGGGAGCAAGGTCATATTCAATCCGCGGTAAGATCTCCAGAAGCCCAAAATTCACCATATTAGACTAGTCAAATATATATGATCTAGACATCCAACCCAGATCGCCTACCCCCAGCTCTGCAAGTTGACCCTGACTTGAACGCCCTTTGTACTCAACTATTGTAATATTTTTGTCATATAATTCCACACAAGTAGCGATAGGGTTATTACTCACTGCACGAGGGCCCGAACCTGGGTAAAATTCGTGCCCCATGTCCATCAGGATAAGGTGATGTCCCACTATCGTACAAATTACGTGCGGTTATGCTTGTTGTTTGATACTTTGCTGAAAACACCTTGAGAGCTATCTTGTCATATGCCTTATCCAAGTGGATGGAAACCATATGTGGATCCTTCTTATGCTCCTATACCTTTGCATAAGCTGACATAGAAGGAAAATCACTTCTATAGTCGATCTCCCGGGCATAAAACCAAATTTGTTTTTTGTGGCATTTCTCTCACTTCTAGAGCGATGTTCAACCACTCTCTCCGAAAGTTTCATGGTATGACTGAGAAGCTTCATTTGTAATAAATACAACTTTGAATATCTCTTTTATTCTAAAGATAGGTACTAGTGTACTCTTCCTCCACTCCTGGGGCATATTGTTAAAAGAAAGGGCTAAGTGGCTTAATAGCCATACTACTACCATGTCCCAAAGACACATCCACACCTTTATAGGAATACCATCTGGCCTCAAATCGTTTCCTCATTTCATCATTTTCAGTGCCTTCTTAAACTCGAGCTCATGAACCTCCTCCCAAACCGCCTACTGGTGTCATCAAAGGAGTCATCTAGTTCAAGCATAATGTTCTCATTCCCACCATCGAACAACTAGTTAATACATTCTCTCCATTTGTTCTTGTTCTCCTCATCTTTCACTATGGGTCGATTTGCCTCCTCCTTGATGCTTTTAGCTTGGTGATGTCCCTTGTCTACCTCTCACGAATTTTTGCCGTCTTGTAATCATCATTTTTCCATCCTTTGTGCTAGCTGCTGGTATACCTCATCATAGGCTTGCCTACATACTTCACTTACAACTCACATTGCGTTCTTCTTGACCTCTTTGTATGTATGCATGACCCTAGTGGTTCTATGATGGTGCCAACTCTTGCAACATTCATTGATTTCCTTCCGGACATCCTCATTCCACCACCACGTGTCCTTAGGTTCTTATTTCTTACCGTTCGTCACCCCAAACAACTCCCTGGCTACCTATGATGAGCGTCCTAATTACAGCACCAACTAACTCCAGCAGTCTCCCTATCAAGGATCCTACATTCCAACTACTCACCCGAACCATATTTTCCTCGGCTAGATTCCTTGCCCTTCGCATACATAGAGTGGAATGGGCTCCGAAATAGAGAGTCACTAAGAGAGCTACGCCCTAGCAAATTTCTATTCGGTTTCATAACCTTAAACATGGCTGATTTTTACATAGGCTCGCCAAGCGTAACACAACCCTCCTCCTTTACTCGGGCTTGGAACCGGTTATGCTTAAAATACATAGGGGGTTCATTTTGGACACTAACCTGTGAAAAAATGGCATGTAGATGCACACATAATTTAGTATAGTTATGTAAATTATTTGAAAGTAAGCAGACTTGATTTAATACAATTTTTGGGTGAACTAAATGCATTATGGACTTGAAATGAGAAAATCTACAAGAAAGCTATTTCAACTTAGTTGAACTAATTTGACCATGATATAATATGGTAGAATATTATATTTATGTAACGATTGAACCAGTTAGTTATTCTTTGATGGGCCGCCCATCTTTATCCGTTTGCCCATACAGATTGTGCCTTTCCGTTGATGCATGAGCTTTCCCAACTATACCTCATTTCTGTAACTAGGTAGAAGACAATCTCTTGCTAGATCCTCGTTCCTATTACACTAAGTCAAATATAAAAAAGTTATCTTCTATGCTTGTGAATGCTATTGGTTTATTGTTGAGTTATCTTCTATGCTTCTGAATATTTTTAGTTTCTTAGTCATTTTATTGTTGCGCAGTATACTACTTTGGTGTGCTTGTTCTCACAATATCCTAAGGAAAATTTCAAAAAGCAATGTCATGCAAACTGTGTTTTCGATAATATTGTGTTGTGATATGATATCTAGGGCTATTGCTCATTAGTGATGATTTTTATGCACATTTATGATCTCTCTATGGTACTTGTGATTTCTATAGTTTGATGATTCATTTGCAATTCTCTGACTAACTTGGTTTTAAAAGATGTACATAGGAATTTCTACTTCGATAAAAAAATGCTCTGAGGTTGGCATTGCTGCAACAACAAGATTTGCAAGAATTTTCCTTTATATGGTTTTGATGGTGCCTACAGTGATAAACAATTATTATATTTTGATAATATTATCATTCATATGACTATTCAGTTTTTGTAAACTTGTATACCACATGAATATAATTTCCGTACTTCACTGCGAAACTCCTTCCCTATTTTAAGTATGGATGTCATAAGATTTAGTTGGTTTTATAATTTTAAAGGTAACTTTAGTAATGGAAGTTAAAAAATTATATATTATTCCTCTTATGAAGAGTCATCTACGCAACCTTTTAATATTAACATTAGTCATTTTTAGTGCTTTTTTGAGAATTGTGTTTCAAAAAATATATTTGAATGCACTAATGATTTCCACTATGTTCACCAAATTTAAATCCGGTCTTGTCCTATTTTAAATGCACTAGTTTTCAAGGTTCAAAATCATATATTATTCCTCTTGTTTCAGTTTTTGTTGGGGATTTCCGTCAAGTCTACAACTTCAAAACTAAACTTGTATTGATATGGAGAAAATATACTTCTAGGATTTGTTCTTGTGATGGCATGTTAAGGTTTACCTTACAAATGCTAGTGAATATAGTCTTATAATCGACATGTAAACTCTCATATTAACTTCAATTGATAATTTGATGTTTGAGAAGGTGCACTTTTGATCATTGATTTAGGTTATTTAGTTTGACTTATATCTCGTAGTCTCACTTCATCTCATGTGTTTAGTTTTTTTCTTTGACCCTTATCTCATGGGGTCACTTCAATCTTCGACCTCACCCCTCTGTGAAATGATTTTATCTAGAAGTAGGAACAGTTGTCACATCTCATTTTTGGTTCTTATCCATTTCCTCTTAGTACTACCTTGTCTTCCATACCACAACAACATTTAATTGTCGATGCTTGTGATGTCCAGAAATCTACGTCAAAACACTATGAAGGTCCATGAGTCCCAACCATTAGCCTCATCGTGGTGTCCTCCTCCTCTCCACTCACCTAGTGTGGCTATTGCCCATGATGTTATGCATTCCTCCCCTCTTCTTCAATCCAAGCGACACACAATGGCATTGAGTACAAGGTGTCACTAAATTAGTTTAGTTCAGATAACAACAATTTTTACACTTACATTCCATCCTTGTGTGCTACCTTCACATTTAGTAGGTTGGTGGCAGGAGTTGAAGCTCCCATCTGACAAGTGACAAAAATGAATGTATGAATGCTCAGTGACTCTTGATAGTCAGTATTACATGGTTTGGCCTCCCATAACATTCTTTGACTCATTTTGCTCCCTCTATCTTAAAGTTCTAACATCGCCACTATTTGCATTTGATTTTTCTCCTTGTCATCTCCCTTGTGAGGAATGACACAATGGAGCAGGGGTGATGGTGGAGCCATGAGTAGAGTTTTACTTGAGAGAGGGAGGAGTCAAAAAGTATAGGGAAATGGAAGAGAAAAAGAGAAACATGAGGGAGAGTCCACTAATAGATGGGGACACTACCAAAATCTAGGGTTTATCCCCTATGATGTTCCTTGAGTGCCTTATAGGCCGAAACCGAAGGCATTAAGAATTTTGGGAATGGCCAATTTGCTTGGCAAATGATGCTAAGATGATACTGGAGTTGGGATTGCAAATTGAATCAAAGGAATGAGCTGAGGTACCAAACATAGACTTTGGATGCGAAATACAAAAGGGGAATCAAGATTGTAAAGCACACCAGAGCAAAGAGTTGAGGGACTAATAGCCAATTTTATCATAATGGTTGCATTCACACTTGACACATCATTGTAGCATAGTGTAGATTTAGGAGCCCTCCTTTTGCATTGGCATGGGTTCCAATTACTAGATGATAGCAGGTAGGCCTGGGGTTGGTTCTCAGTTCTTGTGTGATGAGATAGATTGGTGTCTTTTATTCACATGCATAAAGGTAATGACTGAAAATGGTTGTAACACAATTGTTTTGCATGAGGACTAGTTACCTAGTGGCCTTTTGAATGATTGTTCCCCTAGATTGTTCAAGATTGCCAACAGGAACTGAAGAACCGTAGAGCAAGAATTCAAGAATAATAACCCGATCCATTCTTTGCCAGGATTACTGAAGTGGCTTAGTTGAAAAGAATTTGTTCATATTTGGGAGGCACCACAAGATGTAGTCCTTTCGTTGTACTAGGTTTACCCTATGTGAGTGGTCCGTTCCTCATATGGGGTGTATTCGACAAAATCAACCTAATTAGTGTAGTTATTTTGGTTTCACTTCTCCATTTGAGGTAGTAAGATTTGGAAGGCCAAGACTGAGCCAAAGTATCAATTCTTTCCATGGTTAGTGTCAGCTCATATTACGATATATCCCTCGATAGAGTGTCGCGACTAGCTGGATAGCATAGATGGGGAACAGGAGGCGAGAGTTACCCATGTTCAAGCCCTCGTGGTGAAGTTAAACCCTGCTTCCAGCTCTATCATATTGATGGATGGGGTGTACATAGTACAAAGGTTGCGATCTTGAGGATCACGTATGTATATTGAGGGTTTGATAGTGGATTGTGTTGCCTCTATCAACTAGCCTGGTGTCGCCTTATAAAGGTCGAGGAGGCATAGGATTACATGATTTCCTAGTCGACTGCAGCGGCCAGGAGTCCTTGCATGGTCTCCTGGTAGGCTTGACTTGGACGCCAGGTTGATTCATCCTTCTTGGGAGGCCGTGGGCATGGTAGCAGCCTGTGCCCTATTGTAGCCTGGTTGGCCGACTTCCAGTGGCATGAGGTACCCCCAGTACATGGCACCACCAATTATCTATTCATAATCATGTCCTTACCTTTGACAGCCTTGAAAGGCGTGGTTGGCCCTATGAGCAAATTTATGTGCGTTGTGGTTTGAGCCGGAGATATTCATCACCTTCGATTAAGATGCTACTTTAGCCATGAGGAGTTGTTGTTAGTGAAGAGTTGGAATGGCATCCATGTTGCCAACCATAGCATGAGTGTCCTCTATATGGCTTCATGGGACCTTCTCTTATCAGCCAATGTCAAAGAGTTGTGGAGACGTTATAATTAATTGATCAGTTATGCTTTCTAGAATATATTAGAGGAACATAGTTGGCGCATTTTTTCAAATATCACGCTCTCTGTCCAAGTATAGCCCTCCTTCCTCATGAATATTCCACAGAATGTGGTTTGTGGTCATCAATGGATAATTCATTGACATTTCCTAGGTGGTCGGTGCTATGGTTGAGGAGGGGTCTTAATGGTAAGTTTGTTTTTCTCCGAGAGTAATCAGTGTTCTTATGCTTCATGCTTGCTTAATCAGTGTTCTTATGCTTCATGCTTGCTGTAAAGAAGCTTCTATAAACATAAAGCTCTCTTCAATTTGATGGGAAGGTAGTGTTCCTGGCCGTTTTTTCAAGAAAAAGCTTTAGCATTAGAGTGAATGATGTGTTGCTAGAGGATTTCATGTGTTGTATATTTTTGTATTCATGTTTTTCTTTACCCTTTTGCTATTTACTTATGCAAATGTTTGCTATTCTACTTATGCAAATGTTCTACACCACCCAAGGCATATCTACTTAAGGGAACTAGTCAAATTTCTTGCCAAAACCACGCGCGAGGACCAAAAGGGTAAGGGGTAGCCAAAGTTCATAGAACATGAGGGACATGGAGAGTGATATATCTTCTCTAGGGTACTTGGGTTTACCCTAGAATGGTATCCCCTCGCGGGCCCCACTTTATGAGGGCTAAGCCAACTCAAGTCCTAATGGGTATGGATTGACATAATGCTACTTTGATCCTTTCCCATAGAAAAAGTTTACCTATTAGCATCTCAACTTGCAAATAAATGAGATGCCTGGCGGTGTACATCAAACTTGTTATGCTTCTTTGTTACATATGGACAGTACCTTGGTTCATGAGTCTGTGTTTAATGCCATCTTACATGGTCCTTTGTTATTGTGTTTGTGTATAAACTGACATGTCCATTGAGGTTGCTTTATGTGTGTCGGTTCCTGATACTCAAGGACTATAGTTTTTCCATGGTGCAGTTAAATACAAACTTTTTGGAGAGTGATTTTCCTTAACGTATTGGTGGGGGAGCATTTCCCAACTTCAACCTAGCTCCACTCCAGCTTGTGTAGCACTAACATTAACGTTTGGTGTGTATAGAAGTTTTCATTGTACAAATTTTGATGCCATTTATTCTCTTGTATGTGTTCTACTATAGAATAACATGCTGGACACAAGTAAAAGATAGTTAGGATTTGTCTACCACTAATATGGCCCTCCCATAGAAAAACATGGTGACCCTAGTTCTAGAGCTAAACATAACATGTCCACTACTTGGTTTTTCAATATTAGGTATGGGGATTGCATTGATGTTGTTCACCACTTCGGCAAAGTCCTAAGACTGTATGACATCATAATCCCATAGATTAAGAAGTAACACAAAAGTTTGCAAGGGCATATATATACCTCCATTTTGGGGGTGGGGGTGTCACCAAGTTGAACGTTGGACTCATCATCTACCTAACGACATAAGGATCCAACCCAAGTATGGCATGACATGCCTAAATACATCAATGTAAGCTTTGATTGATGGAGAAGACATCAACCACATCCCATTTCCAATGATTTTCCTTGGGAGGTCGAAATTAAACATATGTTCTGCTCCTTAAGAGGTGTTACTGAAGGAACTTCCTAATATGTGTATTGTCAGATTCTATAAGCCGTATTGCTCCAAACCCCATGCCAAGGGGCGAAAATGCATGTTTTTGTCACTTACCCCTTTGGCACGGATAAGAAAAGGAACCACACCATTCCATTCAAGAGGATTCATCTTAGGCACCCATTAAAGTTATCAGATATAACACTCTTTCGCGGATGGATATATGGTATAGAAAGTCCACTAACTATAAGACCGATATTGCCAAATGTCAAATAATTGGACCACTTCGAAGCTTGATAATGGAGCACCTTAATAACGTGGGGATAGCTCAATACACTACCACATTCAAGCAAGCACCACAATTATGCCTCAAAAAAGGGACTAAGAAGGCGCCTCTTGGTGCCATTGAGCAAGAAGTCGAAAGGTCCAAATGCTTTGTCAAAGGCATTCAAAGTCTTCCTCACCAGCCTTTCCCATTGAGTCATGGTTTGTGACGTGGGCACTTGAGCTTCTAGAATCAAGTAAGTCCATTGCATGAGAGCTATGTAAGGTATAAGTTCAGTTTTTCTAGCATGCTCCATTATTTCTCTCATCAAATCTAGCCTACCGCGTTTGGTCAAAGGTTTGTTCCACGTTTCCTATTTGTGTCCATGATGATGGTCTAAGGATAACGGTTTATGCTGGAGCCAAATGTTAATGCTTGAAGAAGACCAATCTGTCAACTCACTTTGAGAGTTTGTTCAGCGTTGGACGGACAAACATGAGACAATGAGGGGATAAGTTCTATTCTAGATGAACATTGATCTCACAAAACCAATTTTACTTCCAATTTCTTCAAATATTCTCCATGAAATCTTCAAGCATTACTTGGTTGGATAATGATCCCTTGAGGGGCTATGTCCAAGACGGTCTTTAGTTTTGGAACGGGGTAGTGGAATAGTTCCTAAGGTTCGTTACCTCCCACCAATCTCAAAAGGTGCCTCGAATGAAACATGCCCTTGATCAACTTCCTCAATTCAATATGAAAATACTCTGATGCAATGTTCCCACAAGTCCGCTTACCCTATTCCAGGAATTAAAAATCCATCCTTGCGTGTATTGGAATTACATGTTCCACCTTGAAGATTGGTTGACCACTTTAAAGTATGAAGTCACCACCCACAAAGCTTATCCTTTTACATCTCCCTTGGGGTTATTCTCAGGGATTCCTTTGATAGGATGCTCTGTGTTAGGAAATATGCAACTTGTATTTTTTGGGGTCAATGGCTAGTATATATATACATGACATGTGGTAAATATGCAGGAAACCCCTCATACAACAAAAAAATACAAGCTATACTTGAAACATAATATAACTCTAACACTCCCCTAAAACACAGGGTGGATCCCCAACACTAAGTTTGGGGAGATAAAAATCCAAGTTGTGTTCTGATACCATGTAGAGTTGCATGCACCAGCCAGTTCACCCAAAATCTCAAACTGCTGCTAGGTAGCAAAACTCTATGTGTAGAACTCATCAACCGTGGAGTCACCCTACTGAAGAGCATGCTCATGGCAAATCATAGACTGGTATGAGGCATCACCAGAGGGTTGATAGCGATGCCCAAGAAGGGTCCATGTCTCAAATATAATAGCGAGGCCCATAAACTCAAACGCAAAAACCGAGGCAAAACACTAAGTGAGAATAGCCGCAACACACATCTTCATCAAACTACTAAGTGTAAGCAAAGTGAACCTCATGCTAAGTGGCAAGACCTCCCCATAGGCCAAAACCTCTTGATCATAAGCACAAACCGCATCCTCGTCAGCAAGCTTAACTGCACCCTTAGCAGCCTGAGGAGCATTCGCAGCAAGAGAAGGTGGCCTCGGCTAAGTAGGAGCCACAAGAGGAACCATATGTGGCAAACAGGGGGCCTTACCAGAAAGAACACACATAGACTAATCCACGCATATGAATGCGCATAAAGGCAACGAACTGGGTGGAATTAGCACCATAAAAAATTACCGAGCACCGAGGAATGGTGACATAACTTGACGATGAAGACATTGCACCTCTTTTTTTATAACTTTATTTGCTCTTCTTTTGGACCAATGCCCAACTCAACAGACAACCAAATCCATTTGGCGGTAGACCTGCTCATGGAGGGGCCGGACCGGTGGTCTCGCAAGAGGCCGGTAGACCAAATCACGGCCTTATCGACCACTAAGTCCGGCAATGGACCAACGGGGCGCAGTAAGTCGACAACTCTGCCAAGTGGATGTCTGGGGCGAGCATGCGGGCACGCGGCCGAATCGAGTTGATGGCAGGTGGACTAATTAGGTGGCAATGTGGCCAAATCAAGCTGGCGATACAACCGACGGGCGATGGCGGACTAGGAGAGGCAACATGCAGTTTGAATTGACCGGCGTTGACCAAATCGAACGAGATCAAAGCGACTGGCCGGTGCAGCGTAGTAGTTGGGCGTGCATGGACCAACAAGAACAACAACGTTGATCAACGATGAATTGATCAGATCTTGATAGGTCAACTCAGATTGGAGGCAGCAACAGGGAGAGAGTCGATGGCGGCAGGAGAGACAGGGCAGGGTCGACTAGAGAGAGAATGATGGTGCATGATGGTCGATCAATAGCATGAATTGCATGTACCAAAAAAAACTAGGCTCTGATACCATGTTAGGAATATACAACTTGTGTGTTAGGAATATCCAACTTGTGTTTCCTGGGGGCCGGCCAATGGCCAGCATATATATTCACGTATAGGTGATAAGTATGAGCAAAAACCTCATAACCGGGGTCAAGAGGGGTTGCACCCTATATGCTTGCAACCCCTCATGATGATCCCAGTAGGTTGTGGATCAAGAGATATACCCCCTCACACTCTGGTCTCATGCCAGTAGTTCTTCGATATTGCCTTCTAAATGTGTGATGGGAGGGGGATATATACATGAGTGATATTGTATGCCTTTATTCACTTCATAATCAAGTGAGGCCTTCTTATTCTACCCTAAGGTTTCCACTATGCTCCAAATTAGGAGGTACTTTAGGCTCTACCATACTATTGTCCTATGTCAAGGTTCTTTATAGTGATAGCCTTCATGTGTCGAAGGTTGAAGGATGTTGGTTGCTACTTGTTAAGGTTCTTTATAGCGAGGGCCTTCATAGGTCGAAGGTTGAAGGACACTGGCATGCTCCGTCGAGCAAGACGACCCTAGGATAACATGCTCTTATAGTTATCCCAACTTCACGATGCCATTTTAGAACAAGGGCTTGAAAGGAAGCTTCTTAGCTACATCATCGTCACCTGCATGGACAATATCATCATTTGTTATCTTTGACCCACACTTTTTAGTAAGGCTTAAGATCCACCTCTTTGATCCTTCTAGGATGTTCTTGCACAAATTGATGGCCCAAAGGGTTTAAATTGTGCCACAAAGGCAAACTAAAATCCTTGAACAAGATCTTGTATGGTACCTTCGATAATGGCAAAACTCCTAACCGTTATGTGCATCTTTCTTTACATGTTTACTTCCTCGAGCTCTTTGCCCAGTAAGAAAAATTTCTAGGGAACTTCTCTTGTTTCTACTTGTTAAACGGAGAGAACATTAGCAGCTGGAAATTTTGTGCCGAAGTTAGTGACTTATGGATTATGTCATTTGTGGATCTTTGAAGGATGCCTGCTTTTGCAAGGACGTATGCTTCTACTCGACATTGTTGCTTACAGTCAGGAACTTCCACCATATCGTATGCATGACCTTTCAAGGTAGCGAAGATGGGGTATGCTAAAGCCCTAGAGGGGCAACACGCGATGTTGTGTGCATGACCTAGTAAGGCTTGTTGGACTCTATGGGCTTCCCCTGAGATGAAAGTGCCTAAAAAGTCATTGGGGCCATCTCGGTGGCCCATTTCTTCTGAGGTAACTTAAGTAGGAAAATTGAGGGAAGATGCCAATGTTCGTGATCGGATAGTCAATAGGATGTGTCTTGAAGTAGTAACATCAATCAGGAGGCCATTTTCATCGTGTTCTTGAGCTATGCAGGGGCTTTCCTGGATGTCATATATTGTTCATTATGCTTCTTTTAGGAAAAGTGAATTGGGCCATGATCATGGTCTACACAAAAATATTGGGCTCTTCCATTCAGTTAGTTAAAGGCTGCTTGAACTTTCAATGGGAACCTTTCCAAATCAACCACCTCTTAGGCAGTTAATAGGCTGGTCTTGTTCTAATTACTCGACCCTTTCTCCAAAAATTAGTGCAAACTATGATGGAAACAAAATAATCTATATACAGGTAAAGTCATATTACCTGAAATTGAACTCAGTAATCCCTAATTTGTAGGTTGTATAAGCTTGGGGAAGTCATACTTCTAAAAATCCTATCTTCACAAAATCTCTATTTGCATATGCTCTCCAAAATTGTTGTTATTGCAAGTTCTGAATAAAAAAAGTAGATATTGTTTATGCAGGTAGAGACATAACCTATATACAGGTAAGACAGAGAGACATGAGTTCTATTTTACTGTTTTCTCATAGTACTTAGGACTGTGTTTAAAATTGCCAGTCAGAGCCTAAAGCTTGAAAGTACAGTTTCCAAACGTTAATGTTATCCATTTATTTTCAGCATAGAAGGTACATATGACCGCTATCAGGCATTTGCAGGAGACGGAAAGGACGTGAATGAACCCGGTGCAAGTAACAACAATGTAAATTAATCACTATAGCTTTTCTTATGCATAGCTTAGAGCTAGTTTATGTGTGGAACATTTAGCTGCCAAGCATCATACTGTGAATTTAATAAGTCTGTATTTCTGAATTTACCACGGAAATGCACTATGCAAGATGAAGTGTTTGTTATCAAGAATTATGTTGCTTATGCACAGGACCAGCAAAATGAGTCAAATATGTTTATTCTCATAATCTAAGTCTTAGATTGTAATCGCCCCATTTTGTATCCGGGATAGCCAAATTGTATAATTGTTTATATACTCCTTTTAAGCAAGATTGTCTATATCCCCACATATCCCTGACATGATATGTTGGTTCTGAACCAGGATGGAGATCCTTCAAATATACAGTCAAGGCTTGAAGAGATTACTTCCTGGTAGCCCTTGAGGCTTTACACCATATCTCCCAGTATGTTATTTACCGCGTTTAGTGCAATGCTGATTATGTGCAATCCTGAAGGTCTCTTCAAAACAATGCTGATAACTCAGATGCTAATGAGCTAGAGAAACTGGAGAAACTACTGACAGATGCTTTGAAGAATACAAAATCCAAGAAGGTACACCTAAATAACTGTTGATATTTGTAACCAACTTTCGTAGCAAGGAATCAAGTTTCTGGTTCCTGTTGCGCCCTTGCACCATCAGAAAATGCTCTGTTTTCGGCCATTTTCACTAATTAGGCAGTTCACAGTTTTAGCATGATCTTAGTTGCTGCAGTCTCGCTCTTAACGCTCCAACTATACATAAGCAATCCATGGTTCCTTAACAAAAACAATCTCCTACCTAATGGTGTACGGTATATATTTTTCATTTGGATTGACTATTCTTAAGCACAACACACAGTTCAATGATGTAGTTGCATCTGGACTCTTAAAAGAATGGTCCTGAATGTGTCAGTTCCTATATCTTAGTAAATGATAGGTAAAATACATTGAAAAAAAACTCATTGGCTAATTCACAATACATATGGCTGTGTTTGATAGTTTCACTGTTTCAGCATAACTCAGAGGAAGTAAGCTGCTAGTACATTTTCTAAATTCAGCAATAAAGGATAGATGTGCTACTGTGCTATAGACCTGTATTGTGTAGAACTGTACTTGGATGAACTGTCCTGTGATGTGAAATCAACAGATGTTCTGGCTATACAAGAATTGGGCTACCATTGATGTTTACCGTAAGAGAGCGACAAGTTGGTTCTGTTGTCATTTTTTCTGAGTATTGTGTAGCTTATTCCGTGGCATTAGTAAGCCTGTTTGTATTGCAGGCCGCCTGAAATGACAGAAAAAATGGAGACATCAGAATATATCCTGTCAGTCCTTCACACACACAGGAAATTAAATTTTGAAACAGAGCCTGGCATCAGAGTTCAGTCAACAAAAAGACTACTACAAGGCTATTTGGCGTGTAAACTGAAACTGTATATTGCTGTATCCTCTGAATCCATGTACAAAGAGTTATTTACAAGCTTTGCTTTGTTGCCTCTGGACTGCAGATGTTGGCGCAACAAAATAGCGGTGCCGGCACTAGTGCGAGCGGTGAGAACTCCAGAAGGACTTGAGCAGCCATGTGATGTGCATGCATTTGGTACAAGCAAAGCTCTGTGGCTGATGCCACACTCTTCCCCAGTTACTAAAAGAGTTGTGTTTGTAAGGTGCAGCAAAGGCATGAGGGGCAAATTCAATAAAAGGGCGGTGGGTTAACACCAACAGTGTGTGTGTGTGTGTGTGTGTGTGTGTCCTTGTTAAGTTATCTGTTGCTTGCTCTGTTGCCTTACCTTTTGTGCTTTGCCAAGGCTGTGTGTGATGCTCAGATTAACATATCAGTCTGTTGTCAGTCTTATATACGCAGCTGAGTGAGAAATCAGGTTATGTGGATGCAACTTATATATAACCTGACGCAGATGCTACCTTTCAGACTTGTTTCTCATTCCATCCCATATTGCTGATTTATCAAAAAAAAACTCAAGTAGTATAATTTGTCAGTCTGTGGCACTAAAGAAAAATCCTAAGGCAAATATAGACGTATGTTGTGATCGTATCAGTTGGTTCTATTTGAACTGCAAAAAAGTCTTATATTAAGGGAAAGAGGGAGTACTACAAAACAACAAGCAATGACCTGAAGCAGTCAGGCATTCAGTAGGCAGAGTTTGATAATCGACCCACCCTTATAACTGTAATCTCACCAATCAGTCTGGAACCACAGGAATCTTGGCATGCACACATTTTAGCAAGCGTCTTCCCTGCGATGGAAACAGCACCGACGAGAGATGTCAAACACAAGCCTCAAGAAAATTTAGAACAGCGAGGGGCGAGTACGGGACGACAGCAGGAAGAAACCACACCTGAGATGTAACACCGGCGCGGCGGACGCCCATCCATCCAGCCAGCCAGCCTCCGGCAATGGCGGCACGCGAGGTCACCAACCGCGGATGCATGCCTGAGATGAATGTAATCTGTCTGAATCAGCTAAATAAATCGACCCATCGATCCGCCGTTGGCCGGCGCTCGCTAGAGCGGGCCACCGCCACACGCCCACACGGCGCCAGCGGCGGCGTACACAGCTCGGACAAACACCGGGAAGGGGGAAGGCGTCGTCCACTTCTACCCTCTCCGGACTCCGGTGGTTTCGCTGGCCGTGTAAAGCTAAGCAGCTTGGGGCGTCGCGCCGTTCAAATGACCACGCGCGTGGCGTCCCTCGCGGACGGAACCGTCACGCTGCCTGCGTCATATCACCCGCGGTCATGGCCTAAAAGAATAAAGATATCACTGTGCTACGCCCCATATTGGACATGTCCTCTCCTCGGACCTCGGGTCAGTCAATGACTCGCCTTTTCGGCCAGTCCGTTGCAGAGCCATGGCGGCGGGCGGGCGGGTGCCCCTTGGAGGTGTGCTGGGGGTCAAAGCGGGCTGGAAAAATCTAGAGGATGGGAAAAACGGGAGCTTTGGCATGCATACATTTTGCAGCAATCTCGGTAGCGGTAGAAAACGACGCACCTGGTGGACAAGCAAGACAAGCAAAGCATCATGCACCGCGACCTGCCTGCGGACGGACGAACGGAGGCTAGGCGAGGCATTGGTGTCCGGCTCGGTGGTTCGAGCTCGATCTGCTTCCCACCTTACTGGAACGCGCGTGCGGCGCCGGCCGGACCGGACACCACTGCCGACGCTGGCATGGCGCCCGGTTCTGACTGGCGCGCCGGCCGGCACTACATCAACAATGTCTGCTCCGCCATCCAGCCGGCAGCGCTCGCCCGACGACGACGGACGCCCATGTACCGTGTACACGCGACGCAGAGAGCCGGCTTCAACTTTGTTGGCAAAAACCTGGCCGACATCTAGACCAGCGAGGCCATGTAGTCACGTACGAACGACGGACCATGGGACGAAACACGATCTCTCCAAACGATGCAAAGCAAGTTGAACACAGAACGCGTCCAGGCAGCAGCAGAGCAAACAGAACAGGAAGCAGGTGACAAAAAGAAACAGGAAGGAAACACATCAGCAGGGAGGAGAAGATATTTTGCTTACCGCAAAGCCGGCGACGCCTGGACGAACGAAGGGAGTGGAGGCGAGCGCCGCCATTTGGCTGCCTCCCGGCCGCTACCTCCATCTCGAGAGGCAGGCTTCGTCGTTTCGCCGCGTTTTATGCTTGGCCCCTCCGCCGACCACAGGTTCGGGAGAAGAGCAGCAACGCCGTGTCGATGGGCCATTGGCCGGAGCTCCTGGAGGCTGCCCTTTTTGCTCCTGTCACCGCGTACGGCGCCCTGTGCAGGCTCGCGAGGGCGCGGATCTACCGCCGCGTATACAGCTTTGGGGTTTGGTCCAGCGGGAAGTATAGGGGCACGCGTCGGCTCGCTGCGGCGCTCACGTAGGGCGCTCCGTGGCAGTTAGGCTGGTGGAGTAACTTAGACTAGTACAACATACATATGTTACTAGTCTATATTACCATCTTCATAACGGGGAGTAACATGTATTCCCTCCGTTCGGAATTACTTGTCACAGAAATGGATGTATCTAGACGTATTTTAGTTCTAGATACATCCATTTTCGAGACAAGTAATTCCAAACGGAGGGAGTATGTAGTATCATGCAAGCCATCATTTATTAAGATGTAGACTCATTTTGTCTTGAGATGTGTTATGTTACAGTAACATATTATGTTACTCGAACCATCTCTTTCCTCAATAAATACATGCCATGTAAGCAAAAATTTTTTGGGATGTGTTATGTTACTTGCTATGTTACTTCCACTATAAGCAGCCTTAGTGGCCGGGGCCGGTGCAGGAAGAACGTCACGGACCTGCTGTGTCACGCTCTCCTGAGAGCATCTCCAACAGCTTGTCTATATGGATGTCTATACTCGTTTTCCATGACGTAAGCCCAAAACAGATGTCCAACAGCTTGTTTATATGGTTGTCCAAATATACACATCCTCTAAATCGATCTTGACAATGTCCACACTTGGACAATGTGAAGGCGTCGTCTAAACTCAGCTGCAGTCATGATTTCTTCCTCTCCCCAGCGACGGTCCACCTGTCATGGTCTCTGTATATAGACGTTCTGATATAAAATGGACATGTATATGAGGGAATCTTTTTAGACCATTGTCTATATGAATATATAGACATCCAAATATACACATGCTATTGGAGATGCTCTAAGATCATGGTTAGGGCAATCACCCACAAACCGTTTGGACCGCACAATCTTATATGTTTTACATCCAGCACAATTTTGTATTGATCCGTTTGATGGTTCAGATGCATTATCGCAGATGGGTGACAAGCTAGGGCTTTGCGGCGTCCGAATTGCCGTCACCCCGCGTGTAACTAATCTAGCCCACCAAAATACCATTCCACGCGCCCGTGCGCTTTCCCATAAGAAGCCAGCTGCCCACATCCATGTCGACCCAAAGTGGACGCGACTGCTCGCAAATCGGAGACAAGTTGGGGCTTTTGCAGCGTCCGGACCGTCGTCACCCCGCGTGTGATTAACCTAGCCCACCAAAAAACCATTCCACGTGCCCGTGCGCTTTCCAATAAGAAGTCAGCTGCCCACATTCATGTCGACCCAGAGCGGACGCGACTGCTCGCAAATCGGAGACAAGCTGGGGCTTTTGCAGCGTCCGGACCGCCGTCACCCCGCGTGTGACTAACCTAGCCCGCCAAAAAACCATTCCAGGCGCCCGTGCGCTTTCCCATAAGAAGCCAGATGCCCACATTCATGTCGATCCAGAGCGGACGCGATTGCTCGCAAATCGGAGACAAGCTGGGGCTTTTGCAGCGGCTGGACCGCTGTCACCCCGTGTGTGACTAACCTAGCCCGCCAAAAAACCATTCCACGCGCCCGTGCGCTTTCCCATAAGAAGCCAGCTGCCAACATTCATGTCGACCCAGAGCGGACGCGACTGCTCGCAAATCGGAGACAAGCTGGGGCTTTTGCAGCGTCCGGACCGCCCTCATCCCGCGTGTGACTAACCTAGCCCACCAAAAAACCATTTCACCTGCTCGTGTGCTTTCCCATAAGTGTTGGGAAACGTTGCATGGAAAACAAAAAAAATTCTACGCACACACAATGATATATCCATGGAGATGCATATCAACGAGGGGGAGAATGTGTCTACGTACCCTCGTAGACCGAAAACGGAAGCTTTTGACAACGCGGTTGATGTAGTCGAACTTCTTCAAGCTTCGACCGATCAAGCACCGAACGTACGGCACCTCCGAGTTCTGCACACGTTCAGCATGGTGACGTCCCTCGCCTTCTTGATCCAGCAAGGTGTCGAGGTAGTAGATGAGTCCGTCAGCACGATAGCGGGGTGACGGTGATGGTGAAGTGATTCTCGCAGGGCTTCGCCCAAGCACCGCGAAACTATGACCGAGGGTGTAAACTGTGGAGGGGGGCGTGATACGTCTCCAACGTATCTATAATTTATGAAGTATTCATGCCATGTTTACAATAATTTTATATGGTTTTGGTATGATTTGCATGAAACTAACCGGACTGACGCTGTTTTCAGCAGAACTACCGTGGTATTGTTTTTTGTGCAGAAATGAAAGTTCTCCAAATGAGCTGAAACATTTTGACGATTTTTTTTGGAACAAAAGAGACCCCCAAAGCTTCGTGGCAGGGCTAGAAGAGCCACGAGGAGGGAAAAACCCACCAGGGCGCGCCTGGTGGGCCTGGCTTGCCCCGGTGGGTTGTGCTCACCTCGAGGCCCATCTTAGCGTGAAACCGATGCCAAACAAATCCTATAAATAGAGAAACCATTAGAAATAAACCTAGATTATAAGTTCCACCGCCGCAAGGCTCTGTAGCCACCGAAAACCAATCTAGACCCTTTCCGGCACCCTGCCGGAGGGGGGAATCATCTCCGGTGGCCATCTTCATCATCCCGGCGGCCACCACGATGAGGAGGGAGTAGTCCACCCTCGGGCTGAGGGTTTGTACCAGTAGCTATGTGTTTAATCTCTCTCTCTCTCTCTCTCTCTCGTGTTCTTGAGATGTCACGATCTTGATGTATCGCGGGCTTTGTTAATCTAGTCGGATCATATGGTATGTTTCCCCTCTCTATCTTGTTGTGATGAATTGTGTTTTTTTCCTTTGAGATTTCGTTGTTATCGGATTGAATACTTTTAATGATTTGAGAACACTTGATATATGTCTTGCAATTGAATACTCGTGGTATATCGTATTGATTCCCGAGGTATCGTATTGATTCACTTGATATATGTTTTGCCACTCAACTCGCGGATTTCCGAGGTGACATTGGGGTAATCTATGCATAGGGGTTGATGCATGTTCTTGTCTTTGTTTCTCCGGTAGAAATCTTGGGGCACTCTTTGAAGTTCTTTGTGTTGGATTGAATATTATGAATCTGAATTTGCTTTGGTGTTATTTTAGTACGAACTCTTGGTTAGATCGATCGGAAAGAATAGCTTCGTGTTATTTTAGTACGAACTCTAGGATAGATTGATCGAAAAGAACAGATTTGAGGTGGTTTCATACCCTACAAACAATTCCGTCTTATGTTCTCCGCTAGATAGGAACTTTGGAGTGATTCTTCATTGCACGTTGAGGGATGGTTATATGATCCAATTATATTAACATTGTTGGGAGATTGCACTAGCGAAAGTACGGACCCTAGGCCTCATTTTGAAGCATTGCAATACCATTTTTGTCCTGTTTAATATTTGCTACCTTGCTGTTTTTATTTATTCAGATTATAAAAATATAATTCTACCATCCATATTACACTTTTATCACCATCTCTTCGCCGAACTAGTGCACCTATACAATTTGCCATTGTATTGGGTGTGTTGGGGACACAAGAGATTTCTTTTATTTGGTTGTAGGGTCGTTTGAGAGGGAAAATCTTCATCCTACACCTCTCACAGATTGATAAACCTTAGGTCATCCACTTGAGAGAAAATTGCTACTGTCCTACAAAACTCTGTGCTTGGAGGCCCAACACGTGTCTACAAGAATAAAGTTGTGTAGTAGACATCAGGGCGCCGCACACGGCTAACAGTTGATGTTGTGTGTTCTAGGCACCCCCTCTGAGGGAGTCCTGGATTAGGGGGTTTTTGGGTGTCCGGGCCATTGGATGTGGGCCGGACTGATGGGCCGTGAAGATACAAAGCAGAAGGCTCTCCCCCGTGTCCGGGTAGGACTCTCCGATGCGTGGACGGCAAGATTGGTGTCCGGATATGTAATTTGCTTCCTCCACAAACCGACTCTGTACAACCCTAAAACCCTCCGTGTGTATATAAACTGGAGGGTTTAGTTCGTAGAGGCTATCAGAACTTACATAGGCTAGACAGCTAGGGTTTAGCCATTACGATCTCGAGGTAGATCAACTCTCGTAACCCCTACACTCATCAAAGACAATCAAGCAGGAAGTAGGGTTTTACCTCCATTAAGAGGGCCCGAACCTGGGTAAACATCGTGTCTCCTTTGTCCCTTTGTTACCTTCGATGCTCAGACACACAGTTCGGGACCCCCTACCCGAGATCGGCCGGTTTTGACACCGACATTGGTGCTTTCATCAAGAGTTCCATTGTGTCATCGATAGAAGGATCGATGGCTCGCCTTGTCATCAATGACGATATCACTTCTGGAAGGACCCTGACTCCAGGACAGGTCGTCCACCTCGGCGATTTCACCATGGGCGCTCGCTCGGCCGTTAAGCCGACAGCGACCCCTACAACCGCCAAACATCAGCTCCGCATCGGCCTTGAGCACTCCGAAAAGATGGATCCGACAGATATCTCGTCCTTGAGAGAGCTACTAGATCGCATCGCAGCCCAGGGGCTTGCAACAAATTATGAACGGATTGGGCTTAAAACTGATCAAAGGGAAATCAAGTCCCTACCGATCACCCATCTGGTGGCGGTTGTTGAGGAACGAGCCGAGAACGCTTCTTCCCCTAAGTTAAGAACCAACTATGTTCAGATTTCCGAGCCCTTGGAGCCGGATACCCATCCTCGGGAAGAGACTTCATGTCCAATGAACACAGGATCAGGCATTGAACCCGGAAACCATCCGGACCTTCCTGGTCCTGAACTGGTGGTTCTTGGAGATTCTTCAAACTCCGGAATCAATCTTGGGTCAGGATTCGGGTTTTAGCCCGCCCACCCACCACAATAAATATTCCCCAACTAATTTAGGACCTCCAGACATATGTGACCTAATGTATGTACGACATCAACCTTAGGAAACCGTCCATCAGTTTTGGCCCAGGTTCCTACTTGTTAAAAACAAGATTAAAGATTGCTGCGATGACGACGCGGTTTCGGTTTTTTGCCGTCACTGTATGGATGGGGGAATTCTTAATGCCCTCAACCGCCGCCGCATACAACACTTCACAGATCTGGCACATATAGTACAGAAGTACTACGCGATGGAAAGCACATGGAAAGCCCAGACAGCCCGGTGGGAACACCCTGCCTTTAAGCAACCCACCGTATGGGCAAAATGGATGCACCCTACAACAAGCCCTTCGACAAGAAAAACAAACCCTTCACGGGATATAGAACCATCATTGATGAACTGCTCAACAAGCCCTGTCAGATACATCGACGCTGGAAGTGCTAGTTATCGACTAGAGGGGGGAAAATAGGCGATTTTTATGAAAGTCTTCAAAACACGAGGTCTTTGAAGACAAACAGATGAAATGAACCTATTAATAAGCAGCGAAAGATAGACTACACTAGACAAGCCATAGTCAAGTAAGCAATGTAGTGAAAGTACGAAGACTATCAGCAGCTAGGTAGTATGGATCAGGATGGAAGACAGTATGAAGCCACACAGTAAATAGTCTTCACACAGTGAAGTCAATCAGATCAGACAAGCTAGCAATGACTTCAAGAAGACAAACTGAAAGGTAAAGGGGTGTGAGAAATAGAACCAGTTGCTTGGTGGAGACAATGATTTGGTAGACTAGTTCTAGTTGTTGTGACAACTGTACGTCTGATTAGGGAGGCTGAGATTTAACTCAAAAGACCGCGTCTTCACCTTATTCCCCTTGAGCTAAGGACACCCAGTCCTCGCCCAATCACTTTGGTAAGTCTTCAAGGTAAACTTCCAAACCTTCACAGACTTCATTCACCGGCGATCCACAATGACTCTTGGATGCTCAGAACGTGACGCCTAGCCGGCTGGAGGATTCACAGTCCTCAAGTGTAACAAGTCTTCAGGTCACGTAGACGGAAAGACTTCAGTGATGCCTAACACTCTTTGGCTCTGGGTGTTTTGGGCTTTGTCCTCGCAAGGATCTCTCTCTCAAATGCTTCGGAGGTGGGTTGCTCTCAAACGACAAAAGTCGTAGAGCAGCCACCAATTTATGGTGTAGGGGGTGGGGTATTTATAGCCAGGAGGCAACCTGACCTGATATGTCCGAAATGACCCTGGGTCACTGAGGAACCAACACGTGTCCAACGGCCGGATTTCAAACACACGCGACAGCTTTACTTGGGATACAAGTAAAGCTGACTCATCTAGCTCTGGATAAGATTTGCTCTCATTGTCTTCGCTCGAAGACACAGGATTTTGGTTGAGCATCACATCAGTCACTCTGACTTTGTTCACTTGGACCCCACTTAACAGTACGGTGGTTCCTATGACTCAACAAAGAAGAAAAGTAAACTACGAAACAACTATGTCTTCGCACTCCATAATCTTCAAGTGAATGTCTTCACATGTCATAATCTTCATCGTGAATGTCTTCACGAACCATCATTGTCTTCAATGTCTTCACACATTTTTAGGGTCATCTCTGGTAGGTAAACTGAATCAATAAGGGACTACTACCTGTGTTATCCTGCAATTCTCACAAACACATTAGTCCCTCAACCAAGTTTGTCGTCAATACTCCAAAACCAACTAGGGGTGGCACTATATGCACTTACAATCTCCCCCTTTTTGGTGATTGATGACAAACTGGTTGAAGTTTTCAACGGGGATAAAAGTATGTGAAAGTTAAGGATTAAGACATTGTCTTCATATGTTGCAAGAGGCTCCCCCTAAAGATGTGCATATAAGTAGTTTGCTCTTGAATGCAAATGCACATGGCAGGTTTTACTTTGTGGAGATCCTCTTCAACATACGAAGACAATTCATCATGCATATATAAGAATAACGAAGATAACGACATGCATAATGAGAAATGGGCGTCTGCAGAATGACTTCATGCGGAATTTATCATCGCAACACAAAGTAGTAGAAAAAGTAGAAGACGACCATCGAGTTTAAGTGTTACAACTCAAGAGCCAAATAGTTTCAAAACGAGAGTTGTAAGAACTTAGCAAAAATAATGCAACCACCCCATATGGACCCACTTGAAGACTATCAACCTCATATGCTTCTCCCCCTTTTGTCAGTAATGACCAAAAAGGTTTGAAGACATAAAGGATCTACTCGTTCCCAGTTGGAGTAGAAGATGGAGCAGTGTCGAGGTTGGAGTTTGGTGGTGCAGACGGGCCTGACGCAGAATCGTGGTGCAGAGCAACCAGAGTTGGTGAAGTGGCGCCATCCTCTTCATCGATGACTCTCGCAACAACAATTGCAGCCGAAGACGAATGTTCAGAATCTTCAATGGATGGTGTGCGACGCCAGCTTGCAGTTTGTGGAGGCCTGGAGTCAAACTTGAAATTCTCTGTGAAGCCATCTTCACGAAGATCATCTTCAGGGCAGAGCAATGTGAGGCTCTTCCAGGACCGCCGACAGGCTTCATGTGCAATGAAAGAGTTCTTGGTGGCCAAGTTGCGAATACGATGAACATCCACCAAGAGACTGCATCTGACGCTTTAGCTAGTCATGATGCCTATCCTGCTTTTGATGTAAAGACACCAGAAGCTCACGGTCATTGAGGACACGAGGAAGCTTCTGAGGCCTTTGAGCAATGGTGCTGGCAGTGGCTTCAGTGTTGGCTCGATGCGGCATACGCAAGTTGCCAGCCAGAGGATAAGCAGGAGTTGCAACATTTTGCACATGAATCCCTTTAATAGGCTGCGTGAAGCTTTGGAATTCTACATTCTGAAGGTGGAGTGGCTTCTTTGCTGGCTCGGGGTAGATGGCTTCAATGGACATATCAACATCAGGCAGAAATACAATGTGGTTGCATGCTGAAGGTTGATAGTCGATGGTTGAATGAAGCTTGATCAAGCGCATCGCCCATGGAGCATAAAATTTTAGGACAAACAGATCAATCCCAGAGGCAGCAAGCTGTAGGATGAAGAAATCCTGAGTGTTGAATCTGATGCCATTGATAATATAGAACACCAAAGTCTTCATGGAGCCTTCAAATTTAGCTTCAGAGGAATTGCCTTTGATTGGCCAGAGAGTACGCCTCAGAATATAATACACTGTGCGCGACAAGTACTCAAGGTCCTTAACAAAGAACTTCTTGGGGTATTCGGTGTCATGGGGCAATTGCTTCATCATGCTCAACATCTGGCTCATGTTGGGCTCTGGCTTTTGGAAAATACTTTGCAGTTCATTCTGATGAAGCTGACAACCAGGTTCATACAACTCACCTGGAATGGGCAGAGAAGTAAGCTCAATGATGTCCTGTGATTTGGCTTCGTGATGAATATCTCCTGTCATCCACTCTAGGATCCAAGTTTGGATCCCTGTTGTAGCCCCGAATGTGCAATGTAGCATAGAACCGGAGCAGAAGTTCTTCATTCCAGCACTCCTTGTCAGTCACAAATGGCAGCAGCCAACATCCCAAAAACAATCAAGGGCCTCTTCGAGGCATGGTAGCCCAGCCATAGCATCACAATCCAGACGCTTATGTGGAAAAATCTGGTATTTGTATAGGATGCAAGAGTAGTAGTGACGGTGTCCTGGACTAGGGGGTACTCACCACGTCGTCTCCCGATCAGTTGGATTGAGCCGAGGACCCCCATGGCCGTATACTCATGGGCCAGTCCGGACAGCTGCCGCATAGAAGGAAGAATCAACAAGACTTGGCGATCAAGACAAGGACTCCTCCCCCACCGGCGTATTCGGCTAGGACTCTTGTTATCCTAGGCCTCCGGTGTATTATATAAACCGGGGCCAGGCTAATCGATAGACATATACAACAACAACCCTTACAATCATACCATAGGCTAGCTTCTAGGGTTTAGCCTCCTTGATCTCGTGGTAGATCCACTCTTGTAAACATCCACAATATCAATATCAATCGAGCAGCGGGGCGTAGGGTTTTACCTCCATCAAGAGGGCCCGAACCTGGTAAAACATCGTGTCCCTTGTCTCCTGTTACCATCCACCTAGGCGCACAGTTCGGGACCCCCTACCGAGATCCGCGGTTTGACACCGACATTGGTGCTTTCATTGAGAGTTCCTCGTGTGTCCGCAAAAGGTCGATGGCTCGCCTGCAGTCAACTGCAACTTCGGCATCTTCGTCACCAGCTTGACTGGTCACCTTGGTTCAACCAAGGGCTGCGCCCTATCTCCGATCGTCATGTTCGGATGAGGGCCTTCATCAACATCAACTCCGATCTCTATCAAGATCATGGAGGAATCATCCAGGGAGCCCGGGGGCTCAACGTCAACATTGCCCTCGGGCGACCGTACTGTATTTCTGGACAGCGGACTTGTGTCCGCCGCCGCCGCCTCCTCAGGTGTCGTTTTAACGATTGCTTCGGTGGAATTGTGCGGAATTGAGTCTACAACAACCCTGGAAAATTTCGTCAAGTTCCGATGGAGGAATCTCTGGCAATCTCCGGTATATCGAAGCCGCATTGAATCTGGACGAGAATCCGGACGAGCTTAGGGCGTGGTGTCCAGCTTCTAGCTCGGACTTCCTTGGGAAGATCCAACCGTTGATCGGCTGCGCAATTCCTATATCTACCACCCCTCAAAATTTCAGCTCGATCCGACCGTCCAAACTCCGGGAACCTTCCGATTAGTGCATCACTTTTCGGATCTGTTTTCTGCGCGAAAACGAATCCGACCCGGGTTCATCTTTTTTATGAACGGGATTTGGACATCCTTTTGAAGGAAGTTTTGTATGGGGTATTGTGTTTTGTTCCGTACACATCCCACTAACTTTAAGATCATTTGAACATGATCTTCAACATCATGCTGGTGTCAAACCAGTCCGCAATATTGCTCCACGGCCGCCGACCCACGCTGAGACACGTCGTCACTTTGTCGAGCCAAGCTCAACTTCTTCGATCATCATCTTGGCAAGCCGAACAAGAGTCCGCATCGCGAAGGATAAATCATCACCAACATCGCCGCCCCACGGATTACACGTGCGGGCATACCAGCATCGCCGCACGGTCCCTTCATCAAGCCAAGATCGACCACGTCCACGACCTGCATCGGCAGGGCCGCACTATTGCTTCTTCAAGCTGGTGTCCATCACGCCGACCTACTTCGACATCTCGGCTGGACCGGGATTCGCCATCTCTTCATCAACCTACTCCGGACACTTGGCGTCACTAGCCAACCAGGCATGGGTGCGCGGATCAAGTCCCAATTTTGGGAATCACCTTCCTTCGGATTGCTACGACAAATAAACCAAAGCTATTAATCCTAGTATTTCTTTTTGCTTGTTTGGGTTAAATTTTTCCCAAGGAATTATTACTCTGGTTAGTCCAGCATATGTACACAGGTCTATCAAATGGTGGCGCATTATCGACGGTCGCATGATGGTTCGGTCGGTTTCCAGACACAGCTTCGTGAACGCCGCATCCGAACTTCGGACCGACACAGTGAATTCAGGCTTGGCCACGCCTTTACCGCATCACACCGACGCCCTGCGCCGACATTGACTTGGCGCCAGGCCATATTTCTGTCATTACTCACTTTGCATAAATTATTTATTATGCAACGATTTTTTAATTCCTATTATTACTATTATCCCGGTCTGCACTATTTTTGTGCACGGAAAATGATCCAGCGGACTATATCCTTTAGCGTCACCTCGGTGGGACGGGGCTTCGTCAACACTTCATTACCCGTGCGGGGACTTCGCATCACTCTGCCGTCCTGCATTGACCGTGCTATGTCACCACTTGGTGCCGAGCTCCTTGCTCCGCCACCTCGGGACCGGCTTGGGGATGGAACCTTGTCCGCATCAAGCTCGGACCGCGTCGTCAACACCGAACACATTAACCAGCTAAGTTGCCTTCATGATCAAAGTTTTAAATTTCTAACTTGTGTTCGGTTCGACCAAGAATTATACTTTTTGTAAAAGTTGCTTGTACAAATTTTCCTTGTCGAAACTTTGTTCGCACACACTTGACGCGCTACCCCAGCGCCATTATACATGGGGCTTCTTTAATGAAGCTTATTAATCTGGCTTTATGCCCAACACATGTGTCACACTTCCGCATGTACCTTTTATTCACCATTATATGCATCGATATGACTTAAGTTTTGGCCAAGCTGGGTTGCTGGCTCACATGCTTACCCCTCGTTCCCGATTGTTCGGCTAGGTGGTAAAGGAGCACCTCTGCGATTATTCTTACCGTCGGGTCAGCGGATGTGTACCTCAGACTGGGTGAAGCCGAAAGCTAGCGTTCTTAAGGGAATATTCGGTCGGTGAACTAAAAGATGATTTTAATTATTTACCCATCTGCCCCGGATGATTTTCTCGCTTTCATAGCAGCTTTGACATGCACTTTAGGGCATGCATCCCAAATAAAGGAACCCTTAACGGAACTATTCTCCCCGAAGATGTTTCTTACTACCCATGTAATATAACATAACTAGTTGGGCACTTATCCGATACAGCACTAATGACCCCTACGCCTGGTCTCCACGCATGCCCCGGTTTTTATAACCTCGGGGTATTCGGTCACACTCGGACTATTGGGTCCGGAGGTTGAAGCGAAAAGGTCCGCTACGACAAGCGATCTACAATCCGGCTAGAAGGCATTCTACATGTCACCTTACATTATATAGTCAACTTTTACCCAAGTCACTTGGGGGCTCTTATGTTTATTTGAGCCATTTCATACTAAGTGTTTTTCTTCTTAGTCGTTGCAAAGTTTTTATTATTTATCTCTCCTTTTTTACGACACGAGTGTTGGACGTCATGTTTTTACCGCGTTTTTGGTTTTCAAGCTTTTGGCACTTTTAAACTATTTGTGTGTTTTCAGCACAAGTCTCGCGATGCAATGCGGACTCCTTTAGAGATTCGGCAAAAACATTCTCGGTATAGCTATATATGCATCAGTTTGAATTGTGTGTTCGGTCAATAGTTGGGTTGCCCGGCTCCCGCACTTGCCTCCTACGTTCCGCTTTGTTCGGCTAGGTGTGCACAGGGAGAACCACCGCGATTGTGCTTCCAGCTCGCATGGTCAAGCACCTCAGTGGAGAAAGCCGAAAACTGACTGTCACAATAGGTGTAAACTGGTCAGCGATCCGATGACTATATTAAATGACGGGCCATTCATGACATTGGCCGAAGTGTTTCCGGCTTGACCTCGGCTGTCGCCGAACACTCTGGGGCTAATGGCGACCTCCCAAACTAAATCCTCAATATTTTGCTCTTACATTGGAGCTGAGGTTTCATGATCATGCTTAGCATGGCAACCCAAAGAAAGGAACCGATAAGCGGGACTATTTTCTTTGGAAGACATTTCTTACATTAAACAGTAATATAGCATATCTCTCTGCGCACCTTTGTTTATAAAACCGTATGGCCAGATTGCCTTGTTTGTCGTAAATCTTTGCCCTCATAAAGGCTTTATAAAGTAGGACAAACACTCCTCGACTCTTGGCGAGGAGGTTAAGCCGATGGTCGGTCAACAAAGTTTTGTACAATGCGGATCCGAGCATTAATGACATAAAGTACTTGGATACATTGAGTCATTACACATAATTTGTGATTTTACTATGGATATTGATCCTTAATTCAGCCACCCGTGCCGCATTAAGGCTCGGGGCTCTTGGGCTTCGGGCTTATTACTTACAAATATTAAAGGGCACATTGATCCCCGATCCGGTGTTGCCACCCGACCGGTGTCTCGGGGCTCTTGCATTGCTTGTTCTATGCGAAAAATCTTAAGTGCAATCAGTTTCGAGGAGATTTTGATCCTCGGGTTGGTCGGCCGCACCCAACCTGAGTCTCGAGGACCGAGCACGCCGCTTTTGTGTCGAAGTGTTACGCGAGCTAGGACTTGATCCTCGGACCGATTTTGCAAATCAACTTTGAGTCTCGGCTGCTCTGGGATCAGCGGTCTTATGTCATCCATCAGGTGCATCTCGGGTTTTAGACCGATACATACCTTGAGGGCTACTGGCTATATATCTCGTCAGAGAATAAATTACATCAATAAAAAAACATTGACAAAAAATCAGCCCATGACCGAGGTGCTTAACCACCTCGGAAGCAGTTCGACATATAGCTCTTATGCAAGTGGCTGGCTCCTTAGAGGGCATTTCCGGCATTAAGCTCGGTTAAACTCCTTCAAACTTCTTTGAACCAAGGTGATTTATGACACCTCGGATAAAGTCCGGCGTTGGAGCTCGGATACATAGTCCGGCGTTGGAGCTCGGATACAGTCCGGCGTTGGAGCTCGGATACATAGTCCGGCGTTAGAGCTGGGAAGCAGTCCGGCATTGGTGCTCGGCTGCAAAAGATACCTCGAATGCAGTCCGGCGTTGGAGCTCGGACGCAAGAGGACCTTGCCACCCGGGAACAACTTCAAACCCGAGGCGTGGCACAAAAATAACAAGGCATTGATAAAGGCCGGAAACTTAAAGGGGCTCCTCGGATACCCAACGTGTAAACTCGTCGAATGCATTTCGGCGATCCTCAAGATCGAAGATGAGAAGATTTGTTGAACCAGTTTTCAAGACCGGCGATCAAGATGAAGAACAGTTCGGAAGAATCGAGGCGTCCCTAACGAAGACCGGTTCGAGGGCTCTTGACGGTGTCTGGACTAGGGGTACTCACGTCGTCTCCCGATCGGTTGGATTGGGCGAGGACCCCATGGCCGTATACTCATGGGCGATCCGGACAGCTGCCGCATACAAGGAAGAATCAACAAGACTTGGCGATCAAGACAAGGACTCCTCCCCCACCGGCGTATTCGGCTAGGACTCTTGTTATCCTAGGCCTCCGGTGCATTATATAAACCGGGGCCAGGGTAGTCGATAGACATATACAACAACAACCCTTACAATCATACCATAGGCTAGCTTCTAGGGTTTAGCCTCCTTGATCTCGTGGTAGATCCACTCTTGTAAACATCCACAATATCAATATCAATCGAGCAGGACGTAGGGTTTTACCTCCATCAAGAGGGCCCGAACCTGGGTAAAACATCGTGTCCCTTGTCTCCTGTTACCATCCACCTAGACGCACAGTTCGGGACCCCCTACCCGAGATCCGCCGGTTTTGACACCGACAAGTAGCTTCGCTGCTGATGGCTCCAAAACATGTCAGAGGATATCTTTGGCTTCGTGTACGAGTCCTTGGCGCTATCAAAGAAAGTGTTGTGTTCTCTGAAGCTGAGCACATTAAACGAGCCCTGTGTTGTTGCAGCACTTGGAAGCCTTGGCAGTCTTGGCTTAGGCTTCTGAACCTGAGGCCTCTGCTCCACATGATAATCATATTGTGGCCCGGGAGCAGTGGGTGGAACCATGATAGGCCATCTGACTGTGACAAGCTCGCCACTACGATTGAATGCATGTTCCATGGTATGAGGCCTTGGGGGAGGAACAACATCATCAGAAGTGATTGGCTGCACAATGGTGTCAGTTGCAGCATTGTCTTCGGGCTCCACATTGTCTTCAGCCATAACAGTGTCATTGGCTTCAGAATTGTTGGGTGCGGCAGCCTCATTGTTTTCAACCTCCATCTGTTCAACAACTGGAGGGTCGGGCACAATCACATTCTCTTCTTGAATGACTAGATCACTGGTAGGGGGTGTGGCTTCTCTTTCATCTTCCTTCTCTTCTTCTTTTTCTTCTTCGGCTGATGCAGCCGGAATGTCTTCAGCAGCTTTGGCTTTAGACACAGAGGCAGACGTAGAAGGGGTGGCTTCAGGGAACACTTGACGTGCTACTGAGCTGGTGTGTTGCACATCCTCTTCTCGAATGCTTGTCACGGAGACCTGTGGCCTGAGGCCTTTGCGAAGCCTGCGAAATTTTGGTGACGCCTTTGGAGAGGGAGTGGTTTGTTCCATGTGGTTGTCATCATCAAGCACCGGAGTGGTGACTTGAGGTGGTGGAGTACATGGGGTCTCGTCTTGCAGATGGGTGTCTTGTTGTTGCTGCTCAACCCATGAGTCATCTTGAGTAATTGGCGTCAATGGACGACCAATGCTAACAAGTTCACTGCTCGTGAGAGCAGGCGTTGATACCGACTGGGGTTCAAGCTGAGGAAGGACTTCATCATCATTCACATTGTCTTCACGACCAATGTCTTCAGCTGTGTTGGGGTCAATAGCTGGAATCTCTTCACTTTCTGGAGCCTCTGTGGAAGCAGGCTCATGAATCACCAGGCGGCGCTCTTGGTTGGTAGAGAGAGGGAGAGCGACGGAGATTGGTTCAACATTGAGGGGCTCTGGGGCAGCAAGATGCTTTGTTCTTCAAGACTTTGAAGCCTTTGTCTTCAACTTCTTCTTGGAGGGAGCACCATTAGAGGTGTCTTTGAGCTTCCTCTTCCTGGCTTCGGCTTCGACTTGCCTTGTCTTCTTTAGCTCAGAAGCTGCTGAGGGGACCTTTGGCTTCGAGCCAGTCATACTGGCAGGGAAGACAATGCTCAGTTGTTCCTGCCGTTGAGCTTCGGGTATGGCTTCAGCAGACTTCTTCTTTTTCTTGGCAGACATCTTGAGGTCGATGCTAGGACGCCCAAGAGCCTTTCTCTTCTCAGCTTCATTGTGTGCTTGCACACATTTTTGTGCGTAGTACTATATGCGCTTGCGTGAGCCTTTGGCTTCTTCTCGCTTCTTGTGGAACTCTGCCTTGAGATCTTGCATCATCTTTTTTAAGATTTGCACATCAGCCACATTGAGCTTGGCCATGTGCTTCTTGAAGTGTGCCTTCTCATAATCAATCTTCTTCTTGAGCTCGACGATTTTCTGAGCCAGAGAAAGTTCATTTGCAATTGCTCCATGAAAGGTGACGCTGATGTCCACTGGCAGCTGCAGATCATCAATGCTGATGCTTTGGTCCTCAAACCATTCATCAATGAAGTTGTTCAGAATGTCAACATCAAAGAGAGGCAGATCATGGAAGATCTCAGCCTCTTGCTTGCTCTTGATCAACATCTCTAGAGCTTCATCACCAAGATCTTCATCATTGGACAGATCAATGGTGTTTTCCTCGTTACGCAGAACGACAGCAGGAGTTAGGTCATGCCCTGAAATCTTCTTGGGCTTCTTGGTCTTCATAGTTCTTGGAGACATGAGACAGGTCTTCAGACTACACACTGGGTTCAGGAGGTGCAGTCTTCAATGGCTTCACAGTCGAAGCTTTTGGTGCTGCAGAGGGCTTCAAAGCTTTCGAATTCTTCTTCTTCTGCTTCGGTGGTGCAGGTGCATCTTCAGAGTCTACATCATTAGCGGATTGTTACACCGTGGCCCTCTAAGCAGCAATATGGGAGAGGAGCCCATCGAAGCTATTGAAGGGGCCGATGACATTAGGATTGGCGTCACGTGTGCCATCCTACCTTGGAGCAGACGAACCAGGGTTGAATTGGAGTGTGAGCTCCTTCCTGTTCTTGGCAGCTGACTCCTTTGCAAACTGAAAGTTGCGCTTGAAGAGATTGTCTTCACGACACCAAAGAAGAGACGATGGGTTTGCATTTTCTGGCTAAGGTCCTCGGACCATGCAAGGATAGAAGCCTTGGGCAATAGCTTCAGGCTTCGACTTGGGTTGCAGATTCTTGTAAAGAATATCACCCCATGGGTGCTTGATAGCATTCTTTTCAGCATATTCAGGAGTGACGAAGTTGTAGTTGAACCACTGTTTAGCCCAATATCTTCGGATCCACTGTATTCTGGTCTTGCGCTGATTGTAATTCTCCTCAGGATCTGTCTTGTACAGCTCAAACAGATCGGGAGGCAGATCTAGAGCAGTGTTTCTATGATGCTGCCTGCCACCCTTCCTTGTAGATTTTTCGGTAGCCATAATATTCAGACAGAGTTGCTTCAAGATAGTGAAAGGCTTCCGTCTACTTGTCAAACAAAAACTGGCTTCAGGAGAGTCAATATGATGATGTAAGAATTCTGCAAATGAATGCAGACTATGAGAACCAAGGGATTCTCCCACGGACATGTACCTGTGACAGCATTAGAGATGCGAGGGAAGGGGAAGAGGTCATTGCATTCTCAGAAGATTTTGAAGATAAATCAATTTGAAGACATTGACCTCATAGTGCCAAGACATTCACTTATTTGAAGTGAGTTGGTTCCAAATTTGTACGAATCCATGAATAAGTACAAGTGAGGAATCTAACTAGTTATGAAGCATAAGCGAACATACTTTGCAGGATATGAGATTCAGAAAGAGAAAGATCCAGATTTGGAAGTGTAGAAACCACTTTTGGTTGAAGTGGATGTGTCGGGAAAATTGAGTTCTCAGGAAAAATTAAAGGTTGCCAAAGAGAGCTTGCTGCCATGATGCGCGGTTCAAACATGGGTATTTTGCCTTATTGGCTTATCTTATGGTCACTTGGGGGCTTCCTGATCGTATTCGAATCATAACTGTGCTTACCCTCTTGATCCGGCTTACACGCCTTATTACAAATCACTTGGGGGCTTCTTGCTCGTATTCGAAGCATAACATTACTACCCTCTTGACCGAATATGTCACTTGGGGGCTTCCTGTTCAAACATAGGCGTATTCGACCAAAGAGAACATAGCATGACTACCCTCTTGACCAGGTTATCTTGTTCAAACATAGGCGTATTCAACCAAAGAGAACATAACCTTTCCGGGTCACCCTACCTGTATACCAGCTGCTTCAACTCCATCAGGTAATCCTGATTGACCCGCCGAACTCTTAACGGTCAATCTTTTATGGTGTATTCGACCAAAGATCCTGAGCTCGTTAAGGTTCAAACGGCATTTTGTCATGTGAGAGCACGGCTTACAGATAGTCAAGATTAACCCAGGCTGCTAAAGCCGCCTTCATTGAAACTTGGTTAAACCTACCTGTTTGCTTGATGCTACTCTGACCTCGTGTACTCTCGATAGTCATATCTGAACTTACCCAGATTCAAACACCGACTGGGGTCCTGTGAGAGCCGGCTACAGAAAGTGAGGATACTCTAGTGGCTCAGGCTAGTTCCATTGAAGTATTCTGTCATCATACACATACATCATCATACATTGCATCATCATATATTGCATCATACATTGCATCATCATTACGTCATCATAGCATGCATCATATATGTATAGATATACTGGTTTATATTGCAGGAACCGGTTTCCAAAATAGGTTATATTATTCAAATCTTTAATAGCCAACATGGCTGGATTTTTTATTATGGTTATCAATAACCAATATTATGATTGAGGTTTTCAAAGTCACTTCAGCGCAATGGCTATTATTTTATCAATGGATATAATTTATTCTACATTGGAGGGAATAGTCCCGAGTCGCTGCAGGCTTACGACCCGACACTTGGGGGCTACATTATTCACATTGAGATTACATCAAATATGCAAGTCCCATGTCACTGCCAGCATGCACCATGGCACTTGGGGCTAATGCAAAGTCTTTTTTTGCTCATCTTATTGAATAACCGACTCATCACATTGTAATGAGCCGGCCCTTGGGGGCTACCAATGGCTCCTTTCCAAAAGTTCAAGGTACACAAGTCTTAATCCATTATATTGAAAGGTCCATTGCTCAATTGGTAAAGCACAAAGCTCTTAACCTTGTGGACGTGGGTTCAAGCCCATGATGGGGGTTACATCATATAATGTTCTTTTCAAAGAAGTATATATAAAGTCCCAGCTCAATATTATCTTACTGAGCCGGCCCTTGGTGAAGGAAATATGCCCTAGAGGCAATAATAAAGTTATTATTTATTTCCTTATATCATGATAAATGTTTATTATTCATGCTAGAATTGTATTAACCGGAAACATAATACATGTGTGAATACATAGACAAACAGATGTCACTAGTATGCCTCTACTTGACTAGCTCGTTAATCAAAGATGGTTATGTTTCCTAACCATAGACATGAGTTGTCATTTGATTAACGGGATCACATCATTAGGAGAATGATCTGATTGACATGACCCATTCCGTTAGCCTAGCACATGATCGTTTAGTATGTTGCTATTGCTTTCTTCATGACTTATACATGTTCCTCGTAACTATGAGATTATGCAACTCCGTTTACGGAGGAACACTTTGGTGCTACCAAACGTCACAACGTAATCGGGTGATTATAAAGGAGTACTACAGGTGTCTCCAAAGGTACATGTTGGGTTGGCGTATTTCGAGATTAGGTTTTGTCACTCCGATTGTCGGAGAGGTATCTCTGGGCCCTCTCGGTAATGCACATCACTATAAAGCCTTGCAAGCAATGTAGCTAATGAGTTAGTTACGGAATGATGCATTATGGAACGAGTAAAGAGACTTGCCGGTAACGAGATTGAACTAGGTATTGGATACCGACGATCAAACCTCGGGCAAGTAACATACCGATGACAAAGGGAACAACGTATGTTGTTATGCGGTTTGACCGATAAAGATCTTCGTAGAATATGTAGGAGCCAATATGGGCATCCAGGTCCCGCTATTGGTTATTGACCAAGAATAGTTCTAGGTCATGTCTACATAGTTCTCGAACCCGTAGGGTCCGCACGCTTAAGGTTTCGATGATGTTATATTATGAGTTTATGAGTTTTGATGTACCGAAGGAGTTCGAGTCCCGGATGAGATCGGGGACATGACGAGGAGTCTCGAAATGGTCGAGACGTAAAGATCGATATATTGGACGACTATATTCGAGTTCGGAAAGGTTCCGAGTGATTCGGTATTTTTCGAGTACCGGGAGTTACGGGAATACGGGGAAAAGTATTGGGCCTTAATGGGCCTTAGTGGGAAGGAGCCGGGAGGTGGCGTGCGCCTCCCAAGCCCAGTCCGAATTGGACAAGGGGTTTGGGCGCAGCCCACCTCTCCTTCCTTCTCCACTTCCCCCTTTCCCCTTCTCCTAGTTGGACTAGGAAAGAAGGAGTCCTACTCCCTGGGAGTAGGACTCCCTTGGCGCGCCTCCGCCTAGGCCGCCACCTCCTCCTTGCTCCTTTATATCACGGGGCAGGGGCACCCCATGACACACAAGTTGATCTACGGATCTTTCCTTAGCCGTGTCGGTGCCCCTTCCACCATATTCCACTTCGGTCATATCGTCATGAGCTTAGGCGAAGCCCTGCGCCGGAGAAGTCATATCGTCGCGGAGCTTAGGCGAAGCCCTCGCGACGGTGGAGCATCAATATCGTCACCACGCCGTCGTCTTGACGGAACTCATCCCGACACTTTGCTGGATCGAGTCCGGGATCGCCATCGAGCTGAACGTGTGCGTAACTCGGAGGTGCCGTCGTTCGGTGCTTGGATCGGTCGGATCGTGAAGACGTCGACTACATCAACCGCGTTGTTATAACGCTTCGCTTTCGGTCTCACGAGGGTACGTGGACGACACCTCTCCCCTCTCGCTGCTATGCCATCACCATGGTCTTGCGTGTTCGTAGGAAATTTTTGAAATTACTCGCTTCCCCAACATGGCATCCGAGCCTGGTTTTATGCGTTGATGTCATGTGCACGAGTAGAACACAAGTGAGTTGTGGGCGATACAAGTCATACTGCCTACCAGCATGTCATACTTTGGTTCAGCGGTATTGTGAGATGAAGCGGCCGGACCGACATTACGCGTGACGCTTCGCGAGACTGGTTTCACCGCTCCGAGCACTCGTTGCTTAAAGGTGACCGGCGGTGTCTGTCTCTCTCACTTTAGTTGAACCGAGTATGACTACGCCCGGTCCTTGAGAAGGTTAAAACGGAGTCTATTTGACAAACTATCGTTGTGGTTTTGATGCGTAGGTAAGAACGGTTCTTGCTCAGCCCGTAGCAGCCACGTAAAACTTGCAACAACAAAGTAGAGGACGCCTAACTTGTTTTTGCAGGGCATGTTGTGATGTGATATGGTCAAGACGTGATGCTATATTTTATTGTATGAGATGATCATGTTTTGTAACCGAAGTTATCGGCAATCGGCAGGAGCCATATGGTTGTCGCTTATTGTATGAAATGCAACGCCATGTAATTGCTTTACTTTATCACTAAGGAGTAGCGATAGTCGTAGAAGCAATAGTTGGCGAGACGACAACGATGCTACGATGGAGATCAAGGTGTCGCGCCGGTGACGATGGTGATCATGACGGTGCTTCGGCGATGGAGATCACAAGCACAAGATGATGATGACCATATCATATCACTTATATTGATTGCATGTGATGTTTATCCTTTATGCATCTTATCTTGCTTTGATTGACGGTAGCATTATAAGATGATCTCTCACTAAAATTATCAAGAAGTATTCTCCCTGAGTATGCACCGTTGCCAAAGTTCGTCGTGCCGAGACACCACGTGATGATCGGGTGTGATAAGCTCTCGTCCATCTACAACGGGTGCAAGCCAGTTTTGCACACGAGAATACTCAGGTTATACTTGACGAGCCTAGCATATGCAGATATGGCCTCGAACACGGAGACCGAAAGGTCGAGCGTGAATCATATAGTAGATATGATCAACATAAGATGTTCACCATTGAAAACTACTCCATCTCACGTGATGATCGGTTATGGTTTAGTTGATTTGGATCACGTGATCACTTAGATGACAAGAGAGATGTCTGTCTAAGTGGGAGTTCTTAAGTAATATGATTAATTGAACTTTAATTTATCATGAACTTAGTCCTGGTAGTATTTTGCAGATTATGTTGTAGATCAATAGCTTGCGTTGTTGCTTCCCTGTGTTTTTATATGTGTTCCTAGAGAAAATTGTATTGATAAATGTTAGTAGCAATATTGCGGATTGGATCCGTGATCTGAGGTTTATCCTCATTGCTGCACGTAAGAATTATGTCCTTGATGCACCGCTAGGTGACAGACCTATTGCAGGAGCGGATGCGACGTTATGAACGCTTTGGCTAGCTCAATATGATGACTACTTGATAATTTAGTGCACCATGCTTAAACGGCTTAGAATCGGGACTTCAAAGACGTTTTGAACGTCATGGACCATATGAGATGTTCCAGGAGTTGAAGTTAATATTTCAAGCAAATACCCGAGTTGAGAGATATGAAGTCTGCAACAAGTTCTATAGCTAAAAGATGGAGGAGAATCGCTCAACTAGTGAGCATGTGCTCAGATTGTCTGGGTACTTCAATCGCTTGAATCAAGTGGGAGTTAATCTCTCAGATAAGATAGTGATTGACAGAATTCTCTAGTCACCATCACTAAGTTACTAGAACTTCGTGATGAACTATAGTATGCAAGGGATGACGACAAAGATTCCCGAGCTCTTCGTGATGTTGAAAATCGACGAAGGTAGAAATCAAGAAAGAGCATCAAGTGTTGATGATTGACAAGACCACTAGTTTCAAGAAAAGGGCAAAGGGAAAGAAATGGAACTTCAAGTAGAAAGACAAGTAAGTTGTCACTCTTGCGAAGAAGCCCAAAGCTGGACCATAGCCTGAAACTGAGTGTTTACACTGCAAAGGAAATGGTCACTGGAAGCAGAAATGCCCTGAATATTTGGTGGATAAGAAGGATGGCAAAGTGAACAAGAGTATATTTGATATACAGATTATTGATGTGTGCATTACTAGTGTTTATAGTAGCCCCTGAGTATTTGATACTTGTTCGGTTGCTAAGATTAGTAACTCGAAACTGGAGTTACAGAATAAACAGAGACTAGTTGAAGGGAAAGTGACGATGAGTGTTGGAAGTAGTTCCAAGATTAATATGATCATCATCGCACACTCCCTATATTTTCGGGATTAGTGTTAAACCTAAATAAATGTTATTTGGTGTTTGCGTTGAGCATGAATATGATTTGATCATGTTTATTGCAATACGGTTATTCATTTAAGTAAGAGAATAAATTGTTGTTCTGTTTACATGAATAAAACTTTATATGGTTACACACCCAATGAAAATGGTTCGTTGGATCTCGATCGTATGATACACATATTCATAATATTGAAACCAAAAGATGCAAAGTTAATAATGATAGTGCAACTTATTTGTGGCACTGCCGTTTAGGTCATATTGGTGTAAAGCGCATGAAGAAACTCCATGCTGATGGATTTTTAGAATCACTTGATTATGAATCATTTGATGCTTGCGAACCGTGCCTTTTGGGCAAGATGACTAAAAACTCCGTTCTCCGGAACAATGGAACAAGCTACTGACTTATTGGGAATAATACATACCGATGTATGCGATCCAATGAGTGTTAATGCTCGTGGCAAGTATCGTTATTTTCTGACCTTCACAAAGATGATTTGAGCAGATATGGGTATATCTGCTTGATGAAACATAAGTCTGAAATAGTTGAAAGGTTCAAAGAATTTCAGAGTGATGTGGAAAATCATCGCAACAAGAAAATAAAGTTTCTGCGATCTGATCGTGGAGATGAATATTTGAGTTACGAGTTTGGCCTTCAGTTAAAACAATGTGAAATAGTTTCACTACTCACGCCACCTGGAACACCACAGCTTAATGGTGTGTCCGAATGTCGTAACCGCACTTTATTGGATATTGTGCGATCCATGATGTATCTTACCGATTTACCACTATCGTTTTGGGGTTATGCATTAGAGACAGCTGCATTCACGTTTAATAGGGCACCATCTAAATCCGTTGAGATGACACCGTATGAACTATGGTTTAGCAGTAAACCTAAGCTGTCGTTTCTTAAAGTTTGGAGTTGTGATGCTTATGTGAAAAAGTTTCACCTGATAAGCTCAAACCTAAATCGGAGAAGTGCGTCTTCATAGAATACCCAAAAGAAACTGTTGGGTACACCTTCTATCACAGATCTAAAGGCAAAACATTCGTTGCTAAGATGGATCCTTTCTAGAGAAGGAGTTTCTCTCGAAAGAAGTGAGTGGGAGGAAAGTAGAACTTGATGAGGTAATTGTACCTTCTCCCTTATTGGAAAGTAGTTCATCACGTAAATCAGTTCCATGATTCCTACACCAATTAGTAAGGAAGTTAATGATGATGATCATGAAACTTCAGATCAAGTTGCTACCAAACCTCGTAGATCTTCCAGAGTAAAGATCCGCACTGAGTGGTGCGGTAATCATGTTCGGAAGTCATGTTACTAGAACATGATGAAACCTACGAACTATGAGGAAGCGATGATGAGCCCAGATTCATGAAATGGCTTGAGACCATGAAATCTGAGATAGGATCCATGTATGAGAACAAAGTATGGACTTTGATTGACTTGCTCGATGATCAGCAAGCCATGTTAAATAAATGGATCTTAAAGAGGAAGACGGACAACGATAGTAGTGTTACTATCTACAAAGCCCGACTTGTCACAAAAGGTTTTTCGACAAGTTCAAGGTGTTGACTACAATGAGATTTTCTCAAGCAGTAGCGATGCTTAAGTCTGTCCGAATCATGTTAGCAATTGCCACATTTTATGAAATCGGCAAATGGATGTAAAACTACATTCTTTAATGGATTTATTAAAGAAGAGTTGTATATGATGCAAAAAGAAGGTTTTGTCAATCCTAAAGGAGCTAACAAAATGCAAGCTCCAGTGATCCATCTATGGACTGGTGCAAGCATCTCGGAGTTGGAATAAACGCTTTGATGTGTTGATCAAAGCATATGGTTTTATCTGAGACTTTTGGAGAAGCCTTGTATTTACAAGAAAGTGAGTGGGAGCACTACAACATTTCGATAAGTATATGTGAATGACATATTGTTGATCGGAAAAATGTAGAATTATTCGCAAAGCATAAAGGAGTATTTGAAAGGAGTTTTTCAAAGAAGGACCTCGGTGAAGCTGCTTACATACTGAACATCAAGATCTATAGAGATAGATCAAAGACGCTTGATAAGTTTTTCAATGAATACATACCTTGACAAGATTTTGAAGTAGTTCAAAATGGAACAGTCAAAGAAAGAGTTCTTGCCTGTGTTACAAGGTGTGAGATTGAGTAAG
This sequence comes from Aegilops longissima, assembly GCA_021605205.1. Taxonomy (NCBI): domain Eukaryota; kingdom Viridiplantae; phylum Streptophyta; class Magnoliopsida; order Poales; family Poaceae; genus Aegilops; species Aegilops longissima. The sequence continues at coordinate 692,535,203 of CM038678.1, read as the reverse complement.
ACTCAAAACCCGACCACGGCAGAAGATAGAAAGAGAATGAAAGTCATTCCCTATGCATCAGCCATAGGTTCTATAAAGTATGTCATGTTGTGTACTGATCTATTGCATACCCTACCACTAAGATTGGCAAGGAGTGCAATAGAGATCTAGGAGTAGATCAATGGACAGCGGTCTAAATTATCCTTAGTAGAATAAGGATATGTTTCTCGATTATGGAAGTGAAAAAAAGGTTCGTAAGTAAAAGGTTACGTCGATGCAAGTTTTAACACTAATCTAGATGACTCGAGTCTCAATCTGGATACATATTGAAAGTGGGAGCAATTAGCTAGAGTAGCTCCGTGCGAGCATTGTAGACATAGAAATTTGCAAAATACTTACGGCTCTGAATGTGATGTACCCATTGACTAAAATTATCTCACAAGCAAAACATTATCACACCTTAGTACTCTTTGGGTGTTAATCACATAGCGATGTGAACTAGATTACTGACTCTAGTAAACCCTTTGGGTGTTGGTCACATGTCGATGTGAACTATGGGTGTTAACCACATATAGATGTGAACTATTGATGTTAAATCACATGGCGATGTGAACTAGATTATTGACTCTAGTGCAAGTGGGAGACTGAAGGAAATATGCCCTAGAGGCAATAATAAAGTTATTATTTATTTCCTTATATCATGATAAATGTTTATTATTCATGCTAGAATTGTATTAACCGGAAACATAATACATGTGTGAATACATAGACAAACAGAGTGTCACTAGTATGCCTCTACTTGACTAGCTCGTTAATCAAAGATGGTTATGTTTCCTAACCATAGACATGAGTTGTCATTTGATTAACGGGATCACATCATTAGGAGAATGATCTGATTGACATGACCCATTCCGTTAGCCTAGCACATGATCGCTTAGTATGTTGCTATTGCTTTCTTCATGACTTATACATGTTCCTGTAACTATGAGATTATGCAACTCCGTTTACGGAGGAACACTTTGGTGCTACCAAACGTCCACAACGAAATCGGGTGATTATAAAGGAGTACTACAGGTGTCTCCAAAGGTACATGTTGGGTTGGCGTATTTGAGATTAGGTTTTGTCACTCCGATTGTCGGAGAGGTATCTCTGGCCCTCTCGGTAATGCACATCACTATAAAGCCTTGCAAGCAATGTAGCTAATGAGTTAGTTACGGAATGATGCATTATGGAACGAGTAAAGAGACTTGCCGTAACGAGATTGAACTAGGTATTGGATACCGACGATCAAACCTCGGGCAAGTAACATACCGATGACAAAGGGAACAACGATGTTGTTATGCGGTTTGACCGATAAAGATCTTCGTAGAATATGTAGGAGCCAATATGGGCATCCAGGTCCCGCTATTGGTTATTGACCAAGAATAGTTCTAGGTCATGTCTACATAGTTCTCGAACCCGTAGGGTCCGCACGCTTAAGGTTTCGATGATGCTTATATTATGAGTTTATGAGTTTTGATGTACCGAAGGAGTTCGAGTCCCGGATGAGATCGGGGACATGACGAGGAGTCTCGAAATGGTCGAGACGTAAAGATCGATATATTGGACGACTATATTCGGAGTTCGGAAAGGTTCCGAGTGATTCGGTATTTTTCGAGTACCGGGAGTTACGGGAATACGGGGAAAAGTATTGGGCCTTAATGGGCCTTAGTGGGAAGGAGCCAGGGAGGTGGCGTGCGCCTCCCAAGCCCAGTCCGAATTGGACAAGGGGTTTGGGCGCAGCCCACCTCTCCTTCCTTCTCCACTTCCCCTTTCCCCTTCTCCTAGTTGGACTAGGAAGAAGGAGTCCTACTCCCGGGGAGTAGGACTCCCCTTGGCGCGCCTCCGCCTAGGCCGCCACCTCCTCCTTGCTCCTTTATATACGGGGCAGGGGGCACCCCATGACACACAAGTTGATCTACGGATCTTTCCTTAGCCGTGTCGGTGCCCCTTCCACCATATTCCACTTCGGTCATATCGTCATGAGCTTAGGCGAAGCCTGCGCCGGAGAAGTCATATCGTCATGAGCTTAGGCGAAGCCCTGCGACGGTGGAGCATCAATATCGTCCCACGCCGTCGTCGACGGAACTCATCCCGACACTTTGCTGGATCGAGTCCGGGATCGCCATCGAGCTGAACGTGTGCGAACTCGGAGGTGCCGTCGTTCGGTGCTTGGATCGGTCGGATCGTGAAGACGTCGACTACATCAACCGCGTTGTTATAACGCTTCCGCTTTCGGTCTACGAGGGTACGTGGACAGACACTCTCCCCTCTCGTTGCTATGCCATCACCATGGTCTTGCGTGTTCGTAGGAAATTTTTTGAAATTACTACGTTCCCCAACACTTGGGGGCTACACGTTGCTGTTCAAGTCCACATGATCATATTTACAAAGTCTCTGCTCATTACTGCATAATGACCCGGCCCTTGGGGGCTACACTGGTTGAAGTTTTTATGAGCATAAGGAAATTTCAAGTCCCAGGTTGCTGCAAGCATGACAACCCGGCACTTGGGGGCTACATATGTGGAATACTCAGTTCTGACTAGTGATTGAGATGAACAAACATGGATTTCTTCAAAGTGGTAATATTTATATTGAAGCAAGTCTTAAGTCATCACTTTGCTCTGCTCAAGACTTGGGGGCTACAGGTAATATGGATATGAGGGAGAGAAGTCTTCAAAATTCTCAGTTTTGACCCAGCGTCTATAACAGTCATGACCTGGAATCATCAATTTTTATGACCCGACGATTTTGGAAATCATAACTCGGCAAGTTCTACATTTTCAAGCCGGCTGGATATCTGTTGAATATTTTCAAAGACCAATATTTTTTGTCAAGTTAGAGCATTGAAGGCCGACTCAAATGGATTCTTTATTTACAATATTTCTTCTACAAGCAAATTGATTATGAAGCTGGCCTAATGACCCGGATTTTCTAGAAGAAGGAAATAACAAGGACTTAAAGATGATCAGGTGCCGGCTTACAAGAATATTTAGCATGGAGTACAACCTGTCAAATTTGTTCTTGTGTTTATGTTGCAGATCAGTTTAACATGGATAAATCCAAATTAAACTGGGGGCTAATGTCGGGGATATACCCCGGGGTATGACCCGGCCGGAAGTATGACCCGGCCGGAAGTATGACCCGGCCGGACTTGGCGACTCACCAGAGACCCGACTGATACTTGGCGATTCACTGATGACCCTGACGGCGGGTTAGACGGATGACAAGGCCCAAGGCCCGGAAGGCCAACACATGTTATGGTGGGCCAGCTTAAGAGGAAAGGAATAAGGAATATTCTCCTACAAAGAAAGCAAGACTAGGACTCCACTTGTAATAGAGTAATCCTAATCCTACTAGGACTAGTCATGTAACCCGCCCCTTCAACATATATAAGGAGGGGCAGGGCACCCCAAGAGGGACAAAGAAAATAAGGTTTAATGCTAGACACAATTAGGAGCACCGGCTTATGCGGCGACTCCCTCATAAGCATAATGAGACCTAGCCACAAACAACATGTAGGGTTGTTACCGGATGATGTTTCTCGGGGCCCGAAGCTGTCTAAACCCTTGTTTTGTGTTGTGTCTCTCGATTCCGATCAATCCCTCTCAAGCTACCACATATATGCGTTGGCCTCATGACTAAGTCCTCACACTAGGACATCTGCTATGACAATTCCATGACAGGATGGATTTGACAGATCGAAAAAGCGGTAAAAAGTGAGATTTATTTACCACAGAAGAACTGCTAGACGAGGCAGAACGGATGCTGAGCAGTCCAATCTTCCGCGCCCTAACTTGGCGGTGGAAGACACCTACGACGGTGGCAGAGAAGACGAGGTCCGCGGCCGGCGTGAGGACGGCGTCGAAGAGGTCGCGGCAGCTAAGCGCTTCGTCTCCGGCATCGACACGAGCTAGCGGTGGCGCTAGGGTTTGAGCGAGATGGCGAGGTGGAAGAGGAGATAATGACCGTGCTGGGTGTGTATTTATAGTGTAAAGGGCTGCGTAGCGCAATTACGCAGGTGCCCCTGGCGGTTCACATCTTATGGACACGTGGCATGCATGCAACTCATTGAAAGTTGTCCCATGTTCCCACGCGCGCCTGGTTCGTCGGGTGGTCGTTCCGGCTTCTCCGATATCCAGGCAAAAGAGATATGGCATTGAAAACAATTTTAAATGTGTTTCTCTGTATCTTCAGCTGACTAGGACGCAGTGAAGACATTCAACATGTGTCAACAGAATGCATATGACTGGATAGACAGAATTTGAGGAAGAAGCACATAAGGGTTAGGGTCCGATCACATTCACTTAGTTCAGAAAATGGCAAGTTCGAAGACATAGCTATAAGTGAATGCTATAGAGGACAGAACACACACACACACACACACACACACACACACACACACACACACACACACACACACACACACACACACACACACACACACACACACACACACACATATATATATATAGGGCTGGACTATTCTCTTACTAGTAACATAATAATATTCTATTACCCCTCGGCCCTATATAGCGCGCGCGACACAACTACAGCTTCCTGAACCGAACCCACCAGCTCAATCCCGCACAACACACTAACCCCCTCCCCCCAAACCACCCCTTCCCGATCCCATCTCGCCGCCGCCCCATGCCCCCCGCCGCGTTCCACCACCTCTTGCGCTGCCACCGCCGCACGCCACCACCCCTTCCGCTGCCGCCGCGCGCCACCATCCCATGCCCCACTGCTGCGCGCCGCCGCTGCGCGCCACCACCCCTCGCCCCCGTGGTTGCGCGCCACCACCATTCGCCCCGCTGTCGGGAGCCACCACCCCTCGCCCCATCGCCGCACGCCGGTAGCCCCCGCCCCACGAAGAACTACGCCTCAACCACCGACGACCTCCGCGTGAAGATTCTCGGCAGCGAGATCTTCTGCGGTGTAGGAGGCAAAGGACGCAGCGGTCACGTCCGCGCTAGGGATCCAGAGGACACGCACGATGCGTGACGCAAGATGGTGGTAATGGGTGGTGGTACGCCTGTGCGCCGCCACATCCATGGCTGACACTGCTCGAAGCTGCCCCATGCTTCCTCCCATGTGGCCTTCTTCCTCTGTCCACTACTGGCTCGTCGGAAGTTCTTCTTCGCCAACACCTGAAGGTTGTGTTTCATCATCTCATCCCCACATCTCCCGTATGTTCAATTGCTGCTTGCTTGACAGTTCATACACAAAAATTTGAGCGGTGGTCTCTAGATATTCTCCTGATATATGTCTAAACAGGACCAAAATTTACATGTTTTATGCTTGTATGTATGTGGTTGAACTATTTAGCTTTTGAGCGAAGTTCAAACTTTCTATGTGTGAAGGTTCAATCAAATTCATTTTCGTAGCTATGAGGTTGAGCCAATTTTCTCGGCTACTGAAACTGATCATTTGATAGGGAATTCAAAAGAAACAGCATATATGAGCATAAGTGAAGTTCAAAAGTTCTGGTTCAGGGAAGTAGACATCCTGCAGTTTTTGGGAATTAGTAGTTCACCTTTGCTAAGTGTAGCAAGTTCTCTAGTTGCAAAAAATAATTCACTTTGCAAAAACTCTAGAGGTCGACAATTTCTTTTGTTTGTTGTAGATGGAGATGTGTGTATGTACACATGTGTTCTGGAGACATGAGAACTTATCTGGTGGTGTGTGCGTGCGGCTGCATCCTCTTCCGGCCGCTCTAATTCACACCCTCAATACAACTTCTGTATGCCCTCGTGTTCACAAATCTTGTAGTACTTTTTTCCATAAAAATCTTGTAGTACTATGTAAAGCAAGCGTGTCCAACACATAGTTTAGGTGTCGCAGTAGTACTCACTGTTGATGGTGGCCTTCTTTTGTGCTGCTACTACTTTGCCACCTAGGGTAGTACTGCTACTACTTATCATGTTGATAAAACCTCACAAACAATACATCTATTTGATTAACGATTTTGTAGGGAGAAAAAGTTCACCAATATACAATCTTTAAGCTCAATATACCCAACTTTTTGTTTAGTAGTTGGTAATTGTTCAAAAATGTTAGCACATACCCAGTTCCATATGTGTTATAGAAGAACAAACACTGTGTGTGTTGCGATTCATATATATAATTAAGTATCTTCGCCACAGCTATTGGTTTCGATGTGTCAAAAAATTAGCATTTTCTGCTAATCATGGACATGTGGACTATATGTTACAATATAAACAACAGATTCATATATATAATTAAGTATCTTCGCCACAACCATGGAAATGTGGACTATAAACATTTGATATAGTTCACCTTCAATAACTTTGTAAGTATAGAGATATCACCCAGATGTAATATGTGACTATTTATTGCAATATGAGGAATGGGTGTGTATATTGTAGTCTCTACATGCACAGTCGAGATGTGTTCAGTCCAACCCCATGGCATTAGAGAGGTCGATTTTGTCGCGAGCAGCAGTACATGGTTTTTGGCTTACTCCAGCAGCCAGCCCAGCCTTCCCTCCCGCTCATCAGTCCAACTTCTTGCTCCGATGCTGGTCACTCAAAGAGCCACGTGTTGGCCACCCGTGTTTCACCTCCTGATCCAGCTCAACTTTCTCCCTTCTTCAGCATTTTTGGTATGAATCTTATGAATCTTCTTGATACTCTGTTCTTACTCATTTAGAGCTAGTTCTGTTCCTGCATATATGTATCACTTAGTTTTTAGATGGCTTAATTTAGAGAGCTTCCAACTCTGAAACTTGCCATGCATATTTGGGGATGGAATGTAAAATGGATGATCTTGTGATGGATTGATAAAAAAGGGATAAATAACATGCACAGTACGAGTTGAGCTTCACTAATTAGAAAAGGCCCAAACTGCCAGAAAAACTATAATCAAGAAAGCAACATGGTCAGTTCCTTGGCCCAGCCTTCCTGTGTCCAAATTTGCAGTCTAACCAGATTTGCAGAAAACTGTATCTATTCACTTACAGGTGACATTCACTTCTAATGAAAGCTAAAGTTTGACTGGTTCTGTTTCTTCAAAAATCACAAGCGACCACATATGTGATGATTGATTCTGTTTGTGCCAGCCGTGAAATGGCTTAGAACATTGCACATGGACGTTATACATGCTCTACATATGCGAGTTCAAACATCGATCCTCAATGACCCGAACGGGCTAGTGAGCCACGGCTTCCTCGGAATGTCGCCGCCTCAGCGCAAAGGCCGTTCACCTATGCCACCCAGGCCGTTCACCATTGTCACCAGAGCCCGTTCAACGCTGCAGCGCTCAAGCCGTTCACCCCCAACAACCCCATGCCGCAGCGCTCAAGCAGTTCGAAGATTGTCGTACCACAAGTTCAGAAGTGTGGCTTCGAGAAAGAGAAGTGTGGGTGAGGGAGTTCCGGACTAGGGGGTGTCCGGATAGCCGAACTATCATCATCGGCCGGACTCCAAGACTATGAAGATACAAGATTGAAGACTTCGTCCCGTGTCCGGATGGGACTTTCCTTGGCGTGGAAGGCAAGCACAGCGTCTGGATATGTAGATCTCCTACCTTTGTAACCGACTTTGTGTAACCTAGCCCTCTCCGGTGTCTATATAAACCGGACGGTTGTAGTCCATAGGACGAACAACAATCATACCATAGGCTAGCTTCTAGGGTTTAGCCTCTTTGATCTCGTGGTAGATCCACTCTTGTAACACACATCATCAATATTAATCAAGCGGGGCGTGAGGGTTTTACCTCCATCAAGAGGGCCCAACCTGGGTAAAACATCGTGTCCCTTGTCTCCTGTTACCATCCGCCTAGACGCACAGTTCGGGACCCCCTACCCGAGATCCGCCGGTTTTGACACCGACAGTGGGTTTCTAGCAGTAATTTTGGCAGAAGCTGCGTGTAATTCGTAGAGCTTTATATAAAAAATGAGCAATTGCAGGCCTATAAGCTGATGGACTTGACTAGTATTAACTATTGAGGCATGACATAAGTAGGCACGACATATGGTTAGGTTTCTGCACTCATTTTACAGAAAAAGCAATTCGTAACACAGGCTAACTTTCACGCTAGAAGAAGGTAGTACAGTTTAGCAGAGTGTTGTGTTGACTGACAACATCCGTGTAGCCGTGCTGAAAAAAGCAGAGCAGAGGAATGGTAGCTTACAGAGGTAGGCGACGCGGGGGTTGGCCGCCTCGACCTTGTTGGCGACACGGAAGATGGGCGCGATCTCCACGAGCGACGACGACACCACCTCACTGTCGAAGATGGGCTCGCCGAGGTTGACGGAGGTCTGCGTCCTCAGAATCCGGCGAGGCCCCGACGGCTGCATCGGGCCGGCCCGGGAGAGCGTCCGCGACAAGGACGTTATCGCGATTAGTCTCTCTTCCGATCACTGCCCTAACCTGAATGGGCGCGCACATACACACACACACACAGATGCGGAGCTGAGCATATTGTACATCGAGATAACTCCAGAAGGTTGTAGAAGGCGGGGCATTACCTTGCACCTCTGGCCAACCGATTCCACCAACAATATTCGGGCATGAGAGGAACTGGATTCCCCAAACAATTCCACCAATTTCCTGGAAAAAACGGAGCTCCAAGCCTAGCCTGTGCGTGAGATTCCCGAAATTCCAGAAAAGTTAGTGCGCTCCGCGGCGCGCGCTGCTCTCAATGACCTAGAAAGAGACGAGAAGCTCAGCCAGTGGCGGACCTAGGCAGGATCTTCAGGGGGGGGGGGCAAACAGAAATACTACATGTTTGGGGAGGGTAAAGTGTATACTTTTTCTAATCCAAGCACCCCTTAAATTTTTTCCTTCCTATTCTTTGTTAAGGCTAGGGGGGGGGGGCATGGCCCCTGTAGGCTACAACGTAGCTCCGCCACTGAGCTTAGCAGGGGGAGCTGTAGAACCTGCTCGAAGCTTCTAGAAAAGTAGCAAGAGGCGAGGCGGAGGTCGCCGGAGCGAACTATTACACCGCGCGCGTGCAGCTGGAAAAGCCAAACCCGCCAGCCCGCCGCCTCGGCCACCGCGACGTCCTTGCATGCCGGCGCATGAGAGCGGAGTGCCGGAACTGGTAGAGGCCTCCACGGAAGCATCGTGCGGGGAGGTGGGGCGGCGCGGCTAGTCGCGGACGAGGTGGCCGGCAGGAGGCGGAGGAGGGGGGGATTTATTTTTCTGTTAGCTGAAAGCATCAGTTCAACCGTCTCGAATTCATCAGTTCAACCGCTAGAATTCATCAGTTCGACAATAGTAACAGAATAATATGCTGTTACATGAAACAGAACAGCCCAGATGTATATATATATATATATATCATCACCCAGGTTGCAGAATAAGTTATTCTTGACCCGAGGTAATCTTACGATCACTTCATAAATAAATTACGTTTGGAATACAAATAGTTACATTCATATTGATTCACCACGTAAAATTTGGTATAAGGAAATAAAAAAAATAGGTTATAAGACCAGAAATATCTTATTTTATGTATGTTTTTACGTTCGTAACTTTACGTAACATAAAATATTTTTTACGGTGAGTATATATTTTCTTACGTTCTCTTTTTATGTATGAAAAATAATACAAAATTTACGAAACCTAAAAATACGGTGCATTGACGTCAAAACAGAGAGGGGGTGAAGAATAACTATTCCTCACCCAGGGTGACGAACAACGTGACCCTATATATATACAGCCGGTCTATTCTGCTAATATTAGCAGAATAACTATTCTGATAACACTTCCGCACTGCACGCTCAATACAAGTGCACTCCATTGTTTGAACCAAGTGTGCTGCAGTACTCAGGCGAGTGAACTTCATGTCGAAAAATACTGCACACTGTGTTTTTTTGGTACATTTTTTCTCTAGTTTTTTTACCGTTTATCGGAACGAGGCGTGTAATATATCGTTGAGAAGCTATGGATTAGGAGCAACTTCTTCATGTTGAACATTTTTCGAGATTCCACGCGGTTTAAGAGCAGTTTTGAAAACGGTGCGGCGCACACCGAGTGGTAGCGAGCGTTTTTTCGCGTTTTTTTCTAAACCGCTCATCGGAATGAAGCAAATGATACACCGTTGGAAATATATCATCGAGGCGCATCTTTTTTGTATCTATTATTTTTTCTAATTCACTCCGTCTTAGGAGCAGTTTTAAATTTAATAAATCATAGAATTATGTTTTTCAAATTTTTTGCAATTTTCGGTATTGTTTTACCTCCACTTTTTGAACCGTTTGTCAAAAAGAGGTGTATGATACGCGTTGGAAAGCTACGGACAAGGCGCAACTTTCGTATGTTGGAATATTTTTTAGATTGCTTACGGTTTTTAGTTAATTTTGAAAATCATGCGGCTGACAACGGGAGGCAGCGGCCGTTTTTCGTGAAATTTTTGCAAATCGCTGGTCGAAATTATTTGAATTATACGCCATTGAAAAAATATCGACGAGGTGTAACTTTTTTATGTAGAACACACTCTCTGATTCCTTATGGTTTAAGAGCAATTTTGATTTTAACAAAATGTGGACACTCTATTTTTTCGCGACCCAAAATTTTTGTATGTACTGCATCAGATAGAAAACTGCACTACTTTTAGACCAAAAACCGCACTTCATCAGACCGACAAGTGCACTGCATGATTTATTTTTTGTGGGACGTAAAATTTTCCCAAATGAGGTAGCAAACCGCATTTCTTTAGACTAAAACCCGCACTTCATCAGACGGACAAGTGCACTACATGATTTCTTTTTTGTGGGACGTAAATTTTCCTAAACGAGGTAGCAAACCACACTTCTTTAGACTAAAACCCGCACTTCATCAGACGAACAAGTGCATTGCATGATTTCTTTTTTGCGGGACGTAAATTTTCCCAAACGAGGTAGCAAACGCACTTCTTTAGACTAAAACCTGCAATTCACCAGACGGACAAGTGCACTGCATGATTTCTTTTTTGTGAACCTGCATTTTTGTGGTCGTTTCCATAACATTTTTCTATATTTCATATTGGGAGTAAGTGCACCACGACACTACGCAAGTGAACCGCATGAGTTTTTTTCTTCATAGCATTTTTCGCACTTCACGTTGGGCGTTAGTGAACTGCTACATGACCAAAAGTGAAAATCATTATTTCTTTGTCATCTTCCTAACATTTTTGTCCCCTTCTCATTTTTGTCTCCTTGCAAAGACGAGGCAAGTGCACTGCATTATTTTTTTGAGTGAACCACCAATTTTTTTATTACAAACTTGCACGGGGGCACAAGAATAGTGAACTGCAAGGGCCTTCTATCCAACCTTTTTTAAATGAAGTGTGTTTGTTTTTCTCAACAAATTTAATAACAAATTAAAATGCCACTCGGGCGTTGGGCTGACGAACTGCATGGCCATGGTCAAGCGCACTACATGGGGGACATAAGTGCACTGCACGAATGATAGAATAGTACTGAAAACACACATTTAATATAAGTTGCACAAGCAAACATCCACATAAAAAAGAGAAAAAGAAAGTACACACACACAAACACGACTTCACCAACATCCACTGGGAACTGCACGCCGCGACCACGGAGGAGTTTTATTTCTATAAAAAATATGCACAGTCAGCTCGCATCACACACAAGTTGAATAATATGGACCACATTTTTTGTACCTCACACGCACTGCACTGCATATCAGAACGCCCAAAAAAGAATCTGAATGGGAGAACTGCAATTTTGTGCCCAAGCAAAACTTGAAAAAGTAAAATTGAACAAGCAACTTGCAGATCTCTCCAACACAACAACGTGAACCACAATTTTTTCACAACAAACTTGTAGATAAGGGGCTGGGAGTGGACTGCAGTGCAACGCCGGGTGGACCACGGCCTCCGCGTCGCAAGGGCAGGAACAATGAGATGGTGTTGGCCGCGATCAAACTGCGATGCACAACTTGCAGTAAAAATACGTGCACAAACTGTACGCCACCACCCCCGAGCTGCACATGGCTATATACCAAACCACACGCTTGTGCAAACTGAGCTGCATGGGATGAGTTTCTGAACCGCTGTCGAGTAGTGCATTTTGAATGTGAACCTCATCAAGCTCCCATCTAAACTGCGGGAACAGTCAGAGCAGACCGCATCGAATGCACTGCAGGAGTAAGTGCAAAATTATATGGAAATATGCACAAGTAAACTGCACACCTCAGGAAAAAGAAACCGATTTCCTTTTAAAAAATTAACTGGAAAAAATCCTACAAATTTCTACCGGAAGAACGACACATAGCAAACTCCAAACTCCACTGGAAGAGAGAAGGACGAGTGCACTGCCGCAACCATCGTCGGTGGAAGGAGAGATGACCCTTGGGGCGGTGTATCTCGCGTGCATCATGGTGAAGGGATGGCGTGCATCACGACCTACCGCAGTAAAATTAAGTGACTGAATCAAGTCAAGTTGCGTGTGTTGTTTCTACTGTGTCCAAACCCAAATCTACATTAGGAACTGATCTGCATCGGTGATGCTTACAACAAATGAATGAATCTGCACGTCTCAGTTTTGACATGCCAAACAAAGAGTGATGCATATATTCATTCGTCTGTACGTACAAGTGCAAAGTCAAGTTTGCTGCAATTACTAGTGCACTCTTCCTAATCAGGATGGATTGGATTCCTATGCCTAATCAACTTGGCATTTCCGCTGGTGTCAAAGTTTTCTACTGACAAATATCAAACTTTTCTCCCCTCCTGTCCTCTGAAGAAAGGTTCAGTTTTCTTGACTTGTCCTGTCTAATGTTTTGGTAGCAAGAAAATTCGATGACCCATGCGTGGAGGGAGAGAGAGGAGGGGGGTTATACCTTCCATGGCGTCGGAGCAGTGGCGACCCGGGAAGAAGGACCCGAGACTTGTATCCTCCATGGCAGCGCTTGACGAAACCGCATCAGGCCAGATCCTCCGAGTCCAAGGGTGGCGAAGTAGCCTACTCAAGGAAGGGAATCTATCGTATGAGGGAAGGGAAGGGAAAGGTAAAGGAACAAATGGAAGAGGGGGGTGATTACCTCGCCTTGACAACGCGCGACGGAGCTACATCACGGTGAAGGCATGGCGGGGCGGCGCCATCCAGTGTCGGGGTTGGGGAGGAGGCTTTGGAGGTCGGCCGTGGCAACCGAGCTGCACGGGCCTGCCAACCGAGCTGCACGGGGCTGGCGGCGCGGTGGCTGCCTCGCACCCCTCGTCGCTGACCGCCGAGATAACCGAACCCCCTCCAATCTTTGAAGCCAGCTGCCCCTGATGCCCTGGGACGGCAAGTCCCTTGGCTTTGACAGTGGACTGCATGGAGAGGAGGAAGTGGGGCACACCTCTGTGCGATGTGGACTGCAGTGCCAAATTCACCCGGCCGGAGCTGCTTCGTCGGGACACTGTGACGCTCGAGGCCGCTGTGGAGGTATCGCAGATCGAGGCCGCCTTCATGTTGGCTGCGTAGGCCAGCCATGGCACGGACAGAGGGGGCCACCCCGTCGTCGTCAACGCGGGAGCGCTACCGGACCTCACCCCACACATCATCCCTCCATGGCCGCCCGATCCGGAGGACGTTGGGGACCAGCGGGCGCTCGGATCTGTTGATTAGGTGGCGCGGGGGGGGGGGGGGGGGCGTGGGGAGGGTATGGTGGTGACCACGGGGGAGGCTGCTGGCACGGGGGAAGGTGGCAGCGCGGCTACCCAGGGGAGGTGGCGGTTGGGGCGGTGGGTGGCACGGCGCGATGGCGAAGGAGGTGCGGAGCGCCGGCCGGTGGGGCTGCTGTGGTGGCTGAATCCGGCCGTCGCTGTAGCAGGTGAGGGCGGGCGGGGCGATGGGAGGTCGGGGATTCCCTGGGTGGCGCGATGCCGGAGTTGGGGGGCGCTCCATCCAGAAAGGCGGTGTCGGGCAGGGAGGTGCGCGCCGGCGAAGGTGGGGCGGTTGGGCGGAGCACCGGCGGTGGTAGTTGGCCGGCCTGGGGGCGCGGTGATGGGTTGGTGGATCGGGGGCTGAGGCATGGGAGGAAGAAGGTGGAGGGGATCGGGGAGGAGTGGGGGAGGTTGGTGGGTTTCTTTTTTACGTGCGGTTCAGTTTGCGTGGGTTAGTCGGGGTGTTATCAGAATAAGGCAGAAGTGTTATTAGAATAAGGTCTTAAAGGGTGTTATTAGAATAGACCCACCTATATATATATATATATATATATATATATATATATATATATATATATATATATATATATATATATATATATATATATATATATATATATATATCGAAAAGACCAAATCAACATTGCGATGATAAACCTTGACGACAAATCAATGTTGAAGACAAACCAAATATGAAGATAATGCAGTCATGACGCCAAATGAAAATCTTCAGGAAAGTTTGGTGGTGGCGTTACCCACCGTATAGGAAGTATTAGACCCAGACACAACGCACAATTATCATGGCGCTCTGGAGTCAAATTCCGTGTTGTATTCACACTTAGATTGTAAGTCTTCATTAATTGAAGATATATGTTACTTCGTGTGTTGCACATCTAAGTCATCAACATGCATAAGCGTTAGGATGTGTGTCCATTCATAGGACATTCAAGGATTCTAAGATATTTAGCTCACACCACAGCTTGCAAAACCTTTTCTCATCCAAGGGCTTTGTGAAGATATCTGCCAATTGCTCTTCTGTGTTGACGTGAATGATATCAATGTCTTCCTTCATGACATCATCTCTGAGAAAGTGATGATGGATCTGAATGTGCTTTGTCTTCGAGTGCTGAACTGGGTTGTTGGCAATCTTGATGGCACTTTCATTGTCGCAGTAGAGTGGCACATGCTTCAGGTGGATGCCATAGTCCTTGAGAGTTTGCTTTATCCATAGAAGTTGAGCGCAGCAAGATCCAGCAGCAATGTATTCGAATTCAGCAGTGGAGAGTGATACACAGTTCTGCTTCTTTGAAGACCAACAAACAAGAGATCGTCCAAGAAAGTGACATGTGCCTGATGTGGACTTGCGATCAACCTTGTCACCAGCATAATCAACATCTGAGAATCCAACTAGATCAAATTCTGAGCCCTTTGGATACCATAATCCTAGTGTTGGGGTGTAAGCCAAATATTGAAGAATTCGCTTCACACCTAAGTGATGCGATTCCTTTGGTGCCGATTGGAATCAGGCACACATGCAAACGCTAAGCATTATATCAGCCCTAGATGCACATAAGTAGAGTAAAGAACTAATCATGGAGCGGTATACCTTCTGATCGAACTCTTTACCATTGTCATCGAGGCCCACCTGACCTTTGGTTGGCACTAGCAAAACAGCCCGTGCGCTGCAACGGGAGAAAACTTCAGTTGTTGAGTTACATGGGTCAGTGATGACAAAACCGACGGTTGGGTTGAGAAAAAAATTTCTTCAGGCTACCGGTTCGACGTGATCCCAACTAAATTAATACGAATTCTTGTGCATTGGCGATGGGCGTGAGTTGGTTGAGCAAGGAGGCTTTCTGCCCGGCCACTGCGCCAAGAGAATGGGTTTGACTGAAACAACACATATATGTGTAAATTGTGTAAAAAATTATCATCATATATATATTCTACATCGCAACTTTGGATTAACTTCATAAACACATTTGTGTCCGTCATATTTTCTATAAAATGTGCTTAAAAGAAAATGTCTATGGTAAGCCTTTAAAAACAACCTCTTCATCTATTTGCTCAATTTCTTGTTGTTGAGTTGTTGTTGCTTGCTTCCTCATGCGCCCATGCCGTTGCTACTTGTTGTTGAGCCGCTGCTCACTTGAATGCCGTTGCTACTTGCTTCCTTGACATGGTCTCAAGGATCAGTTAATTCGAACATTGAGCATTTGAACAAGGAAACAACAAATGTCTTATCTAAACTTAGTTCCACATTCTTATTTTCATATTGGACTCTGTATATAACATGCCATAATTTTAATTCTTTTATATAATCGTAGTACCCTCGAATGGCTGTTTTTGGAAAATGTCCATTTAAGTTTGCACTCGAGAGATCTCCCAGCTAAACGTGTGTGGTAGGTGAAATTCAAGACTAACATGATGTTTTGGCATTACGTTAGGAGACCAAACACATCCTAATGCCTTGCGGAGGTCTCTCTCTAAAATAGGAGGCACGCACCCAGCTAAGCACTCACCAACACATGAATCTCTCTCTAATTTTTTAATAAGACATGGCTCTCTTCTTCCCCACTCTTATGCTCCGTGTGTGCTCCCCATCTCCATTCCCAGCCCACTCTCTACCGATAAGTGAAGAGTGGTGTTTGCTACTGAAAGCGGAGTCACTTCGCTTTCCTACCGTTACTCCATTTTTTTCCATCACTAACTAATCAAATCACCTGATTCTGGTGTCTAGTAACTATGGAAGATGGCGTACTTTTCTCCTCTTCCCCTTTTTGTTTCACAGACTTCCCTTTTTTTCTTTCACACACAAAGCTAGTCCCCAAATCTCTCTTCAGCATCTTCAAAGCTAGAGTCTGTCATGCCTCTAGATCCAAGCCTCCCACCGTTGGCCTCCACGCTCTCTTGTATTCCTGCTTGCCCTTCCCTCAATTCCTTCTTTCTCTCAGATTCTCATGCGGCTTCCGCTCGCATATGACAGATGAATGGCAGAATCTAGACAGCAGATGCCGCATACGGTAGAGGATACCTCCTATTTTAGAGAGAGACCTCCGTAAGGCATTCAAATGATATGGTAGAGGATAGCTTCACGACCAGCGGGCAAGTGGCGGATCGAGGATGGGCGGGCTCCGACAGTTCGACGGAGTTCTGTGTTTTAGAACGCAATTGGCTGGTAATCCCCAATTCCTCATGAACTCATGGTGGATGTCTTTCGATTATTGAAATCTTGCATATCGATCTGGGTCAAAGTCAATAGATTAGGGTCACGAGCCGGCCCACGATCCAGCTCGACCCCACCTCATCCCTGAACATCAATTTGCGTCGATCGACCACGGGACGGGGATCGCAGCCATGACTCGAGGCTTCATACACACTGGTGCTGGTGGGTGAGGGAGTCCTGGATTAAGGGGTCCTCGGGCGTCCGGACTATGTAACATGGGCCGGACTAATGGGCTATGAAGATACAAGACAGAAGGCTTCTTCCCGTGTCCGGATGGGACTCTCCTTTGCGTGGATGGCAAACTTGGCGTTCAGATATGTAGATTCCTTCCTTTGTAAACCGACTCTGTACAACCCTAGGCCCCTCCAGTGTCTATATAAACCAGAGGGTTTAGTCCGTAGAGGCGATCAGAATCATACAGGCTAGACTTCTAGGGTTTAGCCATTACGATCTCGTGGTAGATCAACTCTTGTAATCCTCATATTCATCAAGATCAATCAAGCAGGAAGTAGGGTATTACCTCCATCAAGAGGGCCCGAACTTGGCTAAACATCGTGTTCCCTGCTCCTGTTACCATCGACCTTAGACGCGCAGTTCGGGACCCCCTACCCGAGATCCGCCGATTTTGACACCGACATTGGTGCTTTCATTGAGAGTTCCGCTGTGTCGTCACCAGGAGGTTCGATGGCTCCATCCATCATCTACAACAACGCGGCCCTGGAGGAGGTTTTTCTCCCCGGCCAGATCTTCGTATTCGGTGACTTCGCACTGCGGGCCAACTCGCTTGGCCATCTAGAGCAGATCGACAGCTACGCCCCAGGTCACCAGATTAGTTTTGGAAATCTGGACTATGCCGCTGATATCCGAGGAGACTTGATCTTCCAAGGGTTAATGACCCCAACCTCCGCTCTGGCCTTAGATCCAGAGCACATCGCCAGGTCCGAATACGGGACTACTAAGCCCGCCGGACTGCCTGCGGCCATTGAGCCCAGCACGGGAGAGCCGGAGCAAGTAGTGTCACCGGCAACCATCATGAAGCCAGACTCCTCTCCGGACACCGGCTCCGAACCCTCAGAGTCGACATCGCGTGAGCTCGGCCAAGGAGTTTCCTTCCCGCTGTACTCCACGGATTTTCTTCTCCCTGGCCAAACCTCTCATTTAAGTGAGGCTCTGGACTTAATGCGATCTCTTGTCATTACAGAGGAGCAATATCCGAACTACGCCCAGCCCGGACTTGGGGCTGAGAGCAAGGAATTTCACGTCCCACCCATCACCAACTTCATAGCCACTGTCGAGGACTTAACTGACATGCTCGACTACGATTCCGAAGACATCGACGGTATGGACGACGATGCCGGAGAGGAGCAGGCCGAAAACCCGCCATTTACCGGATGCTGGACGGCCACCTCTTCGTATGACGTGTATATGGTGGACACACCCAAAAAGGGTAGCGGTGAAAATAAAGAAGATCCAGTCGAGGATAAACCTCCCGAGACACATCCAAAGCGCCGACGTCAGCGGCGCCGCTCTAAGTCACGCCGTGGAAAAGACAGCAATACCGGCACAGGAGGCAACAACACTCCAGATGATGCCGAAGACAAAGAAGACCCCGTCGAGCCAAATTTCGAACAGGATGATCGGGAATATGGGCAAGTTAGCCCTGACGAACATGTTGTAAATGAAGAATCGGAGGACAGTAATTATCCCCCACTCTCAGAGGACGAGGTGAGCCTCGGCGACGAAGAATTTATCGTACCTGAGGAACCTCTCGAGCAGGAGCGCTTTAAGCGCCGGCTAATTGCCACTGCAAGGAGACTGAAAAAGAAGCAGCAGCAGCTTCAAGCTGATCAAGATCTGCTCAACGATAGATGGGCTAATGTCCTGGCAGCCGAGGAATACGGTCTCGAGCGCCCATCCAAAAGTTACCCGAAGCGTAAACTGCTACCCCAATTTGACGACGAGGCCCTCGAGCCCGCGCCATCAACGCGTAATGCGGCTGACCGGCCACCTTGTGGCCGGATAAAAGCGGCAACTCAAGCCGAACACCAGCCCATACTACCTCGCCATAAAGGTAGAGTATAATAGCTCAGGGATATACATATGAACTGCGGCAGGACCTGGACAGTAGAGCAGGTCATACCAGATTGATCTACGGATCGCGGGGGCATGCCCCGACGCGCGATGACGACTATCTAGCCGGACGTGACAAGCATAATCACGTCCGGGCCGAAAACCGCAGACGGACTCCATCCGAGCTACGTCGCGACTTGGCCCGATATAGAGGTGCTGCACCCCCCCTCCGCTTCACTGATGAAGTAATGGAGCATGAATTTCCTGAAGGGTTTAAACCTGTGAATATCGAATACCTCCCGCTAAAACTCAAGGGACCAGCTCGGCACTAGCTGAACTGCCTGCCCGAAAACTCCATTGGCAGTTGGGAGGACTTGGAAGACATCTTTCGCGACAACTTCCAAGGTACATATGTCCGACCTCCGGACACCGATGACCTCAGTCACATTGTCCAGCAACCCGGAGAGTCAGCCAGGAAGCTTTGGACTAGGTTCCTAATTAAAAACAACCAAATCGTCGACTGTCCGGACGCTGAAGCCCTAGCGGCCTTTAAACATAGCATCCGAGATGAGTGGCTGGCCCTTCACCTCGGCCTAGAAAAACTAAAATCTATGGCGGTTCTTACCGCATTGATGGCCCGCTTTTGCGCAGGAGAAGATAGCTGGCTGGCTGGACGAAACAATAGCACCAACGATCATGGCACCTCTGAGGTCAGGGACGGCAATGGCAAGCCTCGACACAATAAAATCAAGCATCAAAATAATAATGTAGGAACCCAAGACACGGCGGTCAATGCCGGATTCAGTGGTTCCAAATCCGGTCAACGGAAGAAGCCATTCAAGGCAAACAAAGATGGCCCATCCAGTTTAGACAGGATATTGGATCGGCCTTGTCAAATTCATGGCAGCCCTGACAAACCCGCCAACCATACCAACAGAAATTGTTGGGTCTTCAAACAAGCAGGCAAGCTCAACACCGAACACAAAGGGCCGCCTAGCGACAGTGAAGACGAGGAAACTTGCCAGCCAAGCTTCGGGGGACAAAAGCAATTTCCCCCCAAAGTGAAAACAGTAAACATGATATCTGTGACGCATATCCCTACGAGGGAGCACAAGCGCGTACCACGAGACGACTACGCCATAAAGCCGGTCGTACCAACATTCAACCCATGGGTAAACTGTCCGATCACTTTTGATCGCAATGACCACCCAACAGGTATCCGACATAAAGGTTCGGGAGCTCTGGTCCTCGACCCAATCATTGATGGATTCCGTCTCACATGGATCATTCTGGACGGCGGCAGTAGCCTTAATTTGCTCTATCAAGACACTATTCGCAAAATGTGCATTGATCCCTCAAGGATCAAGCCCACCACAACTACCTTTAAAGGTGTAATACCTGGCGAAAAAGCTCACTGTACAGGCTCAATCACATTGGAAGTCATCTTCGGTTCACCGGACAACTTTCAAAGCGAAGCGTTGATCTTCGATATTGTTCCGTTCCACAGTGGATACCATGCACTGCTTGGGCAGACCGTGTTCACTCGTTTCAATGCGGTCCCACACTACGCCTATCTAAAGCTTAAGATGCCTGGTCCACGCGGCGTTATAACGATCAATGGAAACATGGAACACCCCCTCTGTTTCGAGGAGTATACCACAACCATCAGAGCCGAAGTTCAAAGCGGACTCGTCAAACCGCATACCTCATTGGCCATTAAGCCACTGGCCTCTACTACACAAGACCGGTCAATGGTAGAGCTGGATTAGCAGTTCCACCTCCATCGTTCACCGCATATGCCCACGAAATTCACATCGCGCATGCATAATTATGCACTTAAAATACCTTGGTTGTCGGCGGAGACACAATACAAACAGGCCTACAACACGGTTCGTCCTCCTACAGCTTTTCTCCTTTCTTTTTAAACTATTTCTTATCTTTTGTCACAGATTAATCAAAACCTTTTCATCCTATGGAGCTGCAAGGACTCTTTCGGAGCCCGGTTTCGTCCAAGCAACCAAAGATATCTCCTTTTAAGGAATCTTCTTCGCTAAGGCAAAGGCAGCGCAGACGTGCGACAGGAGGTCCAAAAGATTTTTTGTATACCAAAACACTCTATTTAAAGCCTGGATATAGCCTTTCTCCTTAGCCTTCGACCCCTGACATGTAAAATGGTCTGGGTAGAGGTGTTATAATCTGTAAGAGTGCGCTCGACATATCAATCAGATTCCAGTGGACATAATCCTTCTTCAGTACTTACTTTTTATCATAGAGCTGTATTGTACCTTTTCGGTGGTTTCACATACACACATCAGCACTAATTGCCAGGGGCTCGATATGGCAACATATTAAATTGCCAACAAGTCCAAACAGCACAACATCATACTTCGGTGTCACGAGTTTTGGCATTATATGCATCAGCTCCGGATCATGTCTTTGGTCAATAGTTTGGTTGCCCGGCTCCTGTGATTACTACCTTACGTTCCACTATATCGGCTAGGCTAGTAAAGGGAGAACTACTGCGATTGTGTTTCCGGTTCACCCGGTTAAGCACCTCAGTAGAGAAAGCCGAAAACTGACTGTCATGATGCGGTGAGAGCTGGTCAACCACTCGGTGACTTATTAAAATCTTTTGCGATTTCTTCCGTATAACACGAAGGACCGTTTTCCGGTCACATATGTAGCGCAGCTGTATTCGGGTAACCACGTACATACAAGGGGCTATATCGTAGACCCACCGTCAAACTCCGATGTCTTAGTGAAGGTGTTAAAGCCCTATAGTCCGATTGCCTAGTTCGCCGCACTGACACCTCCTTCACGGACCAAGACGTTGGGTCAAGTGTAGTTAGTTGCTATTCCGAACACCCCCGCATTATATGCGAGGGGGCTGAAGCCGACGACTAGCATACCTTCAGATTATATAAATAAACAAAAACGGCCGCACAGGAGAAAATGCCTTTCAGGCAAAAGGCATAAATATTAACCGCCTTAATATATCATAATATTGTTATCACAATTCTGATACATTCACTCGAACATAATATTCTTCGAGCACTGACCCTCTATCAAGCGGGCGCCCTCTAGGACATATTCAAAATAATGCTCCAGCGTGCGATGGTCCTTGCCCTCGGGTGGACTGTTCGCTGCAACATCGGCGGCCTTCATTTTTTCCCAGTACGTCTTGACACGAGAAAAGGACATCCGTGCACCTTCAATGCACGCCAACCGCTTCACGACGTCGATACGTGGCACGGCATCAACAAGTCGCTGCACCAAGCCGAAATAACTGTTCAGAATTGGCTCAGTTGGGCACAGCCGGACCACGACTTCCTACATGGCAGCTCCGGACACCTTTTGGAGCTTGGCCTACTGGGCCATTTGTTCATTCAGCAACTACGGACGTTTTGGCACGTTGAACTGTGACCAGAAAAGCTTCTCCACTATATGTCCGTCTTACGCTTGATAAAACAGTGTCGCATCGGCGACACTCTTCGGCAGGTCCAAGAATGATTCTGGAGAACTCCACATTTGATTAAGTGGGGCATACTTCGGATCGCCAAATTTAGTCTGTAAAATAAAGGGCTTACCAGCCGCTATCTCCCCAGCTTGCCGAATCTCCTCCCAAGCCGCTCTTGACTCGGATCGTGCCTCTCGCGCCTCTTGTAAGGCCTTGCCGAGATCGGCCGTTTTGGCTTTCTTATCCTTTTCGAGTGGCTTGCATTGGGCAGTGGTTTCCTTTAGCTCTCGCGCCATGGTAGATATTCTCTCCTCGTACTGGCGCCGAGTGGCCTGTTGGGCCTTTAAATCAGCAGCTGCCTTCTTGACAACCGCACTGCTCACCCTGGCTTCCTCCTTGGCCCGGGCAAGTTCAGCCCGAAGGGTCTCAACCGCAGCAGCACCATCTGCAATTATGCATGTCCCAGTATATAATTTTCCGCTTTGTGCTCATATTAATATACATGCATAAGCTGTCTGCCCCAAAAAATACCTTGTGCCTTGTCGAGTCACCTGTTAATAAGAATAATGTCCCCATCCGCTGACTCAAGTTTTTGCTGTAAATCTGCAACTTCTGCAGCGCGGGCAGTCGCCATTGACGTAACAACCTGTTTTCAAATTAATCATGTCATTTCCTGAGCCTATCTTTTTGATCCTCTGATCGCTTCCCTGTGGAAGCCGATCAGAGTCACAGAGGCTACTATCTATACACAGGCGCATTTTGCATGTAAAGAGTGGTTAATATATTACATTGCATACCTCAAAGCCTCTTAGTAGTCCTGCAAAGGCTTCATTCAATCCGCTTCTCGCGAACAAAATCCTCTCAACTACCACCCATTAAGGTACGATGTTCCTCTGGGATGGACGCATTCTACAACATGCCAATTAATGTATCCGACGTTTCCGGAACCCTGGAAGCGGCTGCTGGAGTACAAACTCCCTTCGAAGGGATATATTTACTCGACCCTAGAGTCGTCTTCGGCTGTAAACTGGGTAGTCCGGGGCCTTTACTGTTGGTCCCCGTAGGGGCTGCATACACCGGACCCTTGGCGACCGAAGTATCACCTTCGGGCGCTGTCGTCATTGCCTCCCGCACCACTTGGTGATCGGGGGAGACCCTCTGGGATGACACCTCGAAGTCGTCCACCCTAAAGGGCGAGGAAACCTATGGAGGCATCTTGCTTTCCATCATCTCCGGAACTAGGTCACCCGAGGAGGAGGACTGGTGAGGAAGACTGCGGGTCGGACTACAAACATGTATTTAAGATGTTACCCTTGTGACCTGAAAATAACGGGATATGTCTAAAACACCCTTGTTCACTTACAATTCGGCTAAAGGCTTGTCCTTACAGAGGAACTGTGCAGCATCGTCTTCCGAACCGGCTGACAGGGACACCTTCCCTCTCTTGGGTGCCTCCACCTCGAAATCTTCAGAGGCAGTCCTTTTCTTCCCGCAGGGAGAAGAGATATCAGCTTCTTCTTCCCCTTCGTCTTCACAAGAGGGAGTTCCAGTCTCCCCGGACATAGCGTCCGGTGTACCTTTCGAGTGGAGGCCACCTTTGGCCTTTCTGCCCTCCTCCTTGACCTCCTTCACCGGCACTTGATACGGTGCTGGGGCCAGTATCCTTGTCAACACAGGATCAGCTGAGTCTTCGGGGAGCAGAGCCGAACACCTAATTCGTTCTGCCTTTTTTATTCAGCCCTAGTCGGAGATAGGTTTCTCAGTATATTGTTACGGGATAATCAACTAAGCTATGTTCAAGAGTCGAGTGCTTACCGAGGTATCCGGATGGTTGCAGTCGAGGCCGATGTCTTTGGTTGTATCCGGCCAATGTTTTCGAGTCCCGAAGAATAACTTCCACATCCCTCTGTGCGTTGTGCCGAACAAGTGCTGAAGGGTCCGTGGTCCCTCCGGATTGAACTCCCACAGGTGGAGAGGCTGTCGCTGGCACGGCAGGACCCGGCGGACTAGCATTACCTGGATCACGTTGATGAGGCTCGTGTCCTTTTCAAGGAGACTCCGGATACGGCTTTGTAGCGTCTGCACTTCATGAATTGATCCCCTGTCCAGCCCCTTATTAATCAATGATGCGAGTCGTAATGAAGGGCCAGATCGGAACGCAAGTGTCGCTGCCCACTTGGTACCGCGGGGTTCAGTGATGTAAAACCACTCCCGCCGCCATATGTTGGAAGTTTCTGTGAAGGAGCCCTTTGGCCAAGGAGTATTGGCGAGCTTGCTCACCATAGCACCGCCACACTCCACTTGTTCCCCATTGACTACCTTCGGCTTCACATTAAAGGTCTTGAGCCATAAGCCAAAGTGTGGTGGAATGCGGAGAAAGGCCTCGCACATGACGATAAACGCCGAGATGTGAAGAAAGGAGTCCGGAGCTAGATCGTGAAAATCTATCCCGTAATAGAACATGAGACCACGAATGAAGGGTGGAGAGCGAATCCTAGCCCCCGGAGGAAGTCGGAGATGAATAAGACCCTCTCGCTAGATCTGGGTGTAGGAATAACCTGCCCCTTAACAGCGAGCCTGTGGAGGATTTCCGCCGTCAGGTACCTTGCCGCCCGGAGCTTCACGATATCCTCCTCTGTGACAGAGGAGGCCACCCACCGGCCTGTAGGGCTGGGTCCGGACATGAATGGGAGGCTTGGAGCGATTAAGTTGAAACCCGGGTGCTGGAGCTCGAGGTTGGAAAGGTTGTGGAAGGCGCAGAGGGAAAAGACGGGTCTGTGCCCCCTTTATAAAGGCGATGAATATCGAACACCTCCTCATAAGCCTTAAAACTTGCCTATTCCCAAGGAATCGTGCCAACGGGGCAATTGGATTACCCATGCCCGTATTGATGAGAATCCCGCAACAAGGGGACACGATCTCTGCTTTGACAAGACATGCCAATAAAACCGCATCTTGAAACGTGGAGCGGGAGGCTAAAAAATGGTTCGAAATAAGGACCGGGCTGGGACCTGATGTCACACTGCAGAAGTTGTCAGTAGATTGGACTTGTGAAATATTATGCTCTCAACGGTTGTGTGTGGTACTTGTTTTGTAGAGCTGGACATGTTTTTGGTGTTTGAAAGCTGCTTTGGAGTATTCGGAGGAGGAGCCCGCCTTGCAATGCCGAAGACAATCTGTGCGTCGGACACATCGTCATTGAAGCCTGGTTCAGGGGCTACTGAGGGAGTCCTGGATTAAGGGGTCCTCGGGCGTTCGGACTATGTAACATGGGCTGGAGTAATGGGCTATGAAGATACAAGATAGAAGACTTCTTCCCATGTCCGGATGGGACTCTCCTTTGCGTGGATGGAAATCTTGGCGTTCGTATATGTAGATTCCTTCCTTTGTAAAACGAATCTGTACAACCCTAGGCCCCTCCGGTGTCTATATAGACCGGAGGGTTTAGTCCGTAGAGGCGATCACAATCATACAGGCTAGACTTCTAGGGTTTAGCCATTACGACTCGTGGTAGATCAACTCTTGTAATCCTCATATTCATCAAGATCAATCAAGCAGGAAGTAGGGTATTACCTCCATCAAGAGGGCCCGAACCTGGGTAAACATCGTGTCCCCTGTCTCCTGTTAGCATCGACCTTAGACACACAGTTCGGGACCCCCTACCCGTGATCCACCGGTTTTTACACAGACAGTGGGCTGGTGATCGGTGCAGCCTCGTCCGTGAGGTGGAGCAGAAACGGATGCCTCAAATCGGAGGGTTCGTGCTTTTGGTCGGTGCTGCCTTGTTTGTTCTGGATAGCCAATACACAGAATCGACAGTCCCAGAAGCCGATGTCGTTCATGGCGGACCAGGTCTGTGCAAGGCACGACGGTGGTGCAACTGTCAGCGAGGCTGAGGAAGAGTATTAGGCTTCTGGAGTTGGTAATAGAGGACAACATGGAGGTCCGCATCAGCGAGTTCCTACGGCATGGGTGAGGAACCGTCAACGTAAAGAGCGAACACCGAGTCCTTGTGGAGGTTGGCGGTGTAGGATCTGGAGTCTGGATCCTGTGGAGGACGGACTTGTCAAACTTGAGCACGGAGCCATCACACATGGAGTACTGGAGCTTCTCGCCGCCGTTGCGGGAGCCCACGATCTGCACAACGTTTGTCGCTCGGGGCACAGATCGAGGCAGAGGATCACCTCCTCGAGAGTGTGTACGAAGGAATTTGACTCCGTTACATTATGGATTTCTATGCGTACGTGCTAAGGAAGGCTAGCTCCAGCATGAGATTTTGCCTACCAACTAAAGAAACGACAGACGACGTGGTATAGATTTTCTCCTATTAAATCTCAGCCGTCAATCTTTAAGATTATCATAAAATCAAACGGATATAAAGGGGTGATGTATCGAGAACTATGAAAGCCTCCGTCCTTTATTATTAGGTAAAGATTGGCGTCGTGTACCCTTTGCAGTCTTGCATTCCAAACTTCTTCACGCAATCTTTGAGGTATTTTTCTTGTGATATGAAGATGCCATTTCTCTGCTGGCGGTTTTGAAGACCAAGGAAGAATTTCAGCTCACCCATCATGGACATCTGATATTGCTCTTGCATCATATGCCCAAATTCATCACTGTATCTCTTGTCAGTGCCGAAGATAATGTCATCCACATAGATTTGGCATACAAACAGTTCACCATCATATGTCTTCGTGAAGAGAGTGGGGTCTAGGGAACCAGGTTTGAAGCCTTTGCTAGGAAGTCTTTGACTGTGTCATACCAAGCTCGAGGGGCTTGTTTGAGGCCATACAGTGCCTTGTTGAGCTTGTATAGCATATCAGGATGCTTTGGGTCTTCAAAGCCAGGTGGTTGTGCAACATACCCGTCTTCTTCAATTTTGCCGTTGAGAAAGGCACTCTTTACATCCATTTGGTATAGAAGAATGTTGTTGTGGTTGGCATAGGCTAGCAGTATGCGAGTGGCTTCAAGCCTAGCCACAGGAGCAAATGTTTCATTAAAGTCAACCCCTTCAACTTGTGTGTAACCTTGAGTGACGAGACGAGCCTTGTTTCTGACAACTTGCACTACAAAAAAATACACTTCCGTGATGTTACGTGTTTGTCATAGTAGGTCACGTTTTCTGTCATGTGTACATCCATGACGATTTTATGATAGAATCAAGATAGTCATACCTGTGCTGTCGTAGAAGTGTTCCATGACATTACCAAAATTATCATCACACAAGTCTCCATTTCCATGACGATAAATGGCGCGTCATGGAAGTTCTTTCATCAAGGGTGACCGACACATGGCATCCACCGTAACGGGTTGCCGTTAAGCTATCGGGTCTAGTTTTGGATCCGATAAATCGTTAACAGCCTAGACCAATGGGGATTTTCCACGTGTAAAATTCTCATTGGCCGGAGGAAACACTTGTTGGCTCACCGCTGGGACATATGTCATCCACTCATTGGACAGGAGGTGCCTATGATATGTCGACACGTGGCATGTTTGACTCGGTTAAAATATAACGGGCCGGCCCATGGAAAGCCTGTTAATGGCCTGTTCGTATATAACCCATTTACGGCCCGCCAACTCACGACCCGTTACGGCCTATCGGAATTAAGCCCAGTAACTTCATCTGGGCCGTCCAATATGATTCCAACCCATTGTAACTTCTGGCCCATGTATGGCCCATGATGTCTTTTGGCCCATATGAGGCCCTTTGTAACTCTTGGCTCATTAAAGGCCCGTGGTGAAACTGAGCCGTAATGAACAGTGCACCGCTTGATACCCATTAAGGGCCCAATATTCCATTGGGCCGTTTCCAACCCGTTTTAACTTTCGGCCTTCTAAGGGCCCATTTATTCTTGGGCTTATTTCCAAAATTCGATTACTTACAGTCCGTTACTGGCCTGTTCAGCTTGTGGGCCAAATTCAGCCCGTGCTTACTGTCGGCCTGCTTGTGTCCCGTTAACATGTTGGGCTGTTTTCGTAGCGTCATCAATGATGGCCTATTAACGGCCCGTTATGGTCGGGCCATAAAACAGACGATTTCCACTCTAACCTGTTTATGACCCATTTTGCGATCCGTCATTGGTCCACAAATAGTACGGATCATGTTTGGCGAAACGATTATAGGGCCCGTAGAAGGCCCATAGATGAGACGGCCCATAGAAGGCCCATAGATGAGACGGCCCATAGAAGGCCCATGGATCCTATGGCCCGTAGAAGGCCCATGGATCCTACGGCCCATGGAAGGCCCATGGTCACTACGCAGGTAGCAGGACTATGGTCACAACAGTCCATGTGTTGCCATGGTTATTGTGGCCTAGTTTATTGTGGCCACTAGAAAAATGTGGAAAAAGAACTATAGTGACTACAAGAAAACAACTAAACAAGACAATAAGGAAATAAATAAGCAAGGAACTAACGCTAGGCTATTACGACTATTACACATATTACATCCACTGGGCATCAAAGTTCACCACCAGTGCAAATATAGGGAACAGAGCAGCATATTACATACACTGTTCGTCTAAATTGGCCACCAGTGCAAATAAACGTGGCAGCAAAAAAAGTCCATAACTGAAACAACTTCAGAAGAGCTCAAGAAACTTTATCCTGGGTATCTACCATGCTGGCAATAAGCTTAGCAGTCTTATTAGCTTTGTCATGTTTGGCGCTAAAATCCTCCAACGCTTGTTGTTGCACCAGAAATTATGCATCTGAATCCTCCAGGGACTTCCACAGTCCTTCCGCTTCTTGTCAGAGAACAGCTGATCGATGTCTTTCAGCTTGTAGTTAAGACTCAAGAAACTGAACTGATTCATACAGTGAGTTTGTATAGCTTGTGCAAGCGATAGTGGCCAGTAACTCGAACACTAAACCAAGATAGGACTTTGGGGTTGTCTCACTGTCTTCAAGATAGTCTTCCTTAGCTGTTTTATCAGCTTTGCTCGAGACCAACAAGGATGTCTCACTATCCTGAACCTTATCTGCATTACTTCCTTTACCATTGCTTAATAAGGCACTCTTCCCTAATATTCTGTCAGCATTCTAAAAGAAGAAACAAGCAGACACATAACAGGTTTAGCATGTACTAGTATATGAAACTCATTTCGGTGAACCAGTTCATTAGTAAGGTGGACATGATTAAACTACCAAGTCTTCTATTGCCAAGTAGTACATAATAAAAGCATCAAACAAACATATATCTATGTCCTATGGTCACTACATTGTCTTGCCAAATCAAAATAGAGACACGGTTCAAATCATATCAGTTCAAGACAAAGCAGTAGTGAAAGAATACAAAGCGTGGGAAACTACACGACACAACAAGATTTCAGATGGGTACCACGGGTCTACATGTACAACAACACTATTGGCTCTGTTGTGATGCTAGTAATATGCATGATATGAGAAGTCAACTGTATACAAAATTGAAATTGAAATCAACAGAGCTATTGATAAGAGCAAACCTGTTAAAGAAACATGCGTGAACATACCTGCTGTGCCATTGGAGTTTCGATTGGATCCTTCAATTTAAAAATAAGTTTGTATGAGTAAATATAGTGATATAAGAGCAAAGCAGTATGCACGATAGCAATGGAATCTTAAATTAGAACAGTTGTTCTTCATGTTTAAGCACTTGTTCTACATGAACAGAGTACGGTAAGATGCAAGATTATAGTACTTAAAAATATAAAATGAGCTCATAGACCTTACCACATTCTTGGTTCGGGACCAGTACAGAACAAGGCGTTTCCAGTCATCGTCGAGTAAATGTGTCTCAGGAGAATGTAAGGGAATTTGATGAATTTCTTTGCCAGTGAAGTACGTTTTCTTCAGGTAATTCCGATCCTGCCACCAAGCATTCTTGAAGATAGCAGAGGTATTACCACAGGTTACCTCATCCCGAGTTTCCAAATTGGTCCTTCTCTATAGAGAAAAATGGGAAAATTTGCTATATTATAACCATCATGGAGGTAGAATATATGGGACAAAGCAAAGTAATTGCCATGAATAACATTACTTACACATAACTCCTGGACAAACACCTGCAACTGGCATTTTCCTTCATCTTCAGTATAATATTTCCAAGATGGGAAGATACGCACATAGGATTTAACAGCATCAAATGCGATAGATGCTAAACTATGACTGGCTGGTTGTGCTTCCTCCACAGGAAGAAGCGTACTAACTGTTGGAGTTGGGGTTCACCGTGGTTGTACTAGCCCTTTGGGCACTGGAGCTGCCTTACTAACTGCTCTTGTTATTTAGCTCTGTGGTGGAGATGGTGTTGTGTCAACAGGAAATGGGTTAATGTCTGCTAGGGTTGGGGTTAGATTGGGTGAAGCTGGTTCTCTATCCATCGCAGTAGGGGTACAATGTGCGAGAGTCTGGGTTATGTGTGGTAGGGCTGGTTCTCATGCATGTACAACCGGGGTGCTATATCCACCAAGAGGTAGCACTGATTTATTTGAAGACCGTTTTTTTACTCCGCTAGATATTTGCATCACCCGCTCCAATTTGAATGGCTCATAAACATGAATTGAATGTACAAACATTGTATGAGAGACAAATGCAATAGATAGTGTGGAAAAAAGAGGGCATGAAATAGTTGACATGTATATTGTTTAACTAAAATGGATAGCATGACATAATTTCACATATATGATGTCTAGCTAAACTGGATAGCATAGCATAACATAATTCAAAGATATGATGAATAACTAAACAGGATCGCATGGCATAATTCACATACATGTTACCTAAGTAATCAGGATCACATGATTTAATTCACATATGTGATTTATATGCTAAACAGAGGGCATTCGCATATATGATGTCTGAACTAAGAACATGGTGTTGAATATTGTGTATATGATGTCTAAACTATGCAATGCAAGACAACATATGCATGATATGAGCAATATAACCGTGCCAAGTTAGAGCATACACCTTGGTGGGGGAATAGGACTGGTCATCTGTCTCTGAATCCATCTCTAAGGAGCTATCGAGACCCAACAAGAGATCTGCTTTTACAGGTAGCACTGTCTGCTCTGAAGGCCTTGTTTTCACTCCAGATTTTTTCCATCTCCCACCCAAATGGCTGATTCACAGGAAGAGTAGTTTAATGTACAAACATTGTCGAGAAATGGAAATGTAATGAAGAAAAGGATGGGAAAGATATCATTCAAATATATGATGCCTGGTTAAACAAGATGGCATTGCACATTTGACATATATTATGGCTGGCTAAATTACATGAGACTGCATAATTCCCATATATGATATAGAAACTAAACATGTGGCATTACAGAACATGTCTAAACTAAGCAGATGACATATATGTTGTCAAAAGTAGGCACTGCAAGGCAACATATGCATGATATGACTAACATCATCATGTCAAGGTAGAGCAAACACCTTGGGGGGTAAATAGGAGTGGTCACCAAGGCCAGAATCCACCTCAGAACAGATATCTTCCTCTGGATTACAATCTGGAGAGGGGGAGGGTTTGCCATTGAACCCACCATGGAGCGATGTGTGCATGACATTGTATTGCCGCACAAAACTCTTCTATTTTTCTCTACATGTTCAGCATGACTGTGTACAATATCTGACATGCATACGAAAAAATATGGTGAGATTATGTAAGGAGAGCATGCAGAAATCTAGAGTGATGGTAACAACCAGTGGATGGATCCAAAAATAATGATAACAGGCTAATGATTGCTTTAATTTAATAAAAAGACAAATGATGATTGCTTTACTATTTGTTTCCCAGCCAAGATGAACAACACATGCATACCTTAGGTGAACCAGATATTAGACAGAGATACTATTCACTGCTACCTCACTATGTGCCCGACAACTAATTTAGAACTCAAAGTTTGAACATTAATTTGGACCCGACTTGGAGTCTAAGAGGTGAACAGGACGATAAAGTAGGAGGTAATTTTAAGCAATGCATAACATAAGCAGAAACAAAAGAGTGCGACCTCTCTTGTGGACCCGTGTACTCCTCAGGTTCATCTGCTGAGTCGATGATGGTGATGCCGTTGCGGTGGGTGCCGGTGGCAGGGAAGGAGATCTGAGGCGGCGAAAGACGGTCAGGAGTCGTGATGTCTGGTTTGTGGATGCTTCTGTCGATGGAGCAGCTCAGGTGAGGTGGACGATGCCGCGACAGGAGCAGGAAAAACCAGACAAAGTTTCCTTCGACACCTACCTATAACTGAAGTAATTCTGTAAGGGCTCATTTGGCTTGCATGATTCTAAAAATGCAGGGATAGGAAAAACACAGGAATGGGATAGGAATGCACATGGTAAACAGAGCATTTGTAAAGACATGATTTCTGTCAACTTGGGTGTTTGGTTCACAGGAATTGGAAGGGCACATGAATGGAAAGAAACATGGCCAAAATAAAGTGAAACCATATGAATGCTACAGTTAGAATGTTATTCTGCCACTAATGCACTTGATCTTGTTTTCATGCATAGGATTTTGAAAAGTAGGTCTAGGTGGATGTTTTGCTCCATTCCTTTCAACAAAATGCATGAATAATTGAATAGTAGAGTGCCATAGGAAAATTTCCTATTGCTATGTTTTTCTGTTGGACCAAAATAGCCCTAATGGATCGACATGAATGTAGAGTAATAAGTGATCCGACAAGTGTACAACCTCTTTGCCATATGTGTGTCGACCTCAGCATCATTGGGTTGGTCGCTGAAGAAGTTGAGGCAGAGGTGGCTGTCGGAGGTGTGGAGGAAGATCTGAGGAATCTGTAGAGGGCGTCCAGGGCACTGCTCTGTTGTGATGGATCGTTCCGTCATTGGAGCAGCTCCGGTGAGCCGTAAGACGTCAAGGCTGAAGCAGCACAAGACATACATCGTTAATCTCAAGTGGGATTCTAATAACATCTCAAATAGATGATGTAAAATGCATTACCAAAAAGTGATAGATGTAAAATTTACATCACCAAAAACCACCTGACTACAACAGATGGGGTAAAAACTGTTGACTCTGAACTTAACTGTCGAAACTGAAATTTACTGTGGAATCTGAATGTTACTGTCGAAACTGAACGCAATGGTAGCAGAGAGGCACTTCACATGGCATAGTTTAGGGAGGGCCTGCAGTTCATCCTCAACCTGCACCACTTGAGCCCACAGCCACCACCGGCCGAACCCCTCGCCGCCTCGCGGCCCCGAAGCAAGTCCCCACCGCCGGTCCGCCGCTGCCTTGCCGCCCCGAAACAACTCCCCACCGCCGGTTCGCCGCCTCCTCACCGCCCCGAAACAACTCCCCACCGCCGGTCCGCCACCGCCCGGCCAGCTCTCTAGGCTCCCCTCGCCAAGCTTTTTCTCCGACGATCCCCATGCCACCACCCACCACCGCACCCCCATCGCGGGCGAGCACCGCCCCCACCTAGAACCCTAAGATAGATAGTGGGGTACGTCTCCGGCGAGCCCCCTCCCCGCTGCGGGTGGTTCTTCCTTAACTCCGGCGAGCCCCCCACCCCCTGAAAATTGACTGACCCTAAAGTCGATTCAGTCGACTAGAGTGTAGCTAAATCGGAGTAGAGCAGCAGCACGAGCGAGGGGGAGAGTAGTAGCAGCAGCACGAGCGAGTGAGTGAGAGCTGGAGCAGCAGAAGCGCGAGCGAGCGAGCGAGAGCTAGAGCAGCAGCAGCGCGAGTGAGCGAAAGCCGGAGCAACAGCAGCAGATCCGGCTGGTATGGATGCCGCCACCGAAGAGGCCTCGCACAGGGGGAGAGCCGCCGTTGAGATGTCGCCCGCGGCGCCGACTTCAAGGTAGCCGCTCCATGGGGGTGCGAGATGGAGCACCGTCGGCGCTGGGATGTCGAGTTAAGGAGAAGGTGCGAGGCGATGAGTATACAACCTCTCTGGTGGCGCCGAGTAGGCCTCGGCTTCGTCCGAGGAGTCGGCAAGGATGCTGCGGTTCCGGTGGAGCAGGTTAAGGAAGCACTATGGGGATGGAGCAGCCGCGATAGACGAGGTGATCGTCGGAGCAGCTCCTTGGAGGTGGAGGACGGGGCGGCTGAACCGGCGGGATGACGAGATGGATGACAGATCCTCATCCGGGGAGGTGGATGAGGGACGTCAAGCTATTCGGTGGACGACGTCATCGGGGAAGAGGCTCCGGCTGGGCAGCGGTGAGGTGGCGGACGGAGGAGGGTGGGGTTTCACGGCTGAAGCGGAGAGGTTATGGCGGCCTGGGATTTCAAATGGTGAAAAGGAGGCGATGGGGGGGGGGGAACCATAACTTAGGGACGCGCTTGTCCAAAATATAAGGTGTGTTACAAAAGTACCCCCACCGATTTGAACTAGCGGCCCTTTCGGCTCAGGGTTAGAAGGGGGATTTCGCGTGTCGGGATTTGGCAGGTGGAGCGAGCTTTCGCGCGCGTTGTAATTTCGTGATAGCAAGGCGCGGGTTGTGAAGGCGCCAGTTTTGGGAGCACGATATCTGAATTTTCGGGATATAACAAGGCTTGGGTTGAATTTTCGGGACAAGCCTAACGTGTAATATTGTACTTGCACGTACTAAATCAATTCACACTTCCCTTAATGAAAAAAAATGAAAAAATAAAACTATTCACACCACACAAAGAGAGAGTCTTGTCCCATTTTACTATGCAAATGCTGTTCAAAGCTACTCCCTCCTTTCACCTATATAGGGCCTAATGCGTTTTTCGAGGCTAACTTTGACCAAATATTAGAGCAATAATATATGACATGCAACTTACACAAAGCAGACCGTTAAATTCGTGTGTGAAAGGAGCTTTCAATGATATAATTTTCACATTGTGCATGTCATGTACTATTAATCTTGTCAATAGTCAAAGGCGGTCTTAAAAAACGCATTAAGCCCTATATATATGGAAGGAGGGAGTATGAATCCATGTTATGTCCAATTAAAAAATTTCGCTCGCTGTATAATGCATGTAACCTACTCATACCAACATTTTAGTGCATTCCAAATGTCCATACTACCGCTGCAATTTGAATTTGTTTCTCTATTTCAAAGAATCTACAATCATGATTGTTGCCAACTTCAACCATCATTCGTGTATTACCTTAACAACACACCACATGATTACTATAGAGATAGATATGAACTATGTGTACTATATGAACTCGAATTCTATTTTTTTCATACACTTGATGTTGATCCCAAATAATAGTACATTTGATGTACTAACTAGATATTCATAATCTAAACCATGTTCCATACGTACACCCTGTTTATCACACAAAGTATAGTGCCCCGCCCCCTACATTATGACAAATATTTAGCCCTGAGCTGCAAAAGCCACACATTAGCCCAAAATTACAATCAATGTTCTATGTTATGATATGCTCTTCAAGTATCCGTATCCACTTTTTTATAATGAATTATGATCTATGTTCGTCTTTAACACCTTCACGATCCTCTTCTCTTTGTAGCTAGCTAGCGCTAATTATCTATCGTGCATGCACACGCCCACCCCCTCTCACCCTCCCTCAGGCGTCCCCTCCATCGCACACGTTCGTTTTTTTCTTTAGGTCGTTCACCCGCGATGTGTGTAGGCCCCCCGGCTCCTTCTTTCCGGCACACACCGGTCGATATACCTCTCTAACCAAGTGTGCCTACCACAAACACATACTTCCCCTCTTCTCTTCTCACAGTCCATGCCCCCTATGTCCAATACGGTTCCACGCAGGTGCACACTCCCGCCCCTCTTTTCATCGATCTCATACTCGTACACTCCTCCCCCTCGACATGGTAGGCCTCTCGCACCACCTCCTAGCCGCACCCCTCTCCCCTGCCTGTCTCTCTGGACCTTATTTGTTTCCAACAAATGCATGCATGTATACATACCGATGTCCCTACAAATAGCTAGGTCGACTATAATTCGTTTTCCCCACGCACCGATAGACTTACCTCACTAGTTATGTCTCTCCCTTTCTCGGACACACGACGGTTGATCTTCCTATGTAGTTACATATGCTTACCACAACCATATCATCTCCCCTCATCATCCTTGCATACCTCCCGACCCGTCTCTCACGCGCACGTGCATTGACAGACAGACATCCACATCCCTCTCTTATTGATATTGCACTCTTACCCTCCGTTTGTCTAGCACACCTCTCCCACCATTTCTTAGACGCCGCTCCACCACAACCCTCCGACACTCTACCTTTGTCTTTCTCCCAACCTTATTCCTCTGCTACACATATACATGGATGCCGATCGATCTCCCTCTATACATAGCTAGGTCTCTCTCCTTCTCCACACATAAAGTAGTCGATCGACCTCTCTATAGTTAGGTCTCTGCCCCCCTCCCCCCCCCCACACACCCATAGTCAAATGTTGTAGGTAGGTATCCATGCCACAGAGAAAAACTGCACCTATGCCCTCACAAATTCCAGTAGGCCAGCCGCCCTGTATCTTTAACGTGGGCAAACACAAATTCGATGGCACTCTTTATTGATCGCGCAGCCACACACTTCATCCTTGTTTTCGATTCTCTCGATATCTCACACCGATGATCCCTCCACTCTCTTCTCGTGGATCACTCCCTCTACATATGATATATCCATGACTCCGTTTCACACACATTGCATATGTTACGTTTTTTTGTTTGAGATATCATCGACACATTGCCTCTGTTTTGCACAAACCATCTCTCTCACACCCACCCACGTACGTACCTGCACCTAAAGAAGAGGTGCATGCAGGACGCACGTACTCACGTCTCGTTCCCGGCCACTCCCGCACAGGTACACGGTGGAGTTCGTTTCTGTACGAAAAGGAAGCCCACGTGATAATTTGACGCGTGTAGCGGTTGTTTACTCGAAGGAGGGTCAGGTACCACGCCTAGACGGAACAAAGTTCGACTTGACGCGTTAGTATTAAATAGTTATATATTCCTCAAGGACGCAGCTTCGGTGCCTTAAAGGCACCTGCCTTTGTGTCACTAACATGTGGGCAGACAATTGTTGGGCCCACATGTCATGGACACAAAGCAGGTGCCTTAAGGCACCGAATCATAGTCCATTCCTCAATGGCACGTAGTACAGAATATAAAATGATTGTCGTGGGGAAAATGGAAAAATCTGCTCCACTATATACAACAGAGCCTGCCTGTCGGGGTTTATCTCTCATCACACCATCTCACACAAGGCGGTGGTGGCCTCTCTCTCTCACCGTTGGTCAATGATTCGGCCACATCATTTCTCGGTTCGACGGCGTTGAGGCAGCACGTCCCGATCTACGGTACCCGCTGTTCTCTCTGACCAAGCTCCGGCATGGTAGGGCCTTCGCCACTTGCTCCCTGCCGCAGTACGGGCAGATCCCGGCCACCATCGCCCTCCTAGTAACATCCCGATGACCGTCAGGTACAACTTCCTCTGGCCTTGCTCCACTGCCCATCTTCCCATGTTGCTGCATGTGGATCTTCTTTAGTTGTTTGCTTAAAAGGTATCTCAGCCGACATACTTCCCATCTTGCAATCTCGCCCTCAAACCATTTTTGATAAACCACCATGCTGGTATCTTTCCCTTATTACATGGAATATGCTTCCTTTTTGTCGGCGTATGTGTCTTCAACTCGTGTTATTGGCCAGTAATTGTTTCCTTTCTACCTTTTTTTGCAAACATGGCTATCCATTTCACCTCGTTGCTATTGCGACCTTTTGGTGAACTGCACAAATCACTTTTTTTCTTAAGAGTGTTTTGTGCAGTTCCGCCAAAATGTCACACGGGCAACGTTTTTACATTTCTGTGGGACTGCAGAAAGGGAGATTGGTTTTGCTATCCTTCTCATCCAACTCCGTGCCTAATCTTCTCCAACAAGTAGTTAGTACTAATTAAAGAGAGATCGCAGAGGTGATCGGCTTCTATTTGTGTGTGTTATGTTTCATCATCTAGTTCCACTATTATTGTAATCACACTGTCTGGATATCTTTGCAAACAGGGATGGTCAGCTTGATTTTAGTGGAGCTGCACCAAATGATCGGATTGTGGTGTCCTCCGTACACCTCTTTTTTGGCTACAGAGCTGGGTGAAACTAGCTGCCAAGCAATGAACACTGTGCCCAGGAAATGGAGCCATGCCTACGAACATCATCGATCAAATATATATTTTTCTTTATTTTTACACCTTCTCACAACTTTGTCTTGAGTTGTGATGTGAATATTAGCGCTGATTTGCGAAGCATTGAGATGCATTAGCAGCCATTGTAGTTTCATTTGTATTTGATGGAATGTTATAACGAGATAATCTTGAGGCAAGAGGACACATGAATCCTAAGTTGAAACCTTTTTTCCCGCGGGAACCAAAGTTGAAACCTTCATATCATCATAGTACAATTTCATTAGAATTATGCGTACATATAAACAAATCCTGAAGTATTGATAGCAATGCCAGAAACAATTCAACTTCGTTTCGCCGACATGTGGGACATCCTTCATCTGGCTCCACCTGCCGTGCAACAATATTGAGTGCACAACTGTAGGGAAAGATTCACCCCGGTTGTTGCGCCGCATTAGTAATGACTAGTGAGCAACAAATCACGAGCCCCACCTTCACACGAGAAGTTGCTCGGACGAAGCAACCATCATTTCTCTGTTCCTTGAATCCGCTTATACTCCCATATTCCCAGAGTAATAAGTTGCTCGGCCGAAGCAACCATCACTTCACCTTTCCCACAGTAAGTACTAGAACCTCCTTGGGCCCATTGAAAAATCACTTTTCTCTCTCCATCAAGTGCATTCATTGTCAATCTAACCTTGTCACTGAAACACCTCTTTGGCTACAGTTAGTTCAGGGTTAGTCATGAGTTAGTCTAACCTCTAGCTAAGTTAGAGTACCCAAACATGAGCAGTATAGGACATGCAAGTTGCGCAAAGCATATAGTCAAATTCGTACGTGAAAGGATCTTTTTTCTTTTTGAAAATGTAACATGAAAGGATCTTCGAATGATATAATTTTAAAATTATATAAAATCTTATCAATAGTCAAAAGCATCCTCGAAGAATACATTTGGCCCTACTCCCTCCGTCTAGGTGTATAAGTCACCTTACGAAAACCAAATAATCCCAAAATACTTAGGCGTGGTGCATTAACTTCCACCTCCTTTCTTGTTGCTTGACATATCCACCAATAAGAGATGTGGGGCGTGCATTTTTTCATTGACTTAGACTACCAAACACGACATGCAATGGTTAGTTCATTGGATGCAGTGCTATTAATTAGCAAATAATTATTAATTTCTCTCGTTTTCCCCTCTTCCTTGGTCACGGTGCACAATCTAAGATGACTTATTCACTAGACGGAGGGAGTATATAAAATCTTATCAATAGTCAAAACCAAGTGTTACTACTACACCAAACAAGTTCAAAACGATAAACTGGACCCACTCACGGCACGACACGCCTGTCTCGTTTGGTCCATCGGTCAAAGACCTTCCTCTTCTTGGCATAACAATAGAGTACAGTAATTTTTTTAGAATGCTCTTGGCATGTCGCTAACATGTGATGAGTTAACCGACCTCAATAGACGGCAAAAACGCCAGCCAGCCGCACTTTGAGACAGACGAGGACCGAGAAGCGATACGGTCTGCTGGATTACTAGAGCTAGGTGTCACACAGAGGCCAAGAAATATGGTGATAGCGTGGGTTAGCCATGTAGTATGATGATGTAACTACACTGGGCTGTCGTGTTTCGTACTCTTCCAGTCTACTGTGGAGATGATTGGTTGATTTTATGTCGCTGAATAATATAAAATATTATGAGTGCAGACGCTCCGCCACGAGGTTCCTTGCTCCTTCTAGGTCATCGGGAATCTACGTTCTTCCACTCTTTTTTACGCGAGCTTTGTTCATCCTTTTGCCAACACGCGGCAACTCGCAGAATGACGAGAAGGTTGCTTACTACGCCTTGCCAACGAGTGTGCGGTGGCTCGCAACATTTATTCTATTTTTCTAGGAATCCGCATATAGCTAGGCTCTTGCATGAGAGCCCACTCACCTTATAGACTACCCATAGTGGGAATAACATAGATGGTAACATCACACATCTCAAGGCAAATCAGATGATGTGGCGAGTAATTAATGAGAAAATAGAAGCATGTGGTAACATAGCTAGTTACTGTAACATCAGGCATACCAAGACGATTCGAGTCTACAACCTAATAAATGAATTGCGTGACACCGCACATACTCCCCACTATAGAGGTAGTACTCTAAGTTACTGCACCCATTGTGTCTAGTCTTACTTTTTCATCACTCTCTCCTCCACATAGGCAAAAAATGCCATGTAAGCGGGCTATAAGCCCACTATTATACTTGCGGGAGAGATATATGAGAAAGTAAGGGGAGTGGGCTCTCATGCAAGAGCCTAGCTATATACACATTCCTAGGTAAATGCAATAAATGTGAAGAAAGAGATAGAGAGAAGATGGAAAAGAGTAGAGTACTAATGTACTAATAGCCAACCTTATAGCGCACACTATTGCATGAGTGCATATAGATGATGGCTGTAGATGACATGGCGGTTTGTTGTAGCCCTCAGTTGGCTATATTATTAACCATGCTGGGTAGTAACATAAATGTAGTCATAGTGGGCAATAATTTAGACTAGTAACATATGCATGTTACTAGTTTATGTTACTATCATCATACTGGGTAGTAACATAAATGTAGTGTCATGCAAGCCTTCATTTATTATGTTGTAGACTCATTTTGCATTCGTGTGCGTTATGTTACGGTAACATATTATGTTACTACAAACACCTCTCTACTCATTAACTCCATGCCACATAAGCATATATGTCTTGGATGCATTATGTTCAAAAAACCTTCGATTAACATGTGTTGAAAAAACAAAAAAGGTCAAAAATTACAAAACAAAGACCTCGATATTAACTAGATGGATGGTTCACTACAAAGGTTTATAATAAACCTTTGCAGTAACCCATCCCTCTAGTTAACATCGAGTCCACTTCCCATCCGGTCACCCATCTCATGACTACACTAGCCTCAGCACAGTTAACTTGGGAGTTCTGTTAGATGAGCTATAGGTAGGGAAGTTGGTCCTTGCTGATATAGGATGCCTCTTCTATCATTTATGGTGTACCCAGATGACCGCATGTTGCCGCCCAATAGATAATGCTTGATCCCCTGCGAATATAGAAGCTTCCCTCCCTCGTCTTGGCTGGTTCGCACGTTTTCCCTTGTTTTAAGCCGCCTGCCCACCTATAGAACTGCCTCGCGCAGGCCAATTCCTCTCCAAACACCTAGGGAGGCGGTTGAACCGAACAAGTCTAACTTGTTTCTAGTGGGTAGATTGATGTGGCATCGATTCCTCCGTCCTGGTTTATTGGTCCACATTGTATATTGTGTCAAATTTTGACTATAGATTGTACTAACAAAATGTTCGTGCATGTTACCAAAAATTATATCCTTGAAAACTATGTAGAAATACGAATCCAATGATATAATTTTTGTTGACAGGCATTAACATTTTGTTAGCTAAATATTTGGTCAAAATTTGGCACGAACTACAAAGGTGACCTATAAACCAGGACGGAAGTAGTATGTGAGAGTGGAAGGTGGGCCCTATATTGATGAAATAGCACATCTTTGTATCTTAGGTTGTGCACCGTGCCCAAGGAGGAGGGGAAAACGAGAGAACTTAATGTTTATTTGCTAATTAATAGCATTGCATGCAATAAACTAACCATTGCATGTCGTGTTTGGTAGTCTCAAGTCATTAAAAGCATGCACACACAAAAAAAGACACATCCGTGACATTTTGGGCCGAATGGATTTTTTTCTGTCATATTTATGACACTTCTATGACGATAATTGTGACGAAACCCGATATCATCATAGATGTGGTGGGCTCCTACTTCTATGACAAAAATCATGAAAGAAAATGGGCTTTTCATCCTGGGCGGGCTGGAGACGCAGCTGCATGACATTCTTTGGGCCGTCCATGATGGAAAAAACCGTGGTAGAAGCGAGGGCGAGGAAAATTTCGGTGAGTTCCCGGTTACGGTGGGTGGTCGGGGGCCGAGCAATGCGCGTTTCTCTCGTACATATACGCGCGTGTGTGCGAGGCGTTGGCTCTAACTAAACCCGAGCGAGGCGTTGGGCTTTAACTGATCCCAAGCGGTTGCACTGCAGGCTACGCGTTATTGAACCCGAGTGATCGATCGATGGTTGTTAACTGAACTCAATCGAGCGATTCGCGCCATCGCTGCTAATCAAGCCGATCGATGCCGCCTCGGATGAACAATGGAGCGCTATGGGGGGGGGGTTGGATGAACAAAGGAGTGGTGGGGGTAGATGAACAGACCTCGTGGCGTTGCCTCTGGATGAACAGGACCACGATCGATCGACCCGGTTGGGGCTGGATGAACAGGACCCGTGGAGGGCTGGATGAACAGGACGACCCGTGGAGGGCTGGATGAACAAAGAGACGGTGGAGGGGTGGATGAACAGTAGCCTATGGAGGGTGGTTGAACAGAGCCCGTGGAGAGGGGTGGTTGAACAAGAGGCGGTGGAGTAAGCGGTGGAGGCTGGATGAACAGGAGCCCGTGGATGAACAATCCGTGGAGGCCGGAGGAGGTCGACGGTGGATGAACAGAGTCTGTGGAGGCCGGAGGAGGTCGACGGTGGAGATGAACAAAGTCCGTGGATTCCCGCTTTGCAAGACGCCACACCCTCGCGATCAACAGATCCTGCTTCGACCGTGAGGAGGTCCAACACAAGTCCGCTTCTCCGCTTTTGCGGACGCTGCACTTCTCCCGGCGAACAGGATCCCGTTTGAACGTGGCGGTCGAACACAAGGCCGCTTCTCCGCTCCGCGATGCGCCAGCCTCGTTTCCATCGCTTGTTCCGTCCAAGCCCTCCCGATGAGCACGACGA
This sequence comes from Aegilops longissima, assembly GCA_021605205.1. NCBI lineage: Eukaryota > Viridiplantae > Streptophyta > Magnoliopsida > Poales > Poaceae > Aegilops > Aegilops longissima. The sequence goes on along the minus strand of CM038678.1, from coordinate 692,491,883 downwards.
CGCATTCCGTTCCGACCTAGCCGGTTGGTTCCCGATAAACACGACGACGATGTTGTTTCTCCGTTTTGACCCAGCCATGTACACGAGCCCTGGCCATACGTATGCACGAGTAGGCGTTGAGACCCGCCCAGAGCGTACGCCAGACGCGTGGCAGATTTTCTTTCTTGCACACTGGCCGCTGTATGTACGTGTACATGCTACATGCGCGCCTCTGCTATGACACGTGCGTGCCTCTACATCCACCAGTATGTACGTACACGTTCGCGACCAGAATGACAACTCTACGTACGCTTCGACCAGGTGGGTCCCGACTGTCACGCACTTCCTTGCGTGTGAAGATGTAGCTGGTGGGTCCCAGCGGTCAGGGGGCGAATCATTTTTTTTTACCCGGACGCACTTCCTTGCGTGCGAAGATGTAGCTGGTGGATCCTAGCAGTCAGGGGGGAAACATTTTTTTCGCGAAATACGATGGCCCGTCCGGTGGGTCCCTGCTGTCAGGTGGAGGAATCATTATTTTCCGCGTAATAAGGAGGCACTTCCTTGCTGCGGCCATGGACCCAGCTGACAGCCTCTCCACGTACAGTCCACGTCCGATGGAAGTCGTTCCTTGACCACGTTGATCACACCGCGCCGAGAGCACCACGGCGAGGCCTAGGAAGGGGACAATGCAGAGCCGGGGAAGACGTGGTAGTGTAAGCCCGCGCGGAGAGGAGTACGAGGGTTCACTGGTTCGGCTACGGTGTGAGGCTGTCGTCTTCGCAGAATAACAGGAGGTGTGGGTGAGTCGAGGGATGGCCTGGCCAGCGGTGGGAGTAGTATGGGGGCGGTGAGGCCTCCGCGGCAGCACAACCGGCCACGAGAGGCAGGAGCAGGCGGCACAACCGGCGCTGCTTTGGGCGGCTGGAGCAAGAAGACCAGAGGTTGAAGAAGCACTATGGCTGTTGGATGGACATCATACAGTCACTGGAGTATTGACTAAGTTGACAAAGCCCTCCGTCCCCATCAACTTAGTAGGCCCACAAGTCAGCCACCCACTATTATGGGTCCCAACTAGCAGGGGGTATTCATTTTTTTGTGCGTAATAAGGAGACACTTCCTTGCATGCGAAGATATAGCTGGTGGGTCCGACCGTCGGTGGGGGGGTTCATGAAATACTGAGGGTTCTTCCGGTGGGTCCCAGATCTCAGCAGGAGGAATCTTTATTTTGCGCGTCATAAGGAGGCATTTCCTTGTGTGCGGCCGTGGACCCAGCTGTCATCCTCTCCACGTACAGTCCACGTCCGATGGAAGTCGTTGCATGACCATATTGACCACGCCACACGAGAGCACCAGGCGGTGGGCGACGGCGAGGCTTTGAAAGGGATGACGCGGCCGGGAAGACGCGACAAAGGATGCCCACGCGGAGAGGAGTACGAGGGTTCACTGCTCACCATGGTGTGAGGTCGTCGCCGCCACATGGCACAGCTAGCGGTGGGAGTAGTAGGGCGGTCAGTTCAACGCTAGCACAGCCGGCCACTTGAGGCAGGAGCAGGCGGTCTCGCCGGCGCTGGTTTGGGCGGCTGGTGCAAGAAGAGCAGCACTTGAAGAAGTAGCAGGACCATTCGATTCAAATCCAACAGTTATTGCTGCTACAATCATTTGTTGACTAAGTTGACAAGCCCTGCATATGCGTCAACTTAGTAGGCCCACAGGTCAGCCTCCCAACCGGTGTGCCACAGATGTCAGTGGAAGGAAACATTTTTTCGCGTAATAAGGAGGCAGTTGATTGCGTGCGGCCGGCCCAATGAGAGGGAGTAGGGTGGGCTGGGAAGCTCACGCAGCATCACAATGGCCACAAAGAGAAGGGAGTAGGCAGCCCGCCGGCGCTAGTTTAGGCGGCTGGAGTAGGAAGATTAGAGATTGAAGAAGCACATCGGCCGTTTTATGGATATCCAACACTCACTGCTGCTAGAATCATTTGTTGACTGACAAAGCCTTGCGTAAATAAGTCAGCCTCGAAATCTGTGGCGTGTATAGCCCATTTGCTATTATTTTTATAATTTTTACTCAATTTCTAATTCATATGGAAATTATTGCAGCCCGTTTTCCATTAGAATTGCTTCCCATTTTCTGGTGAGTACCAGGGTTAAAAAAATTAACTAAATATGTGCAAATTTTTGAAAATTCGCAAATTTTGGCTGGGGAACAAAATATTCTTAATCCAAAAATTAGTAGCCATACTAAAACAAATTTTAAAATAAATTAGTACTATGTCATGTTAAATACAATGAAATACTATAAAATATTAGTGAAGAACAAAAACAAAAAAAGAAACTAATATCCCATTTGCTATAATTTTTTTTTGAATTTTCAACCCCTTTGATATTACTTCTAACAGACACTAACCATACTCTTTGGCCAGGCCGGAATGCATCCTTCCTCGTCTTGAAAGATTTGCAGCCCAGTAAGTCGAAGAAAACAAATAGGCCTAGCTTGGGTATTCTTCAAAAAGAAATACTAGGCTACCTATTTTCCCAAAGAAAAACCTGCTGGGCTGGTCATGTTGTTAGACGGGCCACAGGGACCGCACAACCCAGTTTATAGCCTGCTCCTCCGAATTACTACTCAAAACAAAAGTTGTGCAATTCTGTCGTTAATTGACTATACGTTAAAAATGATGTGGGTCCCGGATATCAGCAGGGTGGATTAGAGTAAAAACACGAGGGTGCATCCGAGTAGTAAAGAGGCGCTTGCTTGTGTTCGGAGTGGACTCGTGGGTCCGTCTTCACATACTCACAACTACGCTTCTCCCGATTCACTATGTTGACAGGACCGCTTTTGAAAAAAACTATGTTGACAGGGCGGACGGCGAGGCCTGGCGAGCGCACCAAGGAGGAGGATAAAGTGTTCTCGCCAATGTGCTGGGCTGGGTTGAACATTCTTATTGAAAAATAAAAATGGACCGGAACTATTTACGACGCTGACTATGATTTGCATGGGTCCGCGGGTTGCAGGAAGAAAATGCTGGGAGAAAGAAGACTGGTTGCTATCTTTGCCTAAGAATAATATCGACTGAATGTAACGAAACTATCATAGGAAATAATATCCTCCTGTTAAATCATGAATTTAAAGAATTGGTGCATGGGGATTTAGCTTTACTTATTTATTTACTTATTTATGTTTAGGGGACCATGAGCATGTACCTGGGCCAGGTTCATGTGAGAGCCTCCCTTCCAGTTAATTATGGGCTCCTCCATTGGGCCTTCATCAGTGGGCTGCATGTTATCAACAAGTGGAAAATGTGTTCCGCGCAAAAAATAGTATGCGTTACGTACGGTACATGGCACTAAGGATCAAACCGTTAAACAACTTCCAAAACATTGTGTTTGTCGTTCTAACAACACATTTATTCAACCAACAGACGAAATATACTACTAATTGTACATTGAAAATAGCAGCAGCAGCAACCAGGGCTGGGGTGCAAATGTAAGCGATAGCAGTGCCAAAAGAGTGAAGACGCAGCTCTCTCTTCCAAACCAAAAATCAGCCATTATTACAAAAAGGCTACCAAAAAAGAACAAGTGTATGCATCAAACTAAATAAAGATCCTACTACACCAAGTGTACGCATCTAACTAACTGGCTCAGTTAGATGTTACTATTTATTAAGTTGTGGAGATTGGCTGACGGCTTGAACCAGATAGGAGCCTGACGGGGGAAACTCCAACCAGCAGGTCGAAGTCTGATACTTGCAATCCTCTCTCCTACTTTGGGCTGCAGAGCATGGCGACACATATCAGGGTATGGTGAACGCAGAGACGCAGGGTACGCTGTGTACACATAGTTTTGCCTCATGAATGAAACCGCGCTGCCATCATGATCCTTGTCGTTGGTTATCTCCTGGTTAATCGGATAATTCAGCCCGACAAACAGAGAGCGTGTACCAAGGCTACTTACCAGCCTCCAGTCAAAAATTCCTGAAGGCGCAGAGAAGCTGGGATCCTGCTCAAAGACCTTGCAGTGACTATGATTGTATTCCGCGAAACAACACGTCCGTCCGATACGTGCGAACGATCATCAACAGTCCTCCATCGTCTGATCGAGCCAGGAACCACCTGCAACCGCCATGCCGCTTTTCTTTGAAAGGTTCTGGGATTAGGAAGGGTAGGGACACCAGGCGGCCTACAACATCATATGAAGTTGGAGTCAAATAAAAAAGGGCTCTTGATGTAGTCAATCTTAAGAACATCATGTTATGAGCATGGATATTTTTTCAGTAAATGTTGACAGTAATATAAGCAAGCCATCATGATATCATAGGAAAGTAACATACTGCTGTAAAAGCCGATTGTAGCGATGACTGGAGTAGGCTAGCAATACATCCAGCCATAGAAGGAGTCGACAGCGTAAATGAAGCCCTTGTGTTCAATGGCATCAGAGAACCATGGAGGATGTATGATCCTGCGATGGATGTGCAGATTTATCCACTTACCGCAGTGACCTGTCAGATAGGCGAGACCGCGGTTGAAGAACGAAATTAGCCTGAAGTCTTTATAATTCGCAGATCTTGTGGGCACTTGGCAGATTACAACCTCGAGAAAATCAAACTTGGTATCATGTTGGCTACTGTAAGATTCCGAGTATTCTGGGCCGCGGTGCCAAAGCAGTGCAGCGTTAATCGAAGGAAGCGGGATCAATCATCGGGTGTAGACCTCCACGAGCATCCAGCTGCCGCGACCATCGACGAGCACCATCCAAGACGTGTTCATACCGACCCAGTACACACTGTTAATGTAGTTGAGGGTGACAGGGATCAGATCACAGTCAAGGGGGTTGATGCTCACCACCCTACGATCGTTATGCTGTGTGACACGCCGTTTCTGAAGATCAGGCGGCATCTGCAAGCAATGAGCTGGCTTAAAAAGCTCCGGCCTGAGGGCTTTGAGTAAACGGTACAGCCCCGACGAGCACGCGGCGAGCGGCATGGTACTGAGATTGTCCACACGCGAAACAATGAGCTTGATTACCTCTGTGGGGAGCAAATTCCAGCCACTCTTTCGGCGGACGCTGCTAGGTTCTGCCATTGTTAGTGCTTGGGTTTCGGACAAGGGGGGGGCGCCTTAGCGGGGATGGAAGATTGGACAAGATTATGTGCGGACAAAGATGGATAGGTGATGATGACTACAACACAACGCTTGACTTACGAGACACATACCAGCAGCGTAGGGTCATATCGATGCCAGACAACTTGCTTGAGTGATCACAGTAATGGTACTCCCTACAGTACCTACTACTATGCCCTAACTTGCTTGAGTGGAGTAGTAGAGTAGGACTCTGCTCTACTACTAGCACCGGAGGAGTAGTATATTCTAATCTAAAATAGTTACAAACTTCAATGCCCGAGCGAGGAATGACTACGAACCGTGCTCAAAGACCGTGTCTACATGGTGTTTGGAATTATATGCAAAAGAAATAGCAAGATGCCCGTGCATTGCACGGCACACCATCATCACCAACTCGGTTTTTTCTCTACTCCTACTCCTATAAAAGACTCAGTTTGTGATGATGGAGGCGAGGAGGCGTGTTCAGCTAGGCGTGCAGCGGACGGCGCAGTACTATTCAATTTGTTATAAAAAAACAAAGAAGAGTAGTAGAGATAGAGATAAGAGTAGAGATAGAGACTTAGGGAGTAGCACGAGGTTGTGGGAGATGGTAGCCTTATCTGTAAATGTGGAGAGAGGTGCGGGTATCTTTTTAAAATTGTCATAGTTGGCTTTCTATCTGTCAGATATAGATCGGACGGTCTATATTACAAGATGGCAGACACACCATCATCACCAACTCGGTTTTCTATAAGAGTAGAAACTCGGTTTTCTATAAGAGTAGATAGATAGAGACTAGGGAGTACTAGTAAGGACACCATCTACTGCTTCGTGTGCTATTCCTGCGCTCCATTCGACGGCCGCAACGTCCCCTACAGCCACTCCCTCCTGCGCTCCATTCGGCGGGCGCTGTTGAAATTTGGGGAGCGCACTCTCGCGACTGCTCGCAGCCACGACTTCACCGATGACGACTTCTTCCCTGACCACGGCAACCTCTTCCTAAACGACATGGGCGACAACCTCAACGCTAACGGTACTGCTCCCATTGCACCGTATGTGTTTCTGTCCTTCCTGTTCGAAATCATGGTAGAATTCATGTTTCTACTCTGTATCCTACTACTATTCTAGTCCACATGATTAGTTTCATCTCTGTTATAGCTGTCACGATTTATTTTGTGCTTATTCGGATTAAATCTCGTAGTAACTTGCTCATATATTCAATCGGGCGCAACGCCCCTACAGCCACTCCCGCTTCATGGACGGCCTGGTCGATGCCTCCAAGGAGCCCTTCGCTCATCGCTATGAGTGCCCGATGCCGCTTTTGGGGCTCGCCGGTGGACATGGTGCATCACCTCACGGATGCGCAACAGTCACCATCGCCCTTGGCTGAGAACATCAGTACGAGACGTGCTACCTGCTCACCATGCCGGAGTCGCTGAAGGATCACCGCTACCGCTAGTCTCGGAGGAGGACGCCGCCGTCTTGCTCTTGATCGTGGGCACCGGCGAGGCCCGCAGGCCGCCGCCCATCTTCGTAGTGTGCGCTGGGGCGACGCCACGACGCCGACATCGACATCGAGGCCGATGTACGGTGCATGCTCAGTGTTACTACCCCTCCGGGTCACGTGGGCGGCGACACCGACTACATCGAACGGACTTGGACTCTGCGGAGCTGGGACTTTACCGCCGATGTGGACTTGGAAAACGCAGGGTATGATTTACCCCGCAACGCGGTGCACGGGGACTCCAAGGAGGTTCACCTGGACATACGCATTATCAAGTTAAATGTTGATCATTAGTCTTCACTCAATGTAATCCGCTGTTTAAGCATGTGGAAACTTCCATGCATGATCTTGCTCTATTGGAGTATCGTGCATGAATAGAAGTGTACCCGTTTATGGTTTAGTCTAGAATCTTCCATGTATGAACTTTTACTACAATACTAGTGAAAGACTTACTATGAACCATTTCTTACATCTCATCTGCCCCTTCCAAGTCATCCTGATTTAATCCCTCCGTCTAGGTGAATAAGGGCATGGTTAATACTTAATAGTATAGCCAACGGTTGACTACAAGAAAGTGCCATGTCATCTATAGCCAACATGTATAACAATCGATACTCAAAATCTAATTCTTAAAGCCAACGGTGCTGCTCCCGTTGCACCGTATGTGTTTCTGTCCTTCCTGTTTGAAATCGTGGTAGAATTCATGTTTCTACTCTGTATCCTACTAGATTATATCTATTCATCTATTATGCTAGTCCACATGATTAGTTTAATCTCTGTTATAGCCGTCATGATTTATTTTGTGCTTATTTGGATTAAATCTCGTAGTAACTTACTCATATATTCAACTGGCACAAGGTCCCCTACGGCCACTCCCGTTTCATGGACGGCCTGGTCGATGCCTCCAAGGAGCCCTTCGTCTACTGCTATGAGTGCCCGGTGCCGTTTTGGGGCTCGCCGACGGGCATCGTGCATCACCTCACGGATGCGTGCACCGGTCACTACTGGCCCTTGGTGGAGAACATCAAGTATGAGACGTGCTACCCGTTCACCATGCCGGAGTCGCTGGAGGATCACCGCCGCCTGCTAGTCTTGGAGGAGGACGGCAGCGTCTTCCTCTTGATCATGGGCACCGGCGAGGCCCATGCAGGCCGCCGCCCCGTCTCTGTAGTGTGCGTCAGGGGCGACGTCGCTGACGCTGACACTGACACTGACATGAGGCCGATGTACGGGTGCGTGCTCACTGTTACTACCCCTCAGAGGTACGTGGGCAGCGACACCGGCGCCATCATGCTGACTAGGACTGTGCAGAGCTGGGACCTTCCCGCCGATGTGGACATGGAAGACGCATGGTATGATTTACCCCGCAACATGGTGCACGGGGACTCCAAGGAGGTTCACCTGGACATATGCATTTCCAAGTTAAATGTTGATCATTAGTCTCCGCTCAATGAAATCCGCTGTCTAAGCATGTGGAGACTTCCATGCATGATCTTGCTCTATTGGAGTGTCGCGCTTGAATAAAAGTGTACCCATTTATGGTTTAGTCTAGAATCTTCCATGTATGAATTCTTACTACAGTACTGGTGAAAGACTTACGATGAACCATTTCTTACATCTCCTCTGCCCCCTTCCAAGTCATCCTAATTTAATCCCCCCGTCTAGGTGTATAAGGGCATGGTTAATACTTAATAGTATAGCCAACTGTTGACTATAAGAAAGTACAATGTCATCTGTAGCCAACATGTATAACAATCGATACTCAAAACTAATTTTAAAGATCATTTCTTGCAAAGCACAATAAGTGTTATTTCTTCACAAGTTTTGGATGCAAAGTTGAATAGTTGAACGCTTTTGTTTGCAAAAGATACCTTTTATCTATTTCACCCGGATGTTTGTGAGCTCTAGAGATGAAATAATATCCGAAGAAACCTATCGATACCCGTTACACATGAGATGACCCCCACATCCTTTGTCAAAATAAACAACTCCCCGATCAATGCATTTCACTCTTCGGTGCAACGCACGGGCACATTACTACTATAGATTAGTATGACCAAAAATAGAACTAACATTATATATAATACGATAAATGCTGATGCATGTCACCTAAAATTATATCATTCAAAACTTTGTTCAAATATGAATCCAACGATATAGTTTTTGTTGACCTGCACTAACATTTTGTCAGTTAAATCTTTAGTCAAATTCAATGGGGGACTAATAAACCACGACCGATGTAGTACAAGTGTAGAGGGCGGCGCTGAACGGGAGTCTCACCCCTCTTGTGGCGCGGCAGTAAAGCCGTCATATCACAAAACCCAACCACTGCCAGTAATAAGTGGCCTGGTAAAATAAATGGACAAGCAACCATCACATCCCTTCGTCTTTTTTGCATTTCATCTCTCTGCATTTACTTTCTCCGGTTCATCTCACACACTTGATCCCTAGCTACTACTCCTAGTATCCCTAGCTACTACTCCTAGGGCCAGTTCTTTTGGCGGCTTAAAAAATAATCCATCTCTTCCCCAGCTTTTCCCATAAGACTAGTCACAGTGGAGAGTAACATTAAGGCCCCTCACTCATTTATTTGGGCTTCTAAACTACTAGTAGTCCCTTCATTTTTATATACAAAGCCACAAACTCAAATTACAGGTACCAAGATAAAAATCAATGTGTGCTTTACAAGTCAATTTATTTTCTCGTTTACTGGGTTAATTAATAGGGTGCATGCACATTAGAAGAAATTGAGTGGCCGTGAGAGAGGAAGTAGATGAGTTTGTCATTATCATCCACTACATGCATGCTAGTAATTAAGCCATGGGTTACTAGTAGGAGGAAACATCATTAATATTTGTCTCGATTACTGTTGGTGGCCTTGTATAGATGCAAAATGTATTTTTATGGTGCCCTTGTAAACAAAAATGGAGGGAGTACCTCCGTCCTGGTTTAATCGTCACCATTGTAATTTGTGGTAAATTTGACCAATGAATTAACTGATAAAATGTTAGTGCATGTGACATCACAAACATTTCATTAGTTAAATTTATGATCAAAATTTGACACAGATTACAATGGGGACCAATAAACCAGGACGGAGCTAGTAGTAAAGGGATTACTACTAATATAGAAGCCTAAACAAACTGGCCCCTCGTACTCCTACTAGTAGTACTAGTACTCAAGTTGGAATTCCAGTTGCACGACACAACTTGTTAGGCAAAAAATTCGATACAGGGTGTAGGAAGCGGTTTGGGAATTTGCATGCCTTTCCGACCAGTGAGATACTCCGTACAAAGTACGACAGAGAAATAACCACAGAGAAGGAAGCTAAAAAGTAAACAATCAAACAAGCATTTTTGCATTTGTTTTGCATTGAATCATTTCACAAGCTTGACTAGTGCTGTTTTTCTACTTTTAAAATAACTGCATCGTAATATTAAAACATGCATTTGCCCGTACATAAGGAATAGTAGTACTCCCTCCGTCTAGGTGATAAAGTCTTCCCTCCTATTTGGTCACGGTGCAGAACCAAAGATGACTTATTCACCTGGACGGAGGCAAGAGTATAGTTCTGCAATATATATATATATATATATATATATATATATATATATATATATATATATATATATATATATATATATATATATATATATATATATATATATATATAGGTGTAGTGCGATAGTATATAGTACTAAAGTTTGTGTTGTATGCACCTACTTACGTAATGCGTCGAATACACAAGGTTTCCAAACTTTCCTCTTACATACTTAATTAAGGACGCTAATAATTCCCGAACGTTCGATTTATCATTTATGCCCCAAAACTAATGAGATCACCTAACTAAACTAAATTATACTCCCTACTAAAGCCACGACGCCGCAGAGCGCTTTGCGGCGCGCCACGAGTGCCCCGGTGCGCGGGTTGTTTCCCAACACACCGACACAACGCTTCTTCCTCAGCCTCGCAACTCGCGAGGTGCTGATTGGTGGCTTGCCGGGCGGCGAGCGATCTCACCGTGTAGTGATCCGGCGCCAGCAGGTACTCCTCCTTGCTGGAAGCGTGCACCCGGTCCACGTACCGCCAAGCGTAGATGAGGCGCTTGGGCCCGACTGCACTCAGGGCTTTGGCACGGGCGTCCTCCACCACCCTCACGGCCCTTGCACGAGCCTTCAGCCAAAGAGCCAATTGCCTGACTCTCTCGGATGCGACATAGACCTGCTAGGCAGCTTGCCCCGCGGCGCGCTTCTCTTCCTCGGCCTTCTTCTCCGCCTCTATTTTGGCGTGCTCTGCCGGCAGCAAAACCTCCCACATGGCGACATCCATTTCTTTCCAAAGCTCCTGAAGGCTGGGGGGCTCGGCGGGCGGCGCGGCGTTCTCCTCATAGCGGGGAGCCGACGCGTCCTCCGACACGCGTGCTGGCGAGATTGGGAATGCCGACGCGTCCACCTCGACGCGTCGCGACGAGGAGTGGAACGCCGACGCGTCCTGCTCGACTAGTGGCGGTGAGGAACGGAACGGCGACGCGTGACCGTCCGTGCGGTGCAGCGAGGGGTGCTTAGGGCTTGGGAGGGGCGATGCCATGGTGGTCGACGTGAGAGGGAGGGGGAGGAGATAGCGATGAACGTGAGCGTTCTTCCGAATGTCGTGGGAGGCGAGTATTTATAGCGAGCAATGGCACACCTCGTAAGATATGGACTGAGCTGCATCGAGTTAATCGCAGGTCCAGCAAGGCCACCGGCATGTGGGCAGACCTTTGTTGGGCCCATATGTCGCTGACCCAATGCACCTGAGCTAAGTAATCAAGCAAGGTCCGAAAGATATGTTGCGTTATTAACGTAACACTACATGGGTATATTTGTTGGATTAAATTACGAGGGAGGGAAGGGGTGGAAATATTGCTGATCACAATGGATTGGACGAGCGTGGGGGGAGGAGAGTCATGCATGCAGATTTTTTCCACATGAGGTGGAGTGGTGGGACCGCCAAAGGGAGAAGGAGAGTCTGGCAGGCATATTGTTTCCACACATGGAGAGGAAAAGATTTGGAGACGAACGGGCTTCCTGCAGGTATTGGGAATGGTGCATAATAAGTCATCTTGCATGCCGGGCTAGGTATAGTCTCAAGTCATTAAAAACATACACGCCCACACATGTTCATATTTCAAGGTGCACTAAATTATTGCATGCGATGATTAAGGCTGGCCATAATGGTGGTATCGTAGCTGGTATCATGCACACGGGAATAGCAAACATGCTGATGTGGCAAAGAATTAAAGAAGAGAGGGGGGTTAGAGTAAATAGTGTTCATGCATGCATTGGTAAACACATTTTTTGTGAAGAACGACAAAGATTAGTTGAGTACTTTGCAGACTTCAAAAACTATTCCACCGCCTCTACTATCTTGCTAAGAGTAGGTGAAAATTTTGAATCGAGCCCTTTAAACTAGAAGGCAGGTAGTAGTACTCTAATAGCTAACCTTGTTGTGATGACAAGATATGACATGGCACGCACCTGGATGGAGGAACTAGTCTGCATTGTGCATTTAAGTTTTGTCTGAAGTCAATGTACCTCTACTTTGACCAAACTTATAGAAAAATGTATCAACATTCACAATGCCAAATCAATATTTTTACACTCATTATAAAACGTAGTTCTTATAGTCATTATAATCAGTATTGTAGATATTGATATTTTTAGTATAAATTTGGTCAAACACTTTGCAAACGGTTGACGGGAGTAAAAAGGACCAGAGGGAGTATCATGCATGCGGAGTAGGAAAAAAATTGCTCATTTATAGCCGCTCGAAGTCTCAAAGGCGCGATCGCTTGAGGGAGCGAAGGTCATGGGAGGCGCGCCATTGACAAAATTATGAAGTTACATCCACGCTACCGACATGGCGTGCGTAACAGCGAAGCTATACCGTCGCCTATGATATGGGTTTAGTAGACATGACATCTAGTGGGTCCCGCATAGTTCTCGAGAACTCTTCGGGGCTTGCAGCCGCTTATCCACCGGCAAGCCAAGAACCCCACGCCAAGAGCACGCCCTACCCGCCCCCCCGCTTTCTACCTTACAACAGTTCGCCTCCCAATGTCCCGTCCCTTTCACATTAGTTCGCTCCTAGTTTTTTTTTGCGGGGTACAACAATTCAACTTCTCCTAACCCTCCTCCAAAATCCATTGCCTCCCAAATATCCATGGTCGCCGCTGAGTACCAGGTTAGAGCCATCACCGGTGATGAGTTCATCGTCATCTACACACATGGATCCGCAACGGTGAAAGCATGGCTTGCTCGCTTCCTACGCATGTTCAACAGTTCAAGGGATGAGTGGGTCGCTGGGCTAGATGTTGAGTACACCACACTCCTGGAAAGAGAGAAGATTCTAAAGGAGGCAGAGAGGAAGAAGCCCGCCATGATCCAGGTTTGCGTACATAAAGTTTGCTTGGTCTACCACATATGCCATGCCGATGTTGAGTGCCAGGATTTTAAGAACTTCCTCAAGGACAAAAGAGTGAAATTCGTTACTGTAGACTTTAGGAACGACAGGGATGTCCTGGGTCGGATAGGTCTCGTTGTAGGCCAGCCCTTCAATCTCCAGAAGGCAAGCCTGGTGTCCTCCTCTCAACCTTCAATGCTGACCCTGGCAGCAGCCATGATTGATCCTTCATACGCTAAACTGAAGAAACCTCATCACGAGTTTCATCATGCATGCGAGTCGAAGACATGAGATGAAGATCACATCCTATACGTAGCAATGGATGCCTACCTTTGTTTAAATATCTACAAGGGTTGGATGAAGAAGCATAGCCTAGTGTCTAGTTCAAGCAAAGAAGCGTCGGCGAAGAGGAAGAGGAAGAGGGACGAGGACAAAGTCGAGGACGTGGACTCGGACTCCGAGTAGGTGGCAGTGCCGTCGCTCATGCTGGTTCTACTGCAGTGTCAAGCGGACAAGTTGCTTAGTTTATTTTCAAGGGTGTGTTGTGTTGAGGCCCCAGCAGAACTATGTTTATGTTCTTTCTCGTTATTTGAACTCTTTAGTACGCATGTGAGTACTAGTACTATGTCTTACTACTGTTCTTCTTGCGCTTGGTACTATCGTCAGATCTTCGTGTTCCTACTGTACTTAATACGCTCGTATTAGTAGTATAATTTGGGTCAGTCGATTTGTGAAAGAAGTTCGACGGAGCGAAGGAAGAAGACGGCTGAAGAGGTGGAAGAAGCCCTTCTAGCCATCCATGTTGCATCAAACGGCTCAGAAGAGTCGACTCACCCAAATTGCTCCTTCAGATTGCAGGATCCACATGGCATTCAAGGTCTTGAAGGTAGATTCCGTGTCCGCACCTTTTTAGGGCTCGACAGCTGCGACCGCTTCCGCCGCGACAGCCACCATGCGCGCCTCCTCCGCACGGGCGGAGACGACAATGACACGCTAGTTCCTCCTCCCCGGCATGCTGGAGCACGCGCTCGTCCTCCTCTTCGTACGCTGCGTGCATAGACGCGGCTCCACCAGCTGCTCGCATGCTTGGCAGCGCGGCGGCATCACGAGAAGGGAATGCAGACGACGTGAGCGGGCAAGCCTTCGGCTTCATGGCACAGGGATGGCGGCGACACGTCGGTGATGGGCGAGAAATTATTGGCCAGAGCAGGCGGGCGCCGGCATGCGCAATGGCGGCGGTGGCATATTGATGAGTGCACGTATGGGAGCTTACTTTAGTTTTATATAAGGTTGGTCAAACTTAAAAAAACCATACTAGTACACGTAAACATTAGACTTAGGCAACGTTTTTATTAGTTAGTACCATAGCCACGATACGGAATCCTGTGCAAGCGCGTGAACCGCGTCCGCGCGGTCGGTCGAACGGTGCGTCACCGTGTCGCGCTCGAAGGACATCCACCGAACCTTTTTGTGTGTGTGAAAACAATCGCCGAATATTACTCAACTTTTTTTCCTGGAAAATTTCTTGACGCTGCAATATTTCCATATACTTGAATTTAGCTCCAGTTCGTGTTTATTTGGATTTGGACGTTTTAGGTGCGCCCTAGTTTTTCTAATACTGATTTTGTGTGTGTGACTGAGAGAGAACGTGTGTATTTGTCCATATGTGTGTTGTGGCGGAAGGGCAATGTGGAGACGATGTGCGTGTGATACAGACATAGAGAGGTGTGAATGTGCAAATGATCATGCATTAGTGAGACATAGACAGATGCCGAGACGTTGTGTATACATGAGAGAACGATCTTCTAGTTTACTTGTGTGTGTTTGTGTGTGTGAGAGAGAGAGAGAGAGAGGAGAGAGGAGAGAGGAGAGAGGAGAGAGGAGCATCCGTAACACAACAACCATCTCTCTCTATTCGTCCATCCCTCGCACGATCGCATGTAACACATGCATCAACGTGCACATTTTGACACCCTCACCCGGCCCCTGCCCACCTCAAGGCTCGCACAATCTCTTCGTGAATACCCATTTCTCTCCTTAGGTTTGTTTTCTCTCAATATCTGACACACACAGACACAGACACACACAACACAACACACACACCCTCCCCCGAGCACACAATGCATCCCCATCCAAGGTTATATGGCGACCACTCTCGCTTGTGCTTCTTTGCACCCCAACATGCACAACACCTCAATCTTCAAAGAGGGCATCGAGGAGATCGAAGACAGCGACCACACCGTGCTAGAGAATGCGGGGCCATTTGGAAGCATGATGATGTAACGATGGTTGACTGACTCCTCCCCCCACCCTCTCTCTCTCTCGCACAAAATTACCAATCCCTCTATCCCCTGCACAAAATTATCAATCCCTCAACCCACGAGATCTTTCCCCTCTCGTGCATGTTTTTCCAGCTCTCTCATCAAACATGTTGTCTCTTTTCCTTCCACGTATACAGAATCCGGATGCACACGCATCTCACGTATATTAAATGTCTCCATCTTTCTCATAGACCTAACTTCTTCCTCTCTCTTTCTCTCTCTATCTCTCTCTCTCTGTCTCGTTAGGTTTGTCTCCTACTCTCTTGTCCAGATACATACAATCTTTCCCGCCCTATCTGCTCCATCTTCGCAAGCTCTCTCTGCACGTTTCATTCACACATTGGGATATGTTCAAAATGTTGCTTCTATAATGGCTGATGTAGAGTTATGGTTGGTTTTGTTGCATCCTACAAAGTAATAACTATGAAATGCATTTAGATTCTCATTTGACTGGGATTATGTGAGTTTGAGCATGTTGTGAAGTACTATAGACCTTGTATACATCTTGGGATTCGACAATGATTGTAGCTATTGAATTGTATAGACCATTACATTCGAAGTCAATAGCCTAATATATTTATTTCACAATTTCAACAAATGATTAGTTCACTACAAACTAAGAAAACAAATGTGTACTCCCTCCCTTTTTATTTAAATTCGCGTATTAGCATTGGTCAAAGTCAAGTTTTGCAAACTCTCAGAAAGCTTATAACAAAAAATATTAACATATACAATAGCAAATAAACACCATTAGATTCATTATTGAATGTACTTTCACATCATACATATTTGTTATGGTAAATGTTTATATTTTTCTATAAACTTGGTCAAACTTTAGGAAGTTTGACTTCGGTCAAACCTAATATGCAGAGTTTACTAGTACTGCTTGCTAGTTGCTTAGACGAATCATCAACATGCCACACGGGGAGTTCAGTGTCACAAAATTTTGAGGTCGGCAGGAAAATCTCCCGCGACCCTGATTCGAGTAGTGGGAAGTTACCACCATAGCCTTCCGAACAGGCCTACGGATGACGCTTGGTAGGGGGTTGTTTTCGTAACTTCAGGTTCACCCTACCCAGCCAACCCCACCCTGACACCCAGAGTAGTACACCTGAATACTCCCCATTTTCTATCCCCACCGCAAAATAGACTTCTCAACGGCACCGCAGCCTTCGTGCTCCTCCCCTTTACATCGGCGCACTCGTCCACCTCAGCGCATCTGCCTCATCGACGACCTCGTATGCCACACTAGAGCCGGTCCACCGTCGTCGTCGTACACGGAGCCTCTTCCCCGGCATCGTCTTCCACGGTCTCGGATCTGCTTCCCAGAAGCCGACGCCAAGCGCAGAAGCACCACCGTCGTGGACAATGAACTGACTCCCGTTGCCGACCATGACTCACAGAGGCCGCCGCGACCATCGTTCTCCTCCTCGATTGGTAATGTGTGTATTGAAACACTTAGCAGTACATGTGCAGTTCCAATTTTGTTCATACCTACCCTTCAAATTTCCTGGGTGCTATTGTTCCCGTAAAAGTAACTGGTTATAGCCTCCATTGTCCAACAAAATATCAGCTTGTAATTGTGCATCGCTCCTGTATCGCGTTGTGCTTGGGTAGGTTTTTCATCTGCAACCAGTAGTGTGGCAAATGATGGAAAGTTTTTTAGAACTAGCAAGATGCCCATGCATTTCACGCATCAAGATGCATTTGTATGAGTAGTTTATCTTGTGGGAGAAAAGGATGAAGGAGGGAAGGCCTTATTTGCAAACCTGGAGAGGGGTATGGGTATCTTTTTGCAAAATTCCCATTGTTTCCTTCCTATCTGTCAGATATAAATCGGACGGCCTATAATGCGGGATGGCAGGCACACCATCAAAACCAACTATGTTTTTATAAGAAAAAAAGTATAGAGAAAAAAAGTAGGCGGTAGAGAAGTAGAGATAAATATTAAATATAAAATAACTATAACAGTAGAGAAGAGAGTGGAGATAGCAGAGACGCTGGGAAAGGATCGCGCGCGCGCGGGAAAAAGCGGTCGGGCGTGCGCTAGTTTTGGCGCTGCTCGTTGGCGCTTTATAAATCCAATGCCCTCCCACCGCCTGCGTTTTGCCACCGCTTCTCCCCCGCTCATGCCTCGCCACCGCTCTCTCCCCGCTCTTTCTCTCCTCACCGCAGCCGCGCCACCGTGTCGCCGCGTCACCGGGAAACTTGGGGATACCGTGGCGTCCACGTGCGCCCCTCCGGCGGCTTCTCCACCGAGATCCGGTTCCGCGGGATGCGCCTCGGCCTTGGCAATTTCGACACCGCCAACGAGGCCGCCCACGCGTACGACGCGGTGGCGTGGCGCCTCCTGTGGCCTCATAGAACATTGAACTTCCCCAACGTGCCGACGCGGGAGCGGGCGCAGGAGCTCGCGCCTCTGCCGCTGCTTAGTACCGACGAGGGTCGTCGCGACAACCGGAGGCGGGAGCACCATCTCGGCATCGCCGAGATGGACGAGGAAGCCATGGCGCTATGGCGCCCATACTTCCCGTGGGACATCATCAACGAGCGTGAGTTCTACGTGCAAAGGAGGGCGGAGAGGGATAAGAGGATGGCGGAGCGAGCCGCCAATCGCGAGGACAAGCGTAGGCGAAAAGCGGACACTCAATTCAACATGAGGCTAGGAGCAGCGTCGCCCTAGGAATCCGATGACGATCGGTATCTTCACGCCTACAGTTATACGTCGAAGGAGGACATCACCGAGGAGGAGTCGGACGACGAGGAGTAGTTGAATTATCTATTTTTTATCTATCAATGTTGAGAACTATCCTCTACTCTCTAGTCTCTCTACTTCTCGATCTCAGCACTGTAAACGCTTTTTTAGAGCGCCCCGCATTGTGATTCTGTTGGAGATGCTCTAAGATGGCAGATGGGTGCTTTAATGTTAGCCACAAGATGCACGAGTATTACTAGTAGTATATTTTTCTTGTCATGTTGAGATTTTAAAACCACGAGTGCGAACAGGTAGAGTAGCAATGAAGACCAAACACGGGATATTGGGGACATCTTCAAGGAGCGTGGCAAGTTAAAGAGGAGCTGCATCGAACGTGTAAAACGAGCTTTGGTGCAAATTTCTAGATGATGCTGGATTAGACACAAGGTACAAATTCCCAGATGTTGCTGGATTACACACAAGCCAGGTGGAGTCGTCCGTTGTTCGTGTCCTTGTGGCTCTAATAAAGGCTGAAAGAAAGCGTACAACAGCCCTGGAGAATTAGCTGAGTTCCTGAAGAAACGAAAAGAGCAATCAGATGCTCTCTTCACCCAAGCCAAAGAAGAGATGGAAGAATCCAGAAATAAGCTAGCAGAGGCAGAGCAGGCTAGGCGTCTCCTCCTATCCAAAACTGTTGTCTATACAAAATTTCCTTCATAATAGCTAGGTTCAAATGTTTATCCAGTCAGCATGCCTGTTGTGTGTCCGTGCATCTACTGATGTGGCACAAAATATTTTTTTGGGTCATGTAATAACATCAATTACTTTCCAAACAATAATGCATTTAAGCATTGACATGGTATAGTTCACGCATAAGCCCGACATTCCAAGTTCAACTTCCACATCAAACTCATGTTCACATATATTTGCACATTCATACATAATGTCCACAACCATGATTCACTTCAAAGCCAAAAAATGTGAGGAGAGTTATAAATAAAGAAAACCTCTACTAGTTCCTGCTACCAAGGTCGAGCACAACAAGTCAAGACCATGCGTAAATTAATTATATTTTAGTCATTTTTTGTGTTCTAAAATACCTGCCGGCTCGCGGAAGGACGTGTTGCCGGCACACGTGCGGATTCAATGACGGCAGACGGGGCAGTCTTAAGCTGGTTGCACGCAGCGAGGAGGCGTGCTCAGCCGGGCCTGCAGCGAGTTAGGCCCTCTTGGCGGCCACGGTTCAATGCCCGTGCTATGAGAGGTCGCGTCAGGTCGAGCAATCACTCCCTCTAGTCCTTTTTGTTGGGTATAACAAAATCTCGTTTTCCATTCACATTTTACAAGTAAAATTCGTGGACAAACTTTGACCCAAAATACGATGGGGACTAGTAAACCAGAATGGAGGTTGTAGTTTTTTTAATCAAAGAAGGGTTTCCCCTTTTGATTTTCATTACTGAAAACCAGCATCTAAATCTAAACCATAGTATTTGCCCTAGAACTACCAGGTTCAACATCTCGCAACATAAACCCATACAACCATACGCCAAGGAGGTACGTAGTACTATGAATTCCATTTTCGCCCATACCAATCGCTCTAAAACTACTTAGTACTTATAACGCGCCATTGAAAATCGGAACTCTTAACCCGCTAAAAATGATATTTTAAACGTGGCTACTCGATCTGTGGCAACAAGCGAGCCACCGCCCAAGTCGCTCACCGTGGTCCCACCATCAAATCCTACAGATCAAATTATCACGCGAGCTGACTATTCCTACAAAGGTGCTCCACCACGCACCGCACCCGCTTGAATGCAGGAATCGTGCACCTAGGGTTTTAGGATTTATTTGTTAACGCCGCCATTACGTAACACTCATGTGTGCGAGACAGCGAGAGGTCGATCACGTCGTGCGCCTCTTCTCTTCGTATATGTACTCCACCGTTTGTCTGTGTCCAAAAAATTATAATAACTACTAGCAATGTGCCAATGCGTTGCCACATAATCAGAGTAGATTAATACATATTCACCGATTTGATAGAAAAAAAGTCTAGTTTTGAAATACGCATATCACTAAAAATATGTTATGTTTCACTCAAAATATATTCCTTTGGCGGTTTTGATGAGATAAGGGAGGAATGTTGTTGGTTTCAAGATTCAAGAAGTGGTATATGTCTAATTTCTACTCTTACTAGCAAGATGCTCGTGCGTTGCACGGAACATCAAGATCTTGTGGGAGAAAAGGATGAACGAGGGAAGGCCTTATCTGCAAATGTGGTGAGGAGTGCGGGTAAATTGCCATATTTTCCTTCCTATCCGTCAGATATAAATCGGACGACCTAGATTGCAGGATGGCAGGCCCACCATCATCACCAACTCTGTTTTTTATCCCTACTCTTATAAAAAGCATTGTCGCTGATGATCGTGTGCCTGCCATCCTGTAATATAAGCCGTCCGATCTATATCTGACGGATAGGAAGGAAACTATGGCAATTTTGCAAAGATACCCACACCTCTCCACATTTGCAAATAAGGCCTTCCTCGTTAATCCTTTTCCCCACAAGATAAACTACTCATACAAATGCATCTTGATGTTCATATGCACGCATGGGCATCTTGCTAGTTGTTGCAAAAGCCCATGTGCGTGTGAGAGAGAGGGAGAGTGGAGGAGGACGTAGTGCATGTGTGACAAAGACACAAGGAGTGTGTGTGCCGTAGGTATCAGCTTAAAATGAGGCGATAGTGTGTGTGTGCATGATCGAGAGGGCGTGTCTCAAGAAGGGAAGAAAAATCTACATAGATACAAGGAGCGGGAGAGAGACATGTATGCGATAGTGGAAGCATGAGTGTGCGGGTGTATAAACCTATCTAGAGGCTAGTCGATAAATGTTTGTGAGAGAAATATGAGTCGGGGTGCGAAAGTGAGAGTTTTGTGTGTGTGTGAGAGAGACGGTAGTCAGGAAGGGGAGTGGAAGCACGAGTGTGCGGGTGTATAAACCTATCTAGAGGCTAGTCGATAAATGTTTGTGAGATAAATACGAGTCGGGGTGCGAAAGCGAGATTTTTGTGTGTGAGAGAGAGACGGTAGCCGGGAAGGGAGTGGAAGCAGAAGTTGTGTGTGTGTGTCTGAGAGAGAGGGGGGGGGTTGTCTGATCGGTAAACAAATGAATAATGTCAGTCTGGGATGGAGACGAAAAGGAGACCGCAACAAATGTTGTGTCTACAGGAGAGAGAGAGAGAGTAATTTTAGTGGTATGGGTCATATCTAGAGACATATAGGGTGTGTGAGAGAATCCCATAGAGAGAAAGACAAAGTGAAATACGAGTGGAGACTGTGTGTGTGGCGGTGAAAAAGAAAGCTTAGGTACCGAGTGATTCCAGAGAACAGTAGAGACGTGAGAGATAATAAAAACCATGTAATTTATAATGATATGGAGAGTGTGACACTTCTCAAGGGAGACGTCGAGAGACCATGTTTGCGAGGATAGGAGAAACATGAGGTGAGCGTGCGGGTGAGCTAGAGAAAAGAGAGTGATAGCTACATGAAGGAGCATGCATGCGAGAGAGATGGGCGTGAAAGGAGTGAACATAAAAGGGATTCAAATATTTGAATTCAAGATGATGATACATGTAATCAATACTCGAACGAAAATTGATCTATCAAACATGCATACTCATATGAATTCATGCACATCTATGTTATTTAATATGTAGATATTACTGATCCATACATTTTATTAGAACATAATTTGGTTAATATTTTTTGAATTCAACCTTAAGATTTTGAGATCATTGTATTTGTAAATCATATTATACATATAAAGGAGCAGAATTCTTTGTTGTGCTTTCGAAAGTATATATAAAAAATGATGTATATAGAATTTAATTCCAATTGAAAATGGATCCCGCCCGAAAAAAATAGAATACAAACGGGATTCGAATTGAGTTAGCACGGTAAATGTGCAATCTGCAAAATTTGAACGAAGCAGGGAAAGACGCAGTAACCGCCCGAAACCAAAATCTGCAAGATGGAAATTATTACTGCCTATCCCTGCCATGCAAAGCCTATTTGCTGGATTTCTATAGGTTTCTATAGGGTAGGTTTGTAATTTCACCCAAACGTGACGTAACCGCCTCTCACCCGGATTCATACACGGTGGGCGCCAAAACACAGTGTGTCCTCGGCTGAAATCGACTCCCTCCCCGATTCATATTCATACACGGTGGGCGCCAAAAACAAACTCTCGTAGGCAAATATTTGGTGTATGTGAGATTACATCCTATCCCCAACCGACTAATATTGATGTGATGTAGGAAATTTGAAACGGGGGCTAAGTTTGTAAATTTCCTCGCATTTGAGACAAGCGCACCCTGAATACATGGTTCCCCCTTCCTCTCTACCTCCCTTTTCCCCATTCGTACTCCGTGGGCGCCAAAACACCCTCTCCACCCCAGCCTCCTCCGTCCGCCGCCGTCCGCCACCCCATCCACCGCCGCCCACCTCCACCATGCCGAGCTGATACCCCGATGCGCCGTCCCATTACAAGAGATCGACCTCTCTCATCCACGGCTTCGGACCGGGATCCTTGCATCCCGTCATCTCGCTTCATCCCCGCCGCCGTCCACCTTGCCAGCGCCGCTCCTACGGCCGTCTTGTCCACCGCGCCCTGCTGCCACCGTCTACCCTCCTAGATCTTCTTCCACGCCGTCGACAGCCATCGCTACTGCAGCATCGTCAAATTCTCAGCAGATGCATACATGGCGCCGCACTAGAGGCGGTACTCTTTCGTATCTGCTCAACTTATTTATCGCAGCAAGAAAATATATCACCACCGCTTTACTCTGATTTCTTGTCTTGGTTGCGGTTGCCTTTGTCCGTTTGCACCTTCAGATCCTCCATGATGCGCCAACACTATACTCCCAATGCTTATGGTTTTCCCTTTATATTCCACACTAGTTAAATCACAGAGACTAAATTTCAAAATTGGGTCACCGATTTTCAGAGCTCGCGGAGTTCGCTTGGTGCGAACGAAGGGGCTCGGTGGTTGTGGGGCCTCACCGAACGAAGAAAACTCGACGCGGTGGGGGGGGGGGCAGGGGTGGGGGTAGGGGTGGAGAGGAACACAGCCGTGGGGGCGGTGGTCCGCCGGGCGGCCGCAAGTGTGTCTCAGATCGGAAGAATCGAGACGAGGAAGAAGAAGGGTTAGGAGACGAGGATCTTCATCCAACCGCCTGAAATAGTCGAGAGACAGTCGGGAGTTGCATTCTTAATGTGCTCTGGTTCATCATGTGTGGGCACTGCGCAACCAACATTTTATTATCCAAAATCTGGTTGCTCTTCTTTACCATGTTCCTCTTCCGTTGTTCTTTAATATGTACTATCTCCGTTCCTAAATACAAATCTTTGTATAGATTCCACCATGGACTACATATAGAGAAAAATGAGTGAATCTACACTCTAAAATGTATCTGGATACATCTATATGTGATCCATAGTGGAAATCTCTACCAAGACTTATATTTTGGAACGAAGGGAGTATGATAGTAGTACAGTATGTTCCTTGTACTGAAGATGAGCAGGGACATTTGTAGTGTAGAGATCTATACGGTCGGTTGTGATGGACACTTTGAGCCTCTTTGATTCGTAGGATTTTGTAAACATAGGAATAGAATTTGTAGTGACTTGCCCACATGAATCCTATAAGAATAGCAAGGAAATGCGGGGAGCTGTGTCGCCTTTGAGAGTTACCTGATATTAACAGTACCGCTGTTGGGGAACATTGCAGAAAATAATTTTTTTTACACTTCACCAAGATCAATCTATGGAGTAATCTAGCAATGAGATAGAGGAGAGCATCTACATACCCTTGTAGATCACGCGCGGAAGCGTTCAAGAGAACGGGGTTGAGGGAGTAGTACTCGTCGTGATCCAAATCACTGAAGATCCTAGCGCCGAACGGACGGCACCTCTGCGTTCAACACACGTACTGTTGGGGAAGACGTCTCCTCCTTCTTGATCCAGCAAGGGGGAGGGAGAGGTTGATGGAGATCCAGCAGCACGACGACGTGGTGGTGGAAGTAGCAGCGATCTCGGTAGGGCTTCGCCAAGATCAGCGAGAGGGAGAGGTGGTACGGATGGAGAGGGAGGCGCCAGGAGCAGGGGTGCACAGCCCTCCCTCCCCCCTCTTTATATAGGGGCCTGGGGCGCCACCCCCAGAGATCCCATCTCAAGGGGGCGGCGGCCAGGGGGAGGACTTGCCCCCAAGCCAAGTGGGCGCCCCCACCCCTAGGGTTTCCAACCCTAGGCGCAGGGGGAGGCCCAAGGGGGGCGCACCAGCCCACTAGGGGCTGGTTCCCCTCCCACTTCAGCCCATGGGGCCCTCCGGGATAGGTGGCCCCACCGGTGGACCCACGGACCCTTCCGTGGTCCCAGACAATACCGTGACCCCAAACTTTCCCGGTGGCCGAAACTAGACTTCCTATATACAATTCTTCACCTCCGGACCATTCCGGAACTCCTCGTGACGTCCGGGATCTCATCCGGGACTCCAAAAACTTTCGGGTTACCGCATACTAATATCTCTACAACCCTAGCGCCACCGAACCTTATGTGTAGACCCTACGGGTTCGGAGACACGCAGACATGACCGAGACGACTCTCGTCAATAACCAACAGCGGATCTGGATATCCATGTTGGCTCCCACATGCTCCTCGATGATCTCATCGGATGAACCACGATATCGAGGATTCAAGTAATCCCGTATACAATTCCCTTTGTCAATCGGTACGTTACTTGCCCGAGATTCGATCGTCGGTATCCAAATACCTCGTTCAATCTCGTTACCGGCAAGTCACTTTACTCGTACCGTAATGCATGATCCCATGACCAAACACTTGGTCACATTGAGCTCATTATGATGATGCACTACCGAGTGGCCCCAGAGATACCTCTTCCTCATACGGAGTGACAAATCCCAGTCTTGATCTATGTCAACCCAACAGATACTTTCGGGGATACTTGTAGTATACCTTTATAATCACCCAGTTACGTTGTGACGTTTGGTACACCCAAAGAACTCCTACGGCATCTGAGAGTTACACGATCTCATGGTCTAAGGAAATGATACTTGACATTGGAAAAGCTCTAGCAAACGAACTACACGATCTTGTGCTATGCTTAGGATTGGGTCTTGTCCATCACATCATTCTCCTAATGATGTGATCCCGTTATCAATGACATCCAATGTCCATAGTCCGGAAACCATGACTATCTGTTGATCAACGAGCTAGTCAACTAGAGGCTCACTAGGGACATGTTATGGTCTATGTATACACACATGTATTATGATTTCCGGATAACACAATTATAGCATGAATAATAGACAATTATCATGAACAAGGAAATATAATAATAATCATTTTATTATTGCCTCTAGGGCATATTTCCAATAGTCTCCCACTTGCACTAGAGTCAATAATCTAGTTACATTGTGATGAATCGAACACCCATAGAGTTCTAGTGTTGATCATGTTTTGCTCGCGGAAGAGGTTTAGTCAACGGATCTGCGACATTCAGATTCGTATGCACATTGCAAATATCTATGTCTCCATCTTGAACATTTTCACGAATGGAGTTGAAGCGACGCTTGATGTGCCTGGTCTTCTTGTGAAACCTAGGCTCCTTGGCAAGGGCAATAGCTCGAGTGTTGTCACAGAAGAGAGTGATTGGCCCCGACGCATTGGGTATGACTCCTAGGTCGGTGATGAACTCCTTCATCCAGATTGCTTCATGCGCTGCCTCCGAGGCTGCCATGTACTCCGCTTCACATGTAGATCCCGCCACGACGCTTTGCTTGCAAATCGCACCAGCCATCGCCTCCATTCAAAATATACACGATCCGGTTTGTGACTTAGAGTCATCCAGATTTGTGTCGAAGCTAGCGTCGACGTAATCCTTTACAACAAGCTCTTCGTCACCTCCATAAACGAGAAACATATCCTTAGTCCTTTTCAGGTACTTCAGGATATTCTTGACCGCTGTCCAGTGTTCCATGCCGGGATTACTTTGGTACCTTCCTACCAAACTTACGGCAAGGTTTACATCAGGTCTGGTACACAGCATGGCATACATGATAGACCCTATGGCCGAGGCATAGGGGACGACACTCATATTTTCTCTATCTTCTACCGTGGTCGTACATTGAGCCGAGCTCAATTTCACACCTTGCAACACAGGCAAGAACCCCTTCTTGGACTGATCCATATTGAACTTCTTCAATATCTTATCAAGGTATGTTCTTTGTGAAAGACCTATGAGGCGTCTCGATCTATCTCTATAGATCTTGATGCCTAATATGTAAGCAGCTTCTCCAAGGTCCTTCATTGAAAAACACTTATTCAAATAGGCATTAATGTTGTCCAAAAGTTCTATATCATTTCCCATCAAAAGTATGTCATCTACATATAATATGAGAAATGCTACAGAGCTCCCACTCACTTTCTTGTAAACGCAGGCTTCTCCATAAGTCTGCATAAACCCATACACTTTGATCATCTCATCAAAGAGAATGTTCCAACTCCGAGATGCTTGCACCAACCCATAAATGGATCGCTGGAGTTTGCATACCTTGTTAGCATTCTCAGGATCGACAAAACCTTTCGGCTGCATCATATACAGTTCTTCCTTAAGATAGCCATTAAGGAATGCCGTTTTGACGTCCATTTGCCATATCTCATAATCATAGTATGCGACAATTGCTAACATGATTCGGACGGACTTTAGCTTCGCTACGGGAGAGAAAGTCTCATCGTAGTCAACCCCTTGAACTTGTCGATAACCCTTAGCGACAAGTCAAGCTTTATAGATGGTTACATTACCATCCGCGTCTGTCTTCTTAAAGATCCATTTGCTTTCTATCGCTCGCCGATCATCGGGCAAGTCTGTCAAAGTCCATACTTTGTTTTCATACATGGATCCTATCTCGGATTGCATGGCTTCAAGCCATTTGTTGGACTCTGGGCCCGCCATTGCTTCTTCATGGTTCGAAGGTTCACCGTTGTCTAACAACATGATTTCCGTGACAGGGTTGCCATACCACTCTGGTGTGGAACGTGTCCTCGTGGACCTCACGGTTCAGAGTAACTTGATCTGAAGTACCTTGATCATCATCATTAATTTCCTCTCTAGTCGGTGCAGGCACCACAGGAACATCTTCTTGAGCTGCGCTGCTTTCTGGTTCAAGAGGTAGTACTTCATCAAGTTCCACTTTCCTCCCACTTACTTCTTTCGAGAGAAACTCTTTCTCGAGAAAGGACCCGTTCTTGGCAACAAAGATCTTGCCTTCGGATCTGAGGTAGAAGGTATACCCAATGGTTTCCTTAGGGTATCCTATGAAGACGCATTTTTCCGACTTGGGTTCAAGCTTTTCAGGTTGAAGTTTCTTGACATAAGCATCGCATCCCCAAACTTTTAGAAACGATAGCTTAGGTTTCTTCCCAAACCATAATTCATACGGTGTCATCTCAACGGATTTAGACGGTGCCCTATTTAAAGGGAATGTAGCTGTCTCTAGAGCGTATCCCCAAAATGATAGCGGTAAATCAGTGAGTGACATCATAGATCGCACCATATCCAATAGAGTGCGATTACGATGTTCGGACACACCGTTACGCCGAGGTGTTCCAGGCGGCGTGAGTTGTGAAACGATTCCACATTTCCTTAAGTGCGTACCAAATTCGTGACTTAAATATTCTCCCCCACGATCTGATCGTAAGAACTTTATCTTTCAGTCACGTTGATTCTCTACCTCATTCTGAAATTCTTTGAACTTTTCAAAGGTCTCAGACTTGTGTTTCATCAAGTAGACATACCCATATCTACTCAAGTCATCAGTGAGAGTGAGAACATAACGATAGCCTTCGCGAGCATCAACGCTCATTGGACCGCACACATCAGTATGTATGATTTCCAATAAGTTGGTGGCTCGCTCCATTGTTCCGGAGAACGGAGTCTTGGTCATTTTGCCCATGAGGCATGGTTCGCATGTGTCAAATGATTCATAATCGAGAGACTCTAAAAGTCCATCAGCATGGAGCTTCTTCATGCGCTTGACACCAATGTGACCAAGGCGGCAGTGCCACAAGTATGTGGGACCATCGTTATCAACCTTACATCTTTTGGTATTCACACTATGAATATGTGTAACATCACGTTCGAGATTCATTAAGAATAAACCATTGACCAGCGGGGCATGACCATAAAACATACCTCTCATATATATAAAACAACCATTATTCTCGGATTTAAATGAGTAGCCATCTCGTATTAAACGAGATCCAGATACAATGTTCATGCTCAAAGCTGGCACTAAATAACAATTATTGAGGTTTAAAACTAATCCCGTAGGTAAATGTAGAGGTAGCATGCCGAAGGCGATCACATCGACCTTGGAACCATTCCCGACGCGCATCGTCACCTCGTCCTTCGCCAGTCTCCGCTTATTCCGCAGCTCCTGTTTTGAGTTACAAATATGAGCAACCGCACCGATATCAAATACCAAGGAGCTACTACGAGTACTGGTAAGGTACACATCAAGTACATGTATATCACACATACCTTTAGTGTTGCCAGCCTTCTTGTCCGCTAAGTATTTGGGGCAGTTCTGCTTCCAGTGTCCCTTTCCCTTGCAATAAAAGCACTCAGTCTCAAATAAAAGCACTCAGTCTCAGGTTTGGGTCCATTCTTTGGCTTCTTCCCGGCAACTGGCTTACCGGGCGCGGCAACTCCCTTGCCGTCCTTTTTGAAGTTCTTCTTACCCTTGCCTTTCTTGAAACTAGTGGTTTTGTTGACCATCAACACTTGATGTTCCTTTTTGATTTCCACCTCCGCTAATTTCAGCATTGAAAATTCTTCAAGAATAGTTTTCACCATCCCCTGCATATTGTAGTTCATCACAAAGCTCTTGTAGTTAGGTGGGAGCGACTGAAGGATTCTGTCAATGACCGCCTCGTCCGGAGGTTAATGTCCAGTGGGACAAGCGGTTGTGCAACCTGCACATCTTGAGTATGTGCTCACCGACAGAACTATTTTCCTCCATCTTACAACTGTAGAACTTGTCGGAGACTTCATATCTCTCGACCCGGGCATGAGCTTGGAAAACCATTTTCAGCTCTTCGAACATCTCATATGCTCCGTGTTGCTTAAAACGCTTTTGGAGCCCCGGTTCTAAGTCAAAAGCATGCCGCACTGAACGATGGAGTAATCATCAAGACGCGATTGCCAAGCGTTCATAACGTCTTGGTTCTCTGGGATGGGTGCTTCACCTAGCGGTCCTTCTAGGACATATGCTTTCTTGGCAGCTATGATGATGATCCTCAGGTTCCGGACCCAGTCCGTATAGTTGCTGCCATCATCTTTCAGCTTGGTTTTCTCTAGGAACGCGTTGAAGTTGAGGTTGGCATGAGCGTTGGCCATTTGATCTACAAGACATTTTGCAAAGGTTTTTTAGACTAAGTTCATGATAATTAAGTTCATCTAATCAAATTATTTAATGAACTCCCACTCAGATTAGACATCCCTCTAGTCATCTAAGTGATACATGATCTGACTCAACTAGACCGTGTCCGATCATCACGTGAGATGGACTAGTCATCATCGGTGAACATCTCCATGTTGATCGTATCTTCCATATGACTCATGTTCGACCTTTTGGTATCTTGTGTTCCGAGGCCATGTCTGTACATGCTTGGCTCGTCAAGTCAACCTAAGTGTTTTGCATGTGTAAATCTGTCTTACACCCGTTATATGTGAACGTTAGAATCTATCACACCCGATCATCACGTGGTGCTTCGAAACAACGAACTTTCGCAACGGTGCACAGTTAGGGGGAACACTTTCTTGAAATTATTATGAGGGATCATCTTATTTACTACCGTCGTTCTAAGCAAATAAGATGCAAAAACATGATAAACATCACATGCAATCAAATAGTGACATGATATGGCCAATATCATTTTGCTCCTTTTGATCTCCATCTTCGGGGCGCCATGATCATCATCGTCACCGGCATGACACCATGATCTCCATCATCATGATCTCCATCATCGTGTCTTCATGAAGTTGTCATGCCAACGGTTACTTCTACTTCTATGGCTAACGTGTTTAGCAATAAAGTAAAGTAATTTACATGGTGTTATTCAATGACACACAGGTCATACAAAAAATAAAGACAACTCCTATGGCTCCTGCCGGTTGTCATACGCATCGACATGCAAGTCGTGATTCCTATTACAAGAACATGATCAATCTCATACATCACATATATTTCATTCATCACATCCTTTTTGGCCATATCACATCACAAGGCATATGCTGCAAAAACAAGTTAGACGTCCTATAATTGTTGTTGCATGTTTTTACGTGGCTGCAATAGGGTTCTAGCAAGAACGTTTCTTACCTACGTAAAACCACAACGTGATATGCCAATTTCTATTTACCCTTCATAAGGACCCTTTTCATCGAATCCGATCCGACTAAAGTGGGAGAGACACACACCCGCTAGCCACCTTATGCAACTAGTGCATTTCAGTTGGTGGAACCTGTCGCACGTAAGCGTACGTGTAAGGTCGGTCTGGGACGCTTCATCCCACGATGCCGCCGAATCAAGATAAGATTAGTAACGGCAAGTAAAATTGACAACATCTACACCCACAACAAGATTGTGTTCTACTCGTGCATAGAAACTACGCATAGACCTAGCTCATGATGCCACTGTTGGGGAACGTTGCAGAAAATAAATTTTTTCTACGCTTCACCAAGATCAATCTATGGAGTCATCTAGCAACGAGAGAGAGGAGTGCATCTACATACCCTTGTAGATCACGCGCGGAAGCGTTCAAGAGAACGGGGTTGAGGGAGTCGTACTCGTCGTGATCCAAATCACCGAAGATCCTAGCGCCGAACGGACGGCACCTCCGCGTTCAACACACGTACGGTTGGGGAAGACGTCTCCTCCTTCTTGATCCAGCAAGGGGGAGGGAGAGGTTGATGGAGATCCAGCAACACGACGGCGTGGTGGTGGAAGTAGCGGCGATCTCGGCAGGGCTTCGCCAAGCTCAGCGAGAGGGAGAGGAGGTACGGAGGGAGAGGGAGGTGCCAGGAGCAGGGGTGCACAGCCCTCCCTGCCCCCTCTTTATATAGGGGCCCTGGGGGGCGCCGGCCCCCTAGAGATCCCATCTCAAGGGGGGCGACGGCCAAGGGGGGGGGACTTGCCCCCCAAGCCAAGTGGGGTGCCCCCACCCCTAGGGTTTCCAACCCTAGGCGCATGGGAGGCCCAAGGGGGCGCACCAGCCCACAAGGGACTGGTTCCCCTCCCACTTCAGCCCATGGGGCCCTCCGGGATAGGTGGCCCCACCCGGTGGACCCCCGGGACCCTTCCGGTGGTCCCGGTACAATACCGGTGACCCCTGAAACTTTCCCGGTGGCTGAAACTGGACTTCCTATATACAATTCTTCACCTCCAGACCATTCCGGACCTCCTCGTGACGTCCGGGATCTCATCCGAGACTCCGAACAACTTTCGGGTTACCGCATACTAATATCTCTACAACCCTAGCGTCACTGAACCTTAAGTGTGTAGACCCTACGGGTTTGGGAGATACACAGACATGACCGAGACGACTCTCCGGTCAATAACCAACAGTGGGATCTGGATACCCATGTTGGCTCCCACATGATCCTTGATGATCTCATCGGATGAACTACAATGTCGAGGATTCAAGTAATCCCGTATACAATTCCCTTTGTCAATCGGTACGTTACTTGCCCGAGATTCGATCGTCGGTATCCCAATACCTCGTTCAATCTCGTTACGGCAAGTTCACTTTACTCGTACCGTAATGCATGATCCCGTGACCAAACACTTGGTCACATTGAGCTCATTATGATGATGCATTACCGAGTGGGCCCAGAGATACCTCTCCGTCATACGGAGTGACAAATCCCAGTCTTGATCCGTGTCAACCCAACAGATACTTTCGAGGATACCTGTAGTATACCTTTATAGTCACCCAGTTACATTGTGACGTTTGGTACACCCAAAGCACTCCTACGGCATCCGGGAGTTACACGATCTCATGGTCTAAGGAAATGATACTTGACATTGGAAAAGCTCTAGCAAACGAACTACACGATCTTGTGCTATGCTTAGGATTGGGTCTTGTCCATCACATCATTCTCCTAATGATGTGATCCCTTTATCAATGACATCCAATGTCCATAGTCCGGAAACCATGACTATTTGTTCATCAACGAGCTAGTCAACTAGAGGCTCACTAGGGACATGTTATGGTCTATGTATTCACACATGTATTATGATTTCCGGATAACACAATTATAGCATGAATAATAGACAATTATCATGAACAAGGAAATATAATAATAATCATTTTATTATTGCCTCTAGGGCATGTTTCCAACAACCGCACCTTCAATTGAAGACAACTGGTATCTGAAGCCTTTCTAGCCGTACCGGCAGTACTAGCACATATATTCCAGCAAGTTCCACTTTGCTGATTTTACTCCGATGCTTATGGTTTTCCCCGTTATATCTACACTATGATCTGTGTAGCTGCTTTGTGTCGTGATACGTCTCCAACGTATCTATAATTTATGAAGCATTCATGCTATTTTATTATCTGTTTTGAATGATTATGGGCTTTATTATACACTTTTATATTACTTTTGGGACTAACCTATTAACCGGAGGCCCAGCCCATATTGTTGTTTTATTGCCTGTTTCAGTATTTTGAAAAAAAGGAATATCAAAAGGAGTCCAAACGAAATGAAACCTTCGGCAGCGTGATTTTTTGGAAGAATATCATCCGAGAGACTTGGAGTTCACGTCAGACGAGCCTCGAGCACCTCCCGGCCGACTTCTTTCTCCTATATAAGCCTACGTACCCTACAAACATCGAATAAGAAGATAGATCGGGAGTTCCGCCGCCGCAAGCCTCTGTAGCCACCAAAAACCTCTCGGGAGCCCATTTCGGCACCCTGCCGGAGGGGGAACCCATCACCGGTGGCCATATTCATCATCCCGGCGCTCTCCATGACAAGGAGGGAGTAGTTCACCCTCGGGGCTGAGGGTATGTACCAGTAGCTATGTGTTTGATCTCTCTCTCTCGTGTTCTCTCTATGGCACGATCTTGATGTATCGCGAGCTTTGCTATTATAGTTGGATCTTATGATGTTTCTCCCCCTCTACTCTCTTGTGATGAATTGAGTTTTCCTCTTGAAGTTATCTTATCGG
This sequence comes from Aegilops longissima, assembly GCA_021605205.1. Classification (NCBI taxonomy): domain Eukaryota; kingdom Viridiplantae; phylum Streptophyta; class Magnoliopsida; order Poales; family Poaceae; genus Aegilops; species Aegilops longissima. The sequence goes on along the minus strand of CM038678.1, from coordinate 692,458,534 downwards.
ATTGAGTATTTAATGATTCGAGAACACTCGATGTATGTTTTGCCGTGATTATCTGTGGTGACAATGGGATATAGTGTGCCACTTGATGTATGTTTTGGTGATAAACTTGCGGGTTCCGCCCATGAACCTATGCATAGGGGTTAGCACACGTTTTCGTCTTGACTCTCTGGTAGAAACTTTGGGTCACTCTTAGAAGTACTTTGTGTTGGTTGAATAGATGAATCTAAGATTGTGTGATGCATATCGTATAATCATGCCCACAGATACTTGAGGTGACAATGGAGTGTCTAGGTGACATTAGGGTTTTGGTGATTTGTGTCTTAAGGTGTTATTCTAGTACGAACTCTTGAATAGATTGATTCGAAAGAATAACTTTGAGGTGGTTTCGTACCCTACCATAATCTCTTCGTTTGTTTTCCGCTATTAGTGGCTTTGGAGTGACTCTTTGTTGCATGTTGAGGGATTGTTATATGATCTATCTAAGTTATTATTGTTGAGAGAACTTGCACTAGTGAAAGTATGAACCTTAGGCCTTGTTTCCTACCATTGCAATACCGTTTACGCTCACTTTTATCATTAATTACCTTGCTATTTTTATAATTTCAGATTACAAATACCTATATCTACCACCCATATTGCACTTATATCACCATCTCTTCGCCGAACTAGTGCACCTATACAATTTACCATTGTATTGGGTGTGTTGGGGACACAAGAGACTCTTTGTTATTTGGTTGCAGGGTTGTTTGATATAGACCATCTTCATCCTACGCCTCTTACGGATTGATAAACCTTAGGTCATCCACTTGAGGGAAATTTTCTACTGTCCTACAAACCTGTGCACTTGCAGGCCCAACAACGTCTACAAGAAGAAGGTTGTGTAGTAGACATCAAGCTCTTTTCTGGCGCCGTTGCCGGGGAGGTTAGCGCCATAAGGTATATCTTCAGATCTTGCAATCGAATCTTTTTGTTTCTTGTTTTATCACTAGTTTAGTTTATAAAATAAAACTACCAAAAAAATGGAATTGAGTTTGTCTCATACGCTTCATCTTTTTAATATCTTTCGTGAGTATGATGGAAAAGAAAATTGTGCTCAATTGCTAGAAGAAGAATGCATTAAAATGCTTGGTACTAAATCTTTGAATGATGAGCATGATTGCAATGTTGTTAGTATGAATTCCCTGAATATCTGTGATGCTAATGATATGCAAAGCCACAAGCTTGGGGAAGCTACGTTTGATGAATATGATATTTTTTGTCCCCCAAGTTTTGATGAGAATATTTATTATGTTGAAAGCATGCCTCCTATTTATGATGATTATATTGATGAAAGTGGGTTTGGAAGAGTGTCAACTTTAAGAAGTAATGATCCCACTATTTTGGAGGATGTTGAATCTTATAATATTTTTGAAAGTGGATTTGGAAGAGTGTCAACTTTATTTAGTGATGATTCCACTATTTCGGTAGAGGTTCCAATTGATTATGAGAACAAAGTTGTTATCTACGATGATTATGGTGATGACTTGTATGCTATTAAGAATAATGATAACCATGAAACTTTTCATCCTAGTTTTAGTTTTCCATTGGATTATATGCCTCAAATGATAATTATTTTGTTGAGTTTGCTCCCACCACTATTCATGAGAAGAATTTTGCTTATGTGGAGAGTAGTAAATTTTCTATGCTTGTAGATCATGAAAATAATGCTTTAGGTGCTGGTTATATAGTTTAATTCATTCATGATGCTACTGAACATTATTATGAGGGAGCAATATATGCTTGTAGGAATTGCAACAAGTTTCCTCTTTATGTGCTTAAAATCTTGAAGTTATGCTTGTTTTGCCTTCCTATGCTAGTTGATTATTGTTCCCATAAGTTGTTTGCTCACAAAATCCCTATGCATAGGAAGTGGGTTAGACTTAAATGTGCTAGTCATATTCTTCATGATGCTCTGTTTATGTTTCAAATCTTATCTTTTATGCGAGCATCATTGAAATCATCATGCCTAGCTAGGGGCATTAAACGTAAGCGTTTGTTGGGAGGCAACCTAATTTTATTTTTGTTTCTTGATTTTTGGTTCTTTTTAGTAATAAATAAATCATCTAGCCTCTGGTTAGATGTGGTTTTATGTTTTAATTAGTGTTTGTGCCAAGTAAGACCTATAGGATCTTCTTGGATGATAGTTATTTCATCTTGCTGAAAATTCCAGAAACTCTCTGTTCAAGAAAACAATTGTTTAATATCACCAGAACGTGATAAAATAATTATTCCAATTTCCGAAGATCAATAATAAAATTATCTAGTTCTTCCTATTTTGTTAGAATTTTTGGAGTTCCAGAAGTTTGCGTTTGATACAGATTACTACAGACTATTCTGTTTTTGACAGATTCTGTTTTTCGTGTGTTGTTTGCTTATTTTGATGCATCTATGGCTAGTAAAATAGTTTATAAACCATAGGGAAGTTGGAATACAGTAGGTTTAACACCAATATAAATAAATAATAAGTTCATTACAGTACCTTGAAGTGGTGTTTTTTTTCTTTCGCTAACGGAGCTTACGAGTTTTCTGTTGAGTTTTGTGTTGTGAAGTTTTCAAGTTTTGGGTAAAGATTCGATAGACTATGGAATAAGGAGTGGCAAGAGCCTAAGCTTGGGGATGCCCAAGGCACCCCAAGGTAATATTCAAGGAAAACCAAGATCCTAAGCTTGGGGATGCCCCGGATGGCATCCCCTCTTTCGTCTTCGTTCATCGGTAACTTTACTTGGAGCTATATTTTAATTCACCACATGATATGTGTTTTGCTGGGAGTGTCATTTTATTTTGTTAGTATTTGCTTGCTTTTATTTAGAATAATGTTTTGCATCTTTATTTTCAATAAAAATGTCAAGGATAGCCTTTGCCATGCTTATTTTGCAAGTATACATGTTGCTGTTTGAAAACAGAAAGTTTACCGCTGTTTCAAAACTTCCCTAGAAAAGTCAGAGAATGGTATAATGTTGAAACCTTTTGCATAATAAGCTCTGATAAATTTACTACAGTGGGAATTTTCTCTCATAATTTTTGGAGTTAGGGAAGTATTGATACTCTTGCATTCTTTACAGACTATACTGTTTTGGCAGATTGCTGTTATGGTTGCATTGTTTGCATATGTTTGCTTGTTTAATGATTCTATTTGAGAATAGGAGTATTAAATATGCAGAGGCATTTAGTATCCAATGATGACTAATAATTTTAGTGATTTGTTACAGTAGAAAATGATAAGGTTTTGCACTGGTTTATACTAACCTATCTCACGAGTTCTTGTTGAGTTCGGTGTGGATGAAGTTTTGATAAAAAGAGAAACCATGATATGAGAGGAATTAAGGAGACACAAAAGTTCAAGCTTGGGGATGCCCAAGGCACCCAAAGATAATATTTCAAGAAGTCTCAAGCATCTAAGCTTGGGGATGCCCCGTTAGGCATCCCACCTTTCTTCTTCAACAACTATCGGTTAGTATCGGTTGAACCTAAGTTTTTTCTTCTTCACATCAGTTATGCTATCCTTGCAATGTCATTTTATTTTGCTTTGCTTGCTGTTTGAATAAAATACCAGGATATGAAATTCTTAAATGAGAGAGAGTCTTCACATAGTTACACAATTATTTAGCTACTCATTGATCTTCACTTAAATCTTGTTGGAGTAGTTTGTCATTTACTCGTGTGCTTCACTTATATCCTATGAGTAAATGGTTGAATGAGTTGAATGTCATAAATTTGAAATTATATATGTTTCATTTGCTCATCCCATTGGGAGTAATGACTTCACATCTAAGAAGTAGAGGTTGTAAATTTATTGAAGGTTAGCAAGCATTGTGTTGGCCATTTGAACAATTCATGAAAGAATACTGAAGGAAGAGATATTTCACATATAAATATACTATCCTAGACATGTTTTATAATTGTGAGCAATCATTAAGTATGACATGCTAAAGAGTTGATGTTGGACAGGGAAGATAACTTAATGAGTTATGTTTTCTCACATCTCAGTTAAAGTATATTGTCATGGATCATTCAAACATGTTGAGCTTACCTTTCCCCCTCATGCTAGCCAAAATTCCTTGCACCAAGTAGAGATACTACTTGTGCTTCCAAATATCCTTAAACCCAGTTTTTGCCATGAGTGTCCACCATACCTACCTATATGCGGTATTTACCTGCCGTTCCAAGTAAATTTGCATGTCTCAAACTCTAAATCTTCAAATAATAATCTGTTTTGTATGCCCGAATCGCTCATGTAGCGACTAGGGGCTGTCAGTATCTTCCATGCTATGTGGATTATTCTCAAGAGGAGTGGACTCCGCTCCTCATTCACGAGAAAGGACCGATAAACGGGATGCCCAGTCCCATGATCCAAAAAGATCAAGGCAAAATCAATATAATTAAACAAAACTCCCCCAGGATTGATGTTAGTTGGAGGCACCCGTTGTTTTGGGCAAGCCATGGATTGATGATTGTTGGTGGAGGGGGAGTAAAAACTTTTACCATTCTGTTTGGGAACGGCCTATAACGTATGTAGTATGGAAGATATTGGGAACTCTTGGTTGTTATGTTGACAATGCGATCATACCTCTCAAAATTATTTATCTCTATTTCAAAATTGAGCTCTGGCACCTCTGCAAATCCCTGCTTCCCTCTGCGTAGGGCCTATCTTTTACCTTATGTCTTTTACTTTATGCAAGAGTCAAGGTGATCTTCACCTTTCCCTTTTTCCATTTTATCCTTTGGCAAGCACTTTATGTTGGGGTGATCCTGATATATATCTATATATATATATATATATATATATATATATATATATATATATATATATATATATATATATATATATATATATATATATATATATCCAATTGGATGTAAGTTAGCATGAACTATTATTGTTGACATCATCCAAAGGTGAATACGTTGGGAGGCAACACTATAAGCCCCTATCTTTCTCAGTGTTCGATTGAAACTCCATAACCATTAGTATTGCATGAGTGTTAGCAATTGTATAAGACTATATGATAGTTGAGTATGTGGAGTTTGCTTTTCCTGAAAATTAGATGAATTGCAAGTGTTTGATGACTAAGAATGAAGTTTGCTGGTTTTCAAGAAAGTTTATGGTATATGCTTTAACATGTGAATTGCTTGTTACTTATTCGTGACAAGTTCTATGAGATGAACTACTGTTATCACATATAATCATGCTAGAAAATGTGATTGAAATTATCATTGATCAAACTTGTGAACCTTCTAGCATTCACAATTCATAAATTCTTTATTTTATCATTTACCTACTCACGGACGAGTAGGAATTAAGCTTGGGGATCCTGATACGTCTCCAACGTATCTATAATTTATGAAGCATTCATGCTATTTTATTATCTGTTTTGAATGATTATGGGCTTTATTATACACTTTTATATTACTTTTGGGACTAACCTATTAACCGCAGGCCCAACCCATATTGCTGTTTTATTGCCTGTTTCAGTATTTCAAAGAAAAGGAATATCAAACGGAGTCCAAACGGAATGAAACCTTCGGCAGCGTGATTTTTTGGAAGAATATCATCCGGGAGACTTGGAGTTCACATTAGAAGAGCCTCGAGGAGGCCAGGAGATAGGAGGGCACACCCCCTGTCTCCTGGGCCCCTCGAGCACCCCCCTGACTGACTTCTTTCGCCTATATAAGCCTACGTACCCTACAAACATCGAATAAGAAGATAGATCGGGAGTTCCGCCGCCGCAAGCGTCTGTAGCCACCAAAAACCTCTCGGGAGCCCGTTCCGGCACCCTGCTGGAGGGGGAACCCATCATCGGTGGCCATCTTCATCATCCCGGCGCTCTCCATGACGAGGAGGGAGTAGTTCACCCTCGGGGCTGAGGGTATGTACCAGTAGCTATGTGTTTGATCTCTCTCTCTCTCTCGTGTTCTATCTATGGCACGATCTTGATGTATCGCGAGCTTTGCTATTATAGTTGGATCTTATGATGTTTCTCCCCCTCTACTCTCTTGTGATGAATTGAGTTTTCCTCTTGAAGTTATCTTATCAGATTGAGTCTTTAATGATTTGAGAACACTTGATGTATGTCAAGCCGTGATTATCTGTGGCGACAATGAGATATCATGTGCCACTTGACGTATGTTTTGGTGATCAACTTGCGGGTTCCGCCCATGAACCTTTGCATAGGGGTTGGCACACGTTTTCATCTTGACTCTCTGGTAGAAACTTTGGGGCACTCTTAGAAGTACTTTGTGTTTGTTGAATAGATGAATCTGAGATTGTGTGATGCATATCGTATAATCATGCCCACAGATACTTGAGGTGACAATGGAGTATCTAGGTGACATTAGGGTTTTGGTGATTTGTGTCTTAAGGTGTTATTCTAGTACGAACTCTTGAATAGATTGATCCGAAAGAATAACTTTGAGGTGGTTTCGTACCCTACCATAATCTCTTCGTTTGTTCTCCGCTATTAGTGGCTTTGGAGTGACTCTTTGTTGCATGTTGAGGGATTGTTATATGATCTATCGATGTTATTATTGTTGAGAGAACTTGCACTAGTGAAAGTATGAACCTTAGGCCTTGTTTCCTACCATCAATACCGTTTACGCTCACTTTTATCATTAGTTACCTTGCTGTTTTTATAATTTCAGATTACAAATACCTATATCTACCATCCATATTGCACTTGTATCACCATCTCTTCGCCGAACAAGTGCACCTATACAATTTACCATTGTATTGGGTGTGTTGGGGACACAAGAGACTCTTTGTTATTTGGTTGCAGGGTTGTTTGAGAGAGACCATCTTCATCCTACACCTCTTACGGATTGATAAACCTTAGGTCATCCACTTGGGGGAAATTTGCTACTGTCCTACAAACCTGTGCACTTGCAGGCCCAACAATGTCTACAAGAAGAAGGTTGTGTAGTAGACATCATGTCGCACTAGCAGCAGTCCACTCTTGAAGCTAAACACTGCAATGACATAAAAAATTGGCACCAAGGCATTGAGTGCCATTCTGGATGCAATGAAACTCATATGCTCCCCACCTGTTGACTCTTGTTCAGAATATGATCCTAATGACTATTCTAACCTCGAGGAGTCAAAGGCAGATGGCCTGTCCTGTTCACCCATCAAGGTGCTTGTTCTAATTTGGCAAGGTTTTATTGATTGCGCGTATCTTGCATATGTTGTCTTGCATTTCTTCTACTTTGTTGCACCGCCATCTGCTTAGTATACTCATCATATATGTCGAGATGCCATGCCCATCCATTATCAATACATATTCCATCTGTCATCATACCATGTTTTTCCACTCAAATGATGTTCTTGTGCATCGACATCAAAAGAAAGAGGGTGATTGCGAACCTGAAGGAGCACCAGAAAGTCCTTGAAAAACATGGTGGTGCCGAGAAATCAGACAGACACCCACTTATATTGGTTGTACAACCAGTGACACAAGACGTAGGACCGACTCCAGCAGACTGTACGCATACTTCATTGGGCACACCACTAGCCCCACCACACAGGACCTGCACTCCAGCAAAAGGTATACCTATTTCATTTGCCATAGCACCAGCCGTACCACACAAAAATCCCACTCTAGCTAGAAGTAGAACAAGTCCACCGGTCGAAGACCTATCCCAACTGCAGAGACGGCCAATTCCTGCAGATTGGAACCCCATTCCATTTATTCCTAGTTTAAAAGACAATGCTTTCAATGTTGTTAGGGACTACGTGCATATATTCCCATCATGGGAAGATTATAGTGAAGACAAACACCATTTTCACATCTTCATGTCCAACTTATGTGTAAGTGCTATTATTCCTGGTTATTATTTTCCTGTTTTTTGCTGATTGAACACATCAATGATTTACATTACATTGTTGTAACTAGGCCAGGGTCAATCTGGATAGTCATGACGAGCAAAGCTTGCTTGTGCTTTTCAAGGAAGCATTGCAGCAGTACCGGTGTTACCTGAGGAAATCACACTTTGATGGCAAGTCTATAAACAAATTTCCGGTGAAGTCTCCTGTGCTAAATTTAGAAGACATTGGATGGAAAAAACTTGTTATGCATTGGTCTCGTTCCCAAGATGAGGTACTGTCTATGAAATCACATGACAATTTGAACTTCTACTTTTCCGCAGGTGCCTTACAGATCTTTTTTTGCAGGAAATCTGCTCGAAGAAGAATTCCGGTTTGAAAAGAATGACAGGATATCACAAATATACTGCCCGCTGCTTTGCTCTTGTTAGTACCTGTTGTCCTGTATCACTTACTTGCATACATACCTGGTTCATTATGTGACAGCAGTATGCATGATAGCTTGCTTATCAATTGTTCGCTCCAAATTATCTGATCTGTACGAATGGTTACATTAGTGTAGAATATATCCAATGCCAATGATTTTTTTTAGCTCTGCATTGTTCTTGTAAGTACATGTTGTCCTTTATCAGTGTACTTATATTGACATGTAGTTGTTCATGTACCATCACTCTGCAGCTTATTTTCCTTTGCCCTCCATTTTCTACATATCAGATCTATATTTACTCTTACCATAAGGTTGGTACTGAAGAAGTTTAGCTGTGCATTGCTCTTGACTGTACCTTTTGCCTGTATTGTTGCACTTACATTTATAGCTACTTGGTTATGTAGCATCACTCTTCATCTTATCTTAAATATTCTCCATTTTTTCGTATATTATCACATCTATATTTACTCTTAACAAAATGTAGAGTAAAGGCAATGCTTATGAAGAAGATTCTGTGGTAAACTTCTTGAATTGCCCCCCCATCAGCATGGACAAGGGCTTTATAGAGCCTGTCTTCACCAATAATGTAAGTTTTTCCTTCTCAAGCCTTCAAACTTTGTTGTGTATATATTTGGTTAGGCATGACTGCAACAGCTGTTTATTTTTGGTGTTTGCATGAAATTGCATGTTTAAAGTTTATTATGTAGTTCATAAACAAAAGTTTGTCCTTCTCAATTTAAGTTTTCAGTTGTACAACCAAGTTCCTTCTTCATACCATGTAAATTAAACTATACAGAGCAAGTGATCTTCTTTTGCACTGCATGTATGCTTCTGTTCTTCATCCGTAATCCAGTGATGTGGTGAACCTACCCACTACAACACAATGTCATATTCTGCAATGTCTTAACTATGAACAATGTCATATCATTCTACTGTTATTTAAACCATCTCTTTATTTGCCAATCTGAAATGGGATAAATTCACAGCACACTAACCATTGATACTTATGAGTTCTTGATCTGTAGTACAGTGGTGTCGTGAAGCTGCCAACTCCTTCACAATGTCATTTCCTGCCATGTCTTGACCTGAACAATACCATATTGTGTTAATGCAATTTTAAACTGTGTCACTTTATTACAAGAAGAAATGTGATGAATTGTCAAGACCGATACTTTTATGTGCAAAACCTGTCATTTGTGCCTTGTTTATCTTTCGAGTGAGGAAGATATAAGTGTTGAACAAGCGCAGTCTCATAAGCTTGCTCACCTGCTTATACTGCAGCTCGCCAATGAGGCTAACCTTTCTTGAACTCTATTGAAGTGTTGTCGGTTTTGTATATTATTTTGTCGGCGTGTTTATTTGCACTGGTGGCGATCTTTGATGCCCAGTGTATGTAATCTGCTGTCTGCTTGTGCTTTATTATCATAGTGGCGAAATTTGATGCCCAGTGGATGTAATATGCCGTAATTTCGTTATTGTATAGTCTATGTTTTTTCTTATTCACGATGCTGCAGTTATTTTACTGTATATATATCCTATCTTCCCAGTAAACCGGCCAAACCGTGAAATTACAGTACATAATCGGGCCGTCATGCAATCACGATGTATGATCCGCATCATGGGCCCCGTCATCCTGGTCCGTTAAAAGGCCAAAAGTAAACTGGCCCACTAGTAGATTTGGGCCTTTAATAGGACGAGTAACCCCCGGCCCTCTTTTCGCAAGAAAACTCAATGGGCTTTTAGGAGGCTGAGAAGTAGGTTGGGCCTGAAACATGCCGAACAGCTCACGGGCCGGCAACAACCCGAAATGGACCCCGGCCCATGATTGTGCGAATCAAATCACGGGCTTTTAACATGCCAAAATTGTCTCAGTCCTTGTTTTGCCCAATTAGAGATATCGGATGCGAGCAGGCCGGATGCAAACCGGGCCGTAGTTAGGCCCAACTATATGACTGTCTTTTAACAGGCCGAAATTAATATAGGGACAAAATGTTAAACGGGCCCTTAACAGGCCAAAACTAATATCAGGCCAAATTACTAAATGGGCCTTTAGCAAGTGGGCCCAAAAGCATAGCGTCCAGTTGACGGGCCAAATCTAATATCTGCCATAATTTAGCCCAAAGCCTCTTAAAGGGCCGGACCTGATCAGGGCCGTAATTCGGCCCAGAACGTGGTAGGCTTTTAACGGGCTGGATCTCATATGGGCCATTATTAGGCCGGAAACGTGGCAGGCCATTAATGGACCGGATCAAATATGGGCCAACATTTGGCCCAAAACAAGGCAGCAAGTTAATGGGCCGGCCTACTAGGGTCCTCAAAATCTTGTGGTCCTACAGCTGGGCCGACCCATTAATGTCGGCAAAATTTCATGGGCCTTTAGCTGGGCCGGCCCATTATGATCCGAAAGAATCTTGTGGGCCTTTACTTGGTCCGGCCCATTATGGCACACGAAAATCTTGTGGGCCTTTACCTGGGCCGGCCCGTTATGGCCCACAAAATCTTTTGGGCCTTTAGCTGGGCCAGCCCATTATGGTCCGCAAAATCTCATGGGCCTTTAGCTGGGCCGGCCCATTATGGTCCGCAAAATCTTGAGGGCCTTTAGTTGGGCCGGCCCATTTAAACTTGATGGGCCGGTCCACGTGTCAACATATCATAGGCGCGTCTCGCCCATTGGATGAGTGACACCTGTGCCAACGCGGAGCTGACACATGTCTCCTCCAGCCAATGATGATTTTACACGTGGAAAATCCCCATTGGTCGGGGCTGTTAACGAGTTACCGGATCCAAAACCCGACCAGATAGCTTAACGGTCTTCCGTTACGGTGGATGCCATGTGTCGGTCACCCTTGACGAAACACTTCTGTGACGCGCGATTTATCGTCATGGAAGTGGACACTTCCATGATGATAATTTTGGTAATGTCATGGAACACTTCTATGACAGCACAGGTATGACTATCTTGATTCTGTCATAAAATCGTCATGGATGTACATGCATGACAAAAAATGCGACCTACTGTGACAAACACGTATCATCACGGAAGTGTATTTTTTTGTAGTGACACCCACATCTCTTATTGGTTGATATGTTAAGAAACTAGAAACGAGGTAGAAGTTAATGCACCGCGCCTAAGTATTTTGGGATTATTTGGTTTTCGTAAGATGACTTACACACCTAGACGGAGGGAGTATTATACTTGAAGGCTACAATGTTGGCTATAGATGACGTGGCAATGCCATGTAGCCATCAGCTGGCTATACTATTAACGATGCTCTTATAATATTCCTATATGTAAGAACGAAAGGAGTAGTTGGCATGCATGATACTACCTATAATACTCCCATTACAACCAGCCTAGTAGAATTAAAATACCTAATCTAAATGGTCGCAGCCCGATCTCTTTGTCCTCCTCCAGCATCCGGCAGAAGTAGAATCGAGCAAGACACCGGCTGTATTCGCCGGCGTCGCCTCAGTGGCAGCCTTCATGGGATACAATCGGCGGCGGCCTCCCGTGTTCTACTTTTCCTCGATGATGGCGGCGGGCGGGGACGTGCTGCCCGTCACCTCGTCCACATCCACGTAGCCGCATCACCTCGTCGACATCCGCGGCGGCTTCTTTCTCTGCCTGCATGTCGCGGCTACGCGCGCGTTGATGGTGGATGGCGCAGCCGCAGACACTGGAGGCGCTGTACGACGTGGCGACGTCAAGGGCAGCGATGATGCCCGTGCCGCCGTGCTCCTTGACAAGCCGGCGTGGAGCAAGTTGGCACTCTTCCTCGAGCTGTATTGGAGAGGCCAGCTGCGGAACCATGCACTAGCTTAGTGCGGCAACTGCCTCCGACGGGCTAGGCAAGGTAGATGGAGAAGCAAGCTGCCGGGAATGCCGCCGAAAGAGTGGAGAAAATGGTGGAAGGAGGAGCTTGGCCGGCGTCCTGCTCCTGAACGGACGTGTGTGGCCGGAGTTGGTTTCTCGCATTCCACGCGGGTTTCTATACTAGTATATAGTGTACAGATTTTAAGTAGGACTAAGAACATCAATCATAACCATTGATCTTCTAAATCCAACGGCCAATGTTAGTAGGATTCGCATGAATAGTACACTGCTGCTACCTCACCTGTGTTCTATAACAATCATGTACCCTTTGTAGAAAAATGAAGCCCATAACTAGCTCCAATGGGCTGTGTTGCCACATGACCACCAGATGGTTTGATTGAGCCCAGTCGAGATGGTTTAGTAGGAGAATGTGGATATTTATCAAAAAAAGAATACGTGGAAAAGGTGAAGCAACATGCAGTTCTTTTTAAATGAACGTACAGTTTTATGGCATGAATACTACTTCCCGCTTTTACAATATTTAACTAATATCGGCATTTATACATCACTATAATTTATTTTTCTTTGAATCTATTAGCACATATATTACTTATTTTCCCTTTTACCAAATCACTCTATCATATTAAGACATGCCTTGCACGTGTATACATACTAGTAAATGTAGGTTTTTGAATGCGGCAAGGAGGCGGATACAACTAGGAGTGCAGCGGGCGGCGCCTTGGGCCGGCGCGCCGCTTCAAATGGTGAACGCAATGAGAGGTCGCGTCCGCCCTGACCCCCTTGACCGTGGACCTTGACGGTGTACGTCACCTTGTGTCCAGATCTGAGATGCCACGTGTACTAGATGAATGACTCCAAGCTCGACCACCGTGATGCAAGAGGTGCGAGCCGAGGAACATTGTTGGAGACACCCCCCATAATTTTCCTCGTCATCATCTGAGTCTTAGAGGATCTCACCCACATCAGCATTAGGCATGCAGCCGCCTTCATTGACAATGTGCCCAGAAGGAGTAGAGGCGACTAGGGACGCACCACATCGTGGGCACTCTGTACGTGCTCGTGTGCGTGCAGCGTGCGTGCTTTTCCATCGGTGCTAGCCCTAATGCCGAGGCTGCGGTCGTCTTCTTCTCCGGCTAGTCATTGAGAAACAACGACAAAGAGGTGCTGCAAAAGATGCGTAGGTGCCGTTGTGTGCGAGCTTCGCCGTAGCACGACGAATCGGACGTCACCGCAGATGGCGCACGCCTCCATGCAGTTGAGTGTGTGTGCATGCATGTGTTTTTCACGTGCATTCTGCGCCCGAGTGTGTGTGCATGCATGTGTTGTGTACGTGCGTTGTGTGCTCCATGTTGTGCGCGTTTGTGCATGAGTTGGATCGGCATGAGTTAGTGCGTTGGCGTGTGTACATGCGTGGCTGCATGCGTCCTGTACATGCGTGGCTTCTTGCGTGGTTATCAATATAAACTAATAAAATATCTTCAACTTAGCATCCTGTTGTATCGTCTCTAGTGGTTAGTGAAGAGTTCATGTTCTTTTATTTGTTTATAGGTGAGCAGGCGGCAAAAAACAGGGGAAAACGCACAAGGTTCCTTGCAGACGCTCCACCGCGAGGTTCCTTGCTCCTCGATCGTCGGGAATCTATGTTCTTACACTCTTTTTTATGTGAGCTTTGTTCATCCTTTTGCCAACATGCGAGAAATGTAGCATCAAGGTGCACATGTCATGCAAGAAAATGGAGATAATCAGATAAGCAGTGCATAAGTGAGTCGTGCACTTCGATGGCACCTACTCCTACTACGCAATATTTTTCTTCTCGATGGCACGTGAATAGTGCACCTACTCAATGACGGAGCATGAGATGGTAGCCATGACATGGTCAGCCATTTTTCGGAGAGAGTACGTACTAAATAACTTTGATGTGTCCTATCAACTCGCAGAACGACGAGAAGATTGCTTACTACGCCTTCTCCCTCGCCAACGCGTGCGCGGTGGCTCGCAGCACGAGGAGAAACTTTTGCTTACAAGCGGTGGACGTGCAGCAGTTCATTTGGTGTCAGATTGCCAGAAGTACTACTATAGTACCACCATTATTGTTCGATTTCCAGAAGAGGCGAAGAGCCATGCGCAAGGTCACCTACTAACCTTAGGCTAGCCATAGTGGGAGTAAAATAAGTAGGAGTAGCTCCTTTTTTTATTCTAGAAACAACCACAGGCAAATATTGCACGGTAGCAACATTGCAACTGAATAAAAAATCGAAACCTTCCCGCCCAGGGCCAGCTGAGCCCGCCGCTCCACATTGATGGCAAGTCAGGGCGACGCAATCTCTCACTGCTTCCGCCATTGAAGTGGCACGCCGACCGAGGGCACCGCCCGCTGCACGCCCAACATTTCAGACTACACATACTTTGTGAGACAAAAGGTTGGGCCATTATTAATGATATAGTATTATACTAAAGGGACTAACTATTGTAAGCAAGCTATGTATTAGGTTTTCTAGATGATCCGTCAACTTCATATAGCCGGACGTTGGCTATACTATTAACCATGCTCTAAGTGTGGTGTGAGTCGGAAAATTTATTAAGTCATTAATTAGTAATTAACGGACGCCTTAATTACTCAGCCGTTTCTAATTCTTTTGGATAGTGGGGCTATTATTGACTTGGACGTGGGGTTTGGGCCAAAGGCCTACTATTATACTTGGTCTTACTCGCACGACCGACCTGACAGGCTCTACTCTAGCCGCCGTTGTATCATATGGTTTTGCACCGTTCTAGATCTTAGTGCCGCCACACAATTCTTCTCCATCCCTCCTTCCGGCGTGCACCGCGAGAAGGGACAGCAGTCCTCCGAACCCCGCCTTTTGTGATCCTGTATGGGAGAGGGGTGATCAGGTTTTTGGGGAGCACACTCGCGGATCGCTGCCGAGTGATTTACTTCCTCAACGACAGCCTTCTTCCCCGACCTCGGTAACCTCTTCATCAACAACATGAATGACAACATCAACCACAGCGGTTCTGCTCCTGCTGTACAGTATGTGATTCTGTCCTCCTGGTTTAGTCCGCATCATTAATTTGATCTTTGTAATTGTCGCCATGATCTATTTACTGTTGATTCAGATTAAATCTCATAGTAAATTGCTCATATATTCAACAATCCAATCCAAAAACCTGATTATAGGAAATTTACTCCGAGTAGTTTTGCTGCACTTTTGAAGCCGCCTAGTTTTAAGGGGGTGCGATATAAAAGGTGGTGCACAAGAGCAGTATATTGGTTTCAGATCATCTACTGTTATGACGCCACTAAGGGTAAGCCTGAGGCCGATCTTAATCCTACACAGCAGGAAGCTTTTGAGAACATGGATACCCTCTTCAAAGCCGCCCTGCTGGGTGTTCTTGACGATTCCATTGTGGATTCATATATGTCGTTTGACAGCGGCAAAGACATGTGGGCTGCGCTCGAGGCCACTTTTGGGGCCTCAGGCGCTCGCAACGAGTTGTACATCATGGAGCAATTCTGTGACTACAAGATGACTGATGAGCGCTCTGTTGTTCAGCAAACTCATGAGATACATTCACTCGCTAAGGAACTTGAGTACTTTAAGTGTGTGTTGCCGGACAAATTTGTTGCTGGGACCATCATTGCCAACCTTCCCCTTCGTGGAACGATTTTGCTACTTCCCTGAAAAACAAGAGACATGAGTTTTCCGTTTCGGATCTCATTAGCACTCTTGATTTTGAAGAGAAGGCGAGAGCAAAAGACACACGTGCTCGGGTCGCTGAGGGAGCTTCTAGTGCCCACATGGTACACGAGAAGAACTTCCAGCCCAACCAGCCCCAAAACAACAAGAACAAATATCAGGGGAAAGGCAAGTTTGATGCAAAGAACAAGCCGTCACATTCTACCAACTTCAAGAAGAATTCTCATAACGGGAAGGGATACAAACCTCAATTTTGGTAGCACCACACAAAATTTATATGGCGGCATCTACCTGTTGTCAGCTAACCTCATGGTGCTCCAGGTATTCCTACATTAGTAACTAGGTACAATGACCACCACAAGATGAAATAAGCTTATTAATACGTTGACTTGCTGATTGTAGTGTGGAACGATCCTATCATGTGTGGAGTAGCAAACAAGCAGTGCACCCGAAAGTGGAAATCAACCAAGGACTTATGAAATTATATATAATCTTCCTCAGGTAGGTCAGTATCTGCTTCGTCCAGATGATCATGTTTTGTCATGCCGAAATATTAATATGTGCTACTATTTTGCAACACCGTTTAAGTATAGCTATTGTTTTCCTATCTTTTCAGATTCAGGACAATGAAGATGATTTCAGGGGAACTGCACAATATGGACTCATGTTGAGTCATCTCTGTTGCCTCATGTGTTTGCTGCAAATGAGTCAGCATCAATTGCAAGATGAGGCAGCTAGCTAGCTGTGGAGTTGCCAACATGCTCAAAGTGCTCGGAACATTGAGAAGAAACAAGCATGCCCAGGAAATTAATGCGTGCGCGGGGAGGCCCTTTGCCCAGAGAAGCATCGACCGATTTTGTTTATTTCCACACCTTCCCACAGCTTTGTATTGGTTATAGTATGGTGAATCATTGAGAAGCATAAACATGCCGAACTTTTGTTCTTCTGAATGTTAGTATGCATACCGTATCTTCGGAAGCTTAGTTTAATGTAAATGTTGACTAGCCTGTGAACCTTCACAATCTAGTAAGTATATTGTAGGCCAGTTATTTGACACCTCACTTTGCCGCGCTATGCGACCAGTGTGAGTGTCTGCATCCAGTACCGCATCCTCTAATTTGGTGGATGCCAAGTTGAACAAAGTTACCGATGAGTAGCCATAAGCTGGAGGCCTCTCTTTCTTTCTTTCGAATGGGCAATAAGATGGAGAGTGTCTCGGGCTGCCTCTAGCACAAGGCCCTCCAGTACGAAACACGGGCACCTGACTGGGCTGATACAAAACCCTATCCATCTTAAAGTCCATTTGTTTTTGTTTTTTGCGAGGAGAAGCCCATGTTTCTTGAAGAGGGGGCGATCCCAGGAAAACCCTCCTTCCTCCTCGCTTCCACTTACGCTTCCGTCTCGCCCCAATTCCCTCCGCTCCCCATCTTCCTCACTCTTCCAGAAAACCCCCGCTCACCTTCTTCCTCACTCGTACAGAAAAAGCCTGCTCCTCTTCTTCCACTCCTACAGAAAACCCCAGCCCTCCTTGTTCTCCACTTGCACTGCCACTAGGCTCGTCTCTGGCTATTCTTCTCAAACCCGTGAGCTCGGCGCGACGCCCACAAGGAAAATGGAGTCGGCTGTCCCCAACACCAAGAAGATGAGGCTCCCGCCAGCGGTGACGCCGGTTGTAGATCCCGCATCCAGCATCGCAGGGAGAAGCGGCGAGCCCCCCACCCGGATCTGAGGAACCGGTAGAATCTCCGATGGACCACATTAGTGATCTCCCGGACGTCATCCTTGAGGAGATCATCTCGCTTCTCCTCACCAAGGATTGCTGCCACACACAAGTCCTCTCAACTCAGTGGCGCCCTCTATGGTGCACCGCGCCCCTCAATCTCGACTGTCGTCAGATATCTGTCCTTCCTAAATTTGATCTCCTCAGAATCATCGTCTCCTCTCACCTGCAGGGCCCTGTTCAACGCCTCTGCATCCTGACACGCTACCTGCTGTCAATAACCGACACGGTGGACGCTTGGCTGACTCCCCTGAATTCGGAAAACTCCAGCAGCTTGAGTTATACCATTACCACGAAATATTCATACCACAAACACACCAAGAATTCGTGCCCACACCACCATTGTCCATCTCGCGGTTTTCCTCCTCTCTCCACACCGCCACCTTCGCCCGGTGCCATCTACTAGACGATCTGGTACAAATACTTCGACTCCCACTGCTAAAAAAACTTTCGCTTGTGGTGGTTTATCTATCGGAGGCCTCACTACACAACATCATCCACTCCAATTGCCCTACTCTGGAGCGCTTGCTGATAATTTTGGGAATAGAAATCCCTATCTGTTGTCTCAAAATAAAGTCGCCTCGCCTTAAAAGCATTGTAATTTGGTTTGAAGGACAACAGCTCATCATCGAAGATGCCCCTTCACTTCAAAGGTTGCTTCTTGAGGATTGTTATAAACCTTCACAAATAACTATCGTCTATGTGCCCAAACTGGAGACCTTGGGTCTAATTAGTGCTCTGTTTGATGATCACAACAAGTTGGTGTTTGGCTCCTCACTTTTTCAGGTACCGTATATTATCATCTACACATTTGTAATCCTAAGCTGCATTTTTCATTTGTGCGCATAAGTTTTATGTCATCTTTGAGTACACTTTGGGTACTAATATTATTTTATATGCTCAATGAAGAGTTCGTTCATGTATAGCCTATCAATGATGTTGGATTCTGTCAAGATCTTGTATATCGGAATATATAGTTATGATCTGAACATAATTATTGGCTTGCTGCGATGCTTTTGGTCTCTGGAGAATTTATATATAAAGGTGATGATTTCATGCACATTGAAAGACCGTATATTGTACTAGAATTAACCGTTCAGCTGTTGCTCTTTCGACATACTCTTTTTTCAGACCTTAGCTGTTTTCAAATCTTCATGTCTACTTAGGTACTGCAACCACATGGAGAAAAACATATAACCAATCGGTGGCGTATTAAGCACCATGATTTTCTCAGTTCTCATGACATTCGTTTGAGGACAATAACGATGGAAGGATATGCATACAACCTGGCAAACAGAAGCTTTGTCACATTCTTCCTGTTGAATGCAAGGTTACTATTGTCCATGAGGTTTAAGTTTTACCGCAAGAGATTTCTCACGGATGGACACGTTGAACAACAAAAAAAGAAGTTTCAGGTGGACAAATGGGCTTCTAAATGTGCTCGGCTTCTATTTAAAACAAGTGGTAGTCATCCTGAAATAATTTTTTTTTGCACAGGATGTTGATTTTATGGATCAGACCGGTCCATTTGTTTGTGACTGCGAAAAGAGTGGTTGGGTTAAATGTTAATGCCATGTTCAATCTGGGTTTTGTCTAAAAATTTGATGAACAATTAATCCTTGGACTTTTTGTACCGTTTGTAAGCTTGAGTTGCATGTTGTTGCCCTCGTACTCCCCTCCACCCGCCACTACACTGCCGCATCTTCCATGGCTGCTGTTCGTTCCTGTCTGAGGCCTCGTCGTCGTTCTCCGCCTTGGTTCAGTCGCCGTGCCCGCCGCTGTCTGGTGTTGTCAACATGGTCAACAACCAAGAGGAATCAGGAGATGACTGTACGTGGAGAGGCTGACAGTAGGGACCCACCAGGGTCATTGCATTAGGCAAGCAGGTGCCTCGTTATTACGAGCCAAAAAATACTTCATCCTAATTGTTTGACAACTAGGTCACACGCCATTGTCAATGTAGTCAATAAATGAGAAAAGTACACAACGAGTGGATAACACCAGGGACCCAGTAGCTCGCCCAGTTGTTTTTTTAGTTTCAGAGACGGAGCTCAGCTGCGAACTGTGCGGGGGCTCTGGCCCGTCTAGCCCACGCTTACGCTTTTATTTAAGCACAAGACGAGCCCAGTTGATATCTTTTTTCTTTCTGAAAACTGTTGGCCCAATTCTTTTTTTTTTTGGAGAATACCAAAACCGAGGCCTACTTGCTTTTCTCAGCCTTGCTGGGCTGTAAATCTTTCAAGACGAGGAGGGATGTAAGTAGTAAGAAATGGGCTTCCCCAGAAAATGGGCTGTAAGTTGTAAGAAATGGGCTGTAAATGTTTAAACCAAAGCCAACCGGCAATTACATTAAAATATCTTTTCTCTGGATTTCTCTGCTTTCTACTCTTATAAAAACCAAAGCCAACTGGCAATTACATTAAAATATCGTCTTTTCTCCCACAAGATAAACTACTCATACAAATGCATCTTCATGTTCCGTGCAATGCACGGGCATCTTGCTAGTTAAAATTTTAAATTTCATTCATTTTTTGCGGAGAATTGTTTTTTGAATTTTATATTGATATAATTTTTAAAAAAATATTTTTAGCGTGACTCGAAATTTAGTGATTAAAAGGGTTCGGACCCCACCGAAATATGCAAATTTTTTTTGAATTTTTTAGTTGTGCCCACAATCTATGGTCTGTAATGCTAATAAAAAGGGCTTCAAATATCCTTAAGGATTAGCAAATGGGCTGTAAATTATTGAAAATAATGGCCAATGGTTTGTATGTTGTTTTCCACAGATTTGGAGGCTGACTTCTGGGCCCACTAAGTTGACGATGACGCTGTCCTAATTTTTTTTGATGCGTACGCAAGGCTTTGTCAACTTAGCCAACACAAGGCAGTGACTGTTGGATGTTCATCCAACGGCCGCCGTGCTTCTTCAATCTTTGATCTTCCTGCTCCAGCCGCCCACACCAGCGCCGGCGGGACTGCCTGCTCCCTCCTCCCGTGGCTGGCTGTGCTGCCGCCAGGCCATCCCTCTACCCACTCGCACATCCTGTTATTTTCCGGTGATGTCAGCCTCACCCCAAATGACCGGTCAGCCTCAGACTCCCCTCAGGGCATCCATCATGTGGCTTCTCCGGCTCCGAGTCATTCCCTTCCTGGGCCTCGCCCTCGTCCACCGCATTTGTGCTCTCGGCACGACGAGGTCAACATGGTCAAGAAACAACAGCCATCGGAAGAGGCTGACAGTAGGGGTCCTCACAAGGAAATGCCTCCTTATTACGCGCAAAATAATGATTCTTCCACCTGACAGTTGGGACCCACCGGAAGGGCCTCTATATTTCTTGAAAAAAAATCCCCCACTGTCAGCTCGGACCCACCAGCTATATCTTCGCACGCAAGGAAGTGCCTCCTTATTACGCGCAAAAAATGAATACCCCCCCTGCTAGCTGGGACCTAGCATAGTGGGAGGCTGACTTGTGGGCCTACTAAGTTGACGGGGATGGAGGGCTTTGTCAACTTAGTCAATATGAACGACTGTAGCTCCAGTGACCGTAGGATGTCCATCCAACGGCCGTAGTGCTTCTTCAACCTCTGGTCTTCTTGCTCCAGCCGCCCAAAGCAGCGCCGGTCGTGCCGCCTGCTCCTGCCTCCCGTGGCCGGCTGTGCTGCCGCCGAGGCCTCACCGCCCCCTACTACTCCCACCGCTGGCCAGGTCATCCCTCCACTCACCCACACTCTCTGTTATTCTGCGGCGATGACAGCCTCACACTAAAGCCGAACCAGTGAACCCTCGTACTCCTCTCCGCGTGGGCATCCACTGCTGCGTCTTCCCCGGCTCTGCGTCGTCCCCTTCCTAGGCCTCGCCTCGTCCATCGCCCTGGTGCTCTTGGTGCGGCGTGGTCAACATGGTCAAGGAACGACTTCCATCGGAAGAGTACTATACGTGGAGAGGCTGACAGCTGGGTCCACGGCCGCAGCAAGGAAGTGCCTCCTTATTACGCGGAAAATAATGATTCCTCCACCTGACAACAGGGACCCACCGGACTTGCACCATATTTCAGGAAAAAAATGTTTCCCCCTGACTGCTGGGACCCACCAGCTACATCTTCGCACGCAAGGAAGTGCGTCCATGTTACGGGCAAAAAAAATGATTCACCCCCTTGACTGATGGGACCCACCAACTACATTTTTGCATGCAAGGAAGTGCCTGACGGTCGGGACCCACCTGGTGGAAGCGTACGTAGTGTTGTCATTCTGGTCGTGAACGTGTACGTACATATGATCGGTCTCTCTGCAGGCTGCAGTGATGAACCGTGGCCTTGTAAGGAAGGGCACGTGTCGTAGTAGAGGCGTGCACGTAGCATGTACACGTACGTACAGCGGCCAGGGTACAAGAAAGTAAATACAGCCACGTACGTACATACGGGCGGGGTCTCAAACGCCTACTCACCCATACGTACGTCCAGGGCTCCTGTACATGGCTGGGTCAGAACAGAGAAATTGCGTTGTCGTCATGTTCATTGGGAGGCAACGCAACACGTGATGTTCATCGGGAGCCAACCGGCTTGGACGGAACAACGGATGGAAACGAGGCCTGGCATACCGCAGAATGGAGGAAATGGCCTTGTGTTCGACCGTCCATGGTCGAAACGGGATCTTGTTCATCAGGAGGGGTCTGGCGTACCACAAAACGAAGGAAACAGACTTCTCTTGGAGCTCCTATGGTCGACACGGGGTCCTGTTGATCGGGAGGGGTGTGGCGTACCGCAAAACAGAGTAAACAGACTTGTGTTGGAGCGCTACGGTCGCAACGGGGGTCCAGCTCATCGGGAAGGGTGTGGCGTACCGCAAAACGAGACTCCACAGGATACTGTTCATCTCCACCGTCGACCTCCTCCAGCCTCCACGGGCTACTGTTCATCCACCGTCGACCTCCTCCAGTCCACCTGCGACTGTTCATCCAGCCTCCACCACGCGCTCCTCCACCGCCTACTATTCAACCAACCCTCTCCACGGGGTCCTATTCAACCACCCCTCCACGGGCTACTGTTCATCCATCCCTCCACGGGCTACTGTTCATCCAGCCCTCCACCGGCTACTGTTCAACCAGCCCTCCACGGGGTCATCCTGTTCATCCAGCCCTCCACGGGGTCCTGTTCATCCAGCCCTCCACGGGGTCCTGTTCATCCACCGGCTCGATCGATCGGGGTCCTGTTCATCCAGCGGCAACGGCCTCTACTACCACGGGTTCCTGTTCATCCAACCCCCCACCAAGAACTGTTCATCCAACCCCCCCCAACAACAGTCACAGTTCATAAAGGGAAGGAGGCAGTAGTGTTCAGTCGAGTTCAGTTAACAGCCATCGATCGATTGCTCAGGTTCAGTAACGCGTAGCCTGCAATGCAATCGCTCGGGTTCAGTAGGCAAATGCCTCGCCCGGGTTCAGTTAGAGCCCAACGCCTCGCGCCCACGCGCGTACGTGTACGAGAGAAACGAGCATCGCTCAGCCCCCAACCACCCACCGTAACCGGGAACTCCCCGATATTTTCCTCGCCCTCTCTTCTACCACAGCTTTCTCCATCATGGACGGCCCAAAGAATGTCATGCAGCTGCGTCTCCGGCCCGCCCAGGATGAAAAGCCCATTTTCTGTCATGATTTTTTGTAATAGAAGTAGGAGCCCACCTCATCTATGATGATACCGGGTTTTGTCACAATTATCGTCATAGAAGTGTCATAAGCATGACAAAAAAATCGTTCGGCTCAAAATGTCACGGATGTGTCTTTTTTTGTAGTGTTGACCATGCTCATCTTGTTTGTTGTGATACATCCATTTGGTGCCGATGATATTGTGCTTGTGAGGATCTGGACGATTTACTAGCTCCCATACATTGTTCAGCTCAAACTGTTGAAGCTCTTCTTGCATATCATGAATCCATTCAGGTTCCATGAAGGCTTCATCAACTTTCTTGGGTTCAGATATAGAGATAACGAGAAAGCTAAAATCCTGCCGACTGGCAGTTTGCGTCAGATCCGCACGACGCCAGAGTCGTCAGGTGACAACTTCCTGCCCGCAAAAATACATGCCTCTAGTAGGATTCGAACCGTGGGCGCTTCACCGCAAAAATACATGCCTTTGGTAGGATTCGAACCGTGGGCGCTTCAAACGACTACATGGTCAACGACCAGCCCGCTAATGCTTCATTGCTGCAGGTTTTGAACCAAGTGTACTATTTGACCAGCTATACTAAATGCGAGAGAAAAAGGAAAGAAAAAGTGGATGCCAGTGGGATTTGAGCCTGTGACTTACTAGATGACTTACTAGGATCTCAACCAGGCCGACTAAATTCCTTTGATGACCGGGTGTAGGTAACTTACTTCTTGTATATCATTTCTAATACGAAATTGAGGAAAACATCAGACTAGTTGTTTTATTGACCCGTCTGGCTTTAAAATAGCTATACAACATCAGACTAGTTATTTTATTGATAGTATGAAAAATAGCTTTTCCGCTTTCTTTTCTTTTGTTGAGCTTCTCTAGTCTATCATTACGTACATATTACCTGCGGAATTAGGCATACGTACAAACAATTTTATTGGTAATTTGACCCAAGAAAAATCAAGCTGTTGAAAATATGCTCGGGTAACTTCAATGTAAATATCACGGTATTTTTACGCACCGCGATCCCGTTAATTTACGTTGAAATACTACGGTAACTTTGACCTGGAAAGAAAGGTTGTTTTGCAACTTCTATGGAAATAATACGATAATTTATAAATCGTAGACCTGATAGTTTACGTACAAACATAATGATTGCTTCGATCCTAGAAAAATGTTAGAAACAATATATCAGGCAACTTGTGTGTAAATAACATAGAATATCATGCAGTCCCATGAGTCTCACCTCATCGAACAAAAAGGCGGCTAGGATTTCTACCTCCCGTCGGCAGGACCGTCGATCTACCATGTCTTCGGTGGCCTTATCGCCATGGGTGCGCAGAGGATCCCGGCGCTTGCCGGCGGGAGGGCTCTATTTTTTGGTGCTTTAAATTTTGTTAAGGTTTGTGTCCAGCTCAGTAAGACAAGACGGCGGTAGCTTCTTGAAGTTATCGGGCTAGATGTACTATAGTTACCAACATGGTTATTTTGTAATTATCGGGCTAGATGAACTATATTACCATCATGATTATTTTGTAGTTATCAGGCTAGATGTACTATAGTTACCAATATGGTTACTCTATAGTTATCGAGCCAGATGTACTATAGTTATCAACATGGTTCATTTTCATAGTAGTTATCTGGCCGCATGTGGTATAATACACGCCTGGTAGCTTATGCAAAATAACATGATAATTTACACGTCACCGACCTGATAACTCATGCACAAACACCATGATAACTTTGACCCGAGAAAAAATTGTTGAAGACACCCCCCACCCACACCCCAAATAGCTTCTGCATAAATAGCATGATAATTTACACACCACAGATCTGTTAACTCACGCACAAACACCGTGATAACTTTGACCCGGGAGAAAAAGTTGTTGAAGACATCCCCGATAGATTCAGCATAAATAGCATGATAATTTAGACACCACAAACCTGATAATTAATGCGCAAACACCATAATAACTTTACGGGGGGTGGGGGAGGAGTTAGTTTACATATAAATACCACGGTAAGTTTGATCCGGGGGTGGTTGGAGGGGAGGAAGTTGTTTGAAAACATACCCCCCCCCCCTTCCCGATAACTCATGTTGTTGAAAATGTACCACGGTAACTCATGTGTAAGTAGCATGATACTAGAAAATCTTCATACCTGATAACTTACTTAGCCCAATTGTAACTATTTGCATGAAAAAAAGTTGTCAGAACATATCAACATGGGATCTAGTTTCGAAGGTTTCATCGCCGGAAATGATTTTTCGATTGGACCCATGGTTTGATCTAAACATTTTGAAGTTTCAAAATAAGGAAAATCTAGGATGCCATCAAAAATTTTTCTCTCTAATGCATGCATGCATGTGCAATGTGAAGATAAGGTTGGAGGAACCATTTTTATGTCTTGGTAGTTTCTGTGTAATCAACATGGTAACTTATGCTCAATTGACGTGATAACTTCTGTAGCACATGTGGTAACTTTTTACCTGAAAAAAAGTCGTCGAAACATGCCAACATGGGATCTAGTTTTGAAGGTCTCATCGCAACGAATCTTTTATGTGAAAACAGTTTTTTAATCGGAGCGATGGTTTGAGCTACAAAGTATTTTAAAGTTTCGAAATAAAAAAAATCTTTTGTTGACATCATGGAGTTTATTAGTAGTTTGCATGCATGTGACAAACTTCCTGTATGTGCGGGGGGCTGCATGCGCATTTGATAAACAATGCGTGATTAGTTGGGTTAGGATCGTCCGGATATATTACTTAAGTTCAGACTAGTTGGAAGTTAGTCCACTCCTAGAGATAAATGCAAAGTGCCCATAGAAATTTGCTAGTTGTGTTGCTCTTGAACGAGTGAGTGGACCAAGTGCATTGATGCTATAAATTATCTTCTCAATCTGGACTTCATTTGCAACGCGAGGATGAACTGGATGAAGGCTTTGCCCTTGCTGATCATTGTCTTCATCTTCAACATTGGCTTCAGGCTGAGCAGTGTCTTCATGCTGATTAGGTGCAGAAATGATGATTT
Source organism: Aegilops longissima (assembly GCA_021605205.1). Classification (NCBI taxonomy): domain Eukaryota; kingdom Viridiplantae; phylum Streptophyta; class Magnoliopsida; order Poales; family Poaceae; genus Aegilops; species Aegilops longissima. The sequence continues at coordinate 692,432,259 of CM038678.1, read as the reverse complement.
CCTCTCCAGCCCGTTCCTCTGAGGGTATGCTTTCTCCAGTACCCATAAGCTTGATAGATTCACTTGGTGTAGCTTTGTCACAGCCCCAGATCAGCCCTAGAGCTTGCTTGTAACTAGTGGCATTGCATCCATGCATCATGTTTAATTTTCATGAAAATTTGAAATGGGGATGACCAAGCCCTAGCACCAAAAACAATTCAAATAGGTTCAACTAAGAAATATTTCTCAATGAACCAAATGGCCTTCAAAAATGTTCACCATTTTGGAAAAATGTCGGAAACAAGAACGGAGATGTTGCACATTTCCATGACATTTGGATCTTTGAATTAAATCATAGTATTTGAATTTGGACATTTAAATTTATAAAATATTTTAAATGTCCAAATACTCCTAAACAGAAATGTTCCATGTTAGATATATTCTATACATTGGGCATGCACAGTTTGGTGATTTTAAAAGTGCCTGGATATTGTTAATAAGGCCGCAGAGTTTTCAGAAAATAGAAAACATAAATAAAAGAGAGAGAGAGCAAACTCACCTGAACTTACCCCCAGCCCACTCAAAGAGCCACCCGACCGCCCAAAGATCGCAGCTGGCCGGCCCAGCCCACCTACCCGCCGCCATCGTCTTAAATGCGCCAAGAGGCAGAGGCGAGGCGTGGCGCCCCGAGAGCCCCGGCCACCTCCTGCTTCAAGGTGGCAGCCTCCCGACCTCCTCGCGACGCCACGGAGGCACCCAGAGCCCCCTCGCTCTCCCCACTCCCTCCGGACCGCCCCCCTCCTCTGCTCCCTCTTTCCTCTCCTCCTGTGAGCCCCGAGAGCACGCCATCGTCAGAGCCATGGCTATAGGCCACCACCCGCCCAACCAGCGCCCGAGAAGTTCCACCCGACGCCGTGGAGCTACCCATCAAGCTTGTGACCGCTGGGAGCCTTGCAACGCCATCCCGGCCTCTTCTTCAACCTCCGCCGCGGTGACCTCGCAATGATTCAAGGGCTCTAGCACTTCCCGACCTCGCCGTCACCTCTCGCTAGTTTCCCGTGAGCCACTCTCCATTTCCCCAGAAACCCCCGCTTCTTCTCCCTAGCTAGCTTCCCCACCTTGGCCGACGCCGCCGCCGACAGCCATGTCGCCACTGCGCCCAACACTGCTGCCACTGTGTTGAGCGTGTCATCGTGCTCACCGTGACTCAGGAGTCCGGAGAGCCCTCGATGAGTTTCCCAGCGCTCAGTAGGCTGCGCCGCCGAACCCGAACTCCGTCGCCGCCAAAGCTCGTCGCCGGTGAGATTCCGCTGCCCGTGACCACCCGTCGGTCCATCGATGCGCGAGTGCAAGAGCTCCTCCCGGTGCGCCAATAGCCAAACCACCGCCTCAAGCTCAACCGAGCCGCCGCCGTCGTTTTGGTCGCCGCCGGCCGGGTTCCGGCGAGGCCGACGTGGCGACATCATTGGTTGCTAATGAGCCCGCTAATCACCCCTCTAGAGCCACTGACGTGTGGGACCCTGAGCCTAATTACTTTGGTCTAAATTTCATTAAGTTTAGTACTAATATATGTGGACCCCACGTGCGGCCACCTTTGCCAAGTCAGCTTTGATCGACCCACATGCCATCCACCTAAACCAGCTCGAGACGCTGACCAATGGACCCCACGGGTCAGGTTTGACCTGGGCGCCCAGTTGACTTGCTGACGTCACAAAGGATGTCATGCCGACGCAATAACCCATTTTCTGGATTTAATATAATTCAGAAATTCCAGAAATTTACTTAAACTTCTAAAATTCATAGTAATTCAACCGTAACTCCAATGGAAATAATTTATATATGAAAAATGATCAGGAAAATATGAAGAATCTGTTTATGGCACTTTCATGCATGTTTGAACAAGTTAACCTCACCGAATAGGACAAATGATGATTAGGGCAACTTATGAACTAGCATTTGGAGTTGGAGTTTAACCTTGTTTGAATTCCACTTCAATTAACTTGGCTAGATATTGCATTAGGTGAATTCAGTACCTTAACATGACATGTCATTCATGTGAATGTGCATTGCATTGATTGTGTTCTCTCTTGTTTGCCGGTAATTGTCCCCTCTCAGTAGACGACGTACCGACGATGAATTCGATGACACCGATGAAGAACTATATTATCTTCAGAAGTGCCAGGCAAGCAAAACCCCCTTGTTCATTCCGATATAATCCCACTCTCTCGCTCCTGCTCTATTTTACTGCATTAGGACAACAAAGACTCATGTGTTACTTGCTGCGGTAGCTGAACCCCTTTATCCTCTGCATGACCTGTCATTCCACAAGAATTAGATGAAACCCACTAGCATGAGTAGGAGTTGTTTGAGCCTGTTGTGCCTACTCATTCATGCTTGTTTGTCATGCCTCTCATCGCTTAGAGTTGAGTCAGGTCTGATTCATCGGGAATGAATTGGAATGGTTGTGTGAACATGTCCTCACTGTGTGTGAGCTAAGTGTGTGAACACGATTTGGTAAAGGTAGCGGTGAGAGGCCATGTAGGAGTACATGGTGGGTTGTCTCATTGCAGACGCCCTCGAGAACCGAGTCCTGTGTTTGTGATCCATGAAACAGTTACTACCACGCATTGGGATCCTTAATTGACCCTCTCGGCTTCTTAACCACCCTTGTCCTCATCCGGAGTTGCAAGTAATTTCTGTGTTTGTAGCATGTTTGGGGCCGCACGCAACGCTGACCTTAGGGGTGGGTTGTGTTGCGGTAGGCACCGTGGTCTGCAAAACCGATTCGCCTGCTTGGTGTCTCGGAACCCTGCACACATCGCTCGGGCTGTATGGGAAACCTCGGCCGGACTCCTCATGGATGGAACCCGAATAGGCGATAAACCTGGACTAGGGACTTGAGTGTTTAGGTAGGCCGCTCCCTGCGGATGGAACCCGAATAGGCGATAAACCTGGACTAGGGACTTGAGTGTTTAGGTAGGCCGTGGCCGACACCCACGTTGGGCTTCCGCTTGAAGGTTGCCGAGTACATGTCGTAAACGGCGGTAAGTGGTGAAAGCGTGGTGAAGAAGTACACCCTGCAGGGTTTAATATGATCTATTCAATAGCCGTGTCCGCGGAGAAGGACTTCGGTTGCCTATATCAGTTCATAGACAAGTGAAAGTGGATACTCTAAAATGCGCAAGATAAGCGTGAGTGCTATGGATGGCGTTCTCGTAGGGAGACGGAGCGGTCCATAGTGGTGTATTGATATGGTGAATATGTGGACTCGTAGCGCCACCTCAAAAGAATTACTTGCGTCGTAGTTCAGATAGCCACCGAGTCAAAGCTGGCTTGCTGCAGTCAAACTCCACCACCCCTTTTGATAATGATGCATATGTAGTTAGATCTGATGTAAGTCTTGCTGAGTACAATTGTACTCACGCTTGCCTATTCTATGTTTTGCGAGAGAGCGCTCGGTCTCGCTAGTAGTTCCACGTGGGCTTCGACGCTTAGCTTGTTACCTCAGCTACGATCTTGTGCCCTCGGCAGATCTCGGTAGATAGTCGCTTCTCAGCCTTTTTCATTTATAGTTGTCTCAGACTCGGACATGTTTAGCTTCCGCTTGTGCTTTGACTTGTATGCTTCGAGTGTTGGGTCATGAGACCCATGTTTGTAATATCTCGCCCTCGGAGCCTAATGAATAATATCTGAGTCGAGAGTTATGTTGTGATGCCACGTCAGATTTACACATATTGAGCATATTGTGTGTATGTTTGAAATGCTTGGTATGTGTGGGATCCGACAAACTAGTTGTTTATCCTCGGCAGCCTCTCATATGGGGAAATGTAGTCTCGTGCTTCGAGCGATAGTAGTCCGCTATAGCCCGGTTCACCGGAGTCCTGCTAGCCCAAAGACTACCGCTTGGACACTTGATCGGGCCGGCATGTGTTTCGCTTCCTTATGTCCGTTCTTCGGGAAATGTCACGCGGTGTTATCCGAGTCTGCGTAGCTCGCTGCAGCCGGGATACGGAGTCCTGTTAGCCCAAGCTACAGCCCGAATATATACGTTGATGACCGACATGCTCGATGTGATTCATGTATGCCTGTCCCCATGGGTTAGTGCCGCTTTGGGTTCACGACTAGCCATGTCGGCCCGGGTTCTTTGTCATATGGATGCTAGCGACGCTATCATATACGTGAGCTAAAAGACGCAAACGGTCCCGGGCCATGGTAAGGCGACACCCGTGGGAATACCGTGCGTGAGGCCGCAAAGTGATATAATGTGTTACATGCTAGATCGGTGTGACTTAGGATCGGGGTCCTGACAGCGTTGGTATCATAGCCTGACTGCCTGTAGGATTACCAAGCCAAACTGGTCGAAGTTGAGTCTAGAAATGCTTTAGTTATGTAAGGGAATTGATTGTGGAAGGGAACGTAAGACTCTTTTTACTCCTTATACCTCATGGTCTTCTGATCTGAGTCAACCTCTTCCCTTCTACGGGGTTTAAGAACTAGGCTTCTTACCTGTCTATTAGGATGACGTGTTACTAATCCATAGACCTTTAAGATTGTTGGGTTTAATCCCCAGTTCAGTTCCTACTATTCCTGTATGACAACTGTTGATCTCAGAATCTTGTTATGATGTTGTTGAGTGGTTATGCCACCATTTTTGCAGGATGTCTCAAATCATTTTGAGCATTTACAGCCGTTATGCTGTCCGAGTCACCCCAGGTCTCTAATTAGTCTGATGCATTTGCAATCCCTTCCTCCCGTTTCAGATGCCCTTTTAGTCAGAATAAGCACACTAACCGGTGCGTTGAGGTAATTTATTGCCTTGACATATATGTTGGAACTATTATTATGACCTTAGGTGTTTAGGAAGTCACCTAGCAATTTAGCAATGCTTTTGTATCCCCGGTGTGATGATTCTGGCCATTATTCTTGAAAGCATCCCGTGATGCCATTTAGTAGTAGGTATTCTACTCCTGGGTTGCTGAACCCGAGATTCATCCTACTTCATGTTGTTAGTATTTGCTAGTGCCTTTAGGATATTAGCAACCTTTGCGATAGTCCTCGAAGTCCGTGGTATTTCTTTCTTCCAAACTAGTCATCAGCCCGTGCATCTGCACAGGCTAGTAATTTTAAGTAAACAACATATTGGTTTATTGAGAAATTATATTATTTATTATACATTCGATTTGTAGGGAACAACATATATTCTATATACCGATCAAGGTTTTCACAAAAAATAATAAGATTTCTTATATATTCAAATTTGTAAGAATGGAAATATATTTACTATATAGATCAAGATTTTATGATGGAAAATCAAATATCGAACATGTTATGAAAAAATTACAACCGCATACCCTCTTCTAGCTTATATGATAATACAGAATCCTCACATCTTCATTTTGTATTTTAGTTAACCACCGGTAAATTGCCCTAGCGACATAAGAGTTAGAAAATTTATCTTATGTTGGAAGAATAATCCCAGCCGGAAGCCTTACAGTGCATGAGTTGTTAAGTTTGGTACCTGACTAACTACTAAAAATCTTTTAACCTAAACATTATGCCTGCCTAAAGTGTAACGCCATTCTTGATATCATTATTGAAACATAATCAATCCTTATTGTTTAACCGTCATCTTCCAGGACTCTATCGAAGAAGTTCGTCTGCAGCACATATTTGTCCAACTTAAAATAAGTCCACTTATGATGGAACGTTGACCATTTAATCTTTCAGCACATACCCGTTAAGAGTATTGACATTGCAGACTTAAAGTTCACTGAAATTTCTGACATTTTAGTGTTAGAAAATAGTTTAGAATCGATCATATATATTTGGCATTTTTATCTTCCATCACTCTAGTGTCAATATTTGACTAATAATGAGAAAAACCAACATTGAATACTACTCCCTCCGTATTCCCGACCGGCTGAAATATGTGTAGAAAGGCAAATTTACTCCCACTTTGAATTATGTGCCTCACCTTGCCGTCACCCGGCAACTCGTGTGTTGCCTTGTGCCTCACCTCACCGTCGCCCAACAACACTCGCGTCGCTGTCACCCAGGCACATCCTGGCCATCGCCAAGCAGGTTGCCATCGTCCAGCAGCTCCTCGCCTTCGCCCAGCTATCGTCACCAACATATCAGTATAATAATTTTACCATAGGACATGCTTGCATTAGTAGCACAACTGTAGAAAAATAAAGAAGGGCACAAAGAAAATGAACTCTCAAAAGAGTATAATCTGTGAAGGAAACATTTGCTAAAAATATCGTTGTTTAGTTGAATTTCATTCCGATGGCGAATGAAGTAGACCAAACTGTCTTGTTACTACTTTTTTTCCTGCTTGATGAAGCATTCACATTGTTATTTTTATCTGCGTACTGATCCTGAGATCTCAATGCAATTCCAAAGCACTTTTTGATGTCCTCAGCGGTATATCAAATTAGGGCACTCCCAGTGCATTGGGTCTTAACGCGTTAACATAATTAGATAATCACCTAATTAGTGCTTCATGATTTACACATATAGAGATTCGACCGTGTGTATTTCTTAACCATACCGTTAGTTGCAAAATCATAAAAATCTTCACCTAGAACCACTTGAAAGGTAATCAAATTCATCTTGTGAAGGATGCATGTATGTTTGTCTGCCTTCAAACTTGCACACTGTATGGTCTCTCCAACCTACAAACTGCATGGAGTCCACAAAGGGTTAGTACCAACATATTAAGTTGTCCAAAAATGATAATACAGTAGCAAAAGACATAACGTACATGTGTTGTCCTGAGGCACGACGTTCAAACGGCAGCTGACACCCTGAATCTTGTCGTTACTCATGGATGCGTACTGTTATTTCTCAGTTCAGATCGCAGTAGATGAAAATAATCTATTGGATTAAACAGAATCAAATGAAAGTATGGGCAGTTTTCGTTCTTTCTACTCAATGGATTTTGCAGCATACACCCTCCCGGCTACTCATACGATTGTTTTTTTTTGTTCTAACGTAAGCCGAAGAAGCCTCCTCTGCATTGTATGGCCATTGAACTCTCTTGTGTGCTTCTTCGATCATCATCATGCTGACCACCATCAACTGTTGCGTCCACATTTGCCTATGTTTCAGGGAAGGAAGTAATTGGCGTAGCAAGTGAGCTGGGGAATGCATGTGCTGACCAAATCTGAACCTGTACTTCTCTTATTTTTAATCCTCTCTCCATGTACTGAGCCTATTGAGTGCATCATCAACCCCTGCACATCCATAATCCAACCATCCAAGTATGGGTTCATAAACTGCATGTGTCTAGTAAATACATTTGATCATCATCAAGTGTCATACAAATACGATTACATGGGATTACGATTGATGAAGAACGAACCTGAATCTGAGATTAGAAGGGGCGGAGCTGGACCACCCTCATCACCCCACGTAACATGGAAGTGCCATGGTGACGATTGAATCGGAGATTGGATGACTGAATACACTGCTTAAAGATGAATATGTCCTGAACGACTTTTTCTACCGCTGGATCCATGCCTCCATGCTTAGAGATGGTGGCGTAAGTTGCAGGCGATGGCACAAAGCCTCCCTGCTTGGAGAGGGCAACGCTGGTCAAGGCCAGAGAAATGTCCTTAAAAATCCTAGCACACAGGCTGCTATCCAACACATCAGCGACGCATCAATGGGTGCGCAAACATGTCCATGGGAGGAGAAGCTCAAGCCTGAGTTTGGATTCTATATGCGACAGTTTAGGAGGGGATATATCCTTTTCTTCCAAGATTAACGTGGAGTTTTTTTTCGAGACCTTGTATTTTTGTGGGACAACTAACGTGGACTCTTTGGGATACTTAATCTGACTGCTGTTATTAACTAATATGGAGATCGGATGGACAGTAAACCCTTGTTCTTAGGATTAACGTGGAGCCTCGATTAGTGCTTCCAGATAGTAAATATCTTAGCTGTCCAAGTAATATTTATCTTGATAGGTCTGGAACTACAGAAATCACATCATCAGCATCCGCCAAAACGAAACTCTAGGCTGCACTTTCTCATTATATACAAAGAAAAAGTCTGAAACTAAAGAAAGCACATCATCACCCCCAAAGAAAAACTCTAGGCTGTACTTTCTTATAATACACCAACTCTCAAATTTCATTAGCGCAACACAATCTAAAAATCCTCAAAAACAAAAAGCTACTCTGTTCTTCCTGCTTGCATACCTGCGATCAGTATGCCATAGTCCTCGATCAACAATGGTTGTTGTCCAATCTGGTACAAATTGCCTTCGATGTACTGCCTTCTCCACTGGATTGGATTAAATTTTGGCAGGGCATGGAAGATATGTTTGGAAGGACGTCCTCCTCTCAACCAAGATGGCTTGCAGCATATATAGTTGGGGCAATGGAGATTAAAAGATTGAAGAGAAGTGATCAGGGAGAGGCTGCCTGGCTGGTTTTACATGATTGTCACGTGAAGAGTGGAGAAGGATCAGGAGGAGCACCGCAGGAGGACGAACGGACTCGCAGATTTGGATGATGCATCTTTACCCGAAGGGGCAGGATAGGCGGAGGAAAGAGTCCGCGAGGGATTTTTCCTTTCTTCACGGAGAGGAAGATATTAATTTAGGAGGAGAGATCAGTTTTTTCATTAGGAAACACAGAAAGAGTCTAAAGGGGGCACAACTCACGTAGGTGGAGGAGGTGACGATCAGTTTTTTCATTAGGGAACATAGAGAGACCAAAGGGAGGACAAATCACGTAGGTGGGATAGGACATCAGGACTCTTGTTTTATCCAACAGCTACAAACACATCATATATTAATCGGATGGCTAAAATTCCTTAATTTAAGGATTAATGTGGTGCCTCGTATGGTGCCTCCAATTAGTAAATATAAGATACTACGAACCGCTTATGGCAGAAGTTCCTTGTTGAACCAACAATCACAATAAGAGTGCTCTTGAGGAGTACTCCATTCATATTGTGACTCTGCCAGTCCTACCTTCTCTGCATGGGTTATCCGGAAGAAATGTTGAGCTTCGTTCGACATACTAATCTGTGCATCCACAACTCAGAAAATTAGATGTTCCTTTGAGTTGCTCTATTTAGTTGTATCCCGACCATCCTCTATCAGTTGATAATCAAGGGTATGCGTGCATTGTTCATCGATGCCTATTACTTTTGTGGTCCGCTGCCATTCTGTCTGAATGACTTGGAGAAACAAACTCCAGTACCTCATCCATTTCTAGGATTGGGTCAAAGTAGTTGTATCCCGCAGATCAAAATGCCAATTCATCTTTTGTTCTGTTCTACCTTGGAGTGTTACCATCTTTATGTCAAGAGTGTCATGAGAATTGCACCAACTCTCATGAATTTTTGACGTAGTGATACTTCTCACCATCATCATTCATTCCTCGGTCCCGTGTTGTTGTAACCGAATGCCGACAAGTGAACTGTGATGTGTGAAATCGATACTCCTAGCAACCTCGTTGTTTGGTAGTTAATGGACAATACTCTCATTCTTAGCGTGTTGGATTATTGAATCATCATCCTAAGATTGATCGTGCTACCTAGTCCTTATTTCGGTGCACATCCGATTGATGAGTTAGGATCTTGTCAAGTCCTCACTCATTTGATCATATCGTCTTGCCCTGAAAAGCAAGATTGCTCTCGAGCTTAGTAGCATACCGGTGGTTCGTGACTTTCCAAATATCTTCTTGGAAGTGTTACCGGTTTGTTTCCTGACTGTTATGTTGAGCTCGTGATCAAGTTGGTTTCTTGTGAACCACCCTTTCTCCAAGAATCTGTATAGGATATCCCTGAGCTAGTTGGTTAAGCCAAACAATAACTTGGAGAGTTGGAAGATAAAAGCTTGTCCGACTTAGTTCATCACAAAGGGATATCCTTAAGCATGTGTGTGTTGAAGAAAGATGGTATCTTCATCAAATGATCCCCGTGATCAATTGCTGGACCTATTGTCTTATCAATCCTTTGATTTGAGTGTGGGATATCGTCAAATCAAATCAGTACCAACGATGCTCGTAATGTTGTCTTACTCGTGGTTGATCCCTCGAGCATACTGCATTACATCTTTTGGTCTGACCAATGCTATCACCATGTTCACATGATGGTGGAAGTCCAGTGATATGGAAATTCCGATGAGTTGCTGTTGAGCCCATCAGTAGCATTTTGTCTCCCCCATAAGTCATGTTGAACATCAACCTGGTGTTGGAAACTTGTGTAAGCATTTCTTCGTGTGCCGTTCATGAAGCTTATGCTTGGATGGTTGAAGTGACTTCCTCTAATTCATCTGCCTTAGGTGTAAGTTGCCTCCATGAATTTGAGAAAGGTTTGTTTTGTTTCCTTTGAAATCATCCCAAGTCAGTCATGCACATGCGAAGTATTCTATGGTCTGATGGACTGATCATCTTCATTCTATATGAATTCCATAGCACACCAAGCCACTGATTGATTTGTTCAAGGAAAAGGAGTTGAGGTGCGGATACTAGTTCATGCACACGACTTCGATATCCTTGTTGATGGTGCCCCACCTGAACTCGGTAGTGTTTTATTATCAGACTACTATGTGGTCATGCTTGTCTAGGACAGCATGTCCACATGTGTGTAGCAGAACCAGCTCATGTTTTGGAGCTTACTACCATAGTTCATCTCCCGAGAATCTCGCGTCATCTCGTCAATTTGTGTTGCAACCCTTCCTTTTCGGACATGCTGAGTTTGAAGTGTCCTATCACCAATCGGATCTGAATCTCGGCAGATATGATGGTTGGAACATTCCAACAGCTTGCATTTCGCTTCCAGCTTGCACCGTCCTTGTGCCATTTCACTATGGGCTGCCTTCTTAGTAATTCTTGTCTAGGATCATCCTCAAAAGTGGACTTACCATGGGTCCCATCCATTTCCGATGATAAGCAAATCATCCATTGCGTTGTCTTTAACAAGGTAGTCCACATCATCCATCCTAGTCCGGGTATACCATTCCTTTGCACTCCGCCAAACGATCGTTGTGAATTGCCTTAGGCTGGTATGAAGAGTTTCAATGATCTCTGAATCAAAATTAATTCTTTTTGCCACTTAAGGGAGTAGTTCCTCGCATCACCTCCCCTGAGGTGCCCCGTTATTGAATCATGGCAATTATTTCCTCGCCACCTTGACACCATCCACCATCTTTCTAAGCGTGGAATTGTTGCCACCAATCAAACCCCGTTGTTTGCTCTTCCATCCCTATCAATGTGTTTTGTGTCTCAACTCGAGTTGTTTCACCATCTCAGTCCGTGAGTCGATCATGTTTACTTGATCTTCGTGAAGATCGAATCATGTAGGGTTTTCCCCCTCTATCTGTTGTCGTGTTGGATGAAGTTCTCGAAAGCAAAGACGTCAAGATCAATATGAAGCAATGAATCAACATCTTCGAGAAGGGCAAATGGATCTTCAAGATTGTGATAGTTTGCGACTCCCCTTTTCCTCTTACTTCACGCCCTGAATCTCGGGGCGAGATTCTTGTTTAGTGGGGGTGAGCTGTCACAGCCCCAGATCAGCCCTAGAGCTTGCTTGTAACTAGTGGCATTGCATCCATGCATCATGTTTAATTTTCATGAAAATTTGAAATGGGGATGACCAAGCCCTAGCACCAAAAACAATTCAAATAGGTTCAACTAAGAAATATTTCTCAATGAACCAAATGGCCTTCAAAATGTTCACCATTTTGGAAAAATGTTGAAACAAGAAACGAGAGATGTTGCACATTTTTCCATGACATTTGGATCTTTGAATTAAATCATAAGTATTTGAATTTGGACATTTAAATTCTATAAAATATTTTAAATGTCCAAATACTCCTAAACAGAAATGTTCCATGTTAGATATATTCTATACATTGGGCATGCACAGTTTGGTGATTTTTAAAAGTGCCTGGATATTTTTAATAAGGCCGCAGAGTTTTCAGAAAAATAGAAAACATAAATAAAAGAGAGAGAGAGCAAACTCACCTGAACTTACCCCCCCAGCCCACCTGCGCAGCCACCCGACCGGCCCAGCACTGCAGCTGGCCGGCCCAGCCCACCTACCCCCGCTCATCGCCTTCGTGCCTGCGCCAAGAGGCGAGGCGAGGCGTGGCGCGTGCCTGAGAGCCCCGGCCACCTCCTGCTTGCATGGTGGCAGCCTCCCGACCTCCTCGCGACGCCACGGAGGCACCCAGAGCCCCCTCGCTCTCCCCACTCCTCTGGACCGCTCCCCCTCCTCTGCTCCCTCTTTCCTCTCCTCCTGTGAGCCCCGAGAGCACGCCGTCGTCAGAGCCATGGCTATAGGCCACCACCCGCCCAACCAGCGACCGAGGAGCTCCACCCCGACGCCGTGGAGCTACCCATCAAGCTTGTGACCGCGGGAGCCTTGCAACGTCATCCCCGGCCTCTTCTTCAACCTCCGGCCGCCGGTGACCTCGCAGTCGATTCGCGGGCTCTAGCACTTCCCCGACCTCGCCGTCACCTCTGCTAGTTTCCCCGTGAGCCACTCTCCATTTCCCCCCTGGAAACCCCGCCGTTTCCCTCCCCTAGCTAGCTTCCCCACCTTGGCCGACGCTCGCCGCCGCACAGCCATGTCGCCACCGCGTCCAACACTGCTGCCACTCGTGTTGGAGCGCGTCATCGTGCTCACCGTGACTCCAGGAGTCCGGAGAGCCCCTCGATGAGTTTCCCCGCGCTCTGTAGGCCTGCGCCGCTCGAACCCGAACTCCGGTCGCCGCCAAAGCTCGTCGCCGGTGAGATTCCGGCTGCCCCGTGACCACCCGTCTGGTCCATCAGATGCGCGAGTGCAAGAGCTCCTCCCCGGTGCGCTCAGCGCGCCAAACCACCGCCCGAAGCTCAAATCCGAGCCGCGCCGCCGTCGTTTTGGTCGCCGCCGGCCAGGTTCCGGCGAGGCCGACGTGGCGACATCATTAGTTGCTAATGAGCCCGCTAATCACCCCTCTAGAGCCACTGACGTGTGGGACCCTGAGCCTAATTACTTTGGTCTAAATTTCTGTTAAGTTTAGTACTAATATATGTGGACCCCACGTGCCAGTTTGACCTTTGCGAAGTCAGCTTTGACTGGACCCACATGCCATCCACCTAAACCAGCCTGAGACGCTGACCAATGGACCCCACGGGTCAGGTTTGACCTGGGGCGCCCAGTTGACTTGCTGACGTCACAGCGATGTCATGCTGACGCAATAACCCATTTTCTGGATTTAATATAATTCAGGAAATTCCAGAAATTTACTTAAACTTCTAAAATTCATAGTAATTCAACCGTAACTCCAATGGAAATAATTTATATATGAAAAATGATCAGGAAAATATGAAGAATCTGTTTATGGCACTTTCATGCATGTTTGAACAAGTTAACCTCACCGAATAGGACAAATGATGATTAGGGCAACTTATGAACTAGCATTTGGAGTTGGAGTTTAACCTTGTTTGAATTCCACTTCAATTAACTTGGCTAGATATTGCATTAGGTGAATTCAGTACCTTAACATGACATGTCATTCATGTGAATGTGCATTGCATTGATTGTGTTCTCTCTTGTTTGCCGGTAATTGTCCCTCTCGATGAGCGACGTCTGACGATGAATTGATGACACCGATGAAGAACTATATTATCTTCAGAAGTGCCAGGCAAGCAAAACCCCCTTGTTCATTCCGATATAATCCCACTCTCTCGCTCCTGCTCTATTTTACTGCATTAGGACAACAACGACTCATGTGTTACTTGCTGCGGTAGCTGAACCCTTTATCCTCTGCATGACTGTCATTCCACAGTAATTAGATGAAACCCACTAGCATGAGTAGGAGTTGTTTGAGCCCTGTTGTGCCTACTCATTCATGCTTGTTTGTCATGCCTGCTACTGCTTAGAGTTGAGTCAGGTCTGATTCATCGGGAATGAATTGGAATGGTTGTGTGAACATGTCCTACTGTGTGTGAGCTAAGTGTGTGAACACGATTTGGTAAAGGTAGCGGTGAGAGGCCATGTAGGAGTACATGGTGGGTTGTCTCATTGCAGCCGTCCTCAGGAACTGAGTCCTGTGTTTGTGATCCATGAAACAGTTACTACCACGCATTGGGATCCTTAATTGACCCTCTCGGCTTCTTAACCACCCTTGTCCTCAGTCCGGGAGTTGCAAGTAGTTTCTGGTGTTTGTAGCATGCTGGGGGCCGCACGCAACGCTGACCTTAGGGGTGGGTTGTGTTGCGGTAGGCACCGTGGCCCGGTGTACCGATTCGCCCGTTTGGTGTCTCGGGAACCCTGCACACATCTTTCGGGCTGTATGGGAAACCTCGGCGGACTCCTGCGGATGGAACCCGAATAGGCGATAAACCCGGACTAGGGACTTGAGTGTTTAGGTAGGCCGTGGCCGACACCCACGTTGGGCTTCCGCTTGAAGGTTGCAGTACATGTCGTGTAAACGGCGGTAAGTGGTGAAAGCGTGTGTGAAGAAGTACACCCTGCAGGGTTTAATATGATCTATTGAATAGCCGTGTCCGCGGAGAAGGACTTCGGGTTGCCTATATCAGTTCATAGACAAGTGAAAGTGGATACTCTAAAATGCGCAAGATAAGCGTGAGTGCTATGGATGGCGTTCTCGTAGGGAGGCGGGGCGGGTCCATAGTGGTGTATTGATATGGTGAATATGTGGACTCGTGTGCGCCACCTCAAAAGAATTACTTGCAGTCGTAGTTCAGGATAGCCACCGAGTCAAAGCTGGCTTGCTGCAGTCAAACTCCACCACCCCCTTTTGATAATGATGCATATGTAGTTAGATCTGATGTAAGTCTTGCTGAGTACAATTGTACTCACGTTTGCCTATTCTATGTTTTGCGAGAGACGTCGGTCTCGCTAGTAGTTCCACGTGGCTTGACGTTTAGCTCGTTACCTCAGCTACGATCTTGTGCCCTCGGCAGATCTGGTAGATAGTCGCTTCTCAGCCTTTTTCATTTATAGTTATCTCGTACTCGGACATGTTTAGCTTCCGCTTGTGCTTTGACTTGTATGCTCACGAGTGTTGGGTCATGAGACCCATGTTTGTAATATCTCGCTCCTCGGAGCCTAATGAATAATATCTGAGTCGAGAGTTATGTTGTGATGCCATCGTCGTATTTACACATATTGAGCATATTGTGTGTATGTTTGAAATGCTTGGTATGTGTGGGATCCGACAAACTAGTTGTTTATCCTCGGCAGCCTCTCATATGGGGAAATGTAGTCTCGTGCTTACGGCGATAGTAGTCCGCTACAGCCGGTTCACGGAGTCTCGCTAGCCCAAAGATCGCTGCTTGGACACTTGACTGGCGGCATGTGTTTTGCTTCGTTCCTATGTCATCCCTTCGGGAAATGTCACGCGGTGTTATCCGAGTCCTGCCTAGCCTGCTGCAGCCGGGATACCGAGTCCTGTTAGCCAGTGCTACAGCCCGAATATATACGTTGATGACCGACATGCTCGATGTGATTCATGTATGCCTGTCCCCATGGGTTAGTGCCGCTTTGGGTTCACGACTAGCCATGTCGGCCCGGGTTCTTTGTCATATGGATGCTAGCGACGCTATCATATACGTGAGCCAAAAGGCGCAAACGGTCCCGGGCCATGGTAAGGCGACACCCTTGGGAATACCGTGCGTGAGGCCGCAAAGTGATATGATGTGTTACATGCTAGATCGGTGTGACTTAGGATCGGGGTCCTGACAAGCTTCATCTAGCACATTTGGCAGGTGCTCTCTTTGCGAGCCGTTAGTCTCAACGAACCGCACATCCACAGCTTCAACCACTTTGTAGTTAAAGAGGTTGCAGACTCTGTAGGAGTGTGAATCCTTTCCGTAGCCAAGCATAAACCTACATGTGCTTTCGATGTGAATTTTGAAGTGTGATGTGGATCCTTGATCCAGCACCTAGCACCAAAGACTCTGAAATAGCTGACGTTTGGCTTCTTACCAGTCAGGAGCTCATATGATGTCGTCTTTAGGAACTTGTGAAGATAAACACCATTGATGATGTGGCATGCAGTGTCAATGACTTCAGGCCAGCATCGTTCGTGCCATCTCAATGTGGGTTCTGTTCTTGTGCTCCATCATGCCATTTTGCTGAGGTGTGTATGGAGCAGAGAACTCATGTGTGATGCCCAATGTATCAAGATAAGTGTCGAGGCCGGTGTTCTTGAATTTGTGCCGTTGTCACTCTTGATGTGCTTGATCTTGATGCCATAGTTGGTCATGGCACGATTGGCGAATCGTCTGAAGACATCCCGCACTTCAGTCTTGTAGAGAATTATGTGCACCCATGTATATCTTGAGTAATCATCAACAATGACGAAACCATAGAGGCATGCAGTGGAGTAAGGGTAGAGTAGTGAGTAGGGCCAAATAAATCCATGTGAAGCAGCTCGAAGGGACGCATCGTCGTCATGACTGTCTTCGAGGGATGTTTGGCCCTAGTCATCTTTCCGGCTTTGCAGGCACCACATAGATGATCCTTCTTGAACTTGATGCCCTCTATGCCAATGACATGCTTCTTCTTCGCGAGAGTGTGCAAGTTCCTCATGCCCGCATGCCCTAGCCTCCGATGCCAAATCCAGCACTCTGAAGCTTTTGCTAGAAGACATATGGCCAGTTGTGGTCCTGCGGAGAAATCTACCATATACAGATCATCTTTTCGATATCCTTCGAAGACTAGAGAATTTTCAGATTCCATAAGCACAAGGCAACGGTATTTTCCAAATATCACAATCATGTTCAGATCACAAAGCATTGAGACAGACATTAAGTTGAAACCAAGGGATTCAAAGAGCATCACTTTATCCATGTGCTGATCCTTTGAGATTGCAACTCTACCTAGGCCCAAAACCATGCTTTTACAAGTGTCAGCAAATGGGATGTGACTTTTGTCAGATGGACCTAGGGTTGAATCCATAAGACAACTTCGATCACCAGTCATGTGGTTAGTGCATCCACTGTCCATAATCCACTCAGTAGCATTCAGAGTTGTACCCTACAATGCAGTTTGGGGGATAGGCTTCACAAAGAGAAGTGTGAAGCATAAACATTAGACGAACAAGCTTTTATCAAAGTTCATATCCTTGTTAGGGTAGATAGGATGATTGTTAAGAAATCCTGGGACGAAATACATAGTAAGACCATTTTGGCATTTTATCTTGCATCCCACAAGATGTTTTAGGTCCCCAGCATAAGCATCAGAAGCTTTTGATTTCCGGCTGGAGACCATTCCCTGCAAAAAAGAGTTAACTCTTCTTAACCACCCACATCTTCAGGTGTGGCTTAGAACCAACGAGTCTAAGTGCAGCATCTAAGAACTTTGGCTTTGGAGCCCTAGCAAATAGCCTTGCAGTCGGTGAATAATACTCATAAGAATAAGCAGAAAAGTTCTTTGTTTTATGAACATAGCGGTTTGATGAAACACACTCATATTTATAAGTCTGAGTATGGTTTCCCTGCAAAACATTGTCGTTAGGGTGACCCTGGTGGGCCCTCTGTCTGTATGAAGCCTTTGGACCATATGAAGGCTTTGATCTGGGGTTTGTCTTCTTCCCAGGTGGTGTCATGATGACATTCACAGGAAGCTTATCAAGACAACTATTGGGCACCCAGATCTTCTTCAAGGGTGGTCCATTCCTGCAGTTAGTACCGATATACCTGGCAAATGCTTCACAATTCTGATTTTTGAACAGTTTATAATTTGCATCAAAGGATTCATCAGTGGTAATAGGTTAGCACAAGATAGGCCAGATAAGGTAGATGGATCCACTGAAAGTCCCTTTGCAGCAACCCATGTGGTTTTGGGGTACTGTTCAGGCTTCCAGTATGAACCATCAACATTCATTTTCCTCTCGAACCCAACACCCTCTTTCCTAGGGTTTTAGTTCAGAATCTGTTTCTTGAGGACATCACATAGTGTCTGATGCCCTTTGAGGCTTTTGTACATCCCTATTTCAAGCAATGTCTTCAACCTAGCATTCTCATCAGCAATAGTAGTGGTATCCTCAGAAGAGGGGTTAGTTACCACATCAGCAGTTGAAGATATTGCGACAGTAGCAACAGAGACAACATTATCACGCTCAAGACATTTTAAACATGGTGGCTAAAATTCTCCCTGAGCGGAACCGATCTGTTGAGCGTGAAGTGAATCGTTCTCCTTTTGAAGATCTTCATGAGATGCTCTCAGGTTCTCAAGTTCTTGCTTCCTTTGAAGATAATCATAGGAAAGCTTCTCGTGAGTAGCTGAGAGAGTTTCATGACGACTTTCAAGTTCCTCGTACTTAACATGAAGATTTTTAATGTTTTAAATTAAGGACTGAGTTCGATTCATTTCCGCGTCCAACAGGTCATCGCTTTTGTCTAGCAACTTTTGAATATGTTCCATAGCACTTAGTTGTTCAGTTGCAATTTTAGCAAGTGTTTTGTAGCTAGGTTTGGATTCACATTCAGAGTCATCTTCACTAGATGCTTGAAAGTAAGCATCGTGTGAGTTTACCTTCGCACCACGTGCCACGAAGCAGTAGGTCGGAGCAGAGTCATCCTCATCATCGGCATCAGCATCGTTGACAAGGCCATTGTCTTCGGTGTTGAAGATGGACTTGGCTAGGCCTGGGCATTAGGTATAAACAGAATGTTTGATTAGTATATTTCGGTATTTTTTAAATTTCGGTTAGACAAAATGCTAACCGAAAATGGCTAAAAAAATTTCAATACCAAAACTTTGGTTAACCGATAATTTGGTTCCGTATTCGGTTTACACTGTATATACCAAAGACTGGTTCGTGGTCGTGTGTGCCTCGGACCTCTGGCAGCTTACCCTTTTATATAGCTGAGTTATCTCTGCCTCATCACGTAGCTAGTCGATGTGGGACTAATCCCACGACCTCATCACACCCAGCTGGTTTACTCACGTACAGGCAAACTGTATGGGCCACATAGTACAATATAGAAGGCCCATAAAAGGTACGTGCCTTGCATGCACACGGGTTGGGCTCATGGGTAAGCTCATCACGTCCGTCGCTCGCACGTCGCTGCCTAGCGCGTCTTTTTTGGCGACGTGCACACGGGAGAAGCTTCTCTCAACTCTGTAGTGCTTATATGTTCGGTTTTTTTTGTTCGGTTACCTATGGTAAACCGAACCGATCAAAATCAGTTCGGTTAACAAAAATAAAAACCGAAATTTCCGTTACATGTAATAAAACCTGAAATATTGGTTTTTTTGGTTTTGGCTTCGGTTCGGTGTTCGGTTCGTCGGTTTTTATGCCCACCCCTAGACTTGGCGATGTAAGCCGAAGCAAGAGCCAGGCTTGCCATGCCCGAATTGGACTCCTCCTTAGACTCCACCTCCGCCTCCTCAAAAGCAGACTCCTCCTTTGAATCCATCTCCTTGCCAACAAACGCATGAGCCTTGCTGGACGAGCTCTTCTTGTGAGATTAAGACTTTAAAGAAGACTTGGAGGATTTCTTCTTCTTCTTGTCGTCAGAATCATATTCCTTCTCTCCTCCTCCTCCTTCTTCTTCTTCTTCTTAGATTCCTTGTCCCATTGAGGACACTCAAATATGTAGTGTCCAGGTTTCTTGCATTTGTGGCATGTTCTCTTCTTGTGGTCATGAGTGGTAGCTTCATCATTTCTTGAGCTAGATCTTGAAGACTTTCCGAAACGATTCTTCTTGGAGAACTTCTGGAACTTCTTCACGAGCATAGCTAGCTCCATTCCAATGTCTTCAGGATCCCCAGAACTGCAGTCAGATTCTTCTTCGGATGAGGAAACAACCATTGCCTTCAAAGCACGGGTTCGGCCATAGTTGGGGCCATAGATGTCTCTCTTCTCAGATAATTGGAACTCATGTGTGTTTATCCTCTCAAGTATGTCAGACGGATCGAGATCTTTGAAGTCAGGACATTCTTGTATCATCAGTGCCAGGGTGTCGAATGAGCTGTCAAGTGATCTCAGGAGCTTCTTGACGATTTTGTGCTTGGTGATCTCTGTGGCGCCAAGTGCGCGAAGCTCATTTGTGATATCAGTGAGGCGATCAAATGTGAGCTGGACATTCTCATTGTCGTTTCTCTTGAAGCGTTTGAAGAGGTTGCGAAGAACATCAATCCTTGAATCTCTCTGAGTCGAGACGCCTTCGTTGACCTTGGAGAGCCAGTCCCAGACCAGCTTCGCAGTTTCTAGTGCACTCACGCCCCATACTGTCCTTTGGTCAGATGACCACAGATGATTTTCTTGGCAGTTGAATCCAGTTGAATGAACCTC
This sequence comes from Aegilops longissima, assembly GCA_021605205.1. Taxonomy (NCBI): domain Eukaryota; kingdom Viridiplantae; phylum Streptophyta; class Magnoliopsida; order Poales; family Poaceae; genus Aegilops; species Aegilops longissima. The sequence continues at coordinate 692,411,999 of CM038678.1, read as the reverse complement.
TTGACATCAGCAGCGGTGACACCTTCACCGACCTTGGGAATGCCATTCTTGATGACATACCAAAGGTCAACATCAATGGCTTCAAGATGCATGCGCATCTTATTCTTCCAGAAGGGGTAATAAGTGCCATCGAAGACCGGTCACACACAGCGTAGACCTTGATTATCCCTGCAGTCGATATAGCTAAAACTACATGTGGTTAAACCGAATCACACAGAGCAAGGAAGCACCTTACTCTGAGACCAATTGAAAGTGCTAGTTATCGACTAGGGGGGTTGAATAGGCTGTTTTTATGAAAGTCTTCAAAAAGCGAGGTCTTTGAAGACAAACAAATGAAATGAACCTATTGATAAGGAGCGGAAGATAAACTACACTAGACAAGCCATAGTCAAGTAAGCAATGTAGTGAAAGTACGAACACTATCAGCAGCTAGGTAGTATGGATCAGGATGGAAGACAGTATGAAGCCAAACAGTAAATAGTCTTCACACAGTGATGTCAATCAGATCAGACAAGCTAGCAATGACTTCAAGACAAACTGAAAGGTAAAGGGGTGTGAGAGATAGAACCAGTTGCTTTGTGGAGACAATGATTTGGTAGACCAGTTCCAGTTGTTGTGACAACTGTATTTCTAGTTAGGGAGGTTGAGATTTAACTCAGAAGACCGCGTCTTCATCTTATTCCCCATGAGCTAAGGACACCCAGTCCTCACCCAATCACTTTGGTAAGTCTTGAAGGTAGAATTCCAAACCTTGACAGACTTCGTTCACCAGCGATCCACAATGACTCTTCGATGCTCAGAACGCGATGCCTAACCGGCTGGAGGATTAACAGTCCTCAAGTGTAACAAGTCTTTAGGTCACGCAGACAGAAAGACTTTAGTGATGCCTAACACTATTTGGCTCTGGGTGTTTTGGGCTTTGTCCTCGCAAGGATCTCTCTCTCTCTCTCTCTCTCTCTCTCTCAAATGCTTCGGAGGTGGGTTGCTCTCAAGCGACAAAAGCCGTGGACTTACTCTAAGAATCCACCAATTTATGGTGTAGGGGGTGGGCTATTTATAGCCAGGAGGCAGCCCGACCTGATATGTCCGAAATGACCCTGGGTCACTAAGGAACCGACATGTTGGGGGATGAACCCCAGGCAGGCAACGGAACCCGGATCCTTTTCAAAAACAACGGGGCCAGCAACGCCCCTCAAGCCGGCTCACGCTTGGCGGGTCGCTCGACCCGGCCAGAGCCCCTCGACCCGGCCAAATTCCTCAACCCGGCCCCGACGGCCGGCGCAAGGCAGCCGAACCCGACGCACCAAGACTTCTCCAACAAGCCAGCTCCCCCTTGGCGTGTTCCCCAACCCGCATGCGGGTCAGCTCCCATCCCATCCAGGCCGTACGATGGGACGAGTATTCATTCATAGATGAGCAAGGCAACAGTGCCCCTCCCATGCCTCTGGTCAGCGGGGCGTGGAAACAGTGCCGCACCTACCCGCTGACCAGTGTTGGCGTGGCTACAGTGCACCCGTCGTCACTGCTGACGCCAGCAAGCGGCGACCTGAGGGAGTGCCACTACAGCGGACTCAAATCGACCACTCCCTGATGATCGACAAGACGGCAAACAGTGCCCCTATGCCCGGCGGGTCCCACGCCCGGAGAACCCTCAGAGCCCTGACATCTGGTGGGTCCTAGCACCGGCTTCCCGGACAATGACAACCCAGCCCCATGGCCCTGTAACAGTACCATTGTACCCCTGGGGGTAGCCTATAAAACCCCCAGGAGCCCTCATGCATCCAGGCGAGCAACTCACATGCACGACAAGAACTCACACACACACCCAAGGAGAGGGAGCAGCCTAAGCCCTGGCCTGCCTTCCTTCTTCTTCCATACAGCTCCAGGAGCGACTCTGTACTATTACATATAAACCACACTCGACTCGACACTAGGGCCCCGAACCTAGGTATGTCTTGCGTCCCGCGCTCGCTCATGACGACCTCGCCTCTAGAGCCCACCAGTGCCCTCAAGCCTCCTCCTCTCTTTAGCCATCCCTTGGCATCTGCCGTGCGCCCACCACGACATGATACGTGTCCAACGATCGGATTCAAACACATGCGGCAACTTTACTTGGGCGACAAGCAAAGCTGACTCATCCAGCTCTGGATAAGATTTGCTCTCATTGTCTTTGCTCGAAGACATAGGATTTTGGTTGAGCATCACATCAGTCACTCTGACTTTGTTCACTTGGACCTCACTTAATAGTACGGTGGTTCCTATGACCCAACAAAGAAGAAAAGGAAACTACGAAACAACTATGTCTTTGCACTCCATAGTCTTCAAGTGAATGTATTCACATGTCATAATCTTCATTGTGAATGTTGTCGGATCACGGGTTCCAGAAAAACCCTTAAGGTTCGAACTCTGGGGTGCGCGCGAAGTTCTCCCCCTACCAATCCACGTCCTAGCTTGCTAAGATCTCACGGATGAACTTGCAACACAAGGGACATAGGGTTTATACTGGTTCGGGCCACCGTTGTGGTGTAATACCCTACTCCAGTGTGGTGGTGGTGGATTGCCTCTTGGGCTGGTGATGAACAGTACAAGGGGAAGAACTGCCTCCTGAGATTGAGGTGTTGTTGCGCTCTGTGTGTGGATGAGGATCACTCAATGCCAGATGAGATGCTTCCGAATGAGTTATGTCCTACGGTGGTGGCTAGTTCTACTTATATAGGCCTTGGTCCTCTCCCCAAATATAGAGCGGGAAGGGAGCCAACAACGGCAAATTTGAAAGGGGACAGCTAGTACAGCTTATCCTGACAAAAGCGGTCTTCGCCTGCAAAAGGCTCTGGTTGTGACGCCGCCTTGGGCTCCATGGTGATCTCCATCTTGCTGTCCTGCTGGTCTTGGTCTCGTTGCACCGATATGGAAACCTTTGCTTGACGCCTTGGTACTCCGCGCCTGCACACGCTTCCTTAGCACCAAAGGGGAAACAAGGACACTGCGCTTGCTGGCACCCGCCTGATCTTGATCGTCATGGCTCACGTCATGAGAACCTCGCGTGGTTTGCCTTGCCTTGATCTCTCTGCACCTCGCGAGCCAACCTGGTGAGGCCACCCCTTAGGAGGTCTTGTGTCGTTCGCCTCACGAGGCTTGGCCCCTCGCGAGGGTCTTGAACGCCTTGTTGATGAAGATGGGCCGTACGGGCCCACACGCAGAGCCACGCCATGGGCCGCAGGCAGGCAAGTATGGGGACCCCCGTTCCCAGAACACCGACAGTAGCCCCCGGGCCCAAGGCACACTCGGGCTTGGCTTCGAGGCAAAGCCAAAGGTCAAGTGCGGAGCGCCGCGGGCCCCAATAGCCTACGGCCCTGGTCGACGCGTGGTGGTTGATTGGACGTGCGCGTCTCCGCTTCCCCGTGCTGCCTTGGCGACTGCCCGACTTGACAAGTCCCTGCGACATGCAAGGGAAAACCATCATTACCTGCGATCGTGGGAGGTGCTGGTTGGCCTTCTCTTGCCATAAATGGGACGGGGGGCAGAGCCCCCATCGCCCATCTCTTCCCAGTCCGCTTGCTTCTTCCTCCTTGCTCCTCTGCTAGTAGCAATGGCGCCGTCGAAGAGGTTCTCTGCCGCGGAGAAGGGGAAGGCCCCCGCGAGGGCCCCGGCTCCCCTGTGCCCAAGCGCGGAAGCGGCCATCCCCGTAAGCACACCGCGACCCCTGCTGCGGCCCCCCGCTCCCGGGGTGGTGCCGTTGTGCGTGGCAGGGGTCGCTCCGGTCGCGGCAGCCCCGTCGATGAAGGGAGACGTGCCGTGGTTGCGCGGCCTCCCCGGCCGCGCTTCCACTCGGCAGAGGTGCTGCCGGAGTCTGTTGTTTGGTCGGAGAACCCGACCGGCAACTGGCTTCAACTTCCGCATTTCTTTGTCGACGAGCTACCAGCCTCTGGCCCAGGTGGGTTCTGGCTGCAGGAGGACGGTTACTGCAGCAGGACTTCTTGGGTCGTGGTCGAGGTCTCCGCCACGGGCAACATAGCACAGGCTCGTGGTTGGTAGACATTTGCCCGCGCGCGGCCTGGGCAGGCGGTGCACCCTCCACTTCAAGTATGACGGTGACGCGACCCTCTATGTGAGGGTGTTCAGGGAGGACGGTCGCCATGCCGGGTGCTGCCCCGAGGTGAACGACGGCGAGGAGGTGCTCGGCCTCGGCGACGGCCGCGATGAGGACGAGGGTGAACCCGCCCTAGGTGTCGGCCATGCCTCATCCAGCTACGGTGGCTCTTCTCTCGGCGATAGCTCCAGCAGTGGCGGCTACGACCAGCCGCCGCGCTCGTTTCGAAGGTGGTAGCAGGTCGTCTCGTCGCCGCACCTCCGTGAAGCGTGAGGAGGGGTCCGGCTCAGCTCGGGACATCGCCAAGGGCCTGACCCCGTGGACCGCTGTAGGTGCAAGCGCTGCTTTTGTTTTGTTTTTCCTTTCCTTCCTGCATCAAAAATGAAACCAGTATGGGCCCTGGAGGGGCGTGTATCGAACTATTATTCCTCAATCATTATGCTATGTTTGTTGTTTCCGTGCTGTGTCGTTATTTTGTGCAGAGATAACTTAGCTTGGCGCCTTCGAGGTAGCCTCCTCTTCACGAGGCACTTTTTTTCTCGTGCCCCTCTTGACTTAGTGGTCGCTCACGAACTGCAAAAAATTCGTTAGGAAGCTCGCTAGGAGACTTATCGTTCACCCAAGCCTTGAACCAGCGCTTCATATCGCGGTACCCGAGGGGCACGGATTAGGAGAGATGCGCCAGCTTGTGGGCTCGAGCAAGGGTGCCTCACGAGAAAGCAGACAGAAGGCAGAGAGAATGAAAACGCTCGCGAGGGCGCCTGCCTAGCCCCCTCGCGAGGTATGCGAGAGAGAGAACATAGGTTAACTAGAGTCGGAAATAGCGGCAAAAGGCGATGGAACTAAATCAGCAAGGAACACCAGAAGCAAACTTCGATTAAAAGAAGGCGAGCCAAGTACGGAAAGCAAATGAAAAGCTGCGTCCGGCACCTAGTCTAGTCTTCAAGTCTTCTCACCAGCGCGGAGCTAAGTGCTGCCACTAAGACGTGGGCGGGAGCACCCGAGGCCCCAGGGCGGCACTCCTGAGACTCCGGGGCGTGTACAACCCCACTCATTATTACGTGAGAGTGTCATGGGCGGGGATCTTCATAGGCACTGGGCTTCTTCACAGGCACTGGGCCTTTCTTCACAGGCGCTGGGCCTTGCTTCATGGGTAGAACTTATGGAGGTGCTGGATGTTCTAGGCTTTCTGGATGGGCACCCCGTCCTGCGTTTCTAGGCGCGCGGCGCCAGGCCTGGAGACATGGACGACCCTGAACGGGCCCTCCCACATGGGTGAGAGCTTGTGCAACCCCTCCCTGGAGAGGACCCGCCTCAGGACGAGGTCGCCCGCCTTGAGCTTCCTAGAACGGATGTTGCGGCAGTGGTATCTGTTGGAAATATGCCCTAGAGGCAATAATAAACTAGTTATTATTATATTTCCTTGTTCATGATAATCGTTTATTATCCATGCTATAATTGTATTGATAGGAAACTCAGATACATGTGTGGGTACATAGACAACACCATGTCCCTAGTAAGCCTCTAGTTGACTAGCTCGTTAATCAATAGATGGTTACGGTTCCCTGACCATGGACATTGGATGTCATTGATAACGGGATCACATCATTAGGAGAATGATGTGATGGACAAGACCCAATCCTAAGCCTAGCACAGATCGTAGTTCGTATGCTAAAGCTTTTCTAATGTCAAGTATCATTTCCTTAGACCATGAGATTGTGCAACTCCGGATACCGTAGGAATGCTTTGGGTGTACCAAACGTCCACAACGAATCGGGTGGCTATAAAGGTGCATTACGGTATCTCCGAAAGTGTCTGTTGGGTTGGCACGAATCGAGACTGGATTTGTCACTCCGTGTGACGGAGAGGTATCTCTGGGCCCACTCGGTAGGACATCATCATAATGTGCACAATGTGATCAAGGAGTTGATCACGGGATGATGTGTTACGGAACGAGTAAAGAGACTTGCCGTAACGAGATTGAACAAGGTATCGGATACCGACGATCGAATCTCGGGCAAGTACAAAACCGCTAGACAAAGGGAATTGTATACGGGATCAATTGAGTCCTTGACATCGTGGTTCATCCGATGAGATCATCGTGGAACATGTGGGAGCCAATATGGGTATCCAGATCCGCTATTGGTTATTGACCGAGAACGTCTCGGTCATGTCTCATGGTTCCCGAACCCGTAGGGTCTACACATAAGGTTCGATGGCTAGGGTTATAAAGGAAGTTTGTATGTGGTTACGAATGTTGTTCGAGTCCCGGATGAGATCCCGGACGTCACGAGGAGTTCGGAATGGTCCGGAGGTAAAGATTTATATATGGAAAGTTGTTGTTCGGTTCCGAAAAGTTCGGGTTTTTCGGTATTGTACCGGAAGCTTCGGAAGGTTCCGGAGGATTCGGAGGGGTCCGGAGGTCCGAAATTGTTCCACCACGTCCAATACAGTACCATGGGCTGTAAGGGGTGCCCTAGCCTTAATGGGCCAGGGGCACCAGCCCCCAAGGCCCATGCGCATGGGAAGGGAAAACCCTAAAGGGGAGGCCTCCACTTGACTTGGGAGGCACTCCTCCCCTTGGCCGCCCCCACCTAGATGGGATCTAGGGCTGGTCGCACCCTTGGGGTGGGAAACCCTAAAGGGGCGCAGCCCCTTTCCCTATATATACTTGAGGTTTTGGGGCTGCCATACATATGAGTTTTCTCCTCTATTTGGTGCAGCCCCGCCTCTCCTCCTCCTCCTCTCCCGTGGTGCTTGGCGAAGCCTGCTGGATCACCACTCCTCCATCACCACCATGCCGTTGTGCTGCTGCTGGATGGAGTCTTCCTCAACCTCTCCCTCTCTCCTTGCTGGATCAAGGCGTGGGAGACGTCACCGGCTGTACATGTGTTGAACGCGGAGGTGCCGTCCGTTCGCACTAGGATCTCCGGTGATTTGGATCACGATGAGTACGACTCCTTCAACCCCGTTCTCATGAACGCTTCCGCTTAGCGATCTACAAGGGTATGTAGATGCACTCTCCTTCCCTCGTTGCTAGTTTCTCCATAGATAGATCTTGGTGACACGTGGAAAATTTTGAATTTCTGCTCGCTCCCCAACAAAGGCATCATGAGCTAGGTCTATTGCGTAGATTCTTTGCACGAGTAGAACACAAAGTAGTTGTGGGCGTTGATTTTGTTCAATATGCTTACCGTTACTAGTCCAATCTTGTTTCGACGGTATTGTGGGATGAAGCGGCCCGGACCGACCTTACATGTACACTTACGTGAGACAGGTTCCACCGACTGACATGCACTTGGTGCATAAGGTGGCTAGCGGGTGCCAGTCTCTCCCACTTTAGTCGGAACGGATTCGATGAAAAGGGTCCTTATGAAGGGTAAATAGCAATTGACATATCACGTTGTGGTTTTGCGTAGGTAAGAAACGTTCTTGCTAGAAACCCATAGCAGCCACGTAAAACATGCAAACAACAATTAGAGGACGTCTAACTTGTTTTTGCAGGGTATGCTATGTGATGTGATATGGCCAAGAAGAATGTGATGAATGATATGTGATGTATGAGATTGATCATGTTCTTGTAATAGGAATCACGACTTGCATGTCGATGAGTATGACAACGGCAGGAGCCATAGGAGTTGTCTTTATTTATTGTATGACCTGCGTGTCATTAAACAACGCCATGTAATTACTTTACTTTATTGCTAACCGGTAGCCATAGTAGTAGAAGTAATAGTTGGCGAGACAACTTCATGAAGACACGATGATGGAGATCATGATGATGGAGATCATGGTGTCATGCCGGTGACAATGATGATCATGGAGCCCCGAAGATGGAGATCAAATGGAGCAAAATGATATTGGCCATATCATGTCACTACTATATAATTGCATGTGATGTTTATTATGTTTATGCATCTTGTTTACTTAGAACGACGGTAGTAAATAAGATGATCCCTTACAACAATTTCAAGAAGTGTTCTCCCCTAACTGTGCACCGTTGCTAAAGTTCGTCGCTTCTAAGCACCACGTGATGATCGGGTGTGATGGATTATTACGTTCACATACAACGGGTGTAAGACAGATTTACACACGCGAAACACTTAGGGTTAACTTGACGAGCCTAGCATGTACAGACATGGCCTCGGAACACAGAGACCGAAAGGTCGAGCATGAGTCGTATGGTAGATACGATCAACATGAAGATGTTCACCGATGATGACTAGTCCGTCTCACGTGATGATCGGACACGGCCTAGTTGACTCGGATCATGTAATCACTTAGATGACCAGAGGGATGTCTATCTGAGTGGGAGTTCATAAGATGAACTTAATTATCCTGAACATAGTCAAAAGACCTTTTGCAAATTATGTCGTAAGCTCGCGCTTTAGTTCCACTGTTTAGGTGTGTTCCTAGAAAAAATATAGTTGAAAGTTGAAAGTAGCGATTATGCGGACAGTAGAAAGCTTATGTCCTTAATGCACCGCTCAGTGTGCTGAACCCCAAACGTCGTTTGTGGATGTTGCGAACATCGGACACACACGTTTTGATAACTACGTGATAGTTCAGTTAAACGGTTTAGAGTTGAGGCACGAAAGACGTTTTCGAAATGTCGCGGAACATATGAGATGTTTCGAGGGCTGAAATTAGGATTTCAGGCTCGTGCCCACGTCAAGAGGTATGAGACCTCAGACGATTTCTTAGCATGCAAACTAAGGGAGAAAAGCTCAATGGTTGAGCTTGTGCTCAGATTGTCTGAGTGCAACAATCACTTGAATCGAGTGGGAGTTGATCTTCCAGATAAGATAGTGATGTTTCTCCAGAGTCATTGCCACCAAGCTGCTAGAGCTTCGTGATGAACTATAACATATCAGGGATAGATATGATGATCCTTGAAAATATTCGCGAGGTTTGACATCCCGAAAGTAGAAATCAACAAAGGATCATCAATTGTTGATGGTTGGTGAAACCACTAGTTTCAAGAAGGGCAAGGGCAAGAAGGGATACTTCATGAAACGGCAAATCAGTTGCTCCTCCAGTGAAGAAACCCAAGGTTGAACCCAAACCCGAGACTAAGTGCTTCTGCAATAAGGGGAACAGCCACTGGAGCAGAATTACCCTAGATACTTGGTAGATAAGAAGGCTGGCAAGGTCGATAGAAGTATATTGGATATACATTAAGTTATTGTGTATTTTACTAGTACTCCTAGTAGAACCAGGGTATTAGATACCGGTTCAGTTGCTAAGTGTTAGTAACTCGAAATAAAAGGCTACGGAATAAACGGAGACTAGCTAAAGGAGAGCTGACGATATGTGTTGGAAGTGTTTCCAATTTTGATGTGATCAAACATCGCACGCTCCCTCTACCATCAAGATTAGTATTAAACCAGAATAATTATCATTTGGTGTTTGCGTTGAGCATAGACATGATTGGATTATGTCTATCGCAATACGGTTATTCATTTAAGGAGAATAATGGTTACTCTATTTATTTGAATAATACCTTCGATGGTCTTGCACCTAAATAAATGTTTTATTTAATCTCGATCGTAGTGATACACATTTTCATGCCAAAAGTATAAGATAGTAATGATAGTACCACTTGCTTGTGGCACTGCCATGTAAGTCATATTGGTGTAAAACGCATGAAGAAGCTCCATGTTGATGGATCTTTCGACTCAATCGTTTTGAGAATTTTGAGACATGCGAACCATGTCTATTGGTGTGTACGCATGAAGAAACTCCATGCAGATGGATCGTTTGGACTCATTTGATTTTGAATCACTTGAGATATGCAAAACATACATGGGCAAGATGACTGAAAAGCCTCGGTTTTAGTAAGATGGAACAAGATAGCAACTTGTTGGAAGTAACACATTTTGATATGTGCAGTCCAATGAGTCTTTGAGGCATCTGATGAATATCGTTATGTTCTTGCTTCACAGATGATTCGAGTAGATGTTGAGTATATTTACTTGATGAAACACAAGACTGAATTATTGAATGGTTCAAGTAATTTCAGAGTGAAGTTTAAGATCTTCGTGACAAGAGGATAGAATGTCTATGATATGATCATAGAGATGAATATCTGAGTTACGAGTTTTGGCACACAATTAAGACATTGTTCAAATTGTTTCACAATTAATACCGCCTGGAACACCATAATGTGATGGTGTGTCCGAACATCATAGTTGCACTCTATTGGATATGGTGCGTACCATGATATCTCTTATTGAATTACCAGTATCGTTCATGGGTTAGGCATTAGAGACAACCGCACTCACTTTAATGGGGCACCACGTAATTCCGTTGAGACGACACCGTTTGGAGAAACCTAAGTTGTCGTTTCTTAAAAGTTTGGGGCTGCGACGCTTATGTGGAAAAGTTTCAGGTTGATAAGCTCGAACCCAAAACAGACAAAATGCATCTTCATAGGACACCCAAAACAGTTGGGTATACCTCCTAATTCAGATCCGGAAGCAATAGGGATTGTTTCTTGAATCGGGTCCTTTCTCGAGGAAAAGTTTGTCTCGAAAAGTTGAGTGGGAGGATGGTGGAGACTTGATGAGGTTATTGAACCGTCACTTCAACTAGTGTGTAGCAGGGCACGGAAGTTGTTCCGTGGTACATACACCAATTGAAGTAGAAGCTTATGATAGTGATCATGAAGTTTAGGATCAAGTCACTAATGTACCTCGTAGGGTGACAAGGAGGCGTACTACTTCAGAGTGGTACGCAATCCTGTCTTGAAGGTCATGTTGCTAGACAACAATGAACCTACGAGCTATGGAGAAGCAATGGTGGGCCCAAATTCCGACAAATGGTTAGAAGCAATGAAATCCGAGATAGGATCCATGTATCAGAACAAAGCATGGACTTTGGTGGACTTGCCCGATGATCGGCAAGCCATTGAGATGAATGGATCTTTAAGAAGAAGACGGACGTAGACGGTAATGTCACCGTCTATGAAGCTCGACTTGTGGCGAAGAGTTTTTCACAAGTTCAAAGAGTTGCCTACGATGAGATTTTATCATCCGTAGCGATGCTTAAGTCCGTCGGAATCATGTTAGCATTAGCTGCATTTATGAAATCTGGAAGATGGATGTCAAAACGAGTTTCCTTACCAGTCTTCGTAAGGAAAGGTTGTATGTGATACAATCAGCAAGTTTTTGTCGATCCTAAGGATGCTAAAAGGTATGCTAGCTCCAGCAATCCTTCTAAGGACTGGAGTAAGCATCTCGGAGTTGGAATATGCACTTTGATAGGATGATCAAAGATTTTGGGTTTATACAAAGTTTATGAGAAACTTGTATTTCCAAAGAAGTGAGTGGGAGCACTATAGAATTTCTGATGAGTATATGTTGTTGACATATTGATGATCAGAAATGATGTAGAATTTCTAGAAAGCATATAGGGTTGTTTGAAAAGTGTTTTTCAATGGAAAACCTGGATTAGGCTACTTGAACAATAAGCATCAAGATCTATAAGGATAGATCAAAATGCTTAATAATACTTTCAAATGAGCACGTATTTTGACATGATCTTGAAAGTGTTCAAGATAGATCACCAAAGAAGGAGTTCTTGCACGAGATGTAAGGTATGAAGTTAAGAGTTAAAGCTCGACCACGGCAGAATAGAGAGAAAGGACGAAGGTCGTCCCTATGCCTTAGACGTAGGCTCTATAAGATGCTATCTTGTGTACCGCACCGAAGTGTGCCTTGCCATGAGTCGATCAAGGGGTACAAGAATGATCCAGGAATGGATCATTGGACAGCGGTCAAAATTGTCCTTGCAGTAAATAAGGACATGTTTCTCGATTATGGAGGTGATAAAGAGTTCGGCATAAAGGGTTACGTCGATGCAAGCTTTAACACCTATCCGAATGACTCTAAGTAGCAAACAGGATACGTATAGTGGAACAACCATTTGGAATAGCTCCAAGTGGAGCGTGGAAGCAGCATTTACAATATGACCTAGAGATTTGCGAAGTACACACGGATCTGAATGTTGCAGACCCGTTGACTAAAAACCTCTCTCACAAGCAAAACATGATCAAACCTGAGAACTCATTGAGTCTTAATCACATGATGATGTGAACTAGTTTACAGACACTAGTAAACTCTTTGAATGTTGGTCACATGGCGATGTGACCTATCAGCGTTAATCACATGACGATGTGAACTAGATTATTGACTCTAGTGCAAGTGGGAGACTGTTGGAAATATGCCCTAGAGGCAATAATAAATTAGTTATTATTATATTTCCTTGTTCATGATAATCGTTTATTATCCATGCTATAATTGTATTGATAGGAAACTCAGATACATGTGTGGGTACATAGACAACACCATGTCCCTAGTAAGCCTCTAGTTGACTAGCTCGTTAATCAATAGATGGTTACGGTTTCCTGACCATGGACATTGGATGTCATTGATAACGGGATCACATCATTAGGAGAATGATGTGATGGACAAGACCCAATCCTAAGCCTAGCACAGATCGTAGTTCGTATGCTAAAGCTTTTCTAATGTCAAGTATCATTTCCTTAGACCATGAGATTGTGCAACTCCGGATACCGTAGGAATGCTTTGGGTGTACCAAACGTCACAACGTAATCGGGTGGCTATAAAGGTGCATTACAGGTATCTCCGAAAGTGTCTGCATTGGGTTGGCACGAATCGAGATCGGATTTGTCACTCCGTGTGACGGAGAGGTATCTCTGGGCCCACTCGGTAGGACATCATCATAATGTGCACAATGTGATCAAGGAGTTGATCACGGGATGATGTGTTACGGAACGAGTAAAGAGACTTGCCGTAACGAGATTGAACAAGGTATCGGATACCGACGATCGAATCTCGGGCAAGTACAATACCGCTAGACAAAGGGAATTGTATACGGGATCAATTGAGTCCTTGACATCGTGGTTCATCCGATGAGATCATCGAGGAACATGTGGGAGCCAATATGGGTATCCAGATCCCGCTATTGGTTATTGACCGGGAACGCCTCGGTCATGTTCGCATGGTTCCCGAACCCGTAGGGTCTACACTTAAGGTTCGATGGCGCTAGGGTTATAAAGGAAGTTTGTATGTGGTTACCGAATGTTGTTCGAGTCCGGATGAGATCCCGGACGTCACGAGGAGTTCGGAATGGTCCGGAGGTAAAGATTTATATATGGAAAGTTGTTGTTCGGGTTCCGAAAAAGTTCGGGTTTTTCGGTATTGTACCGGAAGCTTCGGAAGGTTCCGGAGGATTCGGAGGGGTCGGATGTCCGGAAATTGTTCCACCACGTCCAATACAGTAGCATGGGCTGTAAGGGGCGCCCTAGCCTTAATGGGCCAGGGCACCAGCCCCCCCAAGGCCCATGCGCATGGGAAGGGGAAAACCCTAAAGGGGGAGGCCTCCACTTGACTTGGGAGGCACTCCTCCCCCCTTGGCCGCCCCACCTAGATGGGATCTAGGGCTGGCCACACCCCTTGGGGTGGGGAAACCCTAAAGGGGGCGCAGCCCCCTTTCCCCCTATATATACTTGAGGTTTTGGGGCTGCCATACATATGAGTTTTCTCCCTCTATTTGGTGCAGCCCTGCCTCTCCTCCTCCTCCTCTCCCGTGGTGCTTGGCGAAGCCCTGCTGGATCACCACGCTCCTCCATCACCACCATGCCGTTGTGCTGCTGCTGGATGGAGTCTTCCTCAACCTATCCCTCTCTCCTTGCTGGATCAAGGCGTGGGAGACGTCACCGGGCTGTACGTGTGTTGAACGCGGAGGTGCCGTCCGTTCGGCACTAGGATCTCCGGTGATTTGGATCACGATGAGTACGACTCCTTCAACCCCGTTCTCATGAACGCTTCCGCTTAGCGATCTACAAGGGTATGTAGATGCACTCTCCTTCCCTCGTTGCTAGTTTCTCCATAGATAGATCTTGGTGACACGTAGGAAAATTTTGAATTTCTGCTACGTTCCCCAACAGTATCGCCGCAACGCCTGCTGCTACATTGCCGCCCGTAGCGCGGCTTCGCAGTGGCGTTCCTCCCCCAGCATGAGGTCCATCCCCCGCGTGGCGCCCTGTTGCATTTCATCAAACGCCAGGAACCGTGCGGAGTGATGCTTCACCTCGTGAGGGAGAACTACTTATGCCCCGTAGACGAGGAAGAATGGGGTCTCGCCCGGCGGCTTGGTGGCGGTGGTGCGGATGGACCACAGCACAGACTGGAGCTCCTTGTATCAGCCACTGCCGCAGGGCTCCAGCTTCTTCTTGAAAGTCCTGGTCTTGAGGCCCCTCAGGACCTCCGCGTTGGCGCGTTTGGCCTGACCATTGCTCCTGGGGTGCGCCACTAAAGCGTAGCAGATCTGCGTTCCAAGGTTAGCACATTATGTTTTGTAGAGATTGCTGGTGAACTGCGAACCGTTATCCGTGTTGATGCGGTTGGGGACCCCGAAGCGGCTCACGGGACCCTTGATAAACTTGACCGCGGAACCAACTGGGATGGTGCGGACGGCTTCCACCTCCGCCCACTTGGTGAACTTGTCAATGGCAACATAGAGGTAGAGCTAGCCCCGAGGCGCTCGAGGGAACGGGCCCAATATATCCAGCCCCCAGACCGCAAACGGCCATGTGAGTGGGATGGTGCGAGGCCCCGAGCCGGTGATGGATCTGCTTGGCGTGGGCTGGCGAGGCTTCACGGACTTCACCAGCTCGGCTGCGTCGTTGGCGCCGTGGGCGATAGAATCATTGCGGAATGCCTTGCTGATGAGGGTCCGTGATGATGAGTGGTGCCCGCAGTCCCCTCCGTGTATGTCAGATAGCAACTCCTTCCACTAGAAAAAAAAAGACACATCCGTGACATTTTGGGCCGAACGAATTTTTTTGTCATACATATGACACTTCTATGACAATAATTGTGACAAAACCCGGTATCATCATAGATGTGGTGGGCTCCTACTTCTATGACCAAAAATCATGACAGAAAATGGGTTTTCGTCCTGGGCGGGCCGGAGACGCAGCTGCATGACATTCTTTGGGCCATCCATGACGGAAAAAACCGTGGTTGAAGCGAGGGCGAGGAAAATTTCGGGGAGTTCCCGGTTACGGTGGGCGGTTGGGGGCCGAGCGATGCGCGTTTCTCTCGTACACGTACGCGCGTGTGTGCGAGGCATTGGCTCTAACTGAACCCGAGCGAGGCGTTGGGCTCTAACTGAACCCGACCGATTGCACTGCAGGCTACGCGTTACTGAACCCGAGCGATCAATCGATGGTTGTTAACTGAACCCGATCGAGCGATTCCTTCGCTACTGCTGTAGGGGCAAGCGCCGCTTTTGTTTAGTTCTTCCTTTCCTTCCTGCATAAAAAATGAAACCAGTATGGGCCCTGGAGGGGCGTGTATCGAACTATGATTCCTCAATCATTATGCTATATTTGTTGCTTCCGTGCAGTGTCGCTATTTTGTGCAGACATAACTTAGCTTGGCGCCTTCGGGGTAGCCTCCTCTTCACGAGGCACTTGTTTCCTCGTGCCCGTCTTGACTTAGTGGTCGCTCACGAACTGCAAAAAATTGGCTAGGAAGCTCGCTAGGAGACTTATCATTCACCCAGGCCTTGAACCAGCGCCTCATATCGCGGTACCCGAGGGGCACTGATTAGGAGAGATGCGCCAGCTTGTGGGCTCGAGCGAGGGTGCCTCGCGAGAAAGCAGATGGAAGGCAGAGAGAAGGAAAAACGCTCGCGCGGGCACCTTCCTAGCCCCCTCGCTAGGTATGCGAGAG
Organism: Aegilops longissima; assembly: GCA_021605205.1. Classification (NCBI taxonomy): domain Eukaryota; kingdom Viridiplantae; phylum Streptophyta; class Magnoliopsida; order Poales; family Poaceae; genus Aegilops; species Aegilops longissima. Next base: position 692,396,144 of record CM038678.1, on the reverse strand, counting down.
AGAGAACATAGGTTAACTAGAGTCGGAAATAGCCGCAAAAGGCGATGGAACCAAATCAGCAAGGAACACCAGAAGCAAACTTTGATTAAAAGAAGGCGAGCCAACTGCGGAAAGCAAAGGAAAAGCCGCGTCCGGCACCTAGTCTAGTCTTCAAGTCTTCTCACCAGCGCGGAGCTAAGTGCTACCACTAAGACGTGGGAGGGAGCCCCTGAGGCCCCAGGGCGGCACTCCTGAGACTCCGGGGTGTGTACAGCCCCACTCTTATTACGTGAGAGTGTCATGGGCGGAGATCTTCACAGGCACTGGGCCTTCTTCACAGGCACTGGGTCTTTCTTCACAGGCGTTGGGCCTTGCTTCATGGGTAGAACTTCCGGAGGTGCTGGATGTTCCAGGCGTTCTGGATGGGCACCCCGTCCTGCGTTTCTAGGCACGCGGCGCCAGGCCTGGAGACATGGACGACCCTGAACGGGCCCTCCCACATGGGTGAGAGCATGCGCAGCCCCTCCCTGGAGAGGACCCGCCTCACGACGAGGTCGCCCGCCTTGAGCGTCCTAGCGCCTGCTGACACCTTGCCGTCCGTAGCACGGCTTCGCAGTGGCGTTCCTCCCCCAGCACGAGGTCCATCCCTCGCGTGGTGCCCTGTTGCATTTCATCAAATGCTAGGAACCGTGCGGAGAGATGCTTCACCTCATGAGGGAGGACTACTTCTGCACCGTAGACGAGGAAGAACGGGGTCTCACCCACCGGCTTGGTGGCGGTGGTGCGGATGGACCACAGCATGGACTGGAGCTCCTTGTACCAGCCACTGCCGCAGGCCTCCAGCTTCTTCTTGAAAGTCCTGGTCTTGAGGCCCCTCAGGATCTCCGCGTTGGCGCGTTCGGCCTGACCATTGCTCCTGGGGTGCGCCACTAAAGCGTAGCAGATATGCGTTCCAAGGTTAGCACATTATGTTTTGAAGAGATTACTGGTGAACTGCGAATCGTTATCAGTGATGATGCGGTTGGGGACCCCGAAGCGGCTCATGAGACCCTTGATAAACTTGATCGCGGAACTAGCTGGGATGGTGCGGACGGCTTCCACCTCCGCCCACTTGGTGAACTTGTCAATAGCAACATAGAGGTAGCGGTAGCCCCCAGGCGCTCGAGGGAACGGGCCCAAGATATCCAGCCCCCAGACCACGAACGACCATGTGAGTGGGATGGTCTGGAGGCCCTGAGCCGGCTGATGGATCTGCTTGGCGTGGAACTGGAAGGCTTCATAGGACTTCACCAGCCAGGCTGCGTCGTTGAGCGCCGTGGGCCAGTAGAATTCGCTGCGGAATGCCTTGCCGATGAGGGTCCGTGATGACGAGTGGTGCCCGCAGTCCCCTCCGTGTATGTCGGATAGCAACTCCTTCCGCTACAAAAAAAGACACATCCGTGACATTTTGGGCCGAATGAAATTTTCTTGTCATACATATGACACTTCTATGACGATAATTGTGACAAAACCTGGTATCATCATAGATGTGGTGGGCTCCTACTTCTATGACCAAAAATCATGACAGAAAATGGGCTTTTCGTCCTGGGCAGGCCGGAGATGCAGCTGCATGACATTCTTTGGGCCGTCCATGACGGAAAAAACCGTGGTAGAAGCGAGGGCGAGGAAAATTTCGGGGAGTTCCGATTACGGTGTCTTGATCGGGGCCGAAGCGATGCGTCGCGTTCTCGCGTACGCGTGTGTGTGCGAGTGTTGGCTCTAATCGAACCCGAAGCGAGGCGTTGGGCTCTAATCAACCCGAGCAATTGCACCGTAGGCTACGTTACTAAACCCGAGCGATCGATCGATGGTGTAAACGAACCCGATCGGCGATTCCTTTGCTCTTGCTACTTCTCAAGCCGATCGATTGGATGAGCAAAGGCGGTGGGGTGGATCACGAGGACCCGTGGCGTTGCCTCTGGATGAACAGGACCCGTTGTGTGGAGGGCTGGATGAGCGATGACGGTGGAGGGTGCACGTGGAGGGTGGTTGAGCGATGGCGGCTGGAGTAGCGCAGGTGGAGGCCGGAGGAGGTCGATGGTGGAGATGAGCAATATCTGTGGAGTCCGTTTTTGGTACGCCACACCCCTCCCGATGAACAGGACCCCTATTTCGACCGTAGCGCTCCAACACAAGTCCGTTTCGTCCGTTTTGTGGTATGCCACACCCCTCCCGATCAACAGGACCCCCGTTTCGACCGTCGGAGGTCCGTTTCGTCTGTTTTGCGATACGCCACACCCCTCCCGATCAAAAGGACCCCCGTTTCGACCGTAGGAGGTCCGTTTCCTCCGTTTTGCGGTACGCCACACCCCTCCCGATGAACAGGATCCCGTTTCAAACATGGCCGATCGAACACAAGGTCGTTTCCTCCGTTCTGCGGTACGCCATGCCTCGTTTGCATCGCCTGTTCCGTCCAAGCCCTCCCGATGAACATGACCGCGCATTCCGTTCCGACCCAGCCGGTTGGCTCCCACGCATACCGTTGCCTCCTGATGAACACGACGCATTCCGTTGCCTCCCCATGAACACGACACATTCCGTTGCCTCCCCATGAACACGACGATGACGCTATTTCTCCGTTCCGACCCAGCCATGTACACGATCCCTGGCCATACGTATGCGCGAGTAGGCATTCGAGACCCTGCCAGATATATGCGTGCGTGGCAGTATTTTCTTTGTGCACCCCGGCGGCTATGCGTGCGTGTACATGCTACGTGGCGCCTCTACTACGACACGTGCGCGCCTCTGCAACGACCAGTATGTACGTACACGTTCGCGACCAGAATGACAACGCTATGTACGTTTCTGCCAGGTGGGTCCCGACTGTCAGGCACTTCCTTGCCTGCGAAGATGTAGCTGGTGGGTCCCAGCAGTCAGCGGGACGAATCATTTTTTTTTGCCCGGACGCACTTCCTTGCGTGCGAAGATGTAGCTGGTGGGTCCCAGCAGTCAGGGGGAAATGTTTTTTTCGTGAAATATAGTGGCCCGTCCGGTGGGTCCCAGCTGTCAGGTGGAGGAATCATTATTTTCCGCGTAATAAGGAGGCACTTCCTTCTTTGCGGCGTGGACCCAGTATGTCGGCCTCTCCACGTCTGATCCACGTCGATAGAAGTCGTTCCTTGACCATGTTGACCATGCCGCGCGGAGAGCACCACGGCGGTGGACGACGGCGAGGCCTAGGAAGGGGACGACTCGGAGCCGGGGAAGACGCGGTAGGGAAGCCCGCGCGGAGAGGAGTACGAGGGTTCACTGGTTCGGCTGCGGTGTGAGGTTGTCGTCGCTGCAGGGCCTGGCCAGCGGTGGGAATAGTAGGGGCGGTGAGGCCTCCGCGGCAGCACAGCCGACCACGAGAGGCAGGAGCATGCGGCACGACCGGCGCTGCTTTGTGCGGCTGGAGCAAGAAGACCAGAGGTTGAAGAAGCACTACGGCCGTTGGATGAACATTGTACGGTAATAGGAGCTAGAATCGTTCATATTGACTAAGTTGACAAAGCCCTCCGTCCCCGTCAACTTGGTAGGCCCACAAGCCAGCCTCCCACTATGCTAGGTTCCAGCTGGCAGGGGGAGTATTCATTTTTTGTGTGTAATAAGGGGGCACTTCCTTGCGTGCGAAGATAGCTGGTGGGTCCGACCTGTCAGTGGGGGCACGTTTTTTCATGAAATACAAAGGCCCTTCCGGTGGGTCCCAGATGTCAGGTGAAGGAATCATTATTTTGCGCGTAATAAGGAGGCATTTCCTTGTGTGCGGCCGTGGACCCAGCTGTCACCCTCTCCACGCAAAGTCTACTTCCGATGGTGTCGTTCGTTGACCACATTGACCATGCCGTGCCAAGCGCATCCAAGGTGGTGGACGACGGCGAGGCCCCGGATAGCAACGAGCCGGAGATGGGAAGACGCAGGAGTAGAGTCGCAGACGGAGAGGTGTACGAGGGTTAACTGGTTCTAGTGCGGTGTGGTTCGGTAGTCGATGGAGAAGAACAGGAGGTGTGGAGGGGTGGAGGGATGGCCTGGCCAACGGTGGAGTAGCGCTTCATAGCGAAGCGTGCTAAGCAGAGCTGCTAGCAGCAGGAGGCGGGAGGTGGTCCCGGCGGCGCTGGAGGAAGAAGACAAGAGATTGAAGATGGATGCCGGTCGTCGGACGTAAATCCAACGGCTAATATGGAAGAATCATTTGTTGACTAAATTGATAACGACATGCGTTGGCTTTGACTTATTGGCCCACATTTCAGCTTCCCAAAATGTGGCATGTATTCAACCCATTTTTTCAGAATTTACAGTCTTTTTTTGCGCGGTAGAATTTACAGTCAATTCGATATTTTTTTTGAATTACAGCCATTAGCTGGGCTGGGTGAACAAATTATGTAGCGTCCATGCGGCCCATTTATTTTATTTCCCAAAAAATTACAGGCCATTTGCACTTTCTCGAAATACACGATTTTGCTGGGCTGATTCTAATTATAATGTTGGGTTGGGACAGCAATGTTATCAAAAAACAAAAAGGGGCTGAGCATTTTGTTATAAATATATTTAAATAATAAGTGATATTATTACATTCGTCCTTAAATCTTACCAAGCTTTTGTACACAATCACTAGGATTTTCGTGCCAAAACAATCCAGGATTTTATTGTTAAGAAATTATTTTTATAAGTTAATAAGATGTGGAATATTGTTTTCTTACATATGTAAGTATCTGTTAAATATATGATGACAATAAAAATAATATATAATAACATATAAAATAATTTAAATATATATAATATAATTATAAGGGGAACATAAGTTGGACCTGGCGTTCCTATTCTTATATAGAAAAATAGAACAGACCTCTGCGTTTTCTTCAAAAAAATACATAAATTGGGCTGCCGATATTCAGGAAAAATAAAACCTCGGATGGGAGGTCCACAGGTCGGTCAATACATGACGGCCCTCAAGAAAATACAAACTGGCCTATGGACCTCCCATCCGAGGTTGTGGGCTGCACATGTTAAAAATGAAAGCCTAGACGGGGCAGCCCAAAACCACGTCCAACACTTGCCAAAACTTCGTCCCTCATTTTCTCTGTGTTTCGCACACTCGACATTGTGTGGGCATTTTGACTGTGCATCATATGAAGATGTGCTATGCATGAATGTTGATCAGCATGATGTTAACTGGCTGGTAGTTCCATTTTTGACCATGAATAAAACTTCCAACATGATGTTAACCCTGTTTGAAAAGGCCGTGTTAATATAAATGATCTGCCTCTGAAAATTACAGTTTCTTATCTGAAATTAAACTTGCAGTTTCTTATCTGAAACTGATTGCAGTTTCTTATCTGAAACTGAAACTTGCAGTTTCTTCTCTGAGAATCACATTGTCTGCACTTTTATACTCCTATGAAACTACATTTTTTTGAAGTGCTAAAAATAGATCTCTAGGATTCATAAAATACTTCATATGCTCAATACTGCAAATCTGAAATTCAAAAGACATTCATATCTGAAAGTACTCTCAAAATACACAAGACAAAACACAATTCACAACCTGCAAATCTGACAACCCTAAGCTCCTCGACAATTCTAACATGCCCGCCTATTGGACTGGGGGGGCAGTCCCTCCTATTCCTCGGCGGCAGACAGCCGCCCCGTGAGACGATGTGAATGGCGAGGGAGACGATGGCGGGGAAGCGTCGTCGGGCTAACTGCTTTTCTCCTCTTGAAGTTGGGTTTGGTCGACGAAGACTCCACCGGCTCGCTCTGACAGGACACCCTCACAAATGGCACCCTGTAGATGCTCGATCCTTCAATCTCTGGTGGATGCTCCATCTAGGATCGATACTCCCACCACCGCTCCCTCACGATCGCATTAGGTGAATCTGTTTGCTCCATGGCCCAGAGGAACAGCTCTATGTACTCCGGCGCGACTCCCTCCGGGAGTATCGCCGCCTTTTCTCTCTGTTGCAGATATTTGGCCATGGATGTCACCGTCGCCGCTAGTTGGTCCTTGTTGTCAAACCAAGACTATATCTCCAACATGCTAGCTAGCTTCACAGGGTCGCCGTCTGCGATCCTCACGTATCGGTTGTACTCCTCCATCGATCTACTTCTCCACAACACCTTCACTCGCCGGCGGTGGTTTTTGAATGGAAGAGGAGAGGAGCAGCGCTGGTTTTGGATTAGAACGGGAGAGGAGCGACACTGGTTTTGGACTGGAACAGGAGAGGAGGGGCAGTGGTTTTGAAATGGAAGAGGAGAGGAGTGGCGCTGGATTTAGATTGGAATAGGAGAGGAGCGGCGCTGGTTTAAGAGGAGAAGAGCAGAAGAGCGGCGCCGGTCTTGGAAGTATTTTTTTGTTGTATTGCATATTTTGGGTCAAAGTTTGACCACGAACTATATTTAACAAGAAAAATGTGAATGCATGTCACCAAAAATTGTATTGTTTGGTTCATATCTGAATGTACTTTCAAATTATATTATTTTTGCAACGTATAACATATATTTTATATGCGAAAATCATGGTCAATTATGACCCAGATTAAAAGGGAGACTAGTTAATGTGGGGTCGCTTTCTTAATTGAAGGGTAAATTGTTTTTTTATTTTGATCCAGTCACAGCGCGCTGGCCCTCTCGTCCAACCCTAAATCGCTGCCGCATGCTCCTCTCCCTCTTATCCATTGCAAAACCACCTCCTCTCCTCTCCATCATCTCCATTCCAAAACCACCGTATCGCCTCTCCCTCTTCTGATCTTCTCCATTGCGAAACCACCTCCTCTCCTCTCCATCATCTCCATTCTAAAACCACCGTCTCGCCTCTCCCTCTTCTGATCTTCTCCATTGCAAAACCACCTCCTTTCCTCTCCATCATCTCCATTACAAAACCACCATTTCGCCTCTCCCTCTTCTCTATTGGAAGACCACCGTCTCTCCTCCCATCTTCCAAAGCTAGCACCGGACCACTCAGAAGGACATCTATGGAGAGGATGCAGCAATAATCAGCGGATCACCGGCGGCGACCAGGAAAAGTTAGCCAGGTTGAAGGAGATCCTTACTTGGTTTGACAATGAGTGGGAGATTTCGAGGACGGTGCGGGCCATGTGGCAATGTATGCGGAAGAGCGAGACGGCGGTGATGTACATGTACTCCTCGGCGGCAGTCATGCTGCAGTCCTCCGAGTTCATCGAGTATCTCCTCTGGGCGATGGAGTAGACAGATTTGCCCGAGGCGACAGTCAGACGGAGGTGGTGGGCATACAGGTCGAAGGTCGAGCACCCAGAGGATAACCAATCGATTGAGTATGGTGTGCCGTTCGTGAGGGTGTAGAGCCAGCCGGAGCCACAGGAGTATTCGTTCTCCCACCACAACAGGAGGCCGGATGGCGCGACGTCGCTTCCCCGCCGTTCTCCACGGTTCCCACGATGCTCGCCTCGTTTCAACGGCAGCAGTAGGCTTTAAGGTAAGCTTCGCACTAACCTAATCTTCCACCTGCTAATGCTTACAATCAGTGTGACAGCTAATGAAAATCATGCTTACAATCAGTCTCCGAGTACTATGCCAATCACCCTAAAATAGCTCTGGACCTTCGGGTAAAAGTTGTGACACAGTGTACAAATAAAGAAAAATAGATTGGTGCTTCTTTAAGAAAAGAATACTCCCTAGAAATCTGCCAATATAAGCTACTAGTATTTGGTTAGAGGATTTGCTGCCGAGAAAGATCCGTCCACAGAGAGCGCCACACATCCCACTGGTGGTGGTGGATGCCAATGCGTGCATGCAGCATGGTTGGTGTCGGTAATTTTTACTTGGCACACCTCGCACTCTACATATATGTCGGTTCCGTACGTACATTTGTGCAGTTCCACCAAAATGCAGCTGAATAACCCTGTTTGCACAGATAGTGAAAAAGCGTGATTACATTATAGTGGCACTAGTTGATGAAACACACAAAATAAATAGAAGAAAATATTGCGATAGTATCATAGTATGCCATGCATGCGGGCGAGATGGGCCTTGCGGCGCCTCATACGATGCGCCTCATCTTGGACATCGTCCCAAGTCTCCCAGATACACCTTACGCCAAAGGATGAACATCGATTGTACAACGGTAGTACAAGGAGGTGCCTTGAGACATTCAAATCTCTATTTTTGTACATATCAATGAAAATTAAGCACCCCAGTTTGCAGAAACGCTTAAACATTAACAATGGGACTAGTTGATGAAACATACATTAACAAAGAGAAGCACTTTCTTTATCTACATTGGAAATGAAATGATAGAGATGACACTCGCTCTATTTTAACTGTATTATTACTTCATTTTATCAGTGACACTAGGGTCGAGCATGTGGCAAACGAGGTGTACCGTACGTCGCAAGGATGGAGGATGGGGGTGCTTAGACTAGGATGCTGAAGCTGGCTCTTTCAGTCACCAACATGGATGATTCAATTCATGGGACCTTTTAGTGCAGTTCACCTAAAATGAAACAATGTCCCATGAGCTAGCAGCTTCTTCTTCAATTTTTTTTAAGAAAAGGGCACCAGCCCCGGTTCCATTTCCATCAAAAAACGAAACCCACAGAGCTTCTTCTTCATTAGTTGCAATAAAATTGAGCAACATCAAGGTTGGTTGTGTAGCTCCTAGAATGCTCACACTACAAGGGAAAAGCCTATACACAGAATCTTAGCAGCAGCGCGCTTTAAAATAAGGCGCTGCTGCTAATTAGCAGTAGCGAGGTCGAGCTTAACTCGCTGCTGAAATAAATATAGCAGTAGCGCGCCCGCCCAAAGAAGCACTACTGCTATAATTCCCACGAGGTCGCCGCGAGGCTAGTTATAGCAGCAACGCGTTATAACGACGAGCGTTACTGCTATGGTCCGTAGTAGCAGCGCATTTCTGCAATAAGCGCTACTGCTAAGTTTACTACAAAATCCGATCCACTCACAGTCACACACTGACTGGATCCCCTCTCAATCCCCCACGCCGGTCCTCCCCCATCGCCCCTCCTCCCTCTGCGCCGCCGTCACCTCATCCTTGTTGGACTCGGTACCGGCCTCCTCCTCCGTCCTCCCTCCACTCGCCGCTGGCCGGCCCCTCCTCGCTCCGCCTTCCTCCTCCGTCCTCCCTCCACTGGCCGCCGGCCAGCCCCTCCTCGCTCCGCCTTCCTCCTCCGTCCTCCATCCACTGGCCGCCGGTCGGCCTCTCCTCGCTCCGCCTTCCTCCTCCGTATACTCTCTTCTCCCTCCTCGATTCGCCCCTCCTTCTCCCTCCTGCCTGCTACATTTTGATTTAGTAGGCTAGTTCATATGCAACATTTTCATTTAGTTGATATGATTTAGTTGATTTAGTAGGCTAGTTGATTTAGAACATTTTGATTTAGTTGATATGATTTAGTTGATTTAGTAGGCTAGTTGATTTAGTTGATTTAGAACATTTTGATTTAGTTGATTTAGTAGGCTAGTTCATTTAGTTGATTTAGTATGCACCATTTTAGTTGATTTAGTAGACTAGTTGATTTAGTTGATTTAGTACGCAAAATATAGGTGGTACCTTGTCATCTAATATGTTACTCGCGGAAGAACCAAAAATATCACATGCTAATACGTAGATCTTAGGATTATAATTGTCCATAAAATTGCTTCTCGCGGAAGAACCAAAAGTATCACATGCTACTGTTTTTCTTTCCTGTGAAGTGGATCATTAATCCTTTGCTCATATTGCTTTAGGAAAAATGGCGCCACCACCACCACCACTATGTCGACTATGCAAGTCAAGGTGCGCTAGCAACCTTGCAACTGGCAAGCTGTTCGGCATCTACTTCCAGCCGAGTTTTCGTCATGCGGTGGTAAGAAATTAGATGAAATGGAATAACTATTTTATTTTTAGTGATGGCATTACTGCATTGTGTCATTTTGCTTATTTTACACAGATCGTCCCATGCAATGTGAGGTAGAAATTCAACAAGTCGACAGAGACATTTGTGACATTTGAGGCTCTGAGGGCCGTACACTATAGAGGTCGAGAAAGGGCGCAATATGTCGCAGATTGGAGGAGATGGATGGGCCCGTTTGTCACTTTCGCATGCGTCTTCTGGTGGTGAGTTGATCAGCTTCTCCTTGAGCGTAAAGACCCAAGCTGGCTGTCATTTATCTCAACCTGGTGGAAGATGACGAAGATGATGAAGATGATGAAGATAATGAGGACCCACTCGATGAAGATGATGAAGACCCACTTCATGAAGCCATCGTAGCTCAAAGAACAAGGCTGAGCGAGGAGGAGGTGTCCAACTTGTGGGACATAATTCCGCCACGTGCTGACTTTGTCGGGTGCCATTCGTGACCACCGACAAATACCATGGTTGATCGACATGATATGGTATGTTATACTTACAAATGCAAATTATCCGATGAAATACTTAGTGTACAATCCAATGATATGGTATGTTGTGTGGAATCTAGTCGATGATATGTTTTAGTGTAGAGTTCGATCACATGCTTATTAGTGTAGAATCTAAGGAAACTATTAATAGTGTAGATAATCCATATGTACTTATTTGCGAGGCTATTTATTAATTGATATGTTTTTCTTATTCAGAAATTGGCAAAGAGCATATCTGTGAGTTATGGTATCGAGCGATGAAGAAGGCTCAATTGGACTACGCCTTACTACAAGGGCTCCGTCACAACTTGTACTTACCATCAAGTGGACACGGACGGTCGCTTTACACTTAAACTTCGGTTGGGTGGAAGAAATTCCTCGATGGCAAGAATCTTCGTGTTGGACAGGCCATCCTAATTACTATCAGGAACACCAACCGCCCAGGCTTGAGGATGATGATTGACTTTGATATCATCTAGAACTACATATGTGTGTGTGGCTATATCATCTAGAACTACATATGTGTGTGTGGCTATATCATCTAGAACTATATATGTGTGTGTGTGTGTGGCTATATCATCTAGAACTACATATGTGTGTGTGGCTATATCATCTAGAACTACATATGATGATTGTCGTTGATATCATCTAGAACTACATATGATGATCGCCGTTGATATGACCTTGTACTGCTTGAGGATGCATATTGACTATGCATGAAATTGTTATCTAGTACTCCCTTCGTTCCAAATTACTCGTCGTGGTTTGAACTAAAACCACGACGAGTAATTTGAAACGGCGAGTACTACCCATAATAGTTTATGAATTTGATATCTAGTAGAAGTACCTAGTATCTAGTGTCCTAAAGGAAACCGAAAGGAAAATGATGAAAGATATAGCAGATGGCGAGGACAGCGAAATCGCTACAGCTAACTAATAGTAGCGCGTTCGGGAAAAAGCGCTGCTGGTATCGTCATCAGTAGTAGCGCGGGTACGGACCGCGCTACTACTACAAGTTAGCTGTAGCACCTTATTAGTAGCGCGGCCACCCGCGCTGCTGCTAGGGTTTTCCCTAGTAGTGTCAACTATAATTTGGATATCATTTGTGCAGTTCAACTAAGATCGAGCGTGAAATGTATATCTCTGTTTGCACAAAAAAGGTGGAAAGGAGGGTGACTAACAAGTGATGAAACATGCATCAAATGAAAAGAAGCATGTTCCTTATCTGAATGGCAATCCTACAAGGACAGTAGCAATTACTAAAGCAGTGGCATTGCTAGATATTAGTGTGGGCATTAGGATTAACTATGACAACCGTTAAATACGACATTACTTTGGGCACGGGAGAGTAGGCGGACCAGGACAGTTGCATTTCTAACGAAAAGAACCAACTTATCTTAATGGGAAATTTTAGCAGGACATGTAAAGAAGTGCCATTGATTCATTTTACTAGAGGCATTACAATGAAAACAACATTGGTTTAACGTGTCCTTACTTTTAGCAGTGCGACTGTTACATATTACCATTGGCATTACATAAGAGTGGCTCGGGGCAACAAACATCGAGCAGGATATCAGGTTGGTCCCATTTTTGTTCGATATAGCCACCTTATCTTTGTGTGAGGCTAGCAAATCTAGTGCTGGACTTACTCTATTGACTTGTCCCCAGTCCCCACTTTATTTACTTTTTCAACCAATAGATCGGGTTTATATTGATTTTGTCTTGTGTTTACCTTTATTTCCTATTAGACCTAGAGACCAATTGGATAGCCACCTCTGCTACTTTTCGCCCCATTATTTCCTCTTTGACCAAGTCCTAGATTCAGGTAACAAATCCTCCCCACCCCACCCCTTTCTTCCTTGTTTGAACCAAGTAGTACTAGATTCGAGTGCATGAACTAGTTTTACCACTTAAACGTAAAAAAATTAGGTGGTTTTCGAACAGCCGATCGATCCTATCTACGAGGGGGCCTGAGAAATAGTAAAAGATATAAATGCAGCGACATCAGGAGCTCGGGAAGTAGATCAAGGCCGGCTTCGAAGAAAGTTATACCTGATGGTCGCCGGGATGTCGCTAGGTGGGCGGCGGGAGGCCGGATCTTCCCACACTGATCGGGAGAGAGGCCCTCCCTCGCCCGTGGTGCTTGGGAGAGAATGGCAAGGCAGGCTGATCAGGACGCGCCAGCAGTGGGTAAGAGCTGTCGCCGAGGACGACCGTGTGAACGTTGCACCTTCTCACCTTCCCCGGCGGAGAGGATCCGGCTGGATCTGTGACCAGCGGTGAGAGAGAGAGAGAGAGAGAGAGAGAGAGAGAGAGAGAGAGAGAGAGAGAGAGAGAGAGAGAGAGAGAGGCCACCTCTATCGTGTTTAGATCTGGAGAGGCCGAGACAGTGTGAAGAGAGCAACACTAGCAAGCAAGCGCGGAGGCTCCTGCCTATATAGTGCAGTAGTACTAGTTTTCTTTTGTCTACCGGAGCCGGCTTGACCTCGTCAATGACTGTCGACAAGTCTTCATGCACGTGGCCTGGAGGCGCAGTTGTCTTCATTTTGATATGAATCGCCGGATTATAACATATAACATGAAAAAATGCCACATGACAAGAAATCATAACCTCACTGCCCAAAGGAGACAACATGAATCCCGACGGACAAACTAGACGAGGAACAAAGCTCAAATTAAAGATAAACTCGTAGAAAAGGGGTCAGTCGACAGATGTCCTAATTAACATAGCCAACTTGACCTAGATGGCAGCCGAGTAGTCTTCGTGCATGTGCCCCCAATGACTAGCCCAACTCAGTTGTCGCTGTTTAACCCTCGCAGTGATCCGAAGCACATGACACCTAATTTTGCGAGATGACAAGAAACCTTTTTTTAGATTTCTCACCACAACTACAGCCATGTACAACACAGCCTGCACGATATGTAGACGATAGCCAATCCAGGCGTTTCTGCTGGAGTCTGGTCACACATGGACGAACTAATCTTCCGTGTCTTGCAGGGATCGTCCAGGCACCAACGTAGTACAACACTTCTCTAGTACTATCGCTCGTCTCCCTCTTCTATTAAGTCACCCGACATGCGAGGCCGGGAAGTGTGCCTATGGTCGGTTCGCAGTTTCAGTCCCACATGTGTGCGCAAATGCAATATGACGCACGTTCCATTCGGAGAGCAGCGTGCCAGACCGACCGACTGTCTGGGGTGCGACGCGAACACGACGGGCGTGTTGTACACTCCGTACATGTGTACCGCCGTTTTCTAGAGGCTTTGCTCCATGGCGCAATCCATGGATAAAAAATTAGTATACTGTATACTATTTAAAAGTCTAGGGCGGGGCTTTTCCTGCGCGGTAGGCGGCGGGGCAGTTCCGCCTAGTCGGTTTGAGTGTGATTTGACAGCGAGTTACTGCTGGACAGGTGGGGCCACGTGATTTGACTTGCCATTATCATTTTAACTGCGGCGCTACGACCGGCGTGAGTCTCCTGATTCCTAACCACCTCCATACAGGTGCCTCTCCCGATGCTCCACCATGTAGTAGAGGCTGGCTCTTGCATGGGAGCCCACTTCTCCACTTTTTCCTTGCCTCTCTTTCCTCCACATATGCAAAAATGCCATGTAAAGCGCACTATTGTACTTACTTGTTCCTACAGGTGCTAAGTTTGCCACATAGGCATAAATTCTTATTTGGCAAGTTAATCAAGAAGAGAGAGACTAGTTTGGTGACCCAAGGAAGAAATGGTGCTAAGCGCGTGTACCTAGGTGAAAAGACAATTTTGAGTCTATAGCTAATTAAATGAAGCAAACTTAGCAACACCATTTCATTGGAAGAGGTCACTCCTTGGCAAATGCAATAAATACTAGTACTCCCTGTGTCCCATAATATAAGAACATTTTTGGCACTAGTGCCAAAAACGTTCTTATATTATGGGACGGAGGGAGTATGAAGAAACAGATAGAGAGGAGTAAAAAAATACACTTGTAGCCCACCTTATAGCCAACCTTGTTGTAGTATGAGTGACTAAGTGATGACTATGTCTGACATGCCAACATCAGATAGCCTAACGCACCGTGTTAAATCTCCAAGGGCGCGACCGCGCGTGCGACGCGACGGTCATGGTAGGCACGACCATGATATGGGCTGCTGGCAGCCCTTGGATCTGAGATCACACGGTCGCATGCTAAGTTGCTGAAAATTTGCAGAATAAGCCTCCCGCGGCAACCGAAAAATTTCCTCCCGCGGGCCGGAGTAGGTTTCTCGGTTTGCATGCGGGTTTAATGGAGGCGGGGCGGCGTGTTCAGCCGGGCGTGTAGTGGACGGTGCAGTACTATTCAATTTGACAACTACAACTAGTATATTATAAAAACAAAGAAGTGTAGTAGAGATAGAGATAAGAATAGAGACTAGGGAGGAGCACCATCTACTGCTTCGTGGGCTACTCCTGCGCTCCATTCGTGACATAACGTCCCCTACAGCCACTCCTCCTGCGCTCCATTCGGCGGGCGCTGTTGACATTTGGGGAGCGCACTCTCGCGACTACTAGCAGCGACAACTTCACCGACGACGACTTCTTCCCCGACCTCGGCAACCTCTTCCTCAACGACATGGGCGACAACCTCAACGCCAATGGTGCTGCTCCCGTTGCACCGTATGTGTTTCTGTCCTTCCTGTTCGAAATCGTGGTAGAATTCATGTTTCTAGTCTGTGTCCTAGACTCGATCTGTTCATCTACTATGCTAGTCCGCATGATTAGTTTAATCTCTGTTATAGCAGTCATGATTTATTTTGTAGTAAATCTCGTAGTAACTTGCTCATATATTCAACTGGAGGAACGTCCCCTACAGCCACTCCCGTTTCATGGACGGCCTGGTCGATGCCTCCAAGGAGCCCTTCGTCTACTGCTATGAGTGCCCGGTGCCGTTTTGGGGATCGTCGGCGGACATCGTGCATCACCTGACACAGGCGTGCGGCGATCACTACTGGCCCTTGGCGAAGAACATCAAGTATGAGACATGCTACCCGTTCACCGTGCCGGAGTCGCTGGAGGATCAGCGCCGCCTGCTAGTCTCGGACGAGGACGGCAGCGTCTTCCTCTTGATCGTGGCCACCGGCGAGGCCCATGCAAGCCGTCGCCACATCTCTGTAGTGTGCATCAGGGGCGACGCCGCTGACGCTGACACTGACACGAGGCCGATGTATGGGTGCGTGCTCACTATTACTACCCCTCGGAGGTCCGTGGGCGGCAACACTGGCTACGTCAATTTGACTTGGGCTCTGCCGAGCTGGGACCTTCCCGCCGATGTGGACATGGAAGACGCATGGTATTATTTGACCCCCAACAATGTGCATGGGGACTCCAAGGAGGTTCACCTGGACATCTGCATTACTAAGTTAAATATTGATCATTAGTGTTCGCTCAGTGTAATCCGCTGTCTAAGCATGTGGAGACTTCCATGCATGATCTTGCTCTATTGGAGTATCGCGCATGAATAAAAGTGTATCCATTTATGGTTTAGTCTAGAATCTTCCATGTATGAACTTTTACTACAGTACCGGTGAAAGACTTATGATGAACCATTTCCTGCAAAGCACAATAAGAGTTATTTCTTCACAAGTTTTGGATGCAGGTTGAACAGTTGAACGCTTTTGTTTGCAAAAGATACTTTTTTATCAATTTCACCCGGATGTTTCTGAGCTCTAGAGATGAAATAATATCCGAAGAAACCTATCGATACCTGTTACACATGAGATGACCCCCACATCCTTTGTCAAAATAAACAACACCCCGATCAATGCATTTCACTCTTCCGTGCAACGCACGGGCACCTTACTACTATAGATTAGTACGACCAAAAATTGAACTAACATTGTATATAGTATGATAAATGATGATGCATATCACCTAAAATTATATCATTGAAAACTATGTTCAAATACGATATTGTTTTTGTTGACATGCACTAACAATTGGTCAGTTAAATCTCCAGTCAAATTCAATGGGGGATAAACCACGACTGATGTACTAGTACTAGTGTAGAGGGCAGCGCTGCACGGGAGTCTCACTCATTAATTTGGGCTTCTAAACTAGTACTAGTAGTACAGTACCTCCGTCCTGGTTTATTCCTCACCATTGTAACTTGTGCTAAATTTTGACCAAAGATTTAACTGATAAAATGTTAGTGCATGTGACATGCACTAACATTTCATTAGTTAAATTTATGATCAAAATTTGACACAGATTACAATGGGGACCAATAAACCAGGACGGAGGTAGTAGTTATGGGATTACTAATCTAGAAGCCTAAAAGAACTGGCCCCTGGTACTCCAACTAGTAGTAGTACTCAAGTTGGAATTCCAATTGCACGACACAACTTGTTAGGAAAAAATTCGATTCAGGGTGTAGGAAGCGGTTTGGGAATTTGCATGCCTTTCCAACCAGTGAGATACTCCGTACAAAGAGATAGAGAGAAGTAAAAAAACACTTATAGCCAACCTTGTTGTAGTATGAGTGACTAAGTGATGACTATGTATGACATGCCAACATCAGATAGCCTAACACACAGTGTTAAATCTCCAAGAAGCGCGATCGCGTGTGCGGCGACGCGACGGTCGTGGTAAGCGCGACCATGATACGAACTCTTGGCAGCCCTTGGATCTGAATCAAGCGTCGCATGCTAAGTTGCGAAAATTTTCAGAATAACCCTCCAGGATAGGATATTCACCCATAGGTCTAGAATCACGCCATGCAACCGTTCGATCTCAGATCCAAGGGCTCTCGGAAGCCCGTATCATGGAAGAATGGAAAGCCACCACCCTGCCGTTCGCACGCTGGCAGTTCGCTCCTACTCCTCCCCGCACGTCCTTTAATACTACGGCGGTTCGGTCCTAGTCGCCCCGTCCATTCACATTAGGGCAGTTCCACTAATCCTAACCCTCCTCCCAAATCCATGGCGTCCCAAATCTCCACGATCGGCGGTGAGTACAAGGTTAGAACCATCACCGGCGATGAGTTCGACGTCATCTACACCCGTTCTTCCGCGACGGTGAAAGGATGCCTTTCTCGCTTCAGACGCATGTTCGAAGACTCAGATGATGAGTGGGTCGCTGGGCTAGATGTTGAGTACACCACAGTCCTGGGACGAGAGAAGGATCTAAAGGATGAAGAGAGGAAGAAGCCCGCCGTGATCCAGGTTTGCGTGCATGACTTATGCTTGGTCTA
This sequence comes from Aegilops longissima, assembly GCA_021605205.1. Taxonomy (NCBI): domain Eukaryota; kingdom Viridiplantae; phylum Streptophyta; class Magnoliopsida; order Poales; family Poaceae; genus Aegilops; species Aegilops longissima. The sequence continues at coordinate 692,378,560 of CM038678.1, read as the reverse complement.
CCACATATGCCATGCCGACGTTGAGTGCCAGGATTTTAAGGACTTCCTCGAGAGCAACCTAGTGAAATTCGTTACCGTAGACTTTGGTAACGACAAAGAAGTCCTGGGTCGGATAGGCCTCATTGTAGGCAACACCTTTGACCTCCAGAAGAATCGGCTGGTGTCCTCTCGCCAGCCTTCAATGCTGACCCTGGCAGGAGCCACGGTTCATCCTTCGTATGGTAAACTGGAGAAACCTCCATACACGTTTCATCGTTATGCATGGCAGCATAATGTACTAGATATAGACCACATCCACTACGCTGTAATGGATGGCTACATTTGTTTCAATATCTACAAGGGTTGGATGAAGAGCAACAGCCAAGTGTGCGGTTCAAGCAAAGAAGTATCGGCCAAGAGGAAGAGGGACAAGGACGAAGTCGAGGACGTGGATGAGGACTCCGAGTAAGGTCGCAGTGCCATTGCTCATGGTGGTTCTAATGTAGTGTCTACCGGAATAGTTGCAAAGTTTAATTTCAGGTGTGCTTAATTTAATTTGAGGGGTGTGTTGTGCTGAGCCCCCAACAGAACCATGTTATGTTTCTTCTCGTTACTTTAACTCTTCAGTACGTACATACTAGTATTTCTTATATTTCATCTTTTAGTTGGTATAGTACTACCACTAGTTTCTTCACATTATATACGTACAATATATATGGCCAACATCGTATAGCCAACAGTTTAGTTGTCAAAGAATTTCAGGGTGCTTAGTTTTGTCAAAGAATTCCAGGGTGCTTAGATTTATTTGAGGGGTGGGTTGTGCACTTGTGCTGGACACCATTATTGTGACAAGCCTTTTTAATAGTACTATATGCATAATTTGGCGACGAGCGCTCTCTATATGTACTGCCTTTTTTTTAATTTCAAGTTTTGCTCCATGGCGCAATCCATCGATACTACTACTGTAAAAAAGTGGAGTATATACATTTTTAAAAAAGGCTAGAGGGCGGGGCAGTCTAGCTCGGTCGGTTTTTGAGAGGCAAGGGCCTTTGTGATTTGACGGCTCACTACTGCTGGAAGGCGAGGCCTTGTGATTTGACTGCTCGTATAAATGCACCGACGACCTGAGGAGGAGCAAAGAACCGTGCAGTATACTCATGTTTTCCACTGGAGTAGTACTGCGATGGAGGAGCACGAAACACGGCATCCCAGTGCCATATGGCGATAAAAATGATCTTATTTGCTAGTCGTCTCATTGTTAGCATTGTTCTATTCATTCCCTCAAAAAAAAAGCATTGTTCTATTCATGCCTCGCAGAGAACGTGACACGTGCGGTGAAACACCCAAAGCAAAAGATGAAACACAGGAGCAAATGAAGAAGGAAGATTATCACCCCAAATGATCTAATTCACCGTGGAGTCGTAACTGCTTCTTCATCGCCTTCACGACCTCCATCTCCTTGCGCGTCTCCTCCGCCATCTTCTTCATTCCATCCATGATCCGGGATTTCTCGACGCGATCCTTCATCATATGTTCCACGGCCGCATTACGTACCTTGACAGCAGCCGGGTGCTCGATGCGGAGCTTCGCCAACTCCTCCTTCAGTTCCATGACGAGGGCCTGCATCATCTTCATCGAGGAACTACTATTCTCATGCAGCTTCTTCCAGCCGCCGTTCTTCTCCTTCAACAGGTCGATCTCGTGGCAGAGCTTCGCCTTGTCCTCCTGAAGTCGCAGGATTTCGCCGGTCGCCTTCTTCTCTGAGGCGATGCTCTTCTTCAGCAGCATCACCAAGCTGGCGGTCAACTCCCCCTGCTTATTGAGCTCAGCACGCATGTCGTCGAGGCTCTCCTTCAGCAACTCCATCAAGCCTTGGATGAACTCCTTCTGCTTATAGAGGTGCTTATTGAGCTGATCGGGCATGCCGTCGAGGGATAACTACTCCAGCTCCACCGGCTCAGCATGTTCGCCTCCACGGCTAGGGCGCTCCTGGGAGCCATCGCCTGCCCGTGAGAGATCTTTAGAGGTCTCTGTGTGGCGGCAGACCCTCTTTTTTTCCGCGGCCTTGGTTGCCGCTCCCTTGTTACGAGTAGTTCTCGACCTAGAGCTCTGCTCACCGGCCATGTCAACGACGGATGAAGAAGAAGCACTTATGAGGCGGAAAGGTAGAGTAATTTTTGGTTAGGTAGTTCCCCTTTTTATAACCTAAGTACTAGCACTAGTACTAATACTTGCATAGTGGGAACATGTTCAGGTTTGGTACGTACTAGTAGGTGTAAGAAGGCTTTCGTATGTGATGGGAACAAGGTAAAGATTAATTGATGGTTTTGGTTCCGAGGCCCGAAACGGCTCCCGATGAGTTTAACGGAACATAAATTTCAAGTACTACACTGCTCAAATGCGTAAATATTATGTTACTGTCAAAAATTGGCACAAAATATGAAGGAGACCAATGGAAGTACTACTAGCAACCCATGATTTAACTACTCGCATGCGCGTAGTGGAGTAATAATGTCTTTCTTCCGCCCTCATGTCCATTCAATTTGCATGCGCTGTATTAATTGACCATCAATGAAGTGAACGACTTTACACGCGTCAAATTATCACATGGGGTGGATCTCAAAATTGCGTCTGCCCGTGTACCCGCGTGTGCGTGCGAGGGAATGAGTGCGTGCGTGGCGTGCGTGCACATCTTCGCTTCGTGCATGTACCTCCAGTATGGCTCAGGGAGGACGAGTACATTCTTCTAGAACCTGCAGCACGTCACTGTGATCAATCCACGCAAGGATGTCGCGCCAACGCCTCCACATGTGCCACATGGCTTCCTGAACTGTAAGAGAGACACTGTGTACCGTGCCATTGGTACTCTAATTTACGTGTTTTGCACATACTCAAAGAACTAGTAAGGTACACGTGCATTGCACGCATCAGATTTTGCAACCAAATTATGAATAAATACCACACTATAGCATGTAAGCTACGAGTCATATATGCCTGATGTAGCCCTTCGTTTAATTCTTATAGTTCATCTCATTCAAAATCAATTAGTTTTTATAAAAAAGCTAAGAACGCGGGAATAGGAAAAACATGGGATTATTGTGGAATGTCGTCTTGAATCCTACAGGATTGTACGAGAGTTTGATTGTGCATAGAAAAAACGCAGAATTCTTTCAAAGAGATATGAGTGGATGGGATGTTTCCTATGAAATTTAGTGTAAATGAATCATATGGAAAAATTCCTATGGTTTACAATCCTACGAATCAAACAACCAAGATAGGAAAAATTCCTAATGAGTAGGATCCTCCAAAATTCATTTGAGAATCCTTTGAATCAAAGAAGCCCTTAATCTATTTTATGGTTCATGGAATTGTGCGTTGTAAATCATAAAGTAAAAACAAATAATGGAAATTCAACTAGAAAAAAAGTTTGGACAGTTATGATACGAAAGATTCTAAACAAAAGAGAACCACTGTTGTTTTGAGGTTTGTGCATTATGCTTAAGTTCAACCATGGAGTCTGCTAGATTGTACATGTGGCAAAATCCGGTGGGGGCTAGAAGATGGTGCGAGGGGCCGAGTGGAGGGAGACTATGAAGGAATGCACAAGTGCAAGATCGATATTTAGAGAGAGGGGGCGAGAACATGCGCTGTTGCGCGCAGTGGCGGAGCCATGAAAAATAAATGAGCTAGGGGGCCAAGCATTATAAAGAGAAGACGACTGTGTGGGTGTAAAAGACTAGGTGAAGTCATAATCAATGTAAAGTTGAATTCAAATATTTCAATAAGAGATCCTGCTGTTTGAAACCCATGCATCCATGAATATAACGGAGATCTGCGCGGTGTGGTTTGGAAACGAGCATGTTGCAATGTATACACATTGAACAAGGTCAGACTGATTTGAATTTGAGATACTGATGGCAGACATCATTTGGCCACGTCGCATCCGTGCATGAACTATAAGAATTAAACGGACATCTACATGATGCATATATGACTCAAAGCTTACATGTTATAATGTGGTATTTATTCATAATTTGGTTGCCAAATCTCATGCGTGCAATGCACGTGTACCTTACTCTAGTCTAAATGGTGTTTGGGTGTGTGTTGTGCGTGTTGAGGTGCAAATTGTCTTTTTTTTGGGTACACGTTAAGCTTGTTCTTCCAAAATTTCAAGTCGCGCCTTGTTATGCCGAAAATTCAAGCTAGCGTCTCTGTCTATCGTGCTGCGAAACTCACGCCTCTTCAACCCGCGCCTTGTTAGCCCGAAATATTTAAGATATATATTTGTCTCGTTGTGCTTCGACAACTCCCTCCATCTCAACCCGCGCCTTGCTATTTCGAAATTACAACGCGCGCGAAAACTCCCACCTCCTGTGAAATCCCGACAAGCGAAATGCCCGTGGTACCCCTGAACCGAAAGAACCGCCTCAAATCGGTGGGGGCACTTTCGTAACTTACCCCACATTTCGTACAAGCGCGTCCCTAAGCCATGGTTCCCCACTGCCACCCCTTCCGCCCACCCATTCGTACACCGAGGCCGCGAAAACCCACGACGAAACCCCACACCCTGCTCCGTCCGCCACCCAGCCGGAGCCTCTTCCCCGTCGATGTTGTCCACAGCAACACCTCGACGTCCCTCATCCACCGTACCGGATGAGGATCCATCGTCGATCTCGTCGTCCCACCGGTTCAGCCACCCCGTCCTTCACCTCCAAGGAGCTGCCCCGATGTTCCCCTCGTCTTTCGCACCACCTCCATTCCCACACCGCCGTCTTCACCTGCAGCACCGGAAGAGCATCATCATCACCGTTTCCTCGGATGAAGCTGCGGTCTAATCGGCGCCACCAAAGAGGTTGTACAATAATCGCCGCATTTTCTTCTTGATTCGATCTCATGGTGCTGCCGGCGCTCAGTCTCGAGCCGACACAGCGCGGCTCCATCCACGACGGCGTCACCGGCCACTTCCTCCACGGCGTTGCTCCCTCGGCGGCGACGTCCACATCAGTAGGAGCTGCTGCTGCTTTAGCTCTCGCTCGCGCTGCTGCTCTGCTCTTGCTCTCGGTCCCCTGACTGGTCTGCTCTTGCTATTGCTCTTGCTCACGCTGCTGCTCTCGCTCTTGCTCTTGCTTGCGATGCTGCTCTGATTTAGCTACACTTCAGTCGCCTGAATCAACTTTTGGGTCAGTCGATTTTCAGGGTGTGGGGGGCTCGCGGGGTGAAGGAAGAACCAGCCGCAGCAGGGAGGGGGCTCACGGAGAGGTACCCCACTATCTATCTTAGGGTTCAGGATGGGGCGGTGGTGGCGGCGGTGGTGGGGCGGTGGTGTGGGGATCGCCGAGAAAAAGCTTCGCACGGGGGCCTAGAGGATGGCAGGGGTGGCGGGACGGGCGGTGGGGAGTGTTTTCGCGGGCGGCGGGCGGCGCACCGCCGACCGGCGGCGGGCTGCTGTTTGGCGGTGGTGGCTGGTGGCTCGGGGTGGAGGTTGAAGATGAACCGCAGGCCCTTGATTTCGTATCAACGGCTGCAAAATCGACCGACCAGCGATGAAAAAGTCAGTCAATCGACGTGTAGCCTCACCTTGCTAGTGCGTTCGGTTTAAACGAACAAAATTCAGTTTCGACAAGAAAATTCAGTTTCGACGATTAAGTTCAGTTTAACGCTTAAGTTCAGTTTGACAGTTAAGTTCAGAGATGAGCGGCTGATGTATTTTACATCTAGTACTTTGTGGTTATGTATTTTACGTTATGTATTGGAGATGCTATTAGAATTCCACCAGGTTAACGTTGTTCATTGTCTCTCTTGTCCTGCTTCAGCCTCGGCGTAGTACAACTCATGGAGCTGCTCCAACGATTTAAACCCTCCATCACAGCGGAGCAGTACCTCGGGCTCCATCTCCGACGCCTAAGATCTTCTTCCCTCCTCCGACCGCCAAGTCAGCGGAGCATCCTCACCGCCAACCCAATCACGCCGAGATCGACATGGCTTGGCCAAAGAGGTTGTACACTTGTTGCATCTCTTTTTACTCTACATGTTATATATATTGTCCACTTAGCACTTTCGTAGTAAGGGGAAATCGATTATTTTATCCTACTATATGACAAGCGGTCGGTACTGTGCAACTTAGCTATCCGTGATGGACTCTCTTGAATGCCATCATTATTTATCTCTGTGCGTTTGAGCTGTGCATTTGTCGATGGGCCTGGGAGTTGTGCTAGTATGGTAGTAGCCTGGGTCCAAAGTAATAGAAGTAGCACAAAAACATTTTTTTAGTGTAGGATTTTCCTTGCTCAAGCCTGCCTACTAGAATCGCTAGTGCTTGAAAGGAAAAGTGAATGAAAAACATAGGAATTGAAAAGTTTCCTATGGTACTACTTTTCATGAATTTGGTGCAAAGGAATGGAGCAAAGGAAAACTGTTGGATTTGTTCCTTTAGTGTCTCCTTGAAAGAAAAACCGTAGGAATTCTAATTTCCACTTCTCCTCCTTTTCATATTCCTATTCATCAAGCACAAGATTAAGAGATAGTAGCATAATAGCATTATTACTGTACATTTTCTTGTGGTTTGACTTAATCTCACCATGCTTTTTTGCATCCTGTGATCTTCCAATTGTTGTGAATCAAACACCCAGATTGGCAGAAATCCTGTGTTTTTAAATTCTCTGTTTTGCACGTGCATTCCTATCCTATTCCTGTCTATTTCTTATCCCTGCATTGTTAGAATCCTCAAATTCAAACAAGCCCTTACTCAATTACTTCTGTTACAGATATGTGTCAAAGAAAACCTTGTGTGGTTTGTCCTGCTCCTGTGGCGCTGTGTTCCACCCCAACTCAGCTGCTCCAATGACGGAAGGGATCACAACAGCAGGGATCCGCTCTCCAGACTGTCTTTCGCCGCCTCAGATCTGCTGCCCTGCCGCCGGCAGCCACGACAACTGCATTACCATCATCAACTAAGCAGATAACCTTGAGGCCTACATGGGTCCGCAAGAGAGGTCGCACTCTTCCGTGTCTGCTTACATTATGCGTCGCTTAATATGATGACATGCTACATTATTGTCGTGTTCACCTATTAGACTCCGAGTCAGGTCCAAAATAATGCTAAAACTTGAGTTTTTAAATGGTTGTGGGGTACATATTGGGGCAATAATCAGTACTATCTGTCTACTATCTGGTTAATCTCCGGTGTCTACTATGAGTTTCATGTTGGGTGCAAACAAACATTAAAGGGTCCATTAACTGTATTTTTTAACTAAAGCTATTATCTGCCTGCTATCATTGGTTTTGGGTCTATCCATAGTTTGCTACCATCACTCTGGATTTGTGCATGCACTCCTTACATAATCTCACTATGTTTTATTCCTATGCATGCCAGTTATTGTACACAATGGAACTGATCATGTAGAGCAAAAGAGACGAGCCTTGCGTGGCAATAAAATTTCATGCAGACGTCGTTCCATGGTGGGCGCAAAGGCAGCCCCCCTCCACCCATTTCGGATCGTAATCAAGAGGAAGATAATTGTTCTGAGGGGGATTCAGAAGGAGAAGACCACTCCTATTTACCCCATGAGGTCTTCGCTCTAACTTGGCATGCTGATGTTGGTAATATCATGCATATGGTGCCTTGCATTGCTTACTGTATACATTAAAGATGTCATCTGCTTAGTTTAGACATGCTTTGTGTCAATGCCATCTGTTTAGTTTCTTTATCGTATATGTGAATCATGCAATGCCATCTTGTTTAGCCAGGCATCATATATGTGAATTTTGCAATGCCACCCTAGTTAGCTAGTCATCTTATATGTGAATTATATCATGCCATCATTTTTTTATTACGTGTTAAATTTGTCAACAATTTTAGTACATTCAATTACTCTTCCTGTGCATCAGCCATTCAGCACAGTCATGGAAAAATCTGGAGTGGAAAGAAGGTCTTCAGAGCAGGCAATGCTATCTAACGAAGCGCATGTCTTTCTGGTTACCGATAGCTCCTCAGAGGAGGATTCAGAGACAGATGACCATCATATCCCCGAGGTGCATGCCCTAACTTGGCAGGGTTATGTTGCTCATATCGTGCGTATGGTATCTTGCATTGCTATGTCATTTGCTTAGTTAAGACATGCTTTGTGTGAATGCCACCTGTTTAGTGTCTAATTACCATATATGTGAATTATGCAATGCCATCTTGTTGTGAGACATTATATATGTGAATTATGCAATGTTATCTTGTTGCAAGGCATTATGTATGTGAATTATGCAATGCCATGCTGTTTAGGCAAGCGTCATATATGTGAATTATATCATGCCGTCCTTTTTTGTATTTCTCATTGCTTTTGTCTCCAATGTTTGTATATTCAACTGCTCTTCCTATGCATCAGCCATTTGAATTGGTGATGGAAAAATATGGAGTGAAAACAAGGTCTTCAGAGCAGACAATGCTACCTGCTGAAGCAGATATCTTGCTGGTTACATATAGCTCTTCAGAGGAGGATTCAGAGGCAGATGACCAGTCCTATTATCCCCCTGAGGTGTATGCTCAAACTTGGCAGGGTTATATTACTCATATAATGTATATGTTGTATTGCAATGCTTAGTTTTTACATCATATACACAATATTGAATGCCATCTCCTTAGTTGACACATCATATATGCGATTGCCCTCTGCTCACTTCCTTAGTATATAAATGATATATTTTAATTATGTCATGCCATGATGTTTACATAGACAGCATGTATCTGAATTATGGCATGCCAACTCATTTTCTAAAGACATAATATAGTTATATCATCTCATCATGTTTACATAGTCATCATATTTTAAATTATGTCATTCTATCCGTGAATTATATCATGCCATCATGTTTCCATCAACGGCATGTTTGTGATTTATGGCATGCCAACCACTTTAATAGACACATCGTATAGTTATATCATGTCATCCTGTTTACATAGTCATCATATTTTGAAGTATGTCATTCTATCCTGTTTAGTTAGCCATCATACATGTGAAATTGTGTCATGCTATCCTGTTTAATTAGCCATCATATATGTGAAATTATGTCCTGCTATTCTGTTTGCTAAGACAACATAAATGTGAATTATTTCATGCCCTGTTTTCTTCCCTACTATCCATTGCACCTGTCTATCTTACAATGTATGTACATTCAATTACTTTTCTTGTCTATCAGCCATTTCAATTGGAGGGACTGATGGTAGTATCCGTGGGAGTAAAAACACGGTCTTCAGAAAAGATCGTGCTACCTGTCGATGCATACAGAACCACGGTTGTACTTGCCCAAGAACCAGCCCCACCACACATAACCCACACTCATGAAGATTGTACCCCTACCCAGTTGGACAGAGAACCAGCTACCCCCCTTCTAACCCCAACCTCAGCAGATAGACACCCAGTTCCCGTTGACACAGCACCATCTCCACCACAGAGCACCCAAACATGAGCAGTTAGTAAGGCAACTACAGTGCCCAAATCACGAGGACCACCACTCCGAACCCGAAGTCAACGCTTAAAGCAGAAGAATAATTGTTCTCAGGTCAGGTTCCGTAGCTATGGTTCATACTACTTTGCTCTTGCATCACTATATTTACTGATACCAACTAATTTCAAATTTGAAGGATGCAATTGAAACTCCAATGGCACAACAAGTATGTTTTAAACCTGTTTCTTCAACGTGTTTGGCTGTTTGCTGCTGTAACTTGCTCTATGTTGATTTCAGTTTCAATTGAATAAACAGTTATGTTCTCATGCCATGCACATTACAAGTGTTGTTATTGCTGTGTAGTTTCCCACACTTATATTCTGTCTATGTTGCTTTGTCTTAAATAGATATGATTTGAACTGTATCTATCTCGATTTGGCAACATAAACTAGAATGATATAGACCATACAGTGACCATACTACATAGATATATGTTTGTTTCATGCTGTTATCCTGTCCACCTTACAACTTAACTGGTTTACCAAAATGAGTTTCAAATACTACATTGTAAACCTGAGATGTATTTGTTTGTTTCTCTTTTAGAACGCGGACAAAATATTGGAGAAGAGTACCCTATTTTGCAATGGTAAAGGAAGTAATGCAGATAAGGTTCAAGATAGTGAGACATCCCTGTTGGTCTCCGAGAAATCTGATAAAACCTATATTGAAGACACTGAGACAACCCCAAAGTCCTATCTTGATGTAGTGTTCGAGTTACTGGCTACCACTGCTGGCACCAGCTCTTCAAACTCGCTGCCTGAATTAGTTCGGCTTCTTGAGTCTCAACTTCAAGTTGAAAGACATTGATCAGATGTTATGCGACAGGAAGCCGAAGGACTGAGGAAGTCCCTGCAGAATTCAGATGCATACTTTCTGGTGCAACAGCAATCGCTGGAGGAATTAAGCGCCAAACAAGAGAAAGTTAATAAGCTTGCTAAGCATCTTGCCAGCATTATGGGTACCCAGTATATTGTTTCTTGAGCTCTTCTGAAGTGGTTTCAGTTCTGGACTTGTTTTGCTGCGACGTTTATATGCTGTTGTGTTCCCTATATTTGCATTGGTGGCGAACTTTGATGCCCAGTGGATGTAATATGTGTAATAGCCGTGATAGCCTAGCGTATGATTCTTGCTTATTTATTTCCTTGTTGTCTTGTTTATTTGTTTTCTTGTAGTCATTGCAGTTATTTATCTGCGGTTTGCTAGTGGCTGCAATAACCTATTTTTTAAAACTAGGCCACAATAACCATGGGCTAATATTTACTGTAGTGACAGTGGGCCTCCTATGGGCCATAGAAACAGTGGGCCTTCTACGGGCTGTAGAAACAGTGGGCCTTCTACGGGCCGTAGAAACGATGGGCCTTCTACTGGCCATAGAAACAATGGGCCTTCTTCGGGTCGTATCATCAATGGGCCTTATACGGTTCGTATGATCGATTGGCCAAACATGGGCCAAATAGACCGCATTATGGCCGTAAACGGGCTAGAGTTGGAATCGTCCGTTCATGCGCCGACCATAACGGGCCATCATTAATAGGATGTATTTTATGATGCTACAAAAACGGCCCAACGTATTAACGGACTACAAACGGGCCAACTGTAACCACGGGCTGAATTTGGCCCACAAGCAGAAAATGACAGTAACGGGCCGTAAGTAAACGAATGCTGTAAATGAGCCTAAGAATAAATGGGCTTTGAGAAGGCCAAAAGATAACATGGGCTAGAAATGGCCCAACGGAATAACGGGCCATTAATGGGTATAAAGTGATACACTGTTCTTTACGGGCCAGTTTCACCACGGGCCGTTAATGGGTGTAAAGTGATACACCGTTCATTACGGGCCAGTTTCAGCACGGGCCGTTAATGGGTGTAAAGTGATACACTGTTCATTACAAGCCAGTTTCACCACGGGCCGTTAATGGGTGTAAAGTGATACACTGTTCATTACGGGCCAGTTTCACCACGGGCTGTTAATAGGCCAAGAGTTACATAGGGCCTCATATGGGCCGAAAGACGTCATGGGCCATACATGGGCCAGAAGTGAAAATGGGCTGGAATCATATTGGATGGCCCAGATGACACTACTAGGCCTAATTCAGATAGGGCGTAATGGGCTGTAAATGGGCTATATGCGAACATGCCGTTAATAGGCTTTCCATGGGCCGGCCCGCCACCTTTTGACCAAGTCAAACGGGCCGGCCTTTTCACAGGAATGGGCCTCTGTTGGGTCGTGCCACGTGTCCATGTATCATAGGTGCCTTCTGTCCAATGAGTGGATGACATCTATCCCAGCGATGAGCCGACACATGTTTCCTCCAGCCAATGATGATTTTACACGTGGAAAATCCTCATTGGTCAGGGCTGTTAACGGGTTATCGGATCCAAAACCCGACCCGATAGCTTAACGACGTTCCGTTACGGTGGATGCCACGTGTCGGTCACCCTTGACGAAAGCACTTCTGTGACGCGAGATTTATCGTCATGGAAGTGGACACTTCCGTGATGATAATCTTGGTAATGTCATGGAATACTTCTACGACAGCACAGGTATGACTATCTTGATTCTGCCATAAAATCGTCATGGATGTACATGCATGACAAAAAACGCGACCTACTATGACAAACACGTATCATCATGGAAGTGTATTTTTTTGTAGTGTTCCCCTCGTCTCTGGAGATGCAACACAGTGAAACGTCATTTGGTCGCTTCCTGTACAACTCACCGTCTCGGATGCAGTATGACGTGGCTTGCCGGTCCACGGGCTCTACATCCTCCTCCTTCTCCGGCAGCGCCCCTTGCATCAGGTATTCCTTGAATTCCTTGGTCCAGCATCCCTCTTGGGGCTCGAGCGCCAAGAGCAGGCGCGCTCCTGAGGTCAGGCCACAGGCTGGGGCTCCTGTGGCAGGTGGCTGCGGAAGCTCCTCCCGAGGCTGAGCTGTTCTCGAAAGTGGTGGTGTAGCTGATGGCTTGAAGAGCCGCTCCTTGAAGACGCCAGGCTCTTGGGGCTGCCAACTGGACGCCCTTCTAGCGATGTCGTCAGCTTCTTTGTTGGTGCCACGGGGCACGTGCTGCAACTCCAGGCCCAGGAACTGCTTCTCCATCTTGCGCACCTCCGCGAGGTATGCCTCCATGTGCTCGTCCTTCGGCTCGTATACCTTGTTGAAGAAGTTGACGAGGAGCTGCGAGTCGCCCCTAACGGTGAGGCGCTTCAACCCCAGAGCTACCGCAACCTTCAGGCCAGCTATGAGGCCTTCGTATTCTACAATGTTGTTGGATACCTTCTCGCCCTGCTGAAAATAGAGCTGCACAGCGTAGTAGAGCTTGTCCTAAGTGGGCGAGATGAGTAATGCTCCAGCCCCCGCGCCCTGGTACGCGAAGGTGCCATCGAAATACATGACCCAGCCGTCTGGCGCCCCTCCCCGGCGGGGTGGACCGGTCTTCGCCGTCTTCAAGCGTCGGGGCATCCGTCCATTCCGCCACGAAATCAGCGAGTGCAGCTCCCTTGATGACCCTAGTAGTGCTGAACTCCAACTGGAACGCCTGCAGCTCGATGTTCCACTCAGCGACACTTCCAGCAGAGTTGGGGCTCCTGAGCACCCTCTCCAATGGGTAGGCTGAAACGACCTTGATGGGGTGACCCTGGAAGTAGTGCCGTAACTTCCGCGAGGGCACTAGAAGCGAGAGCAAGAGCTTCTGAGGCATGGGATATCGTGCCCTTGCGTCCCGTAGCACCGTGTTGACGAAATACACCGGGTGCTTGATGAGAGCAGGCGCGTTGGTGAGCCTCGTGTCTTGCGGGAGTTGGGGTGTCTCCTGAGGGAGCGGAACCCCCGACGCTTGATCGCTTGTCGGGACCTTGGCGGCACCGCCCTGCCGAGCTGGGTTCTTTGCCGACGCTGCTGCGGTTCTTGCGGCGCCTTCCTGATCTTGCGTCGGCTCAGCTGGCGGCGTGCCTTGGCGCGACGCGCCTTTGGCCTGGTGCTCTTCCCGAACCGCCACCAGAGCCGCGTTGGCGGAGTACGGGGTGGCGGCAAGATAAAGCACCAGGGGCTCGAGAGGTCATGGCGCTACCATCACTGGAGGGCTGGTCAGGTATCTCTTGAGGTCTTCAAAAGCTTGGTCTACCTCCGAGGTCCACTCGAACGGGCCCTTCTTTTTCATCAGCTTGAAGAAGGGTAGGGTGTGCTCTCCCAGCTTGGAGATGAAGTGCCCCAACGCAGTTACCCGACCGGCCAGCTTCTGCATTTCCTTAAGGGTTTGCAGTGGGCTCATCTCTTCAATGGCCTTGATCTTCTCTGGGTTTGCCTCGATCCCTCTGTGGGACACGAGGAAACCCAGCAGCTTGCCCGAAGGGACACCAAACACACACTTCTCCGAGTTAAGTCGCAAGTTCACCTGGCGCAGGCTCGCGAAAGTCTGCTCCAGGTCTTGGATCAAGGTTCGGGCCTGCCGAGACTTCACCACGATGTCGTCGACGTAGGCCTCCGTGTTTCTCCCGAGCTATCGCCCTAAGGCGATATGCATCAACCGCTGAAAGGTCGCGCCCGCGTTCCGCAGTCCGAAAGGCATGCAAGTGTAGCAGTACACCCCGCACGGGGTAAGGAAGGCTATCTTGTCTACATTTTCCACTGCCACCTTGATCTGGTGATACCCTGAGAACGCATCCAGGAAGCACAGCAGGTCGCACTCGACGGTGGAGTCGACGATCTGGTCAATGCGTGGAAGCGGGAACGAATCTTGGGGGCAGGCCTTGCTGAGGTTCGTGAAGTCGACGCACATTCGCTCCTTCCCGCCTTTCTTCGGCACAACGACGGGGTTTGCCAGCCATTCGGGGTACTGCACCTCGCGAATGGCACCCGCCGCCTCCAACTTGCGGGTTTCTTGGACAATGAAGGCCCGCTTCTCCGCGGCCTGCCGCCTCGCCCGCTTCTTCATAGGGCCTACATTGGGGCACACCCTTAATTGATGCTGAATCACCTCTCTCAGGACCACCACAAGCTGCTTGGGTTCCCATGCGAATATTTCCTTGTTTGCGCGCAAGAACTTCACCAATGCTTCCTCTTGGCCTGGGTCGAGGCCGGCACCTATGGAAAGGTGGCTCCTGAGGCCCTGTCCTCATCTACCGGCACCTGCTTGGTTTCCGCCTTGTCTTGGGTGAACAGCTGCTTCTTCTTGGTTGGTGCGGCTCCCTTGGGCTCGGGGGTGCCTGCGTCGACGGGCTGCGCCGCCGCGGCGGTCTTGAAGGCAAGCCCTCCTTGGCATCCCCCTTGATGGTGAGGATGCCCTTGCTTCCAGGAATCTTCATGAGGTTGTAGGCCGGATGGGTTGCTGCCATGAACTGGGCCAGTGCTGGCGTTGTACGGGAGGCCGATGCGGGCTATGTCGAAGTCGACCAGCTCGGTGCGGTAGTTGTCGCGCGTGCCAAAGGTGACGGGGAGGCGGATCTGCCCCAGGGAGTTGGCGGCGCCACCGCCAACTCCTGAGAAGGGCTTGCTAAGGCTGAGCCGATCCAGCGGCACATGACGAAGGCTGAAGGCCTCCATGGAGAGCACGTTTAGGCGGGCGCCGCCGTCAATGAGGGTCTTGGTGACGGCCACATTGCATAATGTGGGCGTGCAGAGCATCGGGAGCGCGCCCGAGCCGGCGGTGGTGACGGGGTGGTCTTCTGAGTCGAAGGTGAGGTCGGCTTCGGGCGCAGCCCAGCCCGGCGGAGCCCCCGAGCGCTTGGAAGCAGCGCCAATCTAGCGAAGGAATGGCTTGATATGGCGATCCGAAGGCGGTGCTTGAGAGCCGCCTAGCAGGGATGCGACCGCGTGGTGCACCGGCGCCGTGTAACGCACTGTGAAGAGACCACCCAGCTCCTCCCAAGACGCCACCGTGGATCCGGGAAGGTTGAGCAGCCAGGCGCGTGGCTCGCCAGCGAGGGCCATGGGTAACCAGTTGGCCATGACCTTGTCGTCCCCTCCGGCCTCGAAGACGGCCTCTTCGTATGCCAGCAGGAAACCTGACGGATCCGTCGCGCCGTTGTAGCGCGGCGGCATCTCTAGCTTGAACTTGGGCGGCCATCGCACGTGCCGCAAGGCCGGGGGCCAAGGCTCGGAGCCCCTGGCCCCATCGTCAGCGCCTACCGTCGGAGCCGGGAGCGAGACGCCTGCCATGCAGGTGGAGCGCGGCGGTGACTGATACTTCTCCAATGTATCTATAATTTTTGATTGCTCCATGCTATATTATCTACTGTTTTAGACAATATTGGGCTTTATTTTCCACTTTTATTTTACTTTTGGGATTAACCTATTAACCGGAGGCCCAGCCCAGATTTGCTGTTTTTTTTCCTATTTCAGTATTTCGAGGAAAAGGAATATCAAACGGAGTCAAAACGGAACGAAATCAACTCGAGAAAGTTATTTTTGGAAGGAAAGCCACCCGATGGACTTGGAGTGCACGTCAGGAAAGAAGGGAGGTGCTCACGAGGGTGGGGGGGGGGGGCCCTGCCTCGTGCCCCCCTTCGGTCCACCGACGTACTTCTTTCACCCATATATACCTACATACCCTAAAACTTCCAAAACAGAGATTAGATCGGGAGTTCCACCGCCACAAACATCCAGAGCCACGAAAAACCTCTCGGGAACCTGTTCCGGCACCCTGCCAGATTGGGAACCCATCACCAGTGGCCATCTTCATCATCCCGGCACTATCCATGACAAGGATGCAGTAGTTCACCCTCGGGGCTGAGGGTATGTACCAGTAGCTATGTGTTTGATCTCTCTCTCTCTCTCTCTCGTGTTCTCTCTCATGTTCCCTCTATGGCATCTTGATGTATCCCGAGCTTTGCGATTGGAGTTGGATCTTATGATGTTTCTCCCCCTCTACTCTCTTGTGATGAATTGAGTTTCCCCTTTGAAGTTATCTTATCGGGTTGAGTCTTTCATGAGAACACTTGATGTATGTCTTGACGTGCTTATCTGTGGTGACAATGGGATATCATGTGCCACTTGATGTATGTTTTGGTGACCAAGTTGCGGGTTCCGCCCATGAACCTATGCATAGGGGTTGGCACACGTTCTTGACTCTCCGGTAGAAACTTCGGGGCACTTTTTGAAGTACTATGTGTTGGTTGGATGGATCTGAGATTGTGAGATGCATATCGTATAATCATGCCCACGGATACTTGAGGTGACAATGGAGTATCTAGGTGACATTAGGGTTTTGGTTTATTTGTGTCTTAAGGTGTTATTCTAGTACGAACTCTTTAATAGATTGATCCGACAGAATAACTTTGAGGTGGTTTCGTACCCTACCATAATCTCTACGTTTTTTCTCGCTATTAGTGGCTTTGGAGTGACTCTTTGTTGCATGTTGAGGGATTGTTATATGATCTATCTATGTTATTATTGTTGAGAGAACTTGCACTAGTGAAAGTATGAACCCTAGGCCATGTTTCCTATCATTGCAATACCGTTTACGCTCACTTTTATCCTTAGTTACCTTGCTTTTTTTATTATTTCAGATTACAAAAACCTATATCTACCATCCCTATTGCACTTGTATCACCATCTCTTCGCCGAACTAGTGCACCTGTACAATTTACCATTGTATTGGGTGTGTTGGGGACACAAGAGACTCTTTGTTATTTGGTTGCAGGGTTGTTTGAGAGAGACCATCTTCATCCTACGCCTCCTACGGATTGATAAACCTTAGGTCATCCACTTGAGGGAAATTTGCTACTGTCCTACAAACCTGTGCACTTGCAGGCCCAACAACGTCTACAAGAAGAAGGTTGTGTAGTAGACATCAAGCTATTTTCTGGCGCCGTTGCCGGGGAGGTGAGTGCTTGAAGGTATATCTTTTGATCTTGCAATCGAATCTTTTTGTTTCTTGTTTTATCACTAGTCTAGTTTATAAAAGAAAACTACAAAAAAAAAAGGAATTGAGAGTGCCTCATATGCTTCATCTTTTTAATGTCTTTCGTGAAAATGATGGGAAGGAAAATTGTGCTCAAGTACTAGAAGAAGAATTACATAGAATTCTTGGCATAAAATATGTGAATTATGAGCATGATTTCAATGTTGTTAGTATGAATTCCTTGAATATCCATGATGCTAATTATATGCAAAGCCACAAGCTTGGGGAAGCTAGATATTTTTTGTCCCCCAAGCTTTGATAAGCAAATTTACTATGATGAAAGCATGCCTCATATCTATGATGATTATTGTGATGACACGTATGCTTTAAATAATAATGATAACCATGAAACTTGTCATCTTGATCTTAATTTTCAATCATATGATAGTTATTTTCTTGAGTTTGCTCCCACTACTATTCATGAGAATAAATTTGCTTATGTGGAGAGTAGTAAATTTTATATGCTTGTAGATCATGAAAAGAATGCTTTAGGTGCTGGTTATATTATTGAATTCATTCATGATTCTACTGAAAATTATTATGAGAGAGGATCATATGCTTCTACATATTGCAATAATATCAAGTTTCCTCTCTATGTGCTTAAAATCTTGAAGTTTTGCTTGTTTTACCTTCCTATGCAAGTTGATTATTGTTACCATAAGTTGTTTGCTCACAAAATCCCTATTCATAGTAAGTGGGTTAGACTTAAATGTGCTAGTCATATTCCTCATGATTCTCTCTTTATGTTTCAATTCTTATCTTTTATGTGAGCATCATTGAAATCATCATGCCTAGCTAGGGGCGTTAAACGATAGCGCTTGTTGGGAGGCAACCCAAATTTATTTTAGTTTCTTAATTTTTGGTTCTGTTTAGTAATAAATAATCCATATATATTCTGTTTAGATGTGGTTTCGTGTTTTAATTAATGTTTGTGCCAAGTGGAACCTTTGGGAAGACTTGGGTGTAGTGTTTATGATCATGCTGTAAAAAACAGAAACTTTAGCGCTCACGAGGTTAGCTAGAACTTTTTACTGGAAAGTGCTATTTATTTGATTCTTTTTGCATATGATTACTAGACAAATTCCTCAGGTCCACCAGTTTATTTTAGAATTTTTGGAGTTCCATAAGTTTGCGTTAGTTACAGATTACTACAGACTGTTCTGTTTTTGACAGATTCTGTTTTCATTGTGTTGTTTGCTTATTTTGATGACTCTATGGCTAGTAAAATAGTTTACAAACCATAGAGAAGTTGGAATACAGTAGGTTTAACACCAATATAAATAAAGGATGAGTTCATTACAGTACCTTGAAGTGCTGTTTTGTTTTCTTTCGCTAACGGAGCTCACGAGTTTTTTGTTAAGTTTTGTGTTGTGAAGTTTTCAAGTTTTGGGTAAAGATTCGATGGACTATGGAATAAGGAGTGGCAAGAGACTAAGCTTGGGGATTCCCAAGGCACCCCAAGGTAATATTAAAGGACAACCAAGAGCCTAAGCTTGGGGATGCCCCGGATGGCATCCCCTCTTTCGTCTTCGTTCATCGGTAACTTTACTTGGAGCTATATTTTTATTCACCACATGATATGTGTTTTGCTTGGAGCGTCATTTTATCTTGTTAGTTTTTGCTTTCTGTTAATTTGATTAATGTTTTGCATCTTTAGTTTCAATAAAAAAGTCAAGGATAGCCTTTGTCATGCTTATTTTGCTAGTATACATGTTGCTGTTTGAAAACAGAAAGTTTACCGCTGTCGCAAAAATTCCCTAGAAAAGTCAGAGAGTGGTATAATGTTGAATATTTTTGCATATTGAGCTCTGATAAGTTTATTACAGTGGGAATTTTATTTCATAATTTTTGGAGTCAGGGAAGTATTGATACTCTTGCATTCTTTACAGACTGTACTGTTTTGGCAGATTGCTGTTATGGTTGCATTGTTTGCATATGTTTGCTTGTTTAATGATTCTATTTGAGGATAGGAGTATTAAATATGCAGAGACATTTAGTATTCAATGTTGAATAATAATGTTAGTGATTTGTTACAGTAGAAAATGATAAGGCTTTGCATTGGTTTATACTAACCTATCTCACGAGTTCTTGTTGAGTTTATTGTGAATGAAGCTTTTGATAAAAAGAGAAACCATGATATGAGAGGAATTAAGGAGACACAAAAGTTCAAGCTTGGGGATGCCTAAGGCACCCCAAGATAAAATTTCAAGAAGTCTCAAGCATCTAAGTTGGGGATGCTCTGGTAGGCATCCCGCCTTTCTCCAACAATTATCGGTTAGTATCGGTTGAACCTAAGTTTTTGCTTCTTCACATGAGTTGTGCTATCCTTGCAATGTAGTTTTATTTAGCTTTGCTCGCTGTTTGAATACAATACCAAGATCTGAAATTCTTTAATGAGGGAGAGTCTTCACATAGTTGCATAATTATTCAACTACTCATTGATCTTCACTTATATCTTTCGGAGTAGTTTGTCATTTGCTCTAGTGCTTCACTTATATCTTTTAGAGCACAATGGTGGTTTTATTTTCAAGAAATATATGAACTCTCATGCTTCACTTATATTATTTTGAGAGTCTTAAATAGCATGGTAATTTTCTTAAATAATCATAATGTGTTACGCATACCAGATTTGTAAGAATTCTTATGAGTGTGTTGAATACTAAGAGAAGTTTGGTGTTTGGTGATTGTTTTGAGATATGGAAGTAGTGATATTAGAGTCATGCTAGTTGAGTAGTTGTGAATTTGAGAAATACTTTTGTTAAAGTTTGTGATTCCCGTAGCATGCATGTATGGTGAACCGTTATGTGATGAAGTCGGAACATGATTTATTTATTGATTGTCTTCCTTATGAGTGGCGGTCGGGGACGAGCGATGGTCTTTTCCTACCAATCTACCCCCCTAGGAGCATGCGCATAATTCTACGCGTTCTGGCGCCCGCCTGGCGCCCTCCTGATCTTGATCATCATGGCGCACGTCACGAGAACCTCGCGAGGTTTGCCTTGCCTTGATCTCTCCGCCCCTCGCGAGCCAACCTGGTGAGGCCACCCCTGAGGAGGTCTTTTGTCGTCCGCCTCGCGAGGGTCTTGAACGCCTTGTTGATGAAGATGGGTCGTACGAGCCCACGCGCAGAGCCACGCCATGGGCCGCAGGCAGGCAAGTCTGGGGACCCCCGTTCCCAGTACGCCGACAAATGTCTTCACGAACCACCATTGTATTCAATGTCTTCACACATTTTTAGGGGTCATCTCTGGTAGGTAAACTGAATCAATAAGGGACTACTACCTGTGTTATCCTGCAATTCTCACAAACACATTAGTCCCTCAACCAAGTTTGTCATCAATACTCCAAAACCAACTAGGGGTGGCACTAGATGCACTTACATACACCGAACACCGAACCAACGCATCACCTTCGGGCATGTTGGGTACTCCGGCAAGTGGCTAAGAGTGGTGAGGCTATCCTCACCAGTACTACTCCCGAGAAGCATTCGTCTGAGGATGATGATTTCAACGTCTTTACGGTCATTGAAACCTTTTCTTCAAATAATCGATGCAACGGGCACTCCGCGACCTCGCCGAAGTCAACCAAGTAAACGCAATGAACCCTCGGAGCAATACGGCCATAAACTTTCGCCGCCGCTGATGAACCAAGGGCCCGATCAGTCCGAGCACCAGCCGCCTTGGTCTTAAACCCAATTGTGGACGACTTTCGACTCACCAAATTGCTCATGGACGGCGGTAGCGGACTTAACCTCATCTACTAATATACGCTCAACAAAATGCAAATGGACAGGAGTCGCATCGAGCAAAGCAGTACCAGCTTTCGAGGCATTATCCCCAGTCGAGAAGCATGTTGCTCGGGGAAAATTAAACTTGATGTAGTATTCATCATGCCTGAGAATTACAGGTCCCAAGAGTTGCTCTTCCATGTGGCCCCCTTCAATAGCAGATATCACGCCCTTTCGGGGCTGGACGCCTTCGCACGCTTCCAAGCCATACCTTATCACGGGTACATGAAGCTTAAGATGCCAGGGCCCAACGGGGTAATCACTATTACTAGTGAACTGGATATAGCACTCCACGCCGAAATCAAAACTGCATCCTTGGCCCTCGACGCATTATCCGAGGCCCTCGCGGCCGAAGAGTTAACCACTTTGTGTTCCACAGTGGAAAAGACGATGTAATCCTCAATAAGAGGCCCAAATCCACCTCTTTCAAACCAGTAGATGAAATAGTCAAATTTCAAGTGCACCCGACGGATCCTAACAAAACATCATCCATCGGAGCACAGCTGGACCCGACGGTCGATGCCGCCTTACGAGCGTTCCTGCGCAAGAATTGGGACATCTTTGCCTGGCACCCTTCGGACATGGCCGGAATCCCATGCAGACTGGCGGAACATAGTCTCAACATAATAAAGGGATTCAAATTAGTCAAGCAAACATTGAGGCGATTTTCCAAACCAAAATGACAAGCTATGGGGGAGGACCTAGCTAAACTACTTGAGGCCAGATTCATTAGAGAAATCAAGCACCCGGACTGGCTGGCCAACATGGTCATGGTGCCGAAGAAGGATAAATATTGGCGCCTTTGTGTCGATTTCAAAGACCTCAACAAGGCTTGCCCTAAGGACCCCTTCATGTTGCCCCGCATTGACCAAATTATTGACGCAACTGCAGGACACGATTCATTGTGTTTCCTAGATGCTTATTGCGGATATCCCATCAGATCAAGATGAAGGAGTCTGAACAGGCCGCAAAGGCATTTATTACCCCATACGGGCCTTTTTGCTTCAACACTATGCCCTTCGGGCTCAAAAACGCCAGCGCTACTTACCAACGCATGATTCAAACATGTCTGGAAAAGCAAATTGGTAAGACAGTGGAGGCATATGTGGACGACGTGGGCATCAAGACTAAACACGTCGAATCATTGGTGGACGATCTACGCCTCACGTTCGACAACCTCCGAACATATGACATACGGCTCAATCCAGAAAAATGTGTCTTCGGCGTTCCAGCCAGTAAACTACTCGGGTTCATTGTTTCCAATAGAGGAATCGAAGAGAACCCAGCCAAAATCCGAGCCCTGTCACAATTGGCAACACCAACAGACTTAAAGCAGGTCCAAAAACTAGCTGGGTGCGTGGCAGCCTTGAGCCGCTTCATCTCTATATTGGGAGAAGAGGCGCTGCCACTTTATCGACTGCTCCGGTGCACCGACCACATCAAATGGACGGACACGACTGAGCTGGATTGGAGGAAATAAAAACCTTGTTAGCAAGTAACCCAATCCTAGCCGCACCAAGTATTGGCGATCCTATGTTGCTCTATATATCCGCGACTCACCAGGTAGTGAGCGCCGTACTCGCCGTCGAACGAGCGGAAGAGGGACATAAATTCCCCGTCCAGAAACCGGTGTACTATGTATCAGCGGTCCTTACACCATGCAAATCTCGATACCCTCACTATCAGAATATAGCCTACGCCGTCTTTATGGCATCCCGAAAGCTACGACACTACTTCCATGAGTGTTCGATCATGGTGGCATCTGAAGTACCACTCGATGACATCATCAATAACCGGGATGCCACCGACCACATAGCCAAATGGGCCATTGAGCTCTTACCATTTGAAATAACATACAAGCCACGCCGAGCTATTAAATATCAGGTGTTGGCCGACTTTGTCGCCGAGTGGACCGAAGCCGAGCTCCCAAAAGAGTTAGCCGGACTGGGGACTGGCGTCATCTTGACATCCCCCACGGGGGACACAGTTCGCTACGTGCTACAAATCATGTATACGGATTCCAACAATGCAGCCGAATATGAGGCATTACTACATGGTCTACGCATGGTTGTGTCTATGGGCATACAACGCCCTTGAGGTGCATGGGTATTCAAACCTTGCAATATCCCAAATAAATGGGGAATTCAATGCAAAAGACCCAAAATGGCGGCATACCGCAATGCCATACTCAAAATATCAGCTCGGTTTGAGGGGCTCGATTTCCATCACATTGCTCGAGACAGTAATCAGGCAGCGGACATCCTTGCTCGAATGGGCGCTAAGCGTGATCCCGTCCCGCCTAACACCTTTGTGGAAAGGCTCTTCAAACCATCCGTGGTATGGCAGGACGAGAGCAGAAGTACTAGTCCGGAAGCGATCATACCCCAAGCGGCTGAACACAATTCCGATATCATTGGGGGCTCGGGCACCGAAATGACACCTTCTGCCCATGTAATCATGGTCGTCATCGCTCCATGGACTGGACCCTTCCTGGCCTACCTTAACAAGCAGGAGCTTCCTGATGACCAGAATGAGGCCCGTCGCATAGTACATCGCTCTAAAGCCTACAAAGTTCACGAAGGTGAACTCTACAAGAAAAGTACTGCTGGAGTTCTTCAAATATGCATCTCCGAAGAGGAGGGACGGCAACTCTTCGCTGAAATACATGCTGGTCTTGATGGCCATCACGCCGCAGTTCAGGCCCTCGTAAGCAAATACTTCTATACAGGTTTCTTTTGGTCAACGGCCCGAGCAGACGCACAGGCCCTGGTGCAACGCTGTGTGGGATGTCATCTTTTCGCCAATCAAAGTTGTAAGCCGCCCACTGCCTTAAGAACAATCCCCATAACTTGGCCTTTTGTAGTCTGGGGGCTAGACATGGTTGGACCCCTTAAAGGGGGAAGCCAAAAGAAGAAATATTTGATGGTTATGGTGGATAAATTCACTAAGTGGATAGAGGCCAAACCAGTCAAAACGGCTGAAGTTGGGCCAGTGATTGATTTTATATCCGGCGTAGTACACCGTTATGGTGTCCCGCACAACATCATAACTGAGTAATGGTTCCAATTTCACAGTCATTGAGGTGAAAATTGGTGTGCTAACTTGGGCATTAAGCTCGATTACGCCTCCGTATACCACCCTCAAAAAAACGGTCAGGCCGAACGGGCTAATGGCCTGATAATGAGTGGCATCAAACCCAGACTAGTGCAATCCCTATGGTAGTCAGATAAACACTAGGTCGAGAAAATCGATTCCATACTCTGGGTATTGCAGACTACGTCCAATCGCATGACCGAATACACACCCTTTTTTATGGTGTATGGCGCAGAGGCTGTCTTGCCCTACGACCTTATTCATGACTCACCTCGAGGGTGCATGTATGAAGAGAGAGAAGCCGAACTCGACCGGCAGGAAGACCTAGACGGACTGGAGGAGGAGCGTGATATTTCACGAGCCTGTTTCGCATTTTATCAACAACAGGCTCGGAGATACCAAAGCAGAGAAGTGCAGGCAAATACTTATAATGTCGGCGAACTTGTTTTACGCCTCCCAGAGAAGAAGAAGGACAGGCTCAAACCAAAATGGGAGGGGCCCTTCATTATAGATGAAGTTGTCACAGGAGGAGCCTATCGCCTTCGCAATGCATCAGATAATCGCCTAGAGCCAAATCCACGGAATGCTGCTCGGCTCCATAGATTCTACGCATTAGTTCGGCCATGTTTCTTCTCCTTCCCTTTTTTCTTTTCTCCTCTTCATTTGTTTTTTGTCTTTACACATTTCCCAGGGTATGTTCGGATAGGCCGAACTCTTGAGGGGCACACATCTTTAAATGTATACACCCCACCATATCTGGAGGCTTCTTCAACCGAAGCTTATTATTATTCAGAGCCTAGAGCTCATAGTTACTATGTCATTTGATAATATACACTCTTTTTCCATTATATGCACCTTTATGACTTCAGTTTTTTCCAAGCTGGGTTGCCTCGCTCCTGTGTTTATGCCCTACGTTCCCGATTGTTCGGCTAGGGCGTAAAGGGAGCACCTCTGCGTTTGTTACAACCGGGTAATCCGTACCTGTACCTCAGACGGGTGAAGCCAAAAGCTAGTGTTCTTAAGAGAATAATTGGTTGGCCATCAAACGACGGATTGTTACATTATATTAACTCTTCATAAGAGCGCGGGATGGTTTCCCATAATACGGGCCAAAGCCCATGCATGCATACTTAAAGCACTCCAACCCAAGAAAGGAACCCTTAACAGAACTATTCTCCTTGGAAGATGTTTCTTACATATGTAATATAACATATCTCCCAAACTAATTTTTTTGTCTATTTGAGCACAATGACTGGGTTGCATGGTTTTCGGACATAATGATTGTTTCTTGCATTTCACAATAGTATAGTTTGGGGGTCAAAGCCGAAAGCTTGCGGTGACAATTCTTTTCACATGTTCGGTTAAAAATACAGGTTGATCATACAGTACATTAATACATTGAATCAAATGCCTATTCCTTTTCTATTCCATCTATAAGAGTGTCTAGCGTATAGTCTTCTTGCGAATATTTCGCAGCTATCATTACTTGGTCATACACCAAGTTCAACAGAATTTCTTTCCCATCCGGTCCTTGTGGTCCCACTCGGGCCATATGATTCGGATCTAGCTTGGTAAAGCGTGTTTTCACCATCGCCCAGGCTTCCTGTGTGCCTTCACGGTAGGCGGACGTCTTCCATAGCTCAAAGCGGCGCCGGGCACCTTTGAACAGGCTTGCCAAACCCTCCATACTTTCTGGAGGGGTATCGGATGGCCACAAAGCCTGGGCCATACTCTTCATGGATTTCCGGGCCCGCTCATGCACTACGGATAACTCCTTAAGCATGTCACCTCAAAATCCAGATACTTCTTTTTCCGGCAGACCAGTTAATAGACCTGCAGCAACAGAATTATGACATTCCGAAGTATGGGCTCAACATGAGTCTCTGTGATGGTTTTAAAAGACATACCGAACATGCCGCCCTTCAATTTTTCATTTTCTTTCCGAGCGGCCGATAGGTGAGCCGTTAAGCTCTCTATATCTTCTGATTGTTTATCTTTTTTCTCCTCATGTTTCTTCTTCTCGGAAGTACTCATGGCGGCCGTTTTCATTTCCATTAGTTCGGCGGTGGCGGCATTAAGCTACATCTGGTTTATTTTCAGCTCCTGGGATAGCGCAGTGTTCTTCTCCTTGAGAACCTAGAGGTAATATCGATCCTTAAATCGGTTAGCTTCACTGCTTCAAGTCTAGGGGGCTACTGGCATATGTCTATCAAAATTACACAAACACTTACCTGTATATCCTTTGAGAACAGTTGAGTAACACCGGCAAGTCCATCTCGAGTGGCTCGGATATATGCATCCACCGAACTGAGTGCGGTGAATTCCTGCTCAGAAAAGGTTGGAGCGATGATAATCCCCAAGTGCAGGGAATCATCATAGCAATTCCCAAAGGTGGAAGTGATAAGTATGGAGTGTCGAACCCACAAGGAGCTAAAGGTAAGATCAATATTCTCTCAAGTCCTATCTGCCACTGATACGACTCTACGTACACCGAACGTTTGCTTCCAACTAGAAACGAGAAATAAAACTACGTTGTGGGTATAAAGAGGATAATTTTGCATGGTATCGGAGAGCTAAAATATAAAAGTAGGTGTTGTTATCATAAAGTTAGAATATATTACTAAATATTATAAATAGCGAGTTTGGAATACTGATGGGTCGGTGTGCGGAATTATCCTAGGCAATCGTTAACAAGACCGGTAGTCGTCATTGCAATTTAATATGAGGGAGAGGCATAAGCTAACATACTTTCTCTTCTTGGATCATATTCACTTATGATTGGAACTCTAGCAAGCATCGGCAACTACTAAATATCATTAAGGTGAAACCCAACCATAGCATTAAAGCATCAAGTCCCCTTTATCCCATACACAACAACCCCCTTATTCGGGTTTATGCTTCTTTCACTCAAGCAACCCACTATAAGAGAATGATACGTATCCAACGTATCTATAATTTATGAAGCATTCATGCTATTATATTACCTGTTTTGGATGTTTATGGGCTTTACTTTACACTTTTATATCATTTTTGGGACTAACCTATTAACCGGAGGCCCAGCCCATATTGTTGTTTTATGCCTGTTTCAGTATTTCGAAGAAAAGGAATATCAAATGGAGTCCAAACGGAATGAAACCTTCGGCAGCGTGATTTTTGGGAAGAATATGATCCGGGAGACTTGGAGTTCACATCAGAAGAGCCTTGAGGAGCCCAGGAGATAGGAGGGTGCGCCCACCCCTCCTGGGCACGCCCCCTGTCTCCTGGGCCCCTCGAGCACCCCCCGACCGACTTCTTTCGCCTATATAAGTCCATGTACCCTAAAAACATCGAAACGGAAGATAGATCGGGAGTTCCGCCGCCGCAAGCCTCTGTAGACACCAAAAACCTCTCGGGAGCCCGTTACGGCACCCTGTCGGAGGGGGAACCCATCACCGGTGGTCATCTTCATCATCCCGGTGCTCTCCATGACGAGGAGGGAGTAGTTCACCCTCGGGGCTGAGGGTATGTACCAGTAGCTATGTGTTTGATATCTCTCTCTCTCGTGTTCTCTCTATGGCACGATCTTGATGTATCACGAGCTTTGCTATTATGGTTGGATCTTATGATGTTTCTCCCCCTCTACTCTCTTGTGATGAATTGAGTTTTCCTCTTGAAGTTATCTTATCGGATTGAGCCTTTAATGATTTGAGAACACTTGATGTATGTCTTGCCGTGTTTATCTGTGGTGACAACGGGATATCACGTGCCACTTGATGTATGTTTTGGTGACCAACTTGCGGGTTCCGCCCATGAACCTATGCTTAGGGGTTGGCACACGTTTTCTTGACTGTTCGGTAGAAACTTTGGGGCACTCTTTGAAGTACTTTGTGTTGGTTGGATGAATCTGAGATTGTGTGATGCATATCGTATAATCATGCCCACCGGATACTTGAGGTGACAATGGAGTATCTAGGTGACATTAAGGTTTTGGTTGATTTGTGTCTTAAGGTGTTATTCTAGTACGAACTCTTGAATAGATCGATCCGAAAGAATAACTTTGAGGTGGTTTCGTACCCTACCATAATCTCTTCGTTTGTTCTCCGCTATTAGTGGCTTTGGAGTGACTCTTTGTTGCATGTTGAGGGATTTTTATATGAACTATCTATGTTATTATTGTTGAGAGAACTTGCACTAGTGAAAGTATGAACCCTATGCCTTGTTTCCTACCATTGCAATACCGTTTACGCTCACTTTTATCATTAGTTACCTTGCTGTTTTTATAATTTCAGATTACAAATACCTTTATCTACTATCTATTTTGCACTTGTATCATCTCTTCGCCGAACTAGTGCACTTATACAATTTGCCATTGTATTGGGTGTGTTGGGGACACAAGAGAATCTTTGTTATTTGGTTGCAGGGTTGTTTGAGAGAGACCATCTTCATCCTACGCCTTCCACGAATTGATAAACCTTAGGTCATCCACTTGAGGGAAATTTGCTACTGTCCTACAAACCTCTGCACTTGGAGGCCCAACAACGTCTACAAGAAGAAGGTTGTGTAGTAGACATCAGCGAATCATAAACGTATTGCAACACCCTACAGCGGTAATCCCTCACGCTTGCGCGACACCGAGGGCACAATAGGACAGCACCAAAATAAAACATACAACTCATACCAATCTATATCATCAATCAACCCAAAGACAAAGGATATCTACTCAAAACATCATAGGATGGCAACACATCATTGGATCATAATATGTGGCATAAAGCACCATGTTCAAGTAGGGATTACAGCGGGGTGCGGGAGAGTGGACCGCGTAAAATAGATGAGGATGGTGATGTTGATGACGACGATCACCGCGGCGATGATTCCCCTCTCGATGGCACTCCGGCGCCACCGAGAGAAAGGAGGAGAGGTTCTCCCCCTTGTGCGTCCTCCTCCAGGGCCTCCCCCCTAGATGGGGAGAGGTTCTCCCTCTGGTCCTTAGCCTTCATGGCGATGATGGCCCCTCCAGGATCCTCCTCCATGGCCTCCGCTGATGATGCCCCCCTCTGGCAGGGTGCCAGAGAGGGCCTAGATTGATTTCTCGTGGCTACAGAGGCTTGCGGTAGAGGAACTTCCGATCTAGGTTATTTTCTGGAGGTTTCTATATTTATAGGAATTTCTGGCGTAGGTCTCACGTCAGGGGGGTCTCCGGGTCGTCCACGAGATAGGGGCCCACGCCCAGGGGGTGGGCGCGCCCCCACCCTCGTGGACAGCCCGGGACTCTTCTGGCCTAACTCTTTTACTCCGGGGGCTTCTTTTGGTCCATTAAAAATCATCAAAAATTGGCACGTCAATTGGACTCCATTTGGTATTCCTTTTCCGCGATACTCAAAGACAAGGAAAAAACAGAAAATGGCACTGGGCTCTAGGTTAATATGTTAGTCCCAAAAATCATATAAAATATTATATAAATGCATATACAACATCTATGATGGATAATATAATAACATGAATACTTCATAAATTATAGATACGTTGGAGACGTATCAAGCACGCATGGCTTCTTTCAGTCTGCGGTGACTCATTACGCTCTCCACCTCGGAATTCGTGACAGATACATCATCTGAATCCTCATGAGGCGGCAGAGCTGGCGCGGCATCAGCCCTCGTCCCATTTGATGAGTCCGGTGCCGGATTGGCTGACATTCGGCTAGTAGGGCGTTTTCCCACTGTTTGCCACGTGCTCCTCCTGAACCAAAGATAGAGGGGAACGTTACCAATTCGAACTCTTACCCAGGCACGTATTATACGGACATACCTCTATGAAGGTTGTGGGGTTTCTATGGTGGTCCCGGTCTCCTTTCGCTTTGAGCGACTACCCTGCGTTGGCGCCGCCCTCGAGGGGGTGCGGCCTGCAGAGCGCCGGTCCTATAAAGTATGGTTTAGTATAATGGATAAAGGTGCGAGTAGGGACTTCTTTTCGAGAAAGCTCATTCAATACTTATGATAGAGAAGGGATAAGGACGGGGGTAGTCGGCTGTAATAGCAACTTCCGAGCCCAGGCTCTCCTGATAAAATACCCCATCAACGAACTCTATGTATATGTCTGGATCCTCGCAGAAGCCTGGGTCTTCATCGCGATTGTGATCCTCTAGTTGTGGGCTAGGAGAGTGAACGTCCTCGATCATCTTCCTCCATGACTGTTTTATGACAACAAAGAACAACTTGATTAGCATGCTGTGACGGCAATAAAGAAACACACGTAATCGAAATCTTATCCATTCAATGGGATTGTACATGGAATAGCCTTCCCGGCAGTTTAAACGGAGGAAGACTTATTTTTCACCCTTATACAGATAGGCCAAGATCGTGGCCAGTTCGGCTGGCATATCCAGACCCTTGCGTCCGTAGCGGGATGCATCGTCTTCTCCATTGTAGCACCATAAGGGAGTTACTCTGGACTGGAGAGGCTGGACACATCTTTTTATTGCAATGCCATAAGCTCGATTATCGAAAGCTCGGTATGGGCTAATAATCTGACCTTACTGAGCAACCTTTTAATTTCCGCACTATCTTCCTCCTTGGGACTTCGGAAATGCCAGTTGAGGCGCTTCTTTAGGGGAGCGCTGGAAAATTCAGGAAGGCCGCGCCGAACTGGGTCCGGCAGTGGGACGTCATCCATATAAAACCACTCCGAAGCCACTGCGGATATATCTCTTTGGGAGTTCCAATGGGATATCCGGATCCGGCTATACGCCATAGTTCAGCGCCACCCACTTCAAATATAGAGCCTCCTCGATGGTGGGGGACGAGGCAAAAGAACTTTCTCCATAGTTCGAAATGGGCCCCGATGCCCAAGAATAGTTCGCAGAGGGCAACGAAACCTGAGGTGTGCAGAATCAAACCTGGGGTGAGGTTGTGCAGCTGGATGCCATAAAATTCCAATAGACCCCTGAGAAAGGGATGGATTGGAAATCCTAAGCCCCACAAAAGGAATGGAATGAAGCACACCCTCTCCTCCTTATTGGGGTTGGGGTGGTTTTCAGCCATCACGTCATTGCCAATCGAAGCTAATCCCGCTAGAACGGGGACTAGATCTACAAGGGGAAGATATCCCTGCGTCTGGAGTTGACTCAACTGAAGATGAGGCACTGAGCAGCTCTGCTAATCACCCTCTTGAGGGCCATGGGGACGCGAAGAAGAGCCTGGGGTGCTGGCCATGTTTGGAAGCTTTTTTGTGGCAAATCTTGGTGTTTTTCTGCGCGATGTGGATGGCACTTAGAGGGTTTGACCTCTTTATATAGGTGTTGTCCCCGTGTGACCGGGTGTTTTCCTTTTTAATAAAAAATCATGGACCGTTCGCATTCACCCAGTGCATGGAAATCGAGGCGACATGGAAGGAGTCATAAAGGCGGAACAAGGAGGCCAGGGCCGAACTATTATTCGCCCCGTATACAGTGAAGAACCAACCTTGCAAAAGCCAAAGACGTAAGCCGGATATTGCATCGTTGTTTGAAGGCCAGTTCGAGGGCTACTAGGGGAGTCCTGGATTAGGGGTCCTCGGGGGGCCGCAAAGATACAAAGCAGAAGGCTCTCCCCCGTGTCCGTGTAGGACTCTCCTATGCGTGGACGGCTAGATTGGTGTCCGGACTCTGTACAACCCTAGACCCCTCCGGCGTGTATATAAACCGGGGGGTTTAGTCTGTAGAGGCTATCAGAACTTACATTGGCTAGACAGCTAGGGTTTAGCCATTACGATCTTGAGGTAGATCAACTCTTGTAACCCCTACACTCATCAAAGACAATTGATACGTCTCCAACGTATCTATAATTTTTGATTGTTCCATGCTATTATATTATCTGTTTTGGATGTTTAATGGGCTTTAATATGCTCTTTTATATTATTTTTGGGACTAACCTATTAACCGAAGGCCCAGTGCCAGTTTCTGTTTTTTTTGCCTATTTCAGTGTTTTGCAGAAAAGGAATACCAAACGGAATACAAACGGAATGAAACCTTCACGATGATCTTTCTTGGAATGAAAGCAATCCATAAGACTTGGAGTTGAAGTCTGGAACTCCGCGAGGCGGCCACGAGGCGGCCACGAGGCAGGAGGGTGCGCCCCCACCCTTGTGGGCCCCACGGATCTCCACTTACGTACTTCTTTCGCCTATATATACTCTTATACCCTAAAAACATCAGGGGGAGCCACGACACCACTTTTCCACTACCGCAACCTTCTGTACCCGTGAGATCCCATCTTGGGGCCTTTTCCGGTGATCTGCCGGAGGGGGAATCGATCACGGAGGGCTTCTACATCAACACCATAGCCTCTCCGATGATGTGTGAGTAGTTTACCACAGACCTTCGGGTCCATACTATTAGCTAGATGGCTTCTCCTCTCTCTTTGGTTCTCAATACAAAGTTCTCCTCGATGTTCTTGGAGATGTATTTGATGTAATACTCTTTTGCGGTGTGTTTGCCGAGATCCGATGAATTGTGGATTGATGATCAAGTTTATCAATAAATAATATTTGGTTCTTCTATGAATTCTTAAATGGATGATTTGATATCTTTGCAAGTCTCTTCGAATTATCGGTTTAGTTTGGCCTACTAGATTGATCTTTCTTGCAATGGGAGAAGTGCTTAGCTTTGGGTTCAATCTTGCGGTGTCCTTTCCCAGTGACAGTAGGGGAAGCAAGGCACGTATTGTATTGTTGCCATCGAGGATAAAAAGATGGGGTTTATATCATATTTCTTGAGTTTATCCCTCTACATCATGTCATCTTGTTTAATGCGTTACTCTGTTCTTATGAACTTAATACTCTAGATGCATGCTGGATAGCTATCGATGTGTGGAGTAATAGTAGTAGATGCAGAATCGTTGCGGTCTACTTGACATGGACGTGATGCCTATATTCATGATCATTGCCCAGATATTCTCATAACTATGCACTTTTCTATCAATTGCTCGGCAGTAATTAGTTCACCCACCGTAATATATGCTATCTTGAGAGAAGCCACTAGTGAAACCTATGGCCCACGAGTCTCTTTCTTATTATATTGCATCTCTTTTATTTACATCACATCTCGTTTTACTATTTTGCAATCTTTACTTCCCAATCTATACAACAAAAATACCAAAAATATTTATCTTACTATCTTTATTAGATCTCACTTTGCGAGTGACCGTCAAGGGATTGACAACCCCTTTATCGCGTTGGTTGCAAGGTTCTTGATTGTTTGTGCAGGTAGTAGGTGATTTGCGTGTAATCTCCTACTGAATTGATACCTTGGTTCTCAAAAACGGAGGGAAATACTTACACTAGTTTGCTGCATCACCCTTTCCTCTTCAAGGGAAAACCAACGCATGCTCAAGAGGTAGCAAGAAGGATTTCTGGCGCCGTTGCCGGGGAGATCTACGCTCAAGTCAAGACATACCAAGTACCCATCATAAACTTTTCTCCCACGCATTACATTATTTGCCATTCGCCTCACATTTTCCTCTCCCACACTTCTGAAACGATTTTCAAAAACCTTTGCCTTTTCTTCGCCATTTTTTCATTTGCCTCTTTTCGCTTGCCTCTTGTGTGCTTGTGTGTTGGATTGATTGTTTGTCACGATGGCTCAAGAGTACTAAATTATGTGACTTTTCTAATACCAACAACGATGATTTTATTAGCACTCCGATTGCTCCTATTACCGATGTTGAGTCTTGTGAAATTAATGCCGCTTTGTTGAATCTTGTCATGAAAGATCAATTTGCTGGCCTTCCTAGTGAAGATGCCGCTACCCATCTAAACAACTTTGTTGATTTTTGTGATATGCAAAAGAAAAAAGATGTGGATAATGATATTGTTAAATTGAAGCTATTTCCGTTTTCTCCTAGAGATCGTACTAAACTTGGTTCTCTTCTTTGCCTAAAAATAGTATTGATTCATGGAATAAGTGCAAAGATGCTTTCATCTCTAAGTATTTTCCTCCCGCTAAGATCATCTCTCTTAGGAACGATATTATGAATTTTAAG
Organism: Aegilops longissima; assembly: GCA_021605205.1. Lineage (NCBI taxonomy): Eukaryota > Viridiplantae > Streptophyta > Magnoliopsida > Poales > Poaceae > Aegilops > Aegilops longissima. The sequence continues at coordinate 692,344,311 of CM038678.1, read as the reverse complement.
CAACTTGATCATGAGCATGTTGCACAAGCTTGGATAAGGATGAAATTAATGATACGTAATTGCCCTACACATGGCACTACTAGAAAAAGGGCTATAGATGGGATTGACAGTAATGGCGCACCAGACAGTTGGTGCGCCATTAGTATATACTAATGGCGCACCACCAGCTGATACGCCATTAGAGATGAAACTACTAATGGCGCACCAGGCAAAGGGTGCGCCATTAGTATCAAAAATTTTTTTTTTGAACTAGTGCGCCTGTCCAAACATACTAATGGCGCATCCAGATGAAGTGCGCCATTAGTAGTTGTAACTACTAATGGCGCACCAGCAAAGGTGCGCCATTAGTATCAAATTTTTTTAACTAGTGCGCCTGTCCAAACATACTAATGGCGCATCCAGATGAAGTGCGCCATTAGTAGTTTAAACTAGTAATGGCGCACTGCGGATCAGTGCTCCATTAGTATTTTTTTGCAAAACTACTAATGACCATGGTTTGAATTTATGGATGATTATACAAAAAAATTATGCCGGATTGAATTTTGCTTCTAGAAATCTTTTAGATTCATCCGCGGGAGGCACTTTTATGGAAATCAGTTTAGGAGAAGCTACTAAACTCCTAGATAATATTATGGTTAATTATTCTCAATGGCACACAGAAAGATCCACTAGTAAAAAAAGTTCATGCGATTGAAGAGATTAATGTTTTGAGTGAAAAGATGGATGAACTTATGAAATTTTTTCCTAATAAAAGTGTTTCTTCTGATCCTAATGATATGCCTTTGTCCACTTTGATTGAGAATGATAATGAATCTATGGATGTGATTTTTGTTGGTAGGAACAATTTTGGTAACAACGCGTATAAAGGGAATTTAATTCTAGGCCGTTTCCTAGTAATTCCTTTAATAATTATGGTAATTCCTACAAAAACTCTTATGGAAATTTTAATAAGATGCCCTCTGATTTTGAGACTAGTGTTAAAGAATTTATGAGTTCGCAAAAGAATTTCAATGCGTTGGTTGAAGAAAAATTGCTTAAGATCGATGAGTTGTCAAGAAATGTGGATAGAATTTCTTTTGATGTTGACTCTGTGAAACTTAGATCTATTCCACCTAAGCATGATATCAATGAGTCTCTCAAAGCCATGAGAATTTCCATTGTTGAGTGCAAATAAAGAACCGCTAGAATGCGTGCTAAAAAGATTGCTTTGTGAAAGCGTGTTCTTCTAGTTTTCATGATAATAACGATGAAGATCTAAAAGTAATTGATGTGACTCCTATTAAATCTTTGTTTTCCAATATGAATCTTGACAATATGGGACTGGAGATGATTCAACTTTAGTTAAAAGGCGTCCCAATGATTCTGAGTTTTTAGATCTTGATGCTAAAATTAATAAAAGTGGGATTGAAGAGGTTAAAACTTTACATAGCAATGAACCCACTATTTTGGATTTCAAGGAATTTAATTATGATAATTTCTCTTTGATAGATTGTATTTTCTTGTTGCAATCCATGTTGAATTCTCCTCATGCTTATAACCAAAACAAAGCTTTTACTAAACATATCGTTGATGCTTTAATGCAATCTTATGAAGATAAGCCTGAACTAGAAGTTTCTATTCCTAGATAACTTTATGATGAGTGGGAACATACTATTAAAATTAAGATTAAAGATCATGAAGTATATTCTTTATGTGATTTGGGTGCTAGTGTTTTCACGATTCCGAAAACTTTGTGTGATGTGCTGGGTTTCCGTGAATTTGGTGATTGTTCTTTAAATTTGCATCTTGCGAATTCCACCATTAAGAAACCTATGGGAAGGATTAATGATGTTCTTATTGTTCCAAATAGGAATTAAGTGCCCATATATTTCATTGTTCTTGATATAGATTGCAATCCTACATGTCCTATTATTCTTGGTAGACCTTTCCTTAGAACGATTGGTGCAATTATTGACATGAAAGAAGGAAATATTAGATTCCAATTTCCGTTAAGGAAAGGCATGGAACAATTTCCTAGAAATAAAATTAAATTGCCTTATGAATCAATTATGAGAGCCACTTATGGATTGCATACCGAAGATGGCAATACTTAGATCTAATCTTGCTTTATGCCTAGCTAGGGGCGTTAAACGATAGCGCTTGCTGGGAGGCAACCCAATTTTATTTTTGTTCTTTGCTTTTGTTCCTGTTTAGTAAAAACTAATTCATCTAGCCTCTGTTTAGATGTGGTTTCATGTTTTAATTAGTGTTTTTGCCAAGTAGAACCTTTGGGAAGACATGGGCGAAGTCTTTGCAATCTTGCTGTAAAAAACAGAAACTTTTGCGCTCACAAGATTAGATGCCATTTTTTACTGGAGAGTGCTTTGAGGTTGATTCTTTTTGCAGATATTAATAGACAAATTCCCCACGTACACCAATTTAATTTATAATTTGTGGTGTTCCATAAGTATTCGTTTGATACAGATTCCTACAGACTGTTCTGTTTTGACAGATTCTGTTTTTCGTGTGTTGTTTGCATATTTTGTTGAATCTATGAGTAGTATCGGGGGGTATGAACCATAGAGAAGTTGGAATACAGTAGGTTTAACACCAATATAAATAAATAATGAGTCCATTACAGTACTTTAAAGTGGTGGTTTATTTTCTTATACTAACGGAGCTCATGAGATTTTCTGTTTAAGTTTTGTGTTGTGAAGTTTTCAAGTTTTGAGTAAAGATTTGATGGATTTTGGAATAAGGAGTGAAAAGAGCCTAAGATTGGGGATGCCCAAGGCACCCCAAGGTAAAATTAAAGGACAACCAAAATCCTAAGCTTGGGGATGACCCGGAAGGCATCCCCTCTTTCGTTTTTGTCTATCGGTAACTTTACTTGAAGCTATATTTTTATTCACCACATGATATGTGTTTTGCTTGGAGCGTCTTATATGATTTGAGTCTTTGATTTTTAGTTTACCACAATCATGCTTGATGTACACACCTTTTGGGAGAGAGACACATGAATCAGAATTTATTAGAATACTCTATGTGCTTCACTTATATCTTTTTGAGCTAGATAATTTTGCTCTAGTGCTTCACTTTTATCTTTTTAGAGCATGGTAGTGGTTTTATTTTGTAGAAATTATTGATCTCTCATGCTTCACTTATATTATTTTGAGAGTATTTTAGAACAGCATGGTAATTTGCTTTGGCTATAAAATTAGTCCTAATATGATGGGCATTCAAGATGGGTATAATAAAAACTTTCATATAGAGTGCATTGAATACGATGAGAAGTTTAATACTTCACGATTGTTTTGAGATATGAAGATGGTGATATTAGAGTCGTTCTAGTTGAGTAATTGTGAAATTGAGAAATACTTCTGTTGAGGTTTGCAAGTCCCGTAGCATCCATGTATGGTAACTGTTGTGTGACAAATTTAAAGCATGAGGTGTTTCTTTGATTGCCTTCCAGATGAGTGGCGGTCGGGGACGAGCGATGGTCTTTTCCTACCAATCTATCCCCCCTAGGAGCATGCGTGTAGTGCTTGGTTTTTATGACTTGTAGATTTTCGCAATAAGTATGTGAGTTCTTTATGACTAATGTTGAGTCCATGGATTATACGCACTCTCACCCTTCCACCATTGCTAGCCTCTCTTGTGCCGCACAACTTTCGCCTGTACCATAAACCCATCATTTACCTTCCTCAAAACAGACACCATACCTACCTATTATGGCATTTCCATAGCCATTCCTAGATATATTGCCATGCAACTTTCCATTGTTCCATTTATTATGACACGCTTCATCATTGTCATATTGCCTTGCATGATCATGTAGTTGACATCGTATTTGTGGCAAGGCCACCATTCACAATTTTTCATACATGTCATTCTTGATTCATTTCCCATCCCGGTACACCGCCGGGGCACTCATATAGAGTTATATTTTGTTCTAGTATCGAGTTGTAATCCTTAAGTTGAAAATAAATAGAAGTGTGATGATCATCATTATTAGAGCATTGTCCCGTGTGAGGAAATCAAAAAATAGAAAGGCCAAATAAAAAAGAGAAGGCCCAAAAAAGAGTGAGAAAGGCCAAATAAAAAAGGAGAAGGCCCAAAAAATGAGAGAAAAAGAGAGAAGGGGCAATGTTGCTATCCCTTTTCCACACTTGTGCTTCAAAGTAGAACCATCATCTTCATGATGGGCAGTCTCTTATGTTGTCACTTTCATATACTAGTGGGAATTTTTCATTATAGAACTTGGCTTGTATATTCCAATGATGGGCTTCCTCAAATTGCCCTAGGTCTTCGTGAGCAAGCAAGTTGGATGCACATTGTCGGGGGAGAACTGATCGTGCCCCGCGAGCACCTATGGGACCTGGGCCCCTTGTGGTTCGGAGGGGGGCGGAGATTGCACAAAGAGCGGATCGAGGAGATGCACACGAGAGGGTTTTTACCCAGCTTCGGAGCTCTCCGGAGAGATAATACTCCTACTGCTGCTTCGTGGATTATCTTGCCTTCTTGCTAGGGAGCGAAAATGGGAGCTACAAGACCTAGCCTGAGTGTGGGTTTGTATGAATGTGATGAACTAAGCTGGAGCTGGACCGAAACCAGCCGAACCCCTTCTACGTTGCCCTCGGGCCTCCTTTTATAGGCACAAGGGGTCACCACATGTGGCAAGTAGACAAGGTTACAATGGTAAAAACCTAGGTTGGTACACCGCTTTGTACAGTGTACAGTAATCTATACCTAACTCTGACGGCAAGGGACAAGAGTCATCAATGCCCGTCTCAGTCGCCCGAACGATTACAACAGGACCGTTAAGTGCGCCTCCGTTCGCCATGATGGTAGCTTGTCGGCGCCGTCATCGCTTCTCCCGCTGGCTGCACAGCTCGTCGACACGCGTGCTTGGGAGAGCCCGTGGTGACACGTTGGCGGGTGAGCTGGGCGGAGATGAAGAGAGGTCGCCCGCCCGGCAAGCGCCTTGCCGCGCGGGAACCTTGTCGCGCTTTGGGGTTCAGCGCCCGTCAAGCCTTCCCAAGCTCCTCTTGCCGGGCCTTATTCCTTTGCACCACTGAGTGGCCTTCCCGGCAAGCTCCTCTTGCGGGTTTTGATTACTTTGTTCTTGAATGGCTCTAAAGGAGCCGCTGAGGACCTTGGCGGCCATCGGGCCGGCCCGCCCGTGGCGCTGCAACTGTCCGTGCACGAGTTCGGGTACTAGGGTACCCTACTCTAGTACACCGGCAGAGCCCCGGCTGGGCCACACACGGCGCTAAGCTCTGTTGGGCCAGGCCCATACGATTACGGGCGCGCGTGGTCTTGATTACGGTGTTATTTGCTTCGGCCCCACCACGTCTCCTACGAACGGCACGCCCCGGACGTGGCGTCGTGGGGGAGATCGTGGGGCTTTCTTTAATGGGAAAATTCGGAACGCCCGTCCCCTCTCCTCTTTATAAGCGGGGGAACCGGGGCAGGGCGCCCACTTGCCCTTGCTGTCACATCGAAAACCCCCTTCGCTTTCCCCTTTCCTTCTCGAGCCCAGAGAGAGAGCGACGCTCCGCTCCCTCCATTGCCACCGGTGCCACCAACGCCGCGGCTTCTCCACCACGACCCCTATGGCTCAAAGGCCGATAAGGGAAAAGGCGTGAAATCTACCGAGCGCAGCTGCTCATGGCCTTCTGGAAGGAGCGGGCCCTCTTTGATCCCATGCTCAACAGGAAGGAGCTGCGGGAGCTGTATTACCTCTTCTGGTCGACGGTGACCCGGGCGCATCCACGCACGAGGGTCATCTCCGCCGCCACATCTGCCAAGGTCTCCATCGGGTACCCCTTCTTCGTGATTTTCTTCTGGTGCGGGCTCTGCCCGCCCTTTTCTGAATTTTTATGTGATGTCATGAACACCTATGGCCTCCGCCTTCTTGACTTCACCCCCAACGCCGTCCTCACCTTGGCCGTTTTCGCACATCTCTGCGAGAACTTTGTTGGGGTCCACCCGAATGTCGCCCTCTTCCGCCACTACTTCTCACCTCGCGTAGGGAGAGGAGAGCCGCTTGCCGGAGGAATTGCATGGACCTCTAGGATCGGCAAGAAGGAAGCGTATCTTGACGGAGAGTTGCGCAGCAAGTGGGAGGAGTGGAGGGCTGACTGGTGCTGGATCTTAGAGGAGGAGCCACAGCCTTTTACTGCCCTGCGCAAGACCCCCATAGTTCGTGGCAACGATTGGAGCAACTTGGCGCCGGAGGACGACAAGTTGAAGATTGCCACGACTAGGATTTTGCGCCTCCGGCAAGCAGGGCTTACCGTAGGAGCAGTTGGCGCGGACTTCCTTCGCCGCCGCATTGCGCCCTTGCAGGGGAAAGGGAGGCCCGCTTGGGAATTCCAGAACGCGGCGGAGATCATGAGGCTGCGCCCAGGTCTGAATTGGAATTTCACTACCCTGGAGCTTGACGGCATGCTGCGGGAGCTGTTCAAGCCTGAAGCGGATAACCCCGGATGGTGCATGTTGCCGAGGGGAATTGTGCCCTTGTGCAACAACTCGTCTCTTGATAGCATCCGCGCAATAATGCCGTTGTGCGACTCCCACGGGATTATTCCAACGTGGCAGGAGCCCGCCGACGACATAGTGCAGCAGTTCTTCGACAACTTGTCTGAAGTGCCGATCCGCGCCGACGAGAAGAGACGGCTCACTCGCGACACCACTGCTCAGGAGATGGCGCGCATCGCCACAAGGTTGGAGGAGGCTGCAGAGGCCGCTGCCGCCGGCGCGTTTGGGTTCACTGTCGAGGAGGCAGAGAGGGCCGAGGCGGCAAGCCTCGCCGACCAAGAAGAGTTCGTCGGTGAGGAGGAGCAGGCCGAGCCCGACAACGACCCAAGTGAGCCTGCCGGGGGCGCCTCTCCTCCGCCGTCAAGTAGCTTGCCGCAGGAGGAGCTCGCCGCCCCGCCAAGGAGACGTCTCCGGAGGACCGGAGAAGTGGCGGGGAGCATACGGTCCAGCAGCCGCCTCGCCGCCCGGCGCGCTCCACCGCGACAAATCTCAAGCTGCTGCTGGGGCGCCTCATTTCACACGGCGACGGAGCAGGCCCTCTGAGTCGCGGCCCCTGCACCCGCCAAGCACCGGAGGGAGTCCTCTCCCCAATCCGTCATGTTGGGCGAGTTTGATCTCTCCGCTCTTAGCTCCGAGGAAGAAGAGGAAGAGTAAGATCTTGCCGCTGCTATTTGTAATCTTCCAATTTATTGCTTTATCTTATATCTGACTGGTTCCACTGAATTTTCTTCTTCAGGGCGTCAGCTCAGAGGACGCCGAAGAGGGCCAAGACGCCGGTGGTGGTCGTCTCGGATGATTCCCTCAGCAGCAGCAGGGGCAGGTCCGGACTCCTTGCGGATCCGGCAACCTTTCAACAGAGCAGCCCCCAGCACAGCCCCCAGCGTAAGTATTTGGTATGCTTCACGTGGTTAGGTGCGCTTGGGTGCTTTTCTGTTACTGATATCTGGTTTGTTGGATTTTTGTAGGAGCAGAGCAGCCACATCATGGAGCACCGGAGGCTACCCCTGAAGTCCGGCCTCATCAGGAGGCTCCGGAGGTTACTCCCGAAATTCTGCTTGCTTCAACTACGCCACCAAGGGAGAATTCTCCGCCAAGGGAGCGCTCTCCGGCAAGGGAGGCTTCTCCGACAAGGGGAGCTTCCCCGACAAGGGCTGGTGCCGACGACCCTCCGGTGGCGGAGACCGCGGCCACAGACCCCATTGCGGGTAATCTTCTTGTCTTGATAGTTTCCCTTGGGTTCTGTTCTTCCGTTTCTCTCTTTCGAATATCTGTTTGATTTGTGCTTCCTTCTTTTGACCATCAGATCCATCTGCCGGAGACCCGATGGAAACCGAGGCTACCGGCGAGGAAGACGCCAGCGGCGACAATGTCGACGCCGCCAACATGGAGGAGGAGGAGGCTGGCGCCGACAGGTCCGCCGGCGAGGAGGCTGCCGAGGCCGCTGGCGCAGAGGCTGGGGAGGAATCCGGCGATCGCACTGACGGCCCGGAGGCCGCAGGAGCGCCAGGCGCTGCGCCGACCGCCGATCCCCGCCACCAACGCCGCACTGGACTCGAGGAGCCCCAGCCAGCGCCTACCGAAAGCCGGCGAGGTGTCTTCATCAAACTCCCATGGGCATCAAGCTCCAGGGCGCCGGCCGAAGGGGAGACCTTCGATGCGGAGCTGCTTGCCTCCGCCGGGCTGTCGCTGGTTGATGCCCCGAGCAGCAGCAATGGTGAACCCGAGGAGGAGCAGCTGCTAAGGAGGTTGTTGTCGCTCTACCGCGCCCGACAAGCCAAACTGGAGTCCAGGGAGGTGCTTGTCGCGAGGGTGGGAGCTGACTTGGAGAAACGTGCGGAAGAGCTCCGACGCGCAAACATAGAGACTCTCCGGGACATAGCAGAGGCTCGGGAGCAGCTTGCTGAGGAGCGCACGGCCTTCATCTTGGAGAAGGGCGAGGTTGAGGAGCAGCAGAGGCTTGCTGGTGAGAAGCTCTCCGCTAGAGAAGGTGAGCTGGCTCAGCGGAAGATCAACCTCGACAGCTTTGAGGAAGATCTCGCTTGCTGAAACAAGCGATTAGCGGGCCGCTCCAGAGGCAAAAGATGCTGCCGCTGCTGCCGAGGCCGCCAAAGGGAATTGGAGACGAGGTGGCTCAGCTGGAGTCCACCCTCGGAAGAGTCTTGAGGAGGTCGCCGGGTTGAAGCGGCGTGAGAAGGACGCTTACACCCTCGGCGAGCTGCAGGGTCGTTTGGCTGAAAAGATCAAGGAGATCGATGCCGCCAAAGACGTCAAGGCGGATCTGGAGCTGAAATTGACCACCTTGATGGAGACGTTGAACGGCGCCAGGGAGCGGGAGACGGGCCTGCTGGAGAAAATCAAGGCCACCGAGGAGTTCTTTGTCGAATGCCGTGAACGCCTGAATAATCTTGAGGACAGCATAATGCATTGGACGAAGGTCTTGTGGACACCGCCGCATCCATAATGAGCTGATAGAGTTGGGGATGACAGATCTTGGATATTCCACCGACGAGAACCTCCAGCCCAGCGTCAAGCTCAGCCTATTCTTCAAAGGCGTGTTGGCGGGTATCCGGCGGCTCCGGGATGAGGTTCCGAAGCAACTGCCGGAGGAATCACGCCAGGTCTGTGCCGAGGCTCTCCAGAAGGTGTTGATGAAGGTGGCCTTCCGCAACCAAGGCGTCGACTTCTCCAAGGTCCTCAAGTCCCTGCCTCCATCCGCCGATGTTGAAGCGCTCAAGACCCTTGTCGCACCCATTGTTGATAGGGTGAGCGGAGTTAAGAGGCTCGAGGGCGACCGCGTAGACTAGGCCGCCAAGTCTATCTTTCTCTTGTCGCTGTAGATCATGTTTTAGGAGAAAAGCCTATTAGATCTGCGACAAGTTATTATGTAATATACACTATCTTAGGCCATCGAATGCAATGTTATTTCCTTTGCTCGATTTCTTCCCTTGTATGTTTTTACCCTCGCTTTCGAAACTTGCGGTGCAGCACCCTTGCCCTTGGCCTTGAGTCGCGGAACTTCAGCAGCTTTGGCGGGGTCCCTACCGACAAGCAACCTCGTCGCGGACTAGCCGCAGCTCACTTAAGTTGTTGAGCGGACTCGAAACAAAGTAAGGGCGCGACCAGTCACGATTTGGTTCCTCCGCGCACAGGTTTTCCATACAAAGTACTATCGTTCGAGGAAGATAACTTAAAAACTTAAAACTGGCCGTTTAAACTTAGCAACTTAGCTTTTCTGTCGTCCATCTTCCGGCAAGGCGACAGTTCCTCGAGCGACGCTTGTCGGCCCAACGCTTGTCGGCCCACACCATTCTTTCCTCCTCTCCCCCCGGTTAACTTGTGGGTGGATGAACCTTCTTCTTGTTTGAGAAGAAAGAAGAGAAAAATAAAGTTGTGGAGCCTAATGGCTTATTATCGCTTAACGGACGTGGGTGCTGCACAAGATGTTAGTGAACACATGCATATATGATTATGAAAGCATGTATTAACAAAAATGTGCGCAACCATAGGCTTTACTGATGCACGGAGTCTGCGCCCGGCTTTGTACAAAGGATTACATGCAACAGCGGCAAGACTTGTACAAAAGGGTGGTTGCCGGAATGGGTTCCGGCAACCGCGCCTCATGGGTAAAACTTGCGAAGATGTTCTATGTTCCAGGAATTGCTCACCGGAAAGCCATCTTCGGTCTCAAGGCGGACAGCGCCGGGCCTAGTGACTCGTTTTACCCTATAAGGGCCTTCCCACTTCGGCGTCAACTTGTTGGAATTCTTGGCGGATTGAACGCACCGAAGAACAAGGTCGCCTTCCTCGAAGCTTCTGGCATTAACTTTGCGGCTATGGTAGCGGCGCAAAGCTTGCTGGTAACGAGCAGCTCGTCTGGCAGCTCAAGGCGATCTTCCTCGAGGAGGAGCGCGTCATCTTGTCGCAGCTGCTCTTGCTCAAGCTCATCATAGCGAGCACTCGAGGTGACCCGTATCTGAGTTCCGTGGGGAGAACTGCCTGCTCCGTAGACTAGAGCAAAGGGTGTCCGGCGATGGCTCGATTTGGCGTCGTTCGATCGACCAAAGAACCACGGCAGCTCCTCGATCCAGTTCCTTCCGCACTTGTGCAGCACAGCCGAAAGTTCGGTCTTGAGTCCTCGCAGCACTTCGGTGTTTGCCCTCTCTACTTGACGGTTGCTTCTCGGATGAGCAGCGGAAGCAAAGCAGATCTTGGCACCAAGATCTTGGGCGTACTGCATGAAGGTGCGACTCGTGAACTGTGTGCCGTTGTCGGTGATGATCCGGTTAGGAATCCCAAAACGGCAAACAATTGACCTGAAGAACTTGACGGCCGACTGTGCTGTCACCTTCCTCACTGGTTCCACTTCTGGCCACTTTGTGAACTTGTCGATTCGGCGTACAAGTATTCAAAGCCCCGACAGCTCGGGGAAGGGGCGAGATGTCGAGCCCCAGACCGAGAAGGGCCAGGATAAAGGGATCGTCTGGAGAGCTTGAGCTGGCTGGTGTATCTGTCTTGAATGGGCCCGCACGCTTCACACTTGGTTACTTGTGCGATTGCATCTGGAGGGCTTCGGCGGAAGAAACCTTGCCGGAAAGCTTTGCGGCAAGTGCTCTTGCGCCAATGTGGTGACCACATATGCCTCCATGTATCTCCGCCAACAGCTTCTCTCCATCTTCCCGGCAAATACACTTCAATTTCACTCCGTTGAGTCTTCTTCTGTATAGGATGTTGTCAACAAACTGGTACATACTTGACTGCCGGGCTACTTTTTCCGCTTCTTCTTGCTCTTCGGGAAGTTCTCCTATCTGAAGGAAATGGACGATCTGCTGTGCCCATGTTGGAGCCTGTGGCTCGACAACAAGGACTAAAGGCTCATCTATCACTGCGGGACCATCGGCTTCTCGGCAAGGACCTGCGGGTCCGCGAGCTCGATGATCCCGTCAAGCTGCGGAGCTAAGCTTGTCGGGAGCGTTGCTTCAACGACACAAACTGCATGGTTTGCCGAACATCTGACTCCTCGGTGATATTTGCGTTGGTTTTAGGGACCTTCTTGGCGGCAGCTTCAGAGAGCTCTGCGGTAAGTAGTCGCCGAAACCAATTTTCTCTTCTTGCTCTGTCCGATTGATGGTGTCACGGTTGGCTGAGTCGACTTGAGCACAAAATCCATGGTTCCACAGTAACTTAAGTGCGGCACATTTGGAGAGGCCATCAGCTATATCATTACATGCCCTCGGGCGTGTTCCATTTGCGAGCCTTCAAAGTGCTCTTCCAGCTTCCTCACTTCATCGACGTACGCTTCCATCAACGGACTCGGTAATCTTTATTTACTTGGCGGACGACAAGTTGTGAGTCTCCCACGACAACGAGCTTCTTAATCCCAAGGTCTCGCAATCCACGAGACCGGCAAGCAAGCCTTCATACTCTGCGGTATTATTTGTTGCTTGTTCCTTGGGAAAGTGCATTTGGACTATGTATTTAAGGTGTTCCCCGGTGGGTGCGATAAGCAGCACGCCGACACCGGCGCCTTGCAGCGAGAAAGCACCGTCAAAGTACATCAGCCATTCTTTATTTTCCTCCTTGACGGGGATGCTCGTCTCTGGGATCTCTTCATCCTGTGTTGGCGTCCACTCTGCTATGAATTCTGCCATTGCCCTGCTTTGGATAGTTGAAGTGCTTTCGAACTTGAGACCAAAGCTTGACAGTTCCAGCGCCCACTCAACAATCCTGCCTGTTGCTTCTGGATTTTGCAAAATCCTCTTCAGCGAAGCGAGTGACAACCGTTATCTCATGTGCTTGGAAGTAATGGCGCAGCTTCCTCGAGGCCATGAGGAGGCGAAAAGCAGCTTCGCACCGTAGTACCTCGATCTAGCCCCCTGCGAAGGAACCGACAAAGTACACCGGGCACTGCACCATCTTCTTCCGTATCTTGTCGCAACCTGCGCTGATCCATCCTTGTCGGGACGAGCTTGACGGCGAAGCATCTTGCTTGTCGCTGGATCGCCTGCCCGGTTGCTGGCTCATCATCCGCCTCCTCTCCGCTACTAACGCAGCACTAACCACTTGATTGGTCGCCGCTATATATAGCAGCAACTTCTCTTGTGGCTTAGGTGCGACAAGTGTTGGAGCGGAGGACAGTATCTCTTCAAGTCTGCAGCGCAGCCTCCGCCGAGTCCATTTCATTGGACCTGCCTTTTCAAAATCTTGAAAAAGGGCGGTAGCGCGTTCAACAGATTTAGAGAGGAACCTGCTGAGAGCAGCCACGCAACCGGCAAGCCTTGACATCCTTGGCGCACTTTGGTGCTTGATCTGCTCAATGGCCTTGATCTTGCGGGATTGGCTTCAATACCCGCTGAGATACAAAAACCGAGAAGCTTGCGGATGGGACTCCAAACACGCACTTCTCGGGGTTGAGCTTGAGGTTGATCTTGCGCAGGTTGGCAAGCGTCTCATCAAATCTTGAACCAGGGTTGCCTGTCTGCGGTCTTGACCACTATGTCATCCATGTATGCTTCTACATTTCGGTGTATCGAGGTCCAAAGGCATCATGGACTACCCTTGCAAAGGTTGAACCAGCATTCTTCAAACCGAAGGCATCCGTATAAAGCGATCGTGCCACATGGTGTGATGAATGCGGTTTCTCTTCATCCTCTTCTGCCATGAAGATCTGATGATATCCTGAATATGCATCAAGAAATGAAAGCAGATCGCATCCAGCCGTGGAGTCAACAATCTGGTCGATACGCGGCAAGGGAAATGTGTCCTTGGGACAAGCTTTATTAACATCAGTGAAGTCAATACAAAGCCTCCATTTCCCATTTGCCTTGCGCACAACTACCGGATTGGCCAACCACGTGGGGTGAAGGACTCCTCTGACAAGCCCTTCTGCTTCTAATTTCTTGATTTCCTCTGCTATGAACTCTTGGCGCTCCACTGTCTGTTTCCTAACTCTTTGCTTGACGGGCCGCGCATGAGAACAGACAGCTAGGTGGTTCTCAATTACTTTCCTGGGAACACCGGGGATGTCAGATGGTTGCCATGCAAACACATCGACATTCGCCCGCAGGAAAGCAACGAGCTTGCCTTCCTATTTAGGATCAAGCGTGGCACTGATGGTGAAGGTACCACCAGTGCCGTCCTCCTTGGCGGGCACCTTCTTGGTCTTTGGCGGAGCTGCCATCGTCTTGTTGCACTTGCCGGTGGAGCTCGATGGTGCGTCCTCGGCGGTGGCGCAGCACTCAAAGAGGTGCGCTTGCCGAGTGGGCAGCAGAGCTCTTGCGGACCTGGTGGTCTTCTTCCCCGGAGCTTCAGCGTAAGTGGTTTGTTATCTGTCGCGGCTGCTGCATCCCGGTAAATCTTGTCGGCGCAGATAAGTGCATCTTTTTGTCGCCATGGACAGAAATAGCGCTTATCGGGCGGGCATCTTGAGTAGGTTGTAAGCATAATGAGAGGCGGCCATGAACTTGGCGAGTCTTTGACGGCCAAGTATGCCATTGTAGGGCAATGGGAAATCGGCGACGTCAAGCGTGACCCTCTCGGTTCTGAAGTTGAGCTCATTGCCGAATGTTACCGCAGCGTGATCTTCCCTTTGGGCTTGCTCCTTCTGGGTTGATTCCTTGGAAAGTACCAGGTTTCTTGAGCTCATTGTCGAGGATTTGAAGTTTACGGAGCCTTGCATAGGAGATCAAATTCAGGCCGGCCCGCCGTCAACCAACATCTTTGTGACCTTGAGGTTGCGGATGGTTGGTGAGACCAACATCGGCAAACACCCGACCGCAGTGATGCGATCAGGGTGATCCTCAATGTCAAAGATGATGGGCGTGCTGGACCACTTCAGAGGTTTGCGTGACTCTATGGACGGTTCTGCTGCATTGACCTCGCGCATCCATTGCTTGAGTTGGCGGTGCGAGGTATGCAGAGATGCACCGCCATCGACGCAAAGGACCTCTGTTGCCTTTTGAAACTCATGCTCATCAGTCTCATCGTCTTCATCTTCCTCGTCATCTTCATCATCTTCTTCATCTTCTTCCTTGTCGCGGCCACGGGGAGGTCTGTCTCCTTGCCGCTGCTTAGCCTTGCCGCGGCGTCCTCCCCGACCGGGTCTCTTCTTACTTGCCGCACCTGCACCTTCTTGGGCTTTCTCCTTGTCTCGCCGCTCGTATTCAGCTTTCTATAGCTCAACAAGCTGCTCGACTTTCTTGCAGCTCTGGAGATCGTGGCCCTTGGTGCGGTGGATTTTACAGTACTGCTTGTTGGAGCTGCCAGGCTTGTCGGCGGCCGCCACAGCTCGGCGGTCGGTGTCAACGGCAACCTCCTTGCCGGAGCCACCGGCCTTGGCTTGGTTGGCGGCACCATCCTTGCCGGACTGTTCGACAACTAGTACTTCTTGGTTTTTCTTCCTCCTGTTGTTCCGCCGCCGGCTATTCCTTGCCGGGGCGATCCCCTCAACTTGTCGACTCTGCTCCCACATTCTCTCACAGGAGTCTTCTTCCTTCTTCAGCGTGCACACTTGTCGGCCAGGCGTATAGCTCGCTGGCGTCTTTCACTTTGCACATCGCCATCTCCTCCCTCATCCTGCGATTGCGTACATTACGATGGAATGCGCTGATCCTTTGCAGCAGGTGGGCGTCAGGATGTTGTAGTGCACTCGATCGAATCTCTGGATGAATTTGCGAGACTCCCCCTCCTTCAGGCAGGCAGGTGGAGATCACTCTCCTGGCCATGAGGCTTGTGGCCGCCTGTGAAGGCGCCAACAAACTGGTGGCACAAATCTGCCCAAGAAGAAATAGAGCCATCCGGCAAGTGCATGAGCCAAGATCTGACGTTTGGCTTGAGCACCAAAGGGAAGTAGTTGGCGAGGATCTTGTCGTCTCGTCCCCCCGCAGCTTGCACCGCGATGGTGTAGATGCTGAGGAATTCCAATGGATGTGTCCTGCCGTCGTACTTCTCCGGCACGTCTGGTTTGAAATTTTTCTTGTCGGGCCACCAGACTTGCCGCAGCTCACGAGTGAGCGCAGGGCAACCCACACAGTCTGACAAGTCGCTGGTTCCCCTGGCGCATGCATATCGACATTGGGCCCAGCGCGTTGGTCAGATTGACGGCGCGCTGCTCTTCGGCGCTCGATACGGGTTCGAGCGTCCTTTTCTTGTCGTTCCCGAAGAACTTGGCGTTGGTCGCGACGAGCTCGCGGATCCGACGACGCCGTGGAGTCGCTGTCGAGATGGATCCGGCGAGTCGGAGATCTTGGCCTTCGGGAAGGGGAGTGTACGGTGGGTGCACCCCCACAAGTCTCGTCGCCATCGGCTCGCGCCTTGTCGCCCCGTCGCGGCTGCGAAGCACTTGGTTGCCGCGGGACATCGCCGTTGGCGAAGCCGATGAGACTCTGAATTGTGGCCCTCCATTCATCGACCTTATCGGCCGTCGGAGGGTAATCTAGTAGTAACTGAGCTCTCGCCAAGGCTTCCGCTGGTGTGGTTGGCGGCAATGGCGAACGGGATGTGCTCGGACTCCTAACCAAGTTACGAGGAGCAGCATCCCGCCCAAGCGACCGTACTCCACTCGTACCGGCATGCTGGGGTGCATGCGGGTCTCGAGGGCCTCGGGATCCTCCAGCTTGGCCTTGATCCAATGAGTGTATGGTGCCGCGAGCATCATGACGCTGTCTGTCTCGCGCCTCCTGCGACGGATGCGGTGCAGATTCGGACGCTGACGCCTGCGCCGCCTTGTCCTTGGACCTGGCGGCATCGTGGGCTCTCTCGACGCCGGTCCCTCCGCCAGCATTTCCCCACCACTGGCGGCCCGGTGGCGGCGGGTTCGGCAGCGACGGCTCAGCTGCTGCCGAAGGCTTCTTCTTCGGCGCCATGTCGACGAAGACGTCGATGAAGTTGTTCGCGCGACCGTCGGATCGGGTTCACACAGCCTCGACGCCCCCTACCTGGCGCGCCAAAGATGTCGGGGGAGAACTGATCGTGCCCCGCGAGCACCTATGGGACCTGGGCCCCTTGTGGTTCGGAGGGGGGCGGAGATTGCACAAAGAGCGGATCGAGGCGATGCACACGAGAGGGTTTTTACCCAGCTTCTGAGCTCTCCGGAGAGATAATACTCCTACTGCTGCTTCATGGATTATCTTGCCTTCTTGCTAGGGAGCGAAAATGGGAGCTACAAGACCTAGCCTAAGTGTGGTTTTGTATGAATGTGATGAACTAAGCTGGAGCTGGACCGAAACCAGCCGAACCCCTTCTACGTTGCCCTCGGGCCTCCTTTTATAGGCACAAGGGGTCACCACATGTGGCAAGTAGACAAGGTTACAATGGTAAAAACCTAGGTTGGTACACCGCTTTATGCGGTGTACAGATAATCTATACCTAACTCGACGGCAAGGGACAAGAGTCATCAATGCCCGTCTCGGTCGCCCGAACAGTGCAACAGGACCGTTAAGTGTGCCTCCGTTCGCCATGATGGTAGCTTGTCAGCGCCGTCTGTCGCTACTCCCCGCTGGCTGCACAACTCGTCGACACGCATACTTGGGAGAGCCCCGTGGTGACACGTTGGCGGGTGAGCTGGAGCGGAGATGAAGAGAGGTCGCCCGCCCCGGCAAGCGCCTTGCCGCGGCGGGAACCTTGTCGCGCTTGGGGGTTCAGCGCCCGTCAAGCCTTCCTGGCAAGCTCCTCTTGCCGGGGCCTTGTTTCCTTTGCGCCCTGAGTGGCCTTCCCGGCAAGCTCCTCTTGCCGGGGTTTTGACTACTTTGTTCTTGAATGGCTCTAAAGGATCCGCGGAGGACCTTGCCGGCCATCGAGCCGGCCCGCCGTGAGGCGCTGCAACTCGTCCGTGCGAGTTCGGGGTACTAGGGTACCCTACTCTAGTACACCGGCAGGAGCCCGAACTGGGCCACACATGGCGCTAAGCTCTGTTGGGCGGGCCCAAAACAGTCTGCACGGGCGCGTGGTCTTGATTACGCCGTTATTTGCTTGCCCCACCACATCTCCTCTGAGCAGCACGCCCGGACGTGGCGTCGTGGGGAGATCGTGGGGCTTTCTTTAATGGGAAAAATCGGGCGCCGTCCCTCTCCTCTTTATAAGCGGGGAACCGGGCAGGCGCCCACTTGCCCTTGCTTGTCACATCGAAAACCCCGTCGCTTTCCCTTTCCTTCTCGAGCCCAGAGAGAGCGGCGCTCCGCTCCTCCATTGCCACGGTGCCACCAACGCCGCGGCTTCCTCCACCACGACCCCTATGGCTCAAAGGCCGATAAGGAAAAGCGCGAAATCTGCCGGCCTTGCAGCGGCTCATGGCCTTCTGAAGGAGCGGGCCTCTTGATCCCATGCTCAACAGGAAGGAGCTGCGGGGCTGTATTACCTCTTCTCGTCGACGGTGACCAGGCGCATCCAGCGCCGAGGTCATCTCCGCCGCCACATCTGCCAAGGTCTCCATCGGTACCCCTTCTTGGCGATTTTCTTACAGTGCGGGCTCTGCCCACTTTTCTGAATTTTTTCGTGATGTCATGAACACCTATGGCTTCCACCTTCTTGACTTCACCCCAACGCCGTCCTCACCTTGGCGTTTCGCACATCTCTGCGAGAACTTTGTCGGGTCCACCGAATGTCGCCCTCTTCCGCCACTACTTCTCACCTCGCGTAGAGAGGAGAGCCGCTGTGGGAGGAATTGCATGGACCTCTAGGATCGGCAAGAAGGAAGCGTGTCTTGTCGGAGAGTTGCGCAGCAAGTGGGAGGAGTGGAGGGCTGACTGGTGCTGGATCTTAGAGGAGGAGCCACAGCCTTTTACTGCCCTGCGCAAGACCCCCATAGTTCGTGGCAACGATTGGAGCAACTTGGCGCCGGAGGACAACAAGTTGAAGATTGCCACGACTAGGATTTTGCGCCTCCGGCAAGCAGGGCTTACCGTAGGAGCAGTTGGCGCGGACTTCCTTCACCGCCGCATTGAGCCCTTGCAGGAGAACGGGAGGCCCGCAGGGAATTCGAGCGGCGGATATCATGAGGCTGCGCCAGGTCTGAATTGGAATTTCACTACCACAGGCTTGACGGCATGCTGCGGGAGCTGTTCAAGCCTGAAGCGGATAACCCCGGATGGTGCATGTTGCCGAGGGGAGTTGTGCCCTTGTGCGACAACTCGTCGCTTGATAGCATCCGCGCAATAATACCGTTGTGCGACTCCCACGGGATTATTCCAACGTGGCAGGAGCCCGCCGACGACATAGTGCAGCAGTTCTTCGACAACTTGTCTGAAGTGCCTCATTTCGCCACGGCGACGGGAGCAGGGCCCTCTGGAGTCGCGGCCCCTGCACCCGCCAAGCGCCAGAGGGAGTCCTCTCCCCCAATCCGTCGCGCTGGAGCAGAGTTTGATCTCTCCGCTCTCAGCTCCGAGGAAGAAGAGGAAGAGTAAGATCTTGCCGCTGCTATTTGTAATCTTCCAATTTATTGCTTTATCTTATATCTGACTGGTTCCACTGAATTTTCTTCTTCAGGGCGTCAGCTCAGAGGGCGCCGAAGAGGGCCAAGACGCCGGTGGTGGTCGTCTCAGATGATTCCCCTGTAGCAACAGGGGGCACGTCCGGGACTCCCTTGCCGGATGCGGCAACCTTTCAACACAGCAGCCCCCAGCACAGCCCCCAGCGTAAGTATTTGGTATGCTTCACGTGGTTAGGTGCGCTTGGGTGCTTTTCTGTTACTGATATCTGGTTTGTTGGATTTTTGTAGGAGCAGAGCAGCCACATCATGGAGCACCGGAGGCTACCCCTGAGGTCCAGCCTCATCAGGAGGCCCCGGAGGTTACTCCCGAAATTCTGCTTGCTTCAACTACGCCACCAAGGGAGAATTCTCCGCCAAGGGAGCGCTCTCCGGCAAGGGAGGCTTCTCCGACAAGGGGAGCTTCCCCGACAAGGGCTGGTGCCGACGACCCTCCGGTGGCGGAGACCGCGACCCTGAACCCCATTGCGGGTAATCTTCTTGTCTTGATAGTTTCCCTTGGGTTCTGTTCTTCCGTTTCTCTCTTTCGAATATCTGTTTGATTTGTGCTTCCTTCTTTTGACCATCAGATCCATCTGCCGGAGACCCGATGGAAACCGAGGCTGCCGGCGAGGAAGACGCCGGCGGCGACAATGTCGACGCCGCAACATGGAGGAGGAGGAGGCTGGCGCCGACAGGTCCGCCGGCGAGGAGGCTGCCGAGGCCGCTGGCGCAGAGGCTGGGGAGGAATCCGGCGATCGCACTGACGGCCCGGAGGCCGCAGGAGCGCCAGGCGCTGCGCCGACCGCCGATCCCCCCGCCACCGACGCCGCACCAGACTCCGAGGAGCCCCAGCCCGGCGCCTACCTGAAAGCCGGCGAGGGTGTCTTCATCAAACTCCCATGGGCATCAAGCTCCAGGGCGCCGGCCGAAGGGGAGACCTTCGATGCGGAGCTGCTTGCCTCCGCCGGGCTGTCGCTGGTTGATTCCCCGAGTAGCAGCAGTGGTGAACCCGAGGAAGAGCAGCTGCTAAGGAGGTTGTTGTCGCTCTACCGCGCCCGACAAGCCAAACTGGAGTCCAGGGAGGCGCTTGTCGCGAGGGCGGGAGCTGACTTGGAGAAACGTGCGGAAGAGCTCCGACGCGCCAACAAAGAGACTCTCCGGGACATAGCAGAGGCTCGGGAGCAGCTTGCTGAGGAACGCACGGCCTTCATCTTGGAGAAGGGCGAGGTTGAGGAGCAGCAGAGGCTTGCTGGTGAGAAGCTCTCCGCTAGAGAAGGTGAGCTGGCTCAGCGGAAGATCAACCTCGACAGCTTTGAGGAAGATCTCGCCGCGCGGGACCAAACGATTGGCGGGCCGCTCCAGGAGGCAAAAGATGCTGCCGAGGCCGCCAAAGGGGAATTGGAGACGAGGGTGGCTCAGCTGGAGTCCACCCTCCAGAAGAGTGCTGAGGAGGTCGCCGGGTTGAAGCGTGAGCGTGAGAAGGACGCTTACACCCTCGGCGAGCTGCAGGGTCGTTTGGCTGAAAAGATCAAGGAGATCGATGCCGCCAAAGACGTCAAGGCGGATCTGGAGCTGAAATTGACCACCTTGACGGAGACGTTGAGCGGCGCCAGGAGCGGGAGGCGGGCCTGCTGGAGAAAATCAAGGCCACCGAGGAGTTCTTTGTCGAATGCCGTGACCGCCCAGAATAATCTTGGGACAGCATAATGCATTGGACGAAGGTCTTGTGGACACCGCCGCCGGCATCCATAATGAGCTGATAGAGTTGGGGATGACAGATCTTGGATATTCCACCGACGAGAACCTCCAGCCCAGCGTCAAGCTCAGCCTATTCTTCAAAGGCGTGTTGGCGGGTATCCGGTGGCTCGGGATGAGGTTACAAGCAATCTGGCGGAGGAATCACGCCAGTCTGCGCCGAGGCTCTCGAAGGTGTTGATGAAGGTGGCCTTCCGCAACCCAGCGTCGACTTCTCCAAGGTCCTCAAGTCCCTGCCTCCATCCGCCCGATGTTGAAGCGCTCAAGACCCTTATCGCACCCATTGTGGATAGGGTGGCGGAGTTAAGAGGCTCGAGGCGACCACGTGAACTAGGCCGCCAAGTCTATATTTCTCTTGTCATTTGTAGATCATGTTTTAGGAGAAAAGCCTATTAGATCTGCGACAAGTTATTATGTAATATACACTATCTTAGGCCATCGAATGCAATGTTATTTCCTTTACTTGATTTCTTCCTTGTATGTTTTTACCCTCGCTTCGAAAACTTGCGGTGCAGCACCCTTGCCATGGCGCCGAAAGTGCGGAACTTCAGCAGCTTCTTTGGCGGGGTCGCTACCGACAAGCAACCTCGTCATGAGACTAGCCGCAGCTCACTTAAGTTGTTGAGCGGACTCGAAACAAATTTAGGGCGCGACCAATCACGATTTGGTTCCTCCGCGCGACAAAGTAAGGACTCGAAACAAAGTAAGGGCGCGACCAGTCACGATTTTGTGTGACGAAGATGGAGCATAGCCAAACTATATGATTTTGTAGGGATGAGCTTTCTTTGGCTATGTTATTTTGGGAAGACATAATTGCTTGGTTAGTATGCTTGAAGTATTATTATTTTTTATGTCAATATTAAACTTTTGTCTTGAATCTTTCGGATCTGAACATTCATGCCACAATAAATAAAATTACATTGAAAAATATGTTAGGTAGCATTCCACATCAAAAGTCCTTTTTTTATCATTTACCTACTCGAGGATGAGCAAGAATTAAGCTTGGGGATGCTTGATACGTCTCCAACGTATCTATAATTTTTTATTGTTCCATGCTATTATATTATCTGTTTTGGATGTTTAATGGGCTTTAATATGCTCTTTTATATTATTTTTGGGACTAACCTATTAACCGAAGGCCTAGTGCCCAGTTTCTGTTTTTTTGCCTATTTCAATGTTTTACAGAAAAGGAATACCAAACGGCATCCAAACGGAATGAAACCTTCGTGATGATCTTTCTGAACAAAAGCAATCCAAAAGACCTAGAGTTGAAGTCTGGAACTCCGCAAGGCGGCCACGAGACAGGAGGGCGCGCCCCTCGCCCTCGTGGGCCCCACAGAGTTCCACCGACATACTTCTTTCGCCTATATATACTCTTATACCCCAAAAACATAAGGGGGAGCCACGAAACCACTTTTCCACCACCGCAACCTTCTATACCCGTGAGATCCCACCTTGGGGCCTTTTCCGGTGATCTGCCGGAGGGGGAATCGATCATGGAGGGCTTCTACATCAACACCATAGCCTCTCCGATGATGTGTGAGTAGTTTACCACACACCTTCAGGTCCATAGTTATTAGCTAGATGGCTTCTTCTCTCTCTTTGGTTCTCAATACAAAGTTCTCCTCGATGTTCTTGGAGATCTATTCGATGTAATACTCTTTTGCGGTGTGTTTGCCGAGATCCGATGAATTATGGATTTATGATCAAGTTTATCTATGAATAATACTTGGTTCTTCTTTGAATTCTTTTATGCATGATTTGATATCTTTGCAAGTCTCTTCGAATTAACTAGATTGATCTTTCTTGCAATGGGAGAAGTGCTTAGCTTTGGGTTCAATCTTGCGGTGTCCTTTCCCAGAGATAGTAGCGGCATCAAGGCACGTATTGTATTGTTGCCATCGAGGATAAAAATATGGGGTTTATATCATATTGCTTGAGTTTATCCCTCTACATCATGTCATCTTGCTTAATGTGTTACTCTGTTCTTATGAATATAATACTCTAGATGCATGCTGGATAGCGGTCGATGTGTGGAGTAATAGTAGTAGATGCAGAATTGTTTCGGTCTACTTGACATGGACGTGATGCCTATATTCATGATCATTGCCTAGATATTCTCATAACTATGTGCTTTTCTATCAATTGCTCAGCAGTAATTTGTTCACCCACCATGATATATGCTATCTTGAGAGAAGCCACTAGTGAAACATATGGCCCCCGGGTCTCTTTCTTATTATATTGCATCTCTTTTATTTACATCACATATCGTTTTACTATATTGCAATCTTTACTTTCCAATCTATACAACAAAAATACCAAAAATATTTATCTTACTATCTTTATTATATCTCACTTTTGTGAGTGATCGTGAAGGGATTGACAACCCCTTTATCGCGTTGGTTGCAAGGTTCTTGATTGTTTGTGCTGGTACTAATGACTTGCATGTAATCTCCTACTGGATTGATACCTTGGTTCTCAAAAAATTGAGGGAAATACTTACGCCAGTTTGCTGCATCACCCTTTCCTCTTCAAGGGAAAACCAACGCATGCTCAAGAGGTAGCAACAATTAAGCAGGAAGTAGGGTTTTACCTCCCTTAAGAGGGCCCAAACCTGGGTAGACATCGTGTCTCCTTTGTCCCTTTGTTACCTTCAATCCTCAGACACACAGTTTGGGACCCCCTACCCGAGATCGGCTGGTTTGACACCAACACCCTCCCCTCATATATATAGGTGGGAGGGGAGGAGAGGCAGCCAGGGGGCCCAAGTAGGATCCGAATCCTACTTGGGGTTTCCCCAAGTGGCGCCCCCCCTTTCCTTTTTCCACTGGAGAAGAAAAGGGGAAGAGAGAAAGGAAGGGGGCCAACCCCCCTTTTTCCTTCTACAATTCGGCCACCTGCCAAGGGGGGCGCCACCCCTTGTGGGCTGGTGTGCTCCCCTCTTATGGATCATATGGCCCATATCTTCCCCGGGGGTTTGGTAACCCCCTCCCCCCCCCCCCCCCCGTACTCCGGTAAATACCCGATTCACCCCGGAACACTTTCGGTGTCCGAATACTATCATCCTATATGTCAATATTTACCTCTCGACCATTTCGAGACTCCTCATCATGTCCATGATCTCATCCGAGACTCCGAACAACATTCGGTCACCAAATCACATAACTCATATAATACAGTATCGTCATCGAACGTTAAGCGTGCGGACCCTACGGGTTCGAGAACTATGTAGACATGACCGGGACACCTCTCCGGTCAATAACCAATAGCGGAACTTGGATGCTCATATTGGTTCGTACATATTCTACGAAGATTTTTATCGGTCAAACTGTTATGACAACATACATTATTCCCTTTGTCCATCGGTATGTTACTTGCCTCAGATTCGATCGTCGTTATCTTCATACCTAATTCAATCTCGTTACCGACAAGTCTCTTTACTCGTACCATAATACATCACCTCTTGACCAACTCCTTAGTCGTTTGCTTGCAAGCTTATGATGTGTATTATCGAGAGGGCCCAGAAATACCTCTCCGATACTCGGAGTGACAAATCATAATCTCAATCTATGCCAACTCAAAAAACACCTTCGGAGATACCTATAGAGCATCTTTATCATCACCCAGTTATCTTGTGACGTTTGATAACACGCAAGGCCTTCCTCCAATATCCAGGAGTTGCATAATCTCATAGTTAAAGGAATATGTATTTGACATGAAGAAAGCAATAGCAATAAAACTGAACGATAAATATGCTAAGCTAATAGATGGGTCTTGTCCGTGACATCATTCTCCTAATTATGTGATCCCATTATCAAATGACAACTCATCTCCATGGTTAGGAAACCTTAACCATCTTTGATCAATGGGCTCGTCAAGTAGAGGCTCACTAGGGACATAGTGTTTATCTATGTATTCACATATGTATTTAGGTTTCCGATCAATACAATTCTAGCATGAATAATAAACCTTTATCATGAATAAGGAAATATAAAATAACAACTTTATTATTGCCTCTAGCACTAGAGTCAATAACCTAGTTCACATCGCCATGTGAATAACATCCATAGTTCACATGGCCATGTGATTAACACCTATAGTTCACATCGCCATGTGAACAACACCCAAAGGGTTTACTAGAATCAATAATCTAGTTCACATCGCCATGTGATTAACACCCAAAGAGTAATAAAGTGTGATCATGCACTACAAAAAAGACACATCCGTGACATTTTGGGCCGAACGAATTTTTTCCCTGTCATGCTTATGACACTTCTATGACGATAATTGTGACAAAACCCGGTATCATCATAGATGTGGTGGGATCCTACTTCTATGACAAAAAATCATGACAGAAAATGGGCTTTTCGTCCTGGCCGGGCCGGAGACACAGCTGCATGACATTCTTTGGGCCGTCCATGACGGAAAAAGCTGTCGTAGAAGCGAGGGCGAGGAAAATATCGAGGAGTTCCCGGTTACGGTGGGTGGTCGGGGCCGAGCGATGCACGGAGGTTTGAGCGTTTCTCTCGTACATGTACACGCATGTGTGCGAGGCGTCGCGCTCTGACTGAACCCAAGTGAGGCGTTGGGCTCTAACTGAACCCGAGCGATTGCACTAGCTACGTTACTAAACCCCGATCGATCCCTTGCTGTTAATTGAACCCGAGTGATTCCTTCGCTACTGCTGCTAACTGAAGCCGGTTGATGCTGCCTCTTGATGAATAGTGAGCGTTGTTGGGGGTTTGGATGAACAGTTCCCGGTGGGGGTTGGATGAACAGGATCCCGTGGTAGTAGAGGCCGTTGCCGCTGGAAGAACAGGTCCCCGTGGAGGGCTGGACGAACAGGATCCCGTGGAGGGCTGGTTGAATAGTGGTAGAGGTCGTTGCTGCTGGATGAACAGTAGGCCTGGAGGGGTGATTGAACAGGACCCCGTGGAGAGGGCTGGTTGAACAGTAGCCGGTGGAGGAGCGGTGGAGGCTGGATGAACAGAAGCCCGTGGATGAACAGTCGCAGGTGCATGCTGGAGGAGGTCGACGGTGGATGAACAGTAGCCCGTGGAGGCAGTCGATGGTGGATATGAACAGTATGCAGTCGATGGTGGAGATGAACAGTATCCCATGGAGTCTCGTTTTGTGGTACGCCACACCCCTCTCGATGAACAGGACCCCCGTTTCGACCGTAGTGCTCCAACACAAGTCCGTTTCCTCCGTTTTGCGGTACGCCAAACCCCTCCCGATCAACAGGACCCCATTTCGATCGTAGGAGGACCAAGATAAGTCCGTTTCCTCCGTTCTGCAGTACGCCAGACCCCTCCAGATGAACAGGATCCCGTTTCGACCGTGACCAGTCGATCACAAGGCCGTTTCCTCTGTTCTGTGGTACGCCATCCCTCATTTTGATTGGTTGTTCCATCCAAGCCGGTTAGCTCCCCACGAACACGAAGTATTCCGTTGCCTCCAGATGAACACGAGCATTCCGTTGCCTCCCCATGAACACAACGCAGTTTCTCTGTTCCGACCCAGTCGGTCGGCTTCCGATGAACAGGATTAGTCGCTATACACGTTAGAGACCCCACCCATATGTACGTGCGTAGCCGTATTTACAATGTTGTAGCGTGGCCGTACGTAGTTGTACACGGTATAGACGGGAATGCGTGACATGCTACGTCGGCGCCTCTACTTCAACACATGCCGCTCCATACTCGGCCACGATACGTCGCTGCAGAGACACCGATCGACCGCTATGTACGTACACGTTCGCGGCCGGACAGATAACGCTACCTTCGCTTCAACCTGGTGGGTCCCAGCTGTCAGGGGGTAAGAAGGCAGTTCCTTCCGTGCGAAGATAAAGCTGGTGGGTCCTAGCTGTCAGGGGGAAACATTTTTTTTGCGAAATACAGAGGCCCTTAGCAATAGAAGACTTGGTAGTTTAATCTTGTCCACCTTACTAACGAACTGGTTCACTGAAATAAGTTTCATATACTAGTACATGCTAAACATGTTATCTGTCTGCTTGTTTCTTCTTTTAGAATGCTGAAAGAATATTGGGGAAGAGTGCCTTATTAAGCAATGGTAAAGGAAGTAATGCAACTAAGGTTCAGGATAGTGAGACATCCTTGTTGGTCTCCAACAAAGCTGATAAAACAGCTAAGGAAAACTATCATGAAGACAGTGAGACAACCCCAATGTCATGTCTTGGTTTACTGTTTAAGTTACTGGCCACTACCGCTTGCACAAGCTATTCAAACTCACTGTCTGAATCAGTTCGATTTCTTGACTCTCAACTACAAGCTGAAAGACATCGATTAGTTGTGCTGCGAAAAGAAGCGGAAGGACCGCGGAAGTCTCTGGAGCATTTAGATGCATACTTTCTGGTGCAACAGCAAGCGTTGGAGGATTTTAGCACCAAACAGGACAAAGATAATAAGCTTGCTAAGCTTATTGCCAGCTTGGTGGATACCCAGGATAACGTTTCTTGAGCTCTTCTAAAGTTGTTTCAGTTATGGACTTGTTTTGCTGCCGCGTTTATTTGCACCGATGGCCAATTTTGACGGCCAGTGTATGTAATATGTTGATTTGTTCCCTATATTTGCACTGGTGGCGAACTTTGATGCCCAGTGGATGTAATATGTGTAATAGCTGCAATAGGCTAGTGTTAGTTGCTTGCTTATTTATTTCCTTATTGTCTTATTTAGTTGTTTCCTTGTATTCACTGCAGTTCTTTTTCCGCGTTTTTCTAGTGGCCACAATAACCTATTTTTGGTAACTAGGCCACAATAATCATGGCAACACATGGACTGTTGTAACCATGGGCCTCCTGTGGGCCGTAGGATCCATGTGCCTTCTACGGGTCGTAGGATCCATGGACTTTCTATGGGTCGTATGATCCATGGGCCTTCTATGGTCCGTAGGATCCATTGGTCTTCTACGGGCCGTAGGATCCATGGGCCTTCTACGGGGCGTATAATCATTTCGCCAAACATGGGCCGTACTATTCGTGGACCATAACGGGCCGTTAATAGGCCGTATTTGAGAACGCAATGAAAATAGCCCAACGGGTTAACGGGCCACAAACGGGCCGAATGTAACCACGGGTTGAATTTGGCCCACAAACGGAACAGGCCAGTAACAGACCGTAACTAACCGAATTCTAGAAATGAGCCCAAGAATAAATGGGCCCTTACAAGGCCAAAAGTTAACACGGGCTGGAAACGGCCGACGGAATAATGGGCCGTTAATGGGCATAAAGGGATACACTATTCATTATGGGCCAGTTTCATATCGGGCCTTTAATGGGCCGAGAGTTACAAAGGGCCTCATATGGGCCGAAAGACAACATGGGCCAGAAGTTACAACGGGCTGGAATCATATTGGACGGCCCAGATGAAGCTACTGGGCTTAATTCCGATAGGTCATAACGGGTCGGGAGTTAGCGGATCGTAAATGGGCTATATACGAACAGACCATTAACAGGCTTTCCGTGGGCTGGCCCGTTACCTGTTGACCAAGTCAAACGGGCCGGCCTTTTCATCAGAATGGGCCTCTGTTGGGACGTGCCACGTGTCGACGTATCATAGGCTCCTCCTGTCCAATGAGTGGATGACATCTGTCCCAACGGTGAGCCAACCCGTGTTTCCTCTGGCCAATGAGAATTTTACATGTGGAAAATCCCCATTGGTCCGGGCTGTTAACGGGTTAACGGATCCAAAACCAGACCCGGTAGCTTAACGGCAACCTGTTACGGTGGATGTCACGTGTCAGTTACCCTTGACGAAAACACTTCCATGACACACCATTTATCGTCATGGAAGTGGACACTTCCGTGATGATAATTTTGGTAATGGCATGGAACACTTCTACGACAACACAGGTATGACTATCTTGATTATGTCATAAAATCGTCATGGATGTACATGCATGACAGAAAGCATGACCTACTGTGACAAAACACGTATCATCACGGAAGTGTATTTTTTTGTAGTGATGTTTTGCTTGGGAGAGAAGTTTAGTCAACAGGGCTGTCACATTCAGATCATTATGTATTTTGCAAATTTCTATGTCTACAATGCTCTGCATGGAGCTACTCTAGCTAATTGCTCCCATGTTCAATATGTATCTAGATTGAGACTTAGAGTCATCTAGATTAGTGTCAAAGCTTACATCGACGTAACTCTTCACGACAAAATCTTTATCACCTCCATAACCGAGAAACATTTCCTTAGTCCTCTTTAAGGCACCTAAGGATAATTTTGAAAACTTTTCAGTGGTCCACTCCTGGATCACGTTTGTACCCTCTTTCCCAGTTAAGTGGCAAGACACACATCTGGTGTGGTACATAGCATGGCATATCATATAGAACTGCTACCTCTTGAGCATGCGTTGGTTTTCCATTGAAGAGGAAAGGGTGATGCAGCAAACTAGCGTAAGTATTTCCCTAAGTTTTTGCGAACCAAGGTACCAATCCAGTAGGAGATAACACACAAGTCACCTAGTACCTGCACAAACAATCCAGAACCTTCAACCAATGCGATAAAGGGGTTGTCAATCCCTTCACGGTTACTCGCAAAAGTGAGATCTAATAAAGATAGTAAAGTAAATATTTTTGGTATTTTTGTTGTATAGATTGGAAAGTAAAGATTGCAAAATAGTAAACGAGATGCGATGTAAATAAAAGGGATTTAATATAATAGGAAAGAGACCCGGGGGCCATAGGTTTCACTAGTGGCTTCTCTCAAGATAGCATGTATTACGGTGGGGGGAAAAATTACTGCCGAGCAATTGATAGAATGGCACATAGTTATGAAGATATCTAAGGAAATGATCATGAATATAGGCATCACGTCCATGTCAAGTAGACCGAAACGATTCTGCATCTACTACTATTACTCCACACATCGACCGCTATCCAGCATGCATCTAGAGTATTATGTTCATAAGAACAGAGTAACACATTAAGCAAGATGACATGATGTAGAGGGATAAACTCAAGCAATATGATATAAATCCCATCTTTTTATCCTCGATGGCAACAATACAATACGTGCCTTGCTGCCCCTCATCCTTTGGGAAAGGACACCGCAAGATTGAACCCAAAGCTAAGCACTTCTCCCATTGCAGGAAAGATCAATCTAGTAGGCCAAACTAAACCGATGATTCGAAGAGACTTGCAAAGATATCAAATCATGCATATAAGAATTCGGAGAAGAACCAAATAATATTCATAGATAATCTTGTTCATAAATCCACAATTCATCGGATCTCGGCAAACACACCGCAAAAGAGTATTACATTGAATAGATCTCCAAGAACATCGAGGAGAACTTTGTATTGAGAATAAAAGAGAGAGAAGAAACCATCTAGCTACTAACTATGGACCCGAAGGTCTGTGGTAAACTACTCATGCTTCATCGGAGAGGCAATGGTGTTGATGTAGAAGCCCTCCATGATTGATTCCCCCTCCGGCAGATCACCGGAAAAGGCCCCAAGATGGGATCTCACGGGTACAGAAGGTTGCGGCGGTGGAAAAGTGGTTTCGTGGATCCCCTGATGTTTCTAGGGTGTAAGAGTATCTATAGGCGAAAGAAGTGCGTATGTAGAGCTACGAGGGGCCCACAAGGGTGGGGGCGCGCCTACCCCCCTGGGCGCGCCCTCTTGCCTCGTGGCCTCCTCATGGAGTTACAGACTTCAACTCCAAGTCTTCTGGATTGCTTTCGGTCCAAGAAAGATCATCGCGAAGGTTTCATTCCGTTTGGTATTCCTTTTCTGTAAAACTCTAAAATAGGCAAAAAAAAGAAACTGGCACTGGGCCTCCGGTTAATAGGTTAGTCCCAAAAATAATATAAAAGAGCATATTAAAGCCCATTAAACATCCTAAACAGATAATACAATAGCATGGAAAAATCAAAAATTATAGATACATTGGAGACGTATCAAGCATCCCAAACTTAATTCCTACTCGTCCTCGAGTAGGTAAGTGATAAAAACAAAAATTTTGATGTGGAATGCAACCTAACATAATTATCAATGTAATTTACTTTATTGTGGCATGAATTTTCAGATCCGAAAGATTCAAGACAAAAGTTTAATATTGACACAAAAACAGTAATACTTCAAGCATACTAACAAAGCAGTCATGTCTTCTCAAAATAACATGGCCAAAGCAAGCTATCCCTACAAAATCATATAGTCTGCATATGCTCTATCTTCACCACACAAAATATTTAAATCATGCACAACCCCGATGACAAGCCAAGCAATTGTTTCATACTTTTGATGTTCTCAAACTTTTTCAATCTTCACGCAATACATGAGCGTGAGCCATGGACATAGCACTATAGGCGGAATAGAATGGTGGTTGTGGAGTAGACAAAAAGGAGAAGATAGTGTCACATCAACTAGGCGTATCAACGGGCTATGGAGATGCCCATCAATAGATATCAATGTGAGCGAGTAGGGATTGCCATGCAACGGATGCACTAGACCTATAAGTGTATGAAAGCTCAACAAAAGAAACTAAGTGGGTGTGCATCCAACTTGCTTGCTCAAGAAGACCTAGGGCAATTTGAGGAAGCCCATCATTGTAATATACAAGCCAAGTTCTATAATAAAAAATTCCCACTAGTATATGAAAGTGACAACATAGGAGACTCTCTATCATGAAGATCATGGTGCTACTTTGAAGCACAAGTGTGGTAAAAGGATAGTAGCATTGTCCCTTCTCTCATTTTTTTAATTTTTTTATTTGGGCCTTTTCTCTTTTTTTATGGCCTCTTTTTTTCCTTTTTTTATTTTTCGTCCGGAGTCTCATCCCGACTTGTGGGGGAATCATAGTCTCCATCATCCTTTCCTCACTGGGAAAATGCCATAATAATGAAGATCATCACACTTTTATTTACTTACAACTCAAGAATTAATCCTCAATACTTAGAACAAAAATATGACTCTATGTGAATGCCTCCGGTGGTGCACCGGGATGTGCAACGAATCAAGAGTGACATGTATGAAAGAATTATGAAGGTGGCTTTGCCACAAATACGATGTCAACTACATGATCATGCAAACCAATATGACAATGATGAAGCGTGTCATAATAAATGGAACGGTGGAAAATTGCATTGCAATATATCTCGGAATGGCTATGGAAATGCCATAATAGGTAGGTATGGTGGCTGTTTTGAAGAAGGTATATGGTGGGTGTATGGTACCGGCGAAAGTTCCACGGCACAAGAGAGGCTAGCAATGGTGAAAGGTTGAGAGTGTGTATAATCCATGGACTTAACATTAGTCATAAAGAACTCACATACTTATTGCAAAAATCTATTAGTTATTGAAACGAAGTACTACGCACATGCTCCTAGGGGGATAGATTGGTAGGAAAAGACCATCGCTCGTCCCCGGCCGCCACTCATAAGGAAGACAATCAAAAAGTAAATCATGCTCCGACTTCATCACATAAAGGTTCACCATACGTGCATGCTACGGGAATCACAAACTTTAACACAAGTATCTCTCAAATTCACAACTCAACTAGCATGACACTAATATCATCATCTTCATATCTCAAAACAATCATCAAGCATAAAACTTCTCATAGTATTCAACGCACTTTATATTGGATGAACATCATATTAGGACTAGTTTTATAGCCGAAGTAAATTACCATGCTGTTCTAAAAGACTCTCAAAATAATATAAGTGAAGCATGAGAGATCACTAATTTCTATAAAATAAAAACCATCACCGTGCTCTAAAAAGATATTAGTGAAGCACTAGAGCACAATTATGTAGCTCAAAAGATATAAGTGAAGCACATAGAGTATTCTAATAAATCCCGATTCATGTGTGTCTCGCCCAAAAGGTGTGTACAGCAAGGATGATTGTGATAAACTAAAAAGCAAAGACTCAAATCACGCAAGACACTCCAAGCAAAACACATATCATGTGGTGAATAAAATATAGCCTCAAGTAAAGTTACCGATGAGCGAAGATTTAAAGAGGGATGCCTTCCGGGCATCCCCAAGCATAGGCTTTTGGTTGTCCTTGAATTTTACCTTGGATTCCTTGGGCATCCCCAAGCTTAGGCTCTTGCCACTCCTTCTTCCAAAATCCATCAAATATTTACCCAAAAACTTGAAAACTTCACAACACAAAACTTCAACAGAAAATTTCATGAGCTCTGTTAGTATAAGAAAATAAATCACCACTTTAAGGTACTGTAATGAACTCATTATTTATTTATATTGGTGTTAAACCTACTGTATTCCAACTTCTCTATGGTTCATACCCCCCCGATACTACTCATAGATTCATCAAAATAAGCAAACAACACACAAAAGCAGAATCTGTCAAAAACAGAACAGTCTGTAGCAATCTGTAACTTTCGAATGCTTCTATAACTCCAAAAATTCTGAAATAAATTGGTGGACGTGAGGACTTTGTATATTAATCATCTGCCAAAAGAATCAACCTAAAATCACTCTCCAGTAAAAAATTACAGCTAATCTCGTGAGCGCAAAAGTTTCTGTTTTTTACAGCAAGATCGCAAAGACTTCACCCAAGTCTTCCCAAAGGTTATACTTGGCACAAAAACTAATTAAAACATAAAACCACATCTAAACCACATCCCAACAAGCGCTACCGTTTAACACCGCTAGCTAGGCATAAAAAACAAGAATAGATCTAGGTATTGCCATCTTTGGTATGCAATCCATAAGTTTCTCTCATAATAGATTCATAAGGAAATTCAATTTTATTCCTAGGAAAGTGTTCCATGCCTTTCCTTAACGGAAATTGGAATCTAATATTTCCTTCTTTCAAGTCAATAATTGCACCAATCGTTCTAAGGAAAGGTCTAACAAGAATAATAGGACGTGTAGGATTGCAATCTATATCAAGAACAATGAAATATACGGGCACATAATTCCTATTTGCAATAATAAGAACATCATTAATCCTTCCCATAGGTTTCTTAATGGTGGAATCCGCAAGATGCAAATTTAAAGAACAATCACCAAATTCACGGAAACCTAGCACATCACACAAAGTTTTTGGAATCGTGGAAACACTAGCACCCAAATACAAATAAAGCATAGAATTCATGATCTTTAATCATAATTTTAATAGTATGTTCCCACTCATCATAAAGTTATCTAGGAATAGGAACTTCTAGTTCAGGCTTTTCTTCATAAGATTGCATTAAAGCATCAACGATATGTTTAGTAAATGCTTTGTTTTGATTATAAGCATGAGGAGAATTCAACACGGATTGCAACAAGGAAATACAATCTACCAAAGAGAATTTATCATAATTAAATTCCTTGAAATCCAAAATAGTGGGTTCATTTCTATGTAAAGTTTTGACCTCTTCAATCCCACTTTTATTAATTTTTGCATCAAGATCTAAAAACTCTGAATTATTGGGATGCCTTTTAACTAAAGTTGACTCATCTCAAGTCCCTTATTGTCAAGATTCATATTGGAAAACAAAGATTTAATAGGAGTCACATCAATCACTTTTAGATCTTCAGCATTATTATCATCTAGATCTTCCGATTTAGCGGCCATCTTATTAACTAAGGTGGCTTGCTTATCCGAAATTTGGCCTACTAAATTTCCAAGATGAGCAAACTGAGATTTCAAACCATAAAATTCCTTAGGCATATCATCGAGCTCTTTATTCATGTACTCCATAAAACTTTTTGTTCTTTAAGCTTGTTTATGAAGAAATTATTATGCTCAAATTGCAAAGACATAAAGCTTCCAATGTTGTTTTCAATTTCTTCCAACCTTCTAAGGTGAGGATCAATGCTTTTTGGCAGAGCGATCAAAGCAAACAGGCACACTAACACCCAAGAACACAAGAAGCAAGCGGAAAGAAACGAACGGAAGAGGGGCGAAGAAAAGGCAAAGGTTTTCAGAAATCATTTTAGAAGTGGGGGGAGAAAAACGACAGGCAAATGGAAAATAATGTAATATGAGGGAGAATAGTTTATGATGGGTACTCGGTATGTCTTGACTTGGCGTATATCTCCCCGGCAACGGCGCCAGAAATCCTTCTTGCTACCTCTTGAGCATGCGTTGGTTTTCACATGAAGAGGAAAGGGTGATGCAGCAAAGTAGCGTAAGTATTTCCCTTAGTTTTTGAGAACCAAGGTATCAATCCAGTAGGAGACAACACACAAGTCACCTAGTACCTGCACAAACAATCAACAACCTTGCAACCAACGCGATAAAGGGGGTGTCAATCCCTTCACAGTCACTCGCAAAAGTGAGATCAAATAAAGATAGTAAAGTAAATATTTTTGGTATTTTTGTTGTATAGATTGGAAAGTAAAGACTGCAAAATAGTAAACGAGATGCGATGTAATTAAAAGAGATTTAATATAATAGGAAAGAGACCCGGGGGCCATAGGTTTCACTAGTGGCTTCCCTCAAGATAGCATGTATTACAGTGGGTGAACAAATTACGGTCGAGCAATTGATAGAAAAGCGCATAGTTATGAAGATATCTAAGGCAATGATCATGAATATAGGCATCATGTCCGTGTCAAGTAGACCGAAATGATTCTGCATCTACTACTATTACTCCACACATCGACTGCTATCCAGCATGCATCTAGAGTATTAAGTTCATAAGAACAGAGTAACCCATTAAGCAAGATGACATGATGTAGAGGGATAAAGTCAAGCAATATGATATAAACCACATCTTTTTATCCTCGATGGAAACAATACAATACGTGCCTTGCTGCCCCTCATCACACTTTGGGAAAGGACAACGCAAGATTGAACCCAAAGCTAAGCACTTCTCCCATTGCAAGAAAGATCAATCTAGTAGGCCAAACTAAACCGATAATTCGAAGAGACTTGCAAAGATATCAAATCATGCATATAAGAATTCAGAGAAGAACCAGATAATATTCATAGATAATCTTGTCCATAAATCCACAATTCATCGGTCTCAGCAAACACACCGCAAAAGAGTATTACATCAAATAGATCTCCAAGAACATCGAGGCGAACTTTGTATTAAGAATCAAAGAGAGAGAAGAAGCCATCTAGCTAATAACTATGGACCCGAAGGTCTGTGGTAAACTACTCACGCTTCATCAGAGAGGCAATGGTGTTGATGTAGAAGCTCTCCATGATTGATTCCCCCTCCGGCAGATCGCCAGAAAAGGCCCCAAGCTGGGATCTAACGGGTACAGAAGGTTGCGGTGGTGGAAAAGTGGTTTTGTGGCTCCCCCTGATGTTTCTAGGGTGCAAGAGTATATATAGGCGAAAGAAGTACATCAATGGAGCTACGAGGGGCCCACGAGGGTGGGCCTCCTATCTTGTGGCCTCCTCGTGGAGTTACAGACTTCAACTCCAAGTCTTCTGGATTGCTTTCGGTCCAAGAAAGATCATCGCCAGGGTTTCATTCCATTTGGACTCCGATTGGTATTCCTTTTCTGTAAAACTCTAAAATAGGCAAAAAAAACTAGCACTGGGCCTCCGGTTAATAGGTTAGTCCCAAAAATAATATAAAAGAGCATATTAAATCCCATTAAACATCCAAAACAGATAATCTAATAGCATGGAACAATCAAAAATTATAGATACGTTGGAGACGTATAAAGAACCTATGGTTGAGGCATAGGGAATGACTTTAATTCTCTCTCTATCTTCTACCGTGGTCGGGCTTTGAGTCTTACTCAACTTCACACCTTGTAATACAGGCAAGAACCCTTCTTGGACTGAACCATTTTGAACTTCTTCAAATCTAATCAAGGTATGTGTTTTGTGAAATTCTATTAAGCGTCTTGATCTATCCCTATAGATCGTGATGCTCAATATGCAAGTAGCTTCACCGAGGTCTTTCATTGAAAAATTCTTATTCAAGTATCCTTTTATGCTATCCAGAAATTCTATATCATTACCAATCAATAATATTTCATCCACATATAATATTAGAAATGCTACAGAGCTCCCACTCACTTTCTTGTAAATATAGACTTAACCGTAAGTCTGTATAAAACAGTATGCTTTGAGCACCTCATCAAAGCGTATATTCCAACTCCGAGATACTTGCACCAGTCCATAGATGGATCGCTGGAGCTTGCACACTTTGTCAGCACCTTTAGGATCGACAAAACCTTCTAGTTGCATCATATACAACTCTTCTTTAGGATATCCATTAAGGAATGTAGTTTTGACGTCCATTTGCCAGATTTCATAATCATAAAATGTGGAAATTGCTAACATGATTCGGATAGACTTAAGCATCGCTACGGGTGAGAAAGTCTCATCGTAGTCAACTCCTTGAACTTGTCGAAAACCTTTTGCGACAAGTCGAGCTTTGTAGACAGTAACATTACCATCAGTGTCAGTCTTCTTAGTGAATATCCATTTATTCTCTATGACTTGCCAATCATTGGGCAAATCCACCAAAGTCCACACTTTGTTCTCATACATGGATCCTATCTCAGATTTCATGGCCTCAAGCCATCTGTCGGAATCTGGGCTCATCATAGCTTCTTCATAGTTCGTAGGTTCGCCATGGTCTAATAACATGACTTCCAGGACGGGATTATCGTACCACTCTGGTGCGGAACATGCTCTGTTTGACCTACGAAGTCTAGTAGTAACTTGATCTGAAGTTTATGATCATCATCATTAGCTTTCTCTCTAGTTGGTGTAGGCATCATAGGAACGGATTTCTCTGATGTGATACTCTCCAATTCGAGATAAGGTACAACTACCTCATCAAGTTCTACATTCCTCTCACTCACTTCTTTCGAGAGAAACTCCTTCTCTAGAAAGGATCCATTCTTGGCAACAAAGATCTTGCCTTCGGATCTATGGTAGAAGGTGTACCCAATGGTTTCCTCAGGGTATCCTATGAAGACGTACTTCTTTGCTTTGGGTCAGTCTGAAGCCTTTTGACATAAGCGTCACATCCCCAAACATTTAAGAAATGACAGCTTAGCTTTCTTGCCAAACCAAAGTTCATACGGTGTCATCTCAATGGATTTAGATGGTGCCCTATTTAACGTGAATGCAGCTGTCTCTAATGCATAACCCCAAAATGATACACTACAGGAATCAGGCACTTTGCCGTCCTCCATGGCGGACGGCAAAGGCATACATGGCGGACGTCAAAGGTCTTTGCCATCCGTCAGCTGACGGCAACAGGTCCGGTTGAATAGGCTACGGCGAAGGCTTCTTTGCCGTCGGCTGGTGGACGGCAAAGATGAAACGGTCTTGGTCCTGGACGGCACACGTGGCAGCTTCTGGCCGTTAGGGGGCTAACGGTGCAAAGAAGATTGCACCTTTGCCGTCAGCCAGCAGACGGCAAAGTAACCAAATAGGCCAACCCCCAGGTTGTACAGGTGGCTGCCATGTGGCATCTTTGCCGTCCATTGGCGAACGACAAATCTCTTTGCCGTCAGCCAGCGGACGGTAAAGATCCTGTATAGCCCCTGTTTTTTATGTTTTTTCTTAAATTTATTCAATTTCAACACACAAGTTTCAACACACAAATTTCACAAAAGACATATCCAACACACAAGTTTCATCATATATACATACATAACCAACACATAGTTCCATCCATACATATTACAAAAGTTTCACATTGTTCATCCAACATCGTTATCCATCCATCCATATAACAAGTTCCATCCATGCAAGTTCATCGATACAAAATAAAAGCGGAAAGGGAAAAGAAGCACTCCATCCATGCAAGCTTCCGTGAATTAAATGAAATCTGCAAAATGGGAAACAAGAAAGTTAGAAGAAGAAGAAGAAGAAAATGAAGAAGAAGAAGAAGAAGACTGGAATAAGAAGTAAGCATACTTAGGTTAAATGGAGCTAAACTAGCTAATTATGCCATTTTTCAGTGAACTAAGCATATTATGCCATTTTTGATATAAAGCAGCTAAGTATAGGTCTTTATTGAGCTAACCTAGGTAACTAAGCATATTAGAGCTAAATTAGAGCTAATTTAGGTCATTTTCTTCTCTTTCTTCTTCAATTCTTTCTTTTTCTCCTCTTCCTTGTTTTTCTTCTTCTTATTCCTTATTTGTGTCATTTTAGAGCTTACATAGGTAATTATGCCAATTTTTAGCTAACTAAGCTTATTATGTCAATTTGGAGGAAAATAAGGTAAGTATAGGTCATTTTTGTGCTAACATAAGTAATTTTGGAGCTAACCTAGCTAAAATGGATCATGTTGTAGCTAACCTAGGTAAACTTGGTCATTTTGGCGCTAAACTAGGTAAACTTGGTCATTTTGGAGCTAACCTAGCTAAAATGGATCATATTGGAGCTAACCTAGGTAAACATGGTCATTTTGGAGGTAACCTAGGTAAAATGGATCATATTGGAGCTAACCTAGGTTAAATGGGTCATTTTGGAGCTAACTTAACTAATTATGCCATTTTTTAGTTAACTAAGCATAATTATGCCATTATTTACACATGTAAGCCAAGTGTATGTAATTATTGAGCAAACCTAGGAAACTAAGCATATTAGAGATAACTTAGCATATTAGAGCTAACTTATGTCATTTCAGAGGAAACAAAGCTAAGTATATATAGATCATTTTGGAGATCTGACATACCTGACATAGTTCACTCCTCATTCTTCTTCTCCTTCTCCTTCCTCATCCTGATGCGCCAAGAGCGGCGAGGCGGTGGAGGCAGTGGGATGTAGTCTTCTACCACAATTGGCATGATCATGTCGCCCGGCTGTGGGATCACCGACGCCACCACCATCGCGAGGTCATTGTCAGGCACCATCACCATCGCTAGCTCATCCTTAGCCACCACCATCTCTTGCCCATTGTCAGCCACCACCATTGCTAGGTCATCCTCCTCAGCCACCACCATCTATTGCCCATCGTCAGCCTGCACCTCCTCATCCCCACTATGCTCCTCTTCTTCCCCACTCCATTCCGGATCATCCTTGTTGCTGCTTTTGCTGCAGCCAGAGTCACTGCTGCTTTGGCTATAGCTAGAGTCGCTGCTGCTGCTCCCATTGCCTAACAAAATGCAACAATGACCGTTAACAATCGATGTGAGACAAAGCCAAATGTAGAGGAAGAAGAGGCAGAACGTGCTGGCATCATCATCGTCCTGGTAGTGCATGCGACACATAGTCGTGTTGAACACCTTCATGTTGAGCATGGCGTTGCCGTCGCACCTGAAGAGAAGGAAGTACCCGTGCCGCAGGTCATAGGCACGGTAGAACTGCTCCCAGCCATGACACAGGTACATGTGGCCGTACCTGACCACCAACTCCACGTCCCAATGCCTGCGAAGCCCGCTGTCGGCCTGTCGCAGCTTCACATTCTTTGGCAGATGGCCGTCCAGCATCGTCATAGAAGTGCCAGGCAGCCTCTGTAGTTTGGGACAAGGAGTGATGTAGCAAACAACATAGTTATCATAATGAGATGGGTGAAGGGGAGATCTCTCCTTTTATATACCTGCTTCTTGGAGGAAGTCCCAAGTATGATACTGAAGAACTTGAAAGCATCCAACTCGTATTCCGGTGTGGCAGAGCGGAGCCTGTGGTGACGGCTTCCCCCATCTCTGATAAGCAGCAGAAGAGACCAATTACTCCGGTGTGGCAGACCAATTACAACATTATCATACAACATTATAGCAGCAGAAGTTTTGAGCAGAAGATTATCAACTACACGAAGTTATCATTTCACATTCAAAAAGCAATGCACTTGTGGACATATGATGGCTCTAGGTTGACATACTAGAGCTGAGCACAAGATTTATTAGTAGCACTAGTCGTCAACCCGTGCCTTCGCACGGGCTAGACTCAAAAATGTTGACTCTAGTTGAATTCCATATAATAACTTTTTAACTTCTTTCAGTCAGCAACCTAGGCAACTAGCAGTATAAAAACATTTAACTAAAGAAAAGAAAGAAACTAGGAGTGTTGGTTGAGAGATCTCAGTACAAAAATAAGTTACCAAAATGAAAGGAAAGCAAAAAAAAAAACAGGGTGCCCACTATAATCTAGTATCTTACAGAACTACTAACACACAATCACCTGAAAGTTTTAGTTTCGGTCAGTCATCTAAGAGTGGTGGAGATTGACTGTAATAATAAAGCATGGTTTAATTTGATTTAGCGAGAATTATTTATATTGCACTTGATAATCAATTTATAATGCATTGGCACAAACTTGCAAGCAGAAGTAAAACAATCACTCTTTTTTTATGTACGTGTACACCAACAAAAGGATAATATTTTGTTCCAGTTAGGGTTAAAAAAATTGTTCCAGAGAATTTCAGGTCACCATTCTTAAGTCCAGAATCGCATTGGCAATGAACCAGGCAACTGGTCCCTAATTGTGATTGCTACCAACCACACAGTTATGCAACAACAAGACATGCACAAGCCCCACCAATGGTGGTGGTGCATCTAAACCGACAAACCCGTTCGCGCTAGGACTATGGGAGAATTTAGGATGCATAACAAAGCATATATCGCCATCTCATCCAAGTGAACAGGAGCATCATTCTCTTGTTCAGTAACAAGATTGTCCCAATCAACAAAATCTGATTGCTAACTTGGTTACATGCTACCCTCAATTTACTAGACTCACACGCCAGCACCGCATCATTCCTATTCGAGATTCATACATGCATCAAAACCCTCAAGTCAACCCCCCTCCCTCCGTTACTTAATTAACCTAGGTCTTCCATGCTGACCAAGTACCCTTAGAGATCAAGGCAGAATCGCGGGAGGGGGAGGTTTACCCTTTCCTTGGTGCAACGCCGGAGGGTGGCGACCGGGGGATGCGCAGCGGAGCCGGCGGGATGCAGGAGCTCCTCTCGTTGCGGGTGTGGTTTGGGGGAAGATACGGCTCGATGTGTCGCTCCGTTCCTGGCTGGGTGCGGTTTGGGGCAGCGCCGGCGGTGCCTGGTGGTGACGCGCTAGGGTGGGGAAGACGGGGAGGAGATGGTGGGGTTGGCGCGGGGCGGAGAGGGGGTCACCGGGGCAGCGCGGCGATGTGGGTGGCGCGAGGCGGCGGCGGCACGGGGGCAGGTCCGCCAGTGACAGGGGTGGCGCGGGGCGGCGGCGGCTCCGGCTCAGGGGAGGAGAAAGAGGACAGAGAGAGTGGTCGGGCGCGGGCGGGTTCAATTTTTAGTTAGGGCACGGTTCTTTTCCGTCTGCTAGCATACGATAAAGAGCCTACCTAACGGATGTCAGTTTAAGAACTTTCTTTGCCGTCAGCTAGCAGACGGCAAAGAAAGTGGCCGTTAGGTGCTTCCCACTAGTGGGCCACCCTGCCTCTTTGCCGTCAGCTGGCTGATGGCAAAGATTGTATGCCGTCGGCTAGCTGACGGCAAAGATCTGGTTGACGGCAAACGCGCTCTTTACCATCAACTCTTTCTTTACCGTCAACTTTTTGTATATTAATGGCAAAGACCATCTTTGCCGTCAGCTAGCTGACGGCAAAAATCTGGCTGACGGCATAGATCCTGATTCCAGTAGTGATAGTTGCAAATCGATAAGAAACATCATAGAATGCACCATATCTAATAAAGTACGGTTACGATGTTCGGACACACCACTACGTTGTGGTGTTCCAGGTGGCATGAGTTGTGAAACTATTCCACATTGTTTTAAATGAAGGCCAAACTCGTAACTCAAATATTTGCCTCCGCGATCAGATTGTAGAAACTTTATTTTCTTATTATGATGATTCTCCACTTTACTCTGAAATTCTCTGAACTTTTCAAATGTTTCAGACTCATTTTTTCATTAAGTAAACATACCCATATCTGCTCAAATCATCTGTGAAGGTCAGAAAAATAATGATACCCGCCGCGTGCTTCAATACTCATCGGACCGCATACATCGGTATGTATTATTTCCAATAAGTCATTAGCTTGCTCCATTGTTCCGGAGAATGGAGTTTTAGTCATCTTTCCCATCAGGCATAGTTCGCAAGTATCAAATGATTCATAATCAAGTGATTCCAAAAGCCCATCAGCATGGAGTTTCTTCATGCGCTTTACACCAATATGACCTAAACGACAGTGCCACAAGTATGTTGCACTATCATTATCAACTTTGTATCTTTCGGCATTAATATTATGAATATGTGTATTACTACGATCGAGATTTAGTAAACCATCTACATTGGGTGTATGACCATAGAAGGTTTTATTCATGTAAACAGAAGAACAATTATTCTCTGACTTAAATGAATAACCGTATTGCAATAAACATGATCCAATCATATTCATGCTCAACACAAACACCAAATAACATTTTTTTTAGGTTCAACACTAATCCCGAAGGTAGAGGGAGTATGCGATAGAGGTCTTATCAACCTTGGAATCACTTCCAACACACATCGTCACCTCGCCCTTAACTAGTCTCTGTTCATTTTGCAACTCCTGTTTCGAGTTACTAATCTTAGCAACTGAATTGGTATCAAATACCCAGGGGCTACTATAAACACTAGTAAAATACATATAAATAACATGTATATAAAATATACCTTTGTTCACTTTGCCATCCTTCTTATCCGCCAAGTATTTGGGCAGTTCTGCTTCCAGTGACTGTTTCCTTTGTAGTAGAAGCACTCAGTTTCAGGCTTGGGTCTAGCTTTGGGTTTCTTCACGGGAGCGGCAACTTGTTTGCCATTCTTCTTGAAGTTCCCCTTCTATCCCTTTTTGCCCTTTTTCTTGAAACTAGTGGTCTTGTTAACCATCAACATTTGATGCTCTTTCTTGATTTCTACCTTCGCCAATTTCAGCATTGCGAAGAGCTCGGAAATCGTTTTTGTCATCCCTTGCATATTATAGTTTATCACGAAGTTCTAGTAGCTTGGTGATAGTGACAAGAGAACTCTGTCAATCACTATCTTATCTGGAATATTAACTCCCACTTGATTCAAGCGATTGTAGTACACAGACATTCTGAGCACATGCTCACTGGCTGAGCTATTCTCCTCCATCTTGTAGGCAAACTACTTGTCAGAGGTCTCATACCTCTCGACATGGGCATGATTCTGAAATACCAATTACAGCTCTTGGAACATCTCATATGCTCCATGGCTTTCAAAATGTTTTTGAAGTCCTGGTTCTAAGTCGTAAAGCATGGTGCAGTAATCTATTAAGTAGTCATCATACCGAGCTTGACATACGTTCATAACGTTTGCATCTACTCCTGTAATAGGTCTATCACCTAGCGGTGCATCAAGGACATAATTCTTCCATGCAGCAATGAGGATAATCCTCAGATCACGGATCCAGTCCGCATCATTGCTACTATCATCTTTCAACTTATTTTTTTCTCTAGGAACATAAAAATAAGGGAGCTATATCGCGAGCTATTGATCTACAACATAGATTTACAAATACTATCAGGACTAAGTTCATGATAAATTAAGTTTAGTTAATCAAATTATTTAAGAACTCCCACTTAAATAGACATCCCTCAAGTCATCTGATACGTCTCCGTCATATTTGTAATTTTTTATTGTTCCATGCCAATATTCTATAACTTTCATATACTTTTGCAACTTT
Organism: Aegilops longissima; assembly: GCA_021605205.1. Lineage (NCBI taxonomy): Eukaryota > Viridiplantae > Streptophyta > Magnoliopsida > Poales > Poaceae > Aegilops > Aegilops longissima. The sequence goes on along the minus strand of CM038678.1, from coordinate 692,300,033 downwards.
TTATACTATTTTTTGGGACTAACATATTGATCCTGTGCGCAATGCCAGTTCCAGTTTGTTGCATGTTTTTTGTTTCGCAGAAAATCCATATCAAATGGAGTCCAAACGAGATAAAAACTGACGAAGATTTTTTTGGAATATATGTTATTTTTGGGAAGAAGAATCAACGCGATACGATGCCCGAGGGGGCCATGAGGCAGGGGGCGCACCCCAAGGGGGTGGGCGCGCCCCTGACCCTCGTGGACACCCCGTAAGGCAGTTGGATCCCTTCTTTCGCCGCAAGAAAGCCAATATCCAGAGAAAAATCATGTTCAAATTTCAATCCAATCAGAGTTAGGGATCTCCGGCAATATAAGAAACGGTGAAAGGCCAGATCTGGGAGCGTAGAAACAGAGAGAGACAGATCCAATCTCGGAGGGGCTCTCGCCCCTCCCATGCCATGGAACCCAAGGACCATAGGGGAAACCCTTCTCCCATCTAGGGAGAAGGTCAAGGAAGAAGAAGAAGAAGGGGGGCCTTCTCCCCCTCTCTCCCGGTGGCGCCGGAACACAACCGGGGCCATCATCATCACCGCGATCTACACCAACACCTCTGTCATCTTCACCCACATCCTCATCACCTTCCCCCATCTATCTACAGCGGTCCACTCTCCTGCAACCCGCTGTACCCTCTACTTGAACATGGTGCTTTATGCTTCATATTATTATCTAATGATGTGTTGACATCCTATGATGTCTGAGTAGATTTTCGTTGTCCTATCAGTAATTGGTGAATTGCTATGATTGGTTTGATTTGCTTGTGGTTATGTTGCTATCCTTTGGTGCCCATCATATGAGCGCGCGCGTGGATCACACCATAGGGTTAGTTGTATGTTGATAGGACTATGTATTGGAGGGCAAGAGTGACAGAAGCTTCAACCTAGCATAGAAATTGATGCATACGGGATTGAAGGGGGACCAATATATCTTAATGCTATGGTTGGGTTTTACCTTAATGAACGTTAGTAGTTGCGGATGCTTGCTAATAGTTCCAATCATAAGTGCATAGAATTCCAAGTCAGGGATGACATTCTAGCAGTGGCCTCTCCCACATAAAACTTGCTATCGGTCTAGTAAAGTAGTCAATTGCTTAGGGACAATTTCACAACTCCTACCACCACTTCTCCACACTCGCTATACTAACTTTATTGCTTCTTTATCTAAACAGCCCCTAGTTTTTATTTATGCGCTCTTTATTATCTTGCAAACCTATCCCGTTACACCTACAAAGTACTTCTAGTTTCATACTTGTTCTAGGTAAAGCGAACGTTAAGCGTGCGTAGAGTTGTATCGGTGGTCGATAGAACTTGAGGGAATATTTGTTCTACCTTTAGCTCCTCATTGGGTTCGACATTCTTACTTATCGAAAGAGGCTACAATTGATCCCCTATACTTGTGGGTTATCAAGACCTTTTTCTGGCGCCGTTGCCGGGGAGTTATAGCGTGGGGTGAATATTCTCGTGTGTGCTTGTTTGCTTTATCACTAAGTAGTTTTTATTTTGTGCTTTTTTTTCTATGTTTACTTATAGGTAGGAAACACAAAATACCAAAAAAATAGTTGTACCTACTACACCAATGGTTGAAGAACCACTCAAAATCTATCACACTCCTGAAGCTTTTTACTTGGATCATCTTTGATCCCTATATGCTCGTGCTGAAACCCCAACTAGCTTAGTTGAGGGCAAATCTTTAGATGAGCATGCTTGTTATGTGCGACACCACTTATCTCAAAAAGGGAAACTTTTACTAGATCAAATTCATTGTTTGTAATGCTATGCTTGGAATTTATGTGAAGTATATGATTTTACTTATTGTTCTGAAGACCCTAAGAAACACCTTCCCTACCAATGTCAGTTTAGTGATAATGGAATTGTATCTTCGTATGCCAATGGTGTTTATAATTACTATGATGTTCAACAAATTGAAGAATCTGTTGCTTTAAGGGTGCTTATGAAATTGCTTCTTTGATTGGAAAGTATGATGCTACTCTTTACAAATCTGAAATTTTGCCATACTTAAATATTGTTATGATAATTATGCTTCTAATGCCTATGTTAAACCATATATTGAGGACTCCTCCGCTGTCCAAGAAGAGACTAATATTTTGCAGGAGTCTATGGAAGAAGGAATTGATGAAACTGTAGGCTCATTGGAAGAAAAAGATGATGAGGAGAGCGAAGAACAAAAGGAGGAAGAGCGGATTAGCTACCTATGCCCACCTTCTAATGAGAGCAACTCTTCAACGCATACATTGTTTAATTTCCCTTCATTCTTACCGAAGGATGATTTCTATGATGATTGTTATGATCCCGTTGATTCTTTTGAAATATCCCTTTTTTATGATGCTTGCTATGCTTGTGGCCAAGATGACAATATGAATTATTCTTATGGAGATGAACTTGCTATAGTTCCTCATGTTAAACATGAAATTGTTGCTATTGCACCCACACATGATAGTCCTATTATCTTTTTGAATTCTCCCGACTACACTATATCGGAGAAGTTTGCCCTTATTAAGGATTATATTGATGGGCTGCGTTTTACTACTACACATGATGATTTTGATAGATATAATAGGCATGTGCTTGCTGCTCCTACTTGCAATTATTATGAGAGATGAACTATATCTCCACCTCTCTATGTTTCCCACACGATAAAATTGCAAGAAACTGCTTATGCTATGTATTGGCCTTTACTTTGTGTGCATGAATTATTCTTTTATGACATGCCGATGCATAGGAAGAGAGTTAGACTTCGTCATTACATGATATATGTTAATTTGTGCTCACTACTAAATTACAAATCATTGTTAATTAAAATTGGCTTTGATATACCTTGGGATCCGGGTGGATCCATTACTTGAGCACTATATGCCTAGCTTAATGGCTTTAAAGAAAGCGCTGCCAGGGAGACCAACCTGAAGTTTTAGAGAGTCATTTATTTCTGTTGAGTTCTTCTATAAAGTTTAAAAACAAAAAAATAAAGAGGGGAACCCAAAACTTTCCAAAAGGAAAGTGAAAGTGAGAGAGATAAGCATTATTGAAGTGGGGGAGCTCCTTGAACTTTGTTCATGCTCACGGAAACTTAGTGAATCTTAATTACAGAAAATTTTCAACAAAAATAATTATCCCCTTGTACAATTCCATTGTATTATAAAAATAATGTGCCAAGATTTTCCTTTAGGATGTTTACATTGCTTGTTGGTTTGTGCGGTGCAAAACAGAAACTTTGGCTGTAGTGCGCGATTTTACCTTTTTTACTGGAACGTCAAACGGTTCTGAAACTTCTTGCACTACCTTTATATCCAAATTTTTTATTTTTCCTAATTATTTCAGAATTTTTGGAGTACCATAGGTATGGTGAATGTTCAGATTACTACAGACTGTCCTGTTTAAGACAGATTCTGTTTTTGATGCATAGTTTGCTTGTTTTGATGAAACTATCGATTTCTATCAGTGGATTAAGCCATGAAAAAGTTATATTACAGTAACTACAATGCAAAAACAAAATATGAATTGGTTTGCAACAGTACTTAGAGTAGTTATTTGCTTTATTATACTAACAGATCTTACCAAGCGTCTGTTGAGTTTTGTGTGGATGAAGTGTTCAAAGATCGAGGAGGTCTCGATGTGAGGAGAAGGAGGAGAGGCAAGAGCTCAAGCTTGGGGATTCCCAATGCACCCCAAGTAAATATTCAAGGAGACTCAAGCATCTAAGCTTGGGGATGCCCCGGAAGGCATCCCATCTTTCTTCAACAAGTATCGGTATGTTTTCGGATTCGTTTCGTTCATGCGAGATGTGCAAATCTTGGAGCGTCTTTTGCATTTAGTTTTCACTTTTATTTTATGCACCATGCTGGTGTGATATAGTCCATGGTTGATTTATAGAATGCTCTTTGCACTTCGCTTATATTTTTTGAGTATGGCTTTATAGAATGCTTCATGTGCTTCACTTGTATCATTTGAAGTTTGGATTGCCTGTTTCCCTACACATAGAAAACCGTCATTTGTAGAATGCTCTTTTGCTTCACTTATATTTGTTAGAGAGTGGCCATATCTTTTGTAGAAAGAATTAAACTCTCTTGCTTCAGTTATATCTGTTTAGAGAGATGACATGAATTGGTCATTCACATGGTTAGTCATAAAATCCTACATAAAACTTGTGAATCACTGAATATGATATGTTTGATTCCTTGCAATAGTTTTGTGATATGAAGATGGTGATATTAGAGTCATGCTAGTGGGTAGTTGTGGATTGTAGAAATACTTGTGTTGAAGTTTGTGATTCCCGTAGCATGCACGTATGGTGAACCGTTATGTAACAAAGTTGGAGCATGAGGTATTTATTGATTGCCTTCCTTATGAGTGGCGGTCGGGGACGAGCGATGGTATTTTCCTACCAATCAATCCCCCTAGGAGCATGTGTCTAATGCGTTGTTTCTATAGCTTCTAGACTTTTGCAATAAGTATTGAGTTCTTTATGACTAATGTTGAGTCCATGGATTATACACACTCTCACCCTTCCATCATTGCTAGCCTCTTCGGTACCGTGCATTGCCGTTTCTCACCTCGAGAGTTGGTGCAAACTTCGCCGGTGCATCCAAACCCCGTGATACGATATGCTCTATCACACATAAGTCTCCTTATATCTTCCTCAGAACAGCCACCATACCTACCTATCATGGCATTTCCATAGCCATTCCGAGATATATTGCCATGCAACTTCCATCATCATCATATACATGACTTGAGCATTCATTGTCATATTGCTTTGCATGATCGTAAGATAGCTAGCATGATGTTTTCATGGCTTGTCTGTTTTTTGATATCTTTGCTATGCTATATCATTGCACATCCTGGTACACCGCCGGAGGCATTCATATAGAGTCATATCTTTGTTCTAGTATCGAGTTGTAAGTAAATAAAAGTGTGATGATCATCATTATTAGAACATTGTCCCATGTGAGGTTATCAAAATAAAAGTGGCCAAAGAAGCCCCCAAAAAAGGAGATAGGCCCAAGAAGCCTACAAAAAAAGAAAAAAAAAGAAAAAATGAGAGAAAAAGAGACAAGGGGCAACGTTACTATCCTTTTTCTACACTTGTGCTTCAAAGTAGTACCATGTTCTTCATATAGAAAGTCTTGGGCAAGTGTTTTCCACACTTGCCTGGATGATCATATTTGCTCATTAGGGACACGGTGTTTGTCTATGTATTCACACATGTATTTAGGTTTCCGATCAATACAATTCTAGCATGAATAATAAACCTTTATCATGAATAAGGAAATATAAAATAACAACTTTATTATTGCCTCTAGGGCATATTTCCTTCAATAAGAAGCCAGCTACCCACATTCATGTCGGTCCAGAGAGGATGCGACTGCTCACTTGAGCCAGCATTGAAGCGGATCGCCTGTTGAGAGCGCCGTTTGGTGCTCGTCGGCTATGCACACCTTATATCCCCATTGAAACGACATCCGCCCGCCCGCCTACCTCCATTAAACTTACGTGTGTGCCAAGGAACCTACTCCGGCACTCCAAGCGCCACACATTGTTACTGTATCGACCCACATTAAACACCTCTCCATCTGGCTCCTCGCATTTGTCCAATATATAAATGTGTCTAGGCGTCGGGTAAGAACTGCACCTTACCTCTGATCTCTCCATCTCCTCATTGTATAACACTTGTCATGGCTTCCAACAAACAGAAGAAGGAGTTTTCCAGCATTGCAGTTGTCTGGGTTGCCCGGCAAGACATGCTGATACTGGTTGGCTTGCCGACAAACCCTCTGGATCTGGTGCCACCACCATCGCCATCGCCACCCATCCTCGGTCGTCCAGGCTAGACAACGTCGTTTCCCAGCAAATCCATCATGAGTAATGGCGGCAACACGTCAGGCAGGTGGGGAAAGAAGCCATGTCGATGGAGGCCGGCACGTCAACGACCGCCGCAGACAACAAGGAAAAGTATATCATGGGAGGCTGCCGCTGCTTAGGTCCCATGAAGGCCACCGCCACCACATCGCCAGATTACATAGCCTGTGTCTTGCATGATGAGCGCGGGCGTAGACCAAGGCGACCGTCTTCCCCCGCCCAAAAATCAACCCTCGTCAGTGCTTCACGCAAGTGGAGAGTGACTATTCTTCCCCTCTCACCGAAGCATATCCCTCAAAGGTTCTCAACAGTTTGATGATCAGGCTGCCGGACATAGGGAAGACATGTCATGGAAGTAGAGATCCGCGTGACCAACGTAGAGTAGTTTTACCGTAGCCAGATATAGTTTAGTTAAAATATGCCTGAAACGTAAATGTTTTCCTGTTTGAATGAAAATCATCCGTGTTGCATGTAATTTGTCTGGTTTGTTTAAAGCCGGTTTGGAATGTATGCGGATAGCTTTGGATGGCCGTGTAGTGCATCTGTGTTCATGGATTAATCCTCCTATCCGCGGATGTATGCAGTGTACGGTTTGCAGGTCAACATTGAAGATGCCTTAATAGTATAGTCAACAGTTGGCTAATGATATTGTCATATCATTTATAGTTAGTTATACAACAAGGTTGGCTATATAAGTCTAGTTTCTTTCATCAGTTTAGCTATATAATATAACAGTTTCTTCTTTTGGTTTAGTCGGGTTTTTTACCTCCAAACATGCATGTGTGAATTGTGTGATGATTGTAAGTTGGTTAGCTTTGGGCGCGTTGTATGAAGCGATGCCATGGCTGTATACACTGCATCTTTTATTTTCATTTTTGTGGGTGTTAGTCTTTTTATGCATGCGTGTGTGTTGTGTGCGCGTGCGCTGTGAGACAAAGATGAACTGTCGATATGAGATATAGTCCACATTAATATTCGACATTTGTATGTGTTTCTGGTTTTTGTTTTCTTTCTTTTTGTCATTTTTACATGAGTATTTTTGGATGGTGGGTGAGTAAAAATGTATAGACAATACCAATGCCACTATTTTCTTCAAAAACATATTCTTATTTAGTTTCTGTTTTTACTTGATTTTTTCTTCTTTAAGGGTAAAACCAACACCAATAACGAATTCCTTCTTAAGAAACTTATTTATTGCTAAAATTTCACTATTATCAGTTTATTCCACAGTATTATAAAAACATATTTTTGTGAAAATTATGTTCCAATTTTTTATTTTTTTCTTTTCATTTTCTTACTTCTAGATGGATAACACTAATGTCACTAATTCATTATTTCTTAGAAAACTTCATTATTTTGATTTTGTTATAGTTTTCATTTCTTTTCCATATTCTCTAAGAATAATACCAATGCCCCTAACCCATCCCTCCTTACAAAGTTTCATGAAAATTTCACAATTATATACTTATTCTTGCATGAAAAAAGCTCAAATTCGGCATAAATTGTGTGCAATTTTTTTTCATTATCGGTTCTTTTATTTTCTTTCTTTTAAAGGGCAATACGAATACGACGCAGATTTTTGGGACATGGTGCCACGCGAGGATGAAATCTGGGCAGTCCATGCATGCTGCGAGATTAGCACTTAATATAGAGAATTATTGAATATCGAAATGATACAGTGAGTTAATTTGATGAATACGCGTATGTGATAGGCATCTTAAATGGACTGGTGGTCTAGGCACTGGTTGGCATTTAAACGTGTCTGACTCACCTGTACGTCTTGAATGGCACTTAATAAGTGCGAGCTTGACGTTGTTGCTGTGGTTTGTTTTGCCTAAGCTCATTTTGTGTTTGTAAAATTGAAGTGTACTGGCGTGTCAACTCATCAGAGCCATGCGTTCATATGCGTTTACAATTTTGATTCATATGTACGCTATCATTTGTTATCGATATAACATGCTGATACGTCTCCAACGTATCTATAATTTTAGATTGCTCCATGCTATATTATCTATTGTTTTGGACTATATTGGGCTTTATTTTCCACTTTTATATTACTTTCGGGACTAACCTATTAACCGGAGGCCCAGCCCAAAATTGTTGTTTTTTGCCTATTTCAGTATTTCAAAGAAACGGAATATCAAACGGAGTCCAAACGGAATGAAATCTTCGGGAACGTGATTTTCCCATTAGATAAGATCCAGGAGACTTGGACCCTCGGTCAAGAAAGGAGGGAGGCGGCCACGAGGGTAGAGGGCGCCCCCCCCCTAGGGCACGCCCCATTGCCTCGTGGGCCCCCCAAAGCTCCACCGACGTACTCCTTCCTCCTATATATACCTACGTACCCCCTACAGATCAGATACGGAGCCAAAAACCTAAGTCCACCGCCGCAACTTTCTGTATCCACGAGATCCCATCTTGGGGCCTGTTCCGGAGCTCCGCTGGAAGGGGATTCCACCATGGAGGGCTTCTACATCATCACCATAGCCTCTCCGATGAAGTGTGAGTAGTTTACTTCAGACCTTCGGGTCCATAGTTAGTAGCTAGATGGCTTCTTCTCTCTTTTTGGATCTCAATACAATGTTCTCCCCCTCTCACGTGGAGATCTATTCGATGTAATCTTGTTTTTGCGGTGTGTTTGTTGAGACCGATGAGTTGTGGGTTTATGATCAAGATTATCTATGAGCAATATTTGAATCTTCTCTGAATTCTTTTATGTATGATTGAGTTATCTTTGCAAGTCTCTTCGAATTATCCGTTTGGTTTGACCAACTAGATTGGTAGTTCTTGCAATGGGAGAAGTGTTTAGCTTTGGGTTCAATCTTGCGGTGTCCTTACCCAGTGACAGAAAGGTTTGCAAGGCACGTATTGTATTGTTTCCATCGAGGATAACAAGATGGGGTATTTATCATATTGCATGAATTTATTCCTCTACATCATGTCAACTTGCTTAAGGCGTTACTTTGTTTTTATTAACTTAATACTCTAGATGCATGCTGGATAGCAGTCGATGAGTGGAGTAATAGTAGTAGATGCAGGCAGGAGTCGGTCTACTTGTCTCGGACGTGATGCCTATATACATGATCATACCTAGATATTCTCATAACTATGCTCAATTCTGTAAATTGGTCAACAGTAATTCGTTCACCCACCGTAAAATACTTATGCTCTTGAGAGAAGCCACTAGTGAAATCTATAGCCCCCGGGTCTATTTTCATCATATTAATCTTCCTACGCTTTATTATTGCTTTGCTTTTTTACTTTTCCTTTTATTTTACTTTTCATCTTTATACCAAAAATACCAAAAATATTATCTATCACCTCTATCAGATCTCACTCTCGTAAGTGACCTTGAAGGGATTGACAACCCCTATCCGCGTTGGTTGCGAGGAGTTATTTGCTTTGTGTAGGTACGAGGGACTTGCGCTTGGCCTCCTACTGGATTGATACCTTGGTTCTCAAAAATTGAGGGAAATACTTACGCTACTCTGCTGCATCATCCTCTCCTCTTTGGGGAAAACCAACGCAAGCTCAAGACGTAGCAAGAAGGATTTCTGGCGCCGTTGCCGGGGAGTCTACGCAAAAGCCAACATACCAAGTACCCATCACAATCCCTTATCTCTCACATTACATTATTTGCCATTTGCCTCTCGTTTTCCTCTCCCCCACTTCACCCTTGCCGTTTTATTTGCCCTCTCTTTCCCAATCTCCTCCTCTCTTTCCGTTTGCCTTTTTCTCGTTCGCTTGTTTGCTCGTGTGTTGGATTGCTTGCTTGTCACTATGGCTCAAGATAATACCAAATTGTGTGACTTTATCAATACCAACAATAATGATTTCCTTAGCACTCCGGTTGCTCCTCTTGCCAATATTGAATCGTGTGAAATCAATGCTGCTTTATTGAATCTTGTTATGAAAGATCAATTTGCCGGCCTTCCCAGTGAAGATGCCGCTACTCATCTAAATAGATTCATAGATTTGTGTGATATGCAAAAGAAGAAAGATGTTGACAATGATGTTGTTAAATTGAATCTATTTCCTTTTTCGCTTAGAGATCATGCTAAAGCTTGGTTTTCGTCTTTGTCTAAAAATAGTATTGATTCTTGGAACAAGTGCAAAGATGCTTTTATCTCTAAGTATTTTCCTCCCGCTATGATCATCTCTCTTAGGAACGATATTATGAATTTTAAGCAACTTGATCATGAACATGTTGCACAAGCTTGGGAGAGAATGAAATTAATGATACGTAATTGCCCTACTCATGGTTTGAATATGTGGATGATTATACAAAAAATTTATGCCGGATTGAATTTTGCATCTAGAAACCTTTTAGATTCGGCCGCTGGAGGCACTTTTATGGAAATCACTTTAGGAGATGCTACTAAACTCCTAGATAATATTATGGTTAATTATTCTCAATGGCACACTGAAAGATCTACTAATAAAAAAGTGCATGCGATAGAAGAAATCAATGTTTTGAGTGGAAAGATGGATGAACTTATGAAATTATTTGCTACTAAAAGTGTTTCTTCTGATCCTAATGATATTCCTTTGTCTACTTTGATTGAGAATAATAATGAATCTATGGATGTGAATTTTGTTGGTAGGGATAATTTTGGTAACAACGCTTATAGAGGGAATTTTAATCCTAGGCCTTATCCTAGTAATCCTTCTAATAATTATGGAAATTACCTACAACAACTCTTATGGAAATTTTAATAAGATGCCCTCTGAATTTTAGAATAGTGCTAAAGAGTTTACGAATTCACGAAAGAATTTTAATGCTTTGCTTGAAGAGAAATTACTTAAAGTTGATGAATTGGCTAGGAACATTGATAGAATTTCTCTTGATGTTGATTCTTTAAATCTTAGATCTATTCCTCCTAAGCATGATATCAATGAGTCTCTCAAAGCCATGAGAATTTCCATTGATGAGTGCAAGGAAAGAACCGCTAGGATGCATGCTATGAAAGATGCCTTTATTAAAGCGTGTTCTTCCAATTTCCATGAAAATCAAGATGAAGATCTAAAAGTTATTGATGTGTCTCCTATCAAATCCTTGTTTTGCAATATGAATCTTGATAATGATGAGATTGAATATGAGTCACCTTTACCTAGAAGGTGTTCTAAAAATTCGGAGCTTTTAGAGTATGATGCTAAAATTGATAAAAGTGGGATTGAAGAAAGTAAAACCTTAGAAGTTGCTAAACTCACTATTTTGGATTTCAAGGAATTTAATTGTGAAAGTTGCTCTTTAATTGATTGTATTTCCTTGTTACAATCCGTGCTAAATTCTCCGCATGCTTATAGTCAAAATAAAGCGTTTACTAAACATATCGTTGACGCCTTGATGCAATCTTATGAGGAAAAACTTGAGTTGGAAGCCTCCATCCCTAGAAAACATTATTACGAGTGGGAACCAACTATTAAAATTAAGATTAAGGATCATGAATTTTATGCTTTATGTGATTTGGGTGCTAGTGTTTCCACTATTCCCAAAAGTTTGTGTGATTTGCTAGATTTCCGTGATTTTGATGAATGCTCTCTAAACTTGCACCTTGCGGATTCCACTATTAAGAAACCTATGGGAAGAATTAGTGTTCTTATTGTTGCAAATAGGAATTATGTGCCCGTAGACTTTATCATTCTTGATATAGATTGCAATCCTTCATGTCCTATTATTCTTGGTAGACCTTTCCTTAGAACGATTGGTGATATTATTGATGTGAAGGAAGGGAATATTAGATTCCAATTCCCATTAAAGAAAGGCATGGAATACTTCCCTAGTAAGAAGATAAAATCACCATATGAATCTATTATGAGAGCCACCTATGGATTGCCCACCAAAGATGGCAATACCTAGATCTATCCTTGCTTTTATGCCTAGCTAGGGGCGTTAAACGATAGCGCTTGTTGGGAGGCAACCCAATTTTATTTTTAGATTTTTTGTTTTTGCTTCTGTTTAGGAATAAATAATACATCTACCTTCTGCTTAGATGTGGTTTTATGTCTTAATTAGTGTTTGTGCCAAGTTAAACCTATAGGATCTTCTTGGATAATAGTTATTTGATCTTGCTGTAATTTCCAGAAACTTTAGGTTCACGAAAACAATTGTTAAAACTCACCAGAACGTGATAAAATAGTGATTCCAATTTATGCTGATCAATAAACAAATTTCCTAGGTCGTCCTATTTTGCTGAATTTTTGGAGTTCCAGAAGTTTGCGTTAGTTACAGATTACTACAGACTGTTCTGTTTTTGATAGATTCTGTTTTTCGTGTGTTGTTTGCTTATTTTGATGAATCTATGGCTAGTAAAATAGTTTATAATCCATAGAGAAGTTGGAATACAGTAGGTTTAACACCAATATAAATAAAGAATTAGTTCATTACAGTACCTTGAAGTGGTCTTTTGTTTTCTTTCGCTAACGGAGCTCACGAGATTTCTGTTGAGTTTTGTGTTGTGAAGTTTTCAAGTTTTGGGTGAAATTTTTTGATGGATTATGGAACAAGGAGTGGCAAGATCCTAAGATTGGGGATGCCCATGGCACCACTAATATAATGTAAGGACACCAAAAAGTCAAAGCTTGGGGATGCCCCGGAAGGCATCCCCTCTTTCGTCCACTTCCATCGGTAACTTTACTTGGAGCTATATTTTTATTCGCCACATGATATGTGTTTTGCTTCGAGCGTCTTGTATTATTTGTGTCTTTCCTTGTTAGTTTACCACAATCATCCTTGTTGTACACACCTTTTAAGAGAGCCATACATGAATTGGAATTTGTTAGAATACTCTATGTGCTTCACTTATATCTTTTGAGCTTTATAGTTTTGCTCTATGTGCTTCACTTATATCTTTTGAGCTTTATAGTTTTGCTCTATGTGCTTCACTTATATCTTTTGAGCTTTATAGTTTTGCTCTAGTACTTCACTTATATCTTTTAGAGCACGGTGGTGGATTCGTTTTAAAGAAACTATTGATCTCTCATGCTTCACTTAGATTATTTTGAGAGTCTTAAATAGCATGGTAATTTGCTTAAAATAATAATATGCTTGGTATTCAAGATTTGTAAAACTTTCTTTTGAGTGCGTTGAATACTAAGAAAAGTTTGATGCTTGACAATTGTTTTGAGATATGGAGGTGATAATATTAGAGTCATGCTAGTTGAGTAATTGTGAATTTGAGGAATACTTGTGTTAAAGTTTGTGATTCCCGTAACATGCACGTATGGTGAACCGTTATGTGATGAAGTCGGAGCATGATTTATTTATTGATTGTCTTCCTTATGAGTGGCGGTCGGGAACGAGCGATGGTCTTTTCCTACCAATATATCCCCCTAGGAGCATGCGCGTAATACTTTGCTTTGATAACTTGTAGATTTTTGAAATAAGTATATGAGTTCTTTATGACTAATGTTTAGTCCATGGATTATACGCACTTTTCTCACCCTTCCACCATTGCTAGCCTTTCTAACACCGCACACTTTTCGCCGGTAGCATACACCCACCATAAAACCTTCCTCAAAACAGCCACCGTACCTACCTATCATGGCATTTCCATAGCCATTCCGAGATATATTGCCATGCAACTTTCCACCGTTCCGTTTATTATGACACGCTCAATCATTGTCATATTGCTTAGTATGATCATTTAGTTGACATCGTATTTGTGGCAAAGCAACCGTTCATAATTCTTTCATACATGTCACTTATGAATCATTGCATATCCCGGTACACCGCCGGAGGCATAGACATAGAGTCATATTTTGTTCTAAGTATCGAGTTGTAATTGTTGAGTTGTAAGAAAAATAAAAGTGTGATGACCATCATTTTTTAGAGCATTGTCCAAAGTGAGGAAAGGATGATGGAGACTATGATTCCCCCATAAGTCGGGATGAGACTCCGGACGAAAAAAAAGAGGCCATAAAAAAAGAGAAAAGGCCCAATAAAAAAATGAGAGAAAAAGAGAGAAGGGACAATGTTACTATACTTTTACCACACTTGTGCTTCAAAGTAGCACCATGATCTTCATGATATAGAGTCTCCTATTTTGTCACTTTCATATACTAGTGGGAATTTTTCATTATAGAACTTGGCTTGTATATTCCAATGATGGGCTTCCTCAGAATGCCCTAGGTCTTCGTGAGCAAGCGAGTTGGATGCACACCCACTTAGTTTCTTTTGTTGAGATTTCATATGCTTATAGCTCTAGTGCATCCGTTGCATGGCAATCCCTACTCACTCACATTGATATCTATTGATGGGCATCTCCATAGCCCGTTGATATGTCTAGTTGATGTGAGACTATCTTCTCCTTTTTGTCTTCTCCACAACCACCATTCCATTCCACATATAGTGCTATATCCATGGCTCACGCTCATGTATTGCGTGAAGATTGAAAAAGTTTTAAAATTGTCAAAAGTATGAAACAATTGCTTGGCTTGTCATCGGGGTTGTGCATGATTTAAATACTTTGTGTGGTGAAGATAGAGCATAGCCAGACTATATGATTTTGTAGGGATAACTTTCTTTGGCCATGTTGTTTTGAGAAGACATGATTGCTTTGTTAGTATGCTTGAAGTATTATTATTTTTATGTCAATATGAACTTTTGTCTTGAATCTTTCGGATCTGAATATTCATACCACAATTAAGAAGAACTACATTGAAATTGTGCCAAGTAGCACTCCGCATAAAAAATTCTGTTTTTATCATTCACCTACTCGAGGACGAGCAGGAATTAAGCTTGGGGATGCCTGATACGTCTCCAACGTATCTATAATTTTTGATTGCTCCATGCTATATTATCTATTGTTTTGGACTATATTGGGCTTTATTTTCCACTTTTGTATTACTTTTGGGACTAACCTATTAACCGGAGGCCCAGCCCAGAATTGTTGTTTTTTGCCTACTTCAGTATTTCAAAGAAACGGAATATCAAACGGAGTCCAAACGGAATGAAATCTTCGGGAACTTGATTTTCTCATCAGATAAGATCCAGGAGACTTGGACCCTCGGTCAAGAAAGGAGGGAGGCGGTGTAGCGACCCGACCTCAGACGGTCAAGTCTCTGTGTATCCGTGCCATCCCTGGATCAGTATGCTGGCACACACAGTACATCAATGTATATATCAAAGTGCAATCACATGTATAAATATCATAAAACTGATATGTACCTCATAAGTCTCAGCGGAAACAAGTAACCGGGTGTGGAGTCCCATCAACGCCATCGGCAAGTTGAGTGTAGACCGTAACCCTGTATCGTAACTCTTACTCGTCGAGGAAATATCTGCAACATGATACGTTGCAGCCGTGTAGGTCAAGACATTGAATGTACCGCAAGATCACAATAAGAGAAAACAGATGATAAACTATACTATATGCAGTATGGCTTTGTGGCTCTGTATCTGAGTTTTGTTTGCGTAAAAGCTGGTTTTATTTTCCCTACATCAAAGGAATAAATGAAGTCTGTACTATGGAGTTTTCTATCATGACATGGTTCCGCCAACCGATATCAAATAGCCCAAATTCATCATAAGTTGCCCACAATTAAGTTTTCAGTCCGGTGTTGAGAGTTCCGAGATAGATCCAAGTCCAGATGCTCAAATTGTCCGTAACCGGGGACACGGCTAATCGATTAGGTTTTTAACCCTCTGCAGAGGTTTGTACACTTTACCCGCAAGATTCGATCCCTCTTTTTACGTTCTCGCACTTCAGGGTGTTTGAGAACAAGACGACCGAAACATGGTCTTCCGAAGAGTTCCTCTGACCACTGTCCGGTGCTCATTCAATCCTACCGTAGTTCTACATCTGCTAGCACCGTCCTAGCCAGAGTCACAACTAAGGTTAACCAAGCCGAGCCCATAGTGACTTGCGGTTGCATGTAAGCTTCGGGCATGAAGTATTCTTCCGTCTCTTTGAGTCTGGGTGAAGCTTTCCGCAAGATGTCATGGCGCTTCTCCATGCATCCCGGCCAACCACTGGTTTCTCCAGGGTGCCCGTCAACCGTCCTTCACCCAGTAGTGTGTATTGAATTCTTGTCTCGAGTCTTGAAGTCTTGAGGCTTTGAAAATGCAATCCTTGCAGATGCCATCATGGAGTTGTCATCATTGACGTAGAGTCCTCCTTCTTCACACCACTCTCGAGCACTCATACCAACCCCGTCTACTATAGCGTAGCATTAAAATAAATGACGTCCCGGGCTTGGTAACAGGGTGATGGGTTCCTACCTCATGCGTACTACTCAACTACAAGAATCAATAACACTACTGGAGGGTGGTTGCAAAGATGCCACTAAATGCAATAAAACATAGGTATGAAAGCATGGTCAAAGTGAACTTGCCTGGTATGTTGATGAAGATATAAACGCTCTCGGAAACTTGGTAAAACTATTCGTCACTCCGATGTAAATCTATATAGTCAAACATAGCATTCATATAAGCAAACATCCTAGCAAATAATTCTAACACTCATAATAAAACCAACAAATAAAAATGCAAATCAAGGGACACCAAATAAAAACAAAGGAAAGCTACACAACAAAACTACTAAAGAAAACTCTAAGACATAACACAAAAATAGTTTTATCCTAAGTAAAATTTAACAACAAAGAAAATACCAACATAATAAATAATCTGAAAAGAAAATATAAAACAACTAATTTTAACAGAAAGTATTTTTCATAAATTTTAATAGCAAAAAGAAACAAATAAAAAGCTTTTATGAAACACTAGCTATGACCTAAACAAGTTTTCATACAGAACTAAATAAAATAAATTTTAAAATAAAAACAAAATTTTCTTTGGTTAACTAACAGAAACAAAACAAAATTTGTCAAAAGTGACAAAAATAAATAATTTAAAACTAATAAAAACAATAAGGAAAAGACTAAAACAAAGCTATAACTAAAACAGTACTGTTTTTAATAAAACCCTAATTCATAATATTCAAAAATTACCAAACTAAATCCTACAGCTAAACAATACCACAAGTGACCAGCAGCAAAAAGAATCATGTAAAAATCTATTTTTAAACTCAAGTTATGGCCAAAATACCAATTTGAACATAATTCATCAAATTCAAATTTGAACAACTCAAATTTGAAATCCAATGTCACTAACAAAAACTTAAGCAAATTTGTGACACAATGCAAAAAGAATCACTCAATTTTGATTAAAAACCTAAAAGTTATAAGCAATATAAAATCAGAACTATTCTGATTTTAAAACAGAAACGAAAAAAAAAACGGGCAGGTGCTACGTGGCCTACTGCTACTGGGCTAAACCGGTGAGCGTTTGGTAACTAAACGGCGCTCGGCCGATACTTAACAAAACCGTGCATGCACGTGTAATAAAAAAAACCGGGGAACTGGTTCGAACTAAATCGGACTTAACCGTATAAAAACCGGAACTAAACCGATCTAATAAAAAAACCTAACTATTTGATCTAATCTAATCACGACCGTATAATCTAGATCGAACGGACGAGGAGGGAGAGGGAGCTCACCGCGGTGGTGGCCGACGGCGAGCGCATCGGGCGACGATGGTGGCGGCACTCCGGTGATCTTCGGCGTCGGTGGAGTGGCCAGGGAGATGACGCGGGCGGCGGCGAGTCCAGCGGTGGTCGTGGCGTCGGTGGAGGTGGTCGGAGACGGTCGGCGGCGAGGTCGAGGCGGCGGTTGCGTTCGGGCGTCGACGGTGACGGTGCTCCGGTGGGTTTCGGGCTTGGGCGAGGGCACGGGGAGATGCGGACGAGCGAGGGAGAGTCCGGAGGTGGTCTCGGGGCGGCAATGGCGCGGCGGGGGCACTCGGCTCCGGCGAGCAATGGCGGCGAGCGGAGATGGTTTCGGGGGTCGGGAAGGAGGGGGACGGGTCGAGGGAGATGGGTATTTATAGGGGGGGAGTGCTTGGAGGAGGGGGCGGATCGTAGATGCGATCCCGAGGATCACAGGATTCCGGCGGCGGTGGCGATGGTTCTGGCGTGGGGAGGAAGAAGAAGACGCGGCGGGGCGGATCGGGCGGTGGGGTCCAGCGGTCAGCGAGAGAGAGAGAGAGAGAAGAGCGAGCAGGCGACCGGGGCGAAGGGGTTTCGGCGCGGGTGAGCTGCTGGGCCAGCCTGGCGCATAGGTGGGCCGAGGGAGAGAGAGAGAGAGTTGGTCCTCGGTGGCTTCGGCCGTTTTGTTTTTTTTATAAAACATAGACAACAAAACAAACACAAATAAATAAATAAATAATATTATATAGACATATAATATATCAAAATTTTCAGAAAAAGATTTCCTACAACATGAACTATTTTTCAAGTTCGAATAAAATCCTCAAAAATTTGCAAAACTCAAATAGTGTTGTTGTTGCAATAAAACCCAACAAAAATCATTTTTAAAACACCAAAATGATTTCAAAATTATTTTCTCCTAATTTTCCATTGAAGGAATCATTTTACACTTATTCCCATTTATTTATTTTAGGAGAAAATAATTTGAATAAAATCAAATAATTCCAAAATTGAAAGGGGTTTCAAAATACTTTCAAATGACTTTCAATTTGATTCTTTTTAACTTCCAACTCATATTTCATATAATTGAAGAAGTCATTTTATCTTCTCTCACGAAAATCATTGAGTTGCATAAAGTTTCTGAATTTGAAATATTTCCAAACAGAATTCAAATCTTTTCAAAACCCTTTTCATTATTTAAATGGAAGAAGTCATATCATCTTCTCTCTAGGGTTTTGTGTTTGAATTGAATTTGAATTCATGGAGATCATAAATGCAAGGTGAAAGTTTGGGAATGTCATTTCATTACCTCTCATTCAACTTTCAAAAAAAATTGAAATTCCACTCAATTTCACTCAATCAATCACACAACAAACAATCAATCAATCTAAACTATTTATTTATTATAACATTCCAAAATTTAGAATTTTGGGATGTTACAAATCTACCACACTTAAAATGAATCTCGTCCTCGAGATTCGAAGAGGCTAGCAAGAAAAGGTTAGGGTTTGGAGGTCTTCCAGCAAATCCATTGATCGGTATGGTCTAGTGTGCTACCACACTTAGAAGCACTAGTCATCAACCCGTGCACCTGCACGGGCTAGATATACCATCATATAATCTGGTAGAAAGACTTTGTAAGCCTAAAACTGGAACATAAAACATGGAATATGCTTATCAGTTTTTATTTTGTAGTGATGTTTAGTCTCCAAATTTCAGACAGAAGTAAAAGTGGACAGGTATAAGTTCTCAAGTTCCTTGATCAAGTGCGTGCAGTTTTTAAGGTATACGTAATCCAACATCTTGAGGACACACATGCTTGTTTGTAGGAAAAATTGAAAAATCTACATTTGTAAGCCTTGCTTACATCATTACATTCAAACCTACACAAAGTAAATACTCAAATAAACATCCCTTTTCTTTAAAACAGAAGGATCCAAGTGACGCCGTAAACTATATCTTTTCCTTACACTGGGCTATTACTGCTAAGATAGTTGTGCATGTGCTGTGTAAATAAGATTAACTTAGACATGGTACACAGAACTTTTGTTAGATTTAGATCATGGCTTCAATGTGAATGTTGCTCCAATGGCACGGAAGTGTGACCCGTCTGGCATCGTCCGCTTTGCGATGATCCACCCCCGTGCGCAGCCTCCATCATAAGCATCGTCTGATCAGACGGAAAGCAGTATAAGCCGTGACAAAAGCTTCTTGGCCGCCATATGCGCTACAAAATTTACGTATACTTGAAGAGATATAAATTTTCATATTGCAAGAATTATTTAATTATGTTAAATTATGTCAATTTAATTACTCTAAATTATGAAAATATAATTACTCTGAACTATATATCTACCATATATTGTAGAGGCCATTATCTAATATGACCTATATAGGGAGTTGTTACGCCGTAATACTGTTGAAATGGAGAAAGAAGCCAATAGTGTATAACAAAATCATATTCTATCACGCGCTTAGGTTATACGTACTATGTTGGTACACATAGATTTTCTTTACATATATGCCTGGTAGATTAAACAATGGAAGCAAACATAGTAGGGTAAACTAATGTCGCATTTTATCCTCAAATCAAAAGCCTGGAAAGAGTGATCCAGGAATTTCATTAATCACTGCATTGTTGAATGTCTCATAATGCCCGGTCAAAAAAAAAAGAATGTCTCATATTGCAATTTCTCCATCCATTCTCGTAGACAGATGTAGGCAGCCGGTGAGGAATCAGCAGATGATCGTCATGTGCTTCTCGGTATTTCTTTTCCCTAATCACCAAAGAAGAAACATGGGAGCCCAGCAGCAACTTGATGTAGAAGAGGCTTCTCTGGTTTGTAGCAGTGTAACACGAAACAGTAGATATGCAGTCATAAAAGTCCCTGGCTGCATGATGGAAGGCGCCAACCACCATATCGTTGATATTGAACGCAATGCTTGAAGATGTTTTCTTGACCTCTTTGTCCACCATAACTTTCAACAATGGGATCAATCATTCTTAAACTCTGAAACTTGGAAACAATACTTACCATCATATTAACCAAACCTTGCCGCATCCACTGATTTTTTTCCCAAATACTGCATGTGGAAACTATGATATTTCATCAGCAAATAGTAAGAAAAGAAAACAGCTATGCACTATTAATTATGTTTGTGCTTCAGATGTACTGCTCCTGCAAAAGGAAAACCAAAAATTTCAGTTCTCAGTGTTCTCACGCACCTGACGAACAGCATCTATCATCTGCTTCAAATCTTTCTTGATGATACATCAGTCCGCTGGGGCCTGAGGCTGAGGGTCTGATTATGAATTCAAAAGGATGAAGAACAGGCCAGGGAGGATGGGAATTAGGGTACTACTACCCTGCTAAATTGGGACATGAGAGGTGCATTATGACATTGATTGGCAACCAGGATGTGAAACATTGTGCGGGCACACCACTACACTTGCGTCAAAGAGGAGCGTCGGCACTGTACGTCCTTTAAGCATCGAGCGAGCAACACAATATTTTACAGGAGGCTCATGCCAGCGGTAGGGGCAGATTGCCGGTGAATTCCTGCAGAGCCTCTCATCCTTCTAGTACATAATATGCTAGTAGTCAACTAAAATAGATCATCGAGCTAAAGCTGGTATCACTGCCATCTGTAATAGAAATTGAATCCCCCCACTGGTATGCTAGATCTAGACAAAAGAATTAGACCAAGTGTACACATCGGGTTTGACTCAACAGCAAGGAATCATAATATTGCCACCCCGAGGAACAAAGTAACGGATGGGTACTTGTGCACTGCTGAATTTTTCTATTCTGAAGGACCAAATTGGTTGCAACAAAATCAGTCACTTCACAACAATAATTAGATCTGTCAATGAATAATTGAGCCAACGTTCTTTGCTGCGTCCTGGTAGGATATATTATAAGACACAATCAAATCAGCCCATGTTGATAATTGATAAAGAAGTACACTCCTCTAGCTGCTTAGGTATGTGTACGTGTTTGCTGCGGTGTATTTGGATGTGAGATGAGAAATTCCAACACCGTACAATTAAGATATGAACGGTCAGTGAAAACTTACCATTGGGATCCATGCATGGCTTGGGAGCATGTTCAAACCTGCAAGTTGCTGCTGTCAATCTATTGCCCACGTATATGCATGTTCAGACCTCCACGCGCTGCCATAACAGGGAATATTAACGTGAACACATCCATCAACACTATTTGGTTAGCAGCATAGATCGACCTATTCTTCGCCATGGCCGGTAGGAAAAGCTTCACGTGTTATGTTCTCTATTTATATGATGTAATCCTTGCAATCCACGGGCAAGATACGTGCTCTGCAATCACCAAAGACAATCTGGAGGAAGGGCATCCGCTTGCTCTGCCGGAGAGAGGGTCTAGAAAAGAAAGAACTTTACTAAAAAATAAGAATTTCCCATAAAAAAACAGAGGTGTGTGCATACTGCATACCTTTCGAGATCGAACAGAGCAGGAGCAGATGATGAAGCTGCCACCAGCATGTACTTTCCTTTAACTTCTGGCATGTGTGCCCCCAAAATCAATGGTGTCGTCCTTCAAACTACCGTATATACGCATCCACATATGCGTAGGCCATCTAGGATTCAGAAACCTGGAATAAAGGAGATTTCAGAATTGGAGTGGAAGGGGAATGAGGAGAAACTGGATTGGTTTATTTTCTTATGGATGGACTGCAGAAGGGATCAATCGCTCCTTGTTGGAGTAGGAAGATATTAAAGGAGATCATGAAGACGCGATAGAGGAGGAGGAGCGGCGCCGGCAGAGGAGATGCGGCCATGCGGGGAGACTTGCTTTTCTTGGGGAGCTTCCATACGAAGGCCTCGTTTTCTTGTAAGGACACGTACATGTGGGATTATTTGCTAGGACTCTTAGGGATTTCATCCAACGGCTGCAAATATTTCATACTGAGATCAGATGGCTAATTGTGTTAGTTTTATAGGATTAACGTGGTGCCTTGTTTGGTGCCTCCAATTAGTAAATATAAGATTGTTATGTTCCGACAAAACTCATGTACTTCATCCTTAGGGTTGGTGGTGTCAATCTTCTCATATCTTCGGTATGAATCCTTTACTGATACTCTTCCGGTAGGGCATAACCCTTTCCACAATGTCATGTGTCATTTCATCATGGTAAGGTTCTTCCGAGATTGGGTCTTCATATCTGACGGGTCTGTCGCCAATACTAAACAACTATCGAAAATCTCATGGTGGTCGACAATTCATGGTTTCTCCTGCAGGAAAATGGTCGGGGTTGGATCTCAGCGTATAACCTACGATTGGCAACAGTTGCCTGTAAAGGGTTCCACCGTCCTACCATTCTATGGTTTTATGGCTTATCGCGTCGACACTCTTCTAAGGTTTTCAAGGCTCTCTGATTTTCCATCAACATATGATAGTTCATGATAGAAGTCTCCGGTATGGGGGCCAATCCATCCCGTACTTGAATCATTACCACATACGTAAACAGTGAATCACGTATTCTAACACTTGGGCATACTCACAAGCATTGCGGAATTTCTCTTGTTGACGAACTGAGTTCGAATAAATCCATGGTTTCTACAAGCTGAACAAGACATCTAACGTTTCTTCACAACCCTCGGGTTTTCGTATCCTCCTAAAAATGTCGGATGATTAAACTCAGAGTTTTCTTCCGAAACATGTTCCTACAGCAAGAGTGTGCCTGCTTCTTATTAACTCCTGGGCCTGTGGGTTATGGCCCACTTCAACTCTTGTACAAGTTTAACTCATCCTTCCGAGGATTATCATTCCATATTCCAACATTACATCTCCTGTAAATCCAATAGTACTTCTTCCTTCATACCCTTGTGGTAACGATCATACAAAACCCCAACTTATTTTGTCCAGCTTCCTCCTATGGACCGTCATGAATAACACATTTCTTTCGTCATTGATCCTGTGGCTTTACGGAGTACTACGACACCAAAAAAATGCACTAGTTTATCCAAAAATCATATTATTTTTCATATCAAATCTTTTATTACATCCTTAACCATTTTTCGTAAATCCAACTTCCAAAAAGTATTTTGTTACAAATGCTGCCACCCACATGATTTGGTATGGTCAGGCATTACTTCCAACTTTATTTATTTATCCTCCTCGAGGATTCTTTAGTCCCGCTGGAATTGTGCGACATGCGCCTTGAAATCTTCAATCTTCTGTTTCATCGTGGTGGCCTTGAGCTTCACCTCCATCATCTCTGCATGCACTTCTCTGAGGTATTCCTGAGTATAACGGAGTCTTGCTTCAAGTATTTCTCCGATCTGGCGTATGGCTTCCATGGCTGCTTCACGAACAGCGTCGAAGAAAGTTGCTTGTGGTACACGTGAGATGAAAAAGTACTGCCCCATCATCTTTGGGCAAACTCCTTTCAAACGGTGGAGGTGTACCTCCACATACCAAAGTTCCACTCCCTTTTGCATGAAGGGGTAGCCTTTGTAGACTGCATCTCCTTCAAGGTGAATATGCTTCATCATGTCCTTCAGGATCTTCGGGTAATCATGATCACTTGTCAGGGTCATGATCGTTTCTGGACCTTTAAGGAAAGACTCGTAAAGGGTCGTCATCTGCAGTTGTAAAACAAAAATGGTGCTCAAAATAAGGTACATATCTCCTGGGGTACACATTCATATCATCCAAACAAAACTTCAAACTCAATTTCCATCATCCAGTTTATGCATCACAACTCACTTTCTTCCATGTTCATCCAGAATATTAATTTCCAAGATAAAATATAACAACTCCTTAAAGCCTTTCAGCATATGACATATCAACTTTATTGAGTCATGAATTATTACAATCTCTGAGTAATCTATTACATAACTCAACCCCGCATTCTCATGAAAAGTGTTTTCCATACTATCCTTATTACTGATATCAACATCTCCACTACTCAGCTCCAGATTTATCATGATTTGAACAATCCCTAGCAAAATGTCCTGCTTCCTTGCAACGAAAACAAATAACTTCCGGCATGTCTCGAGGCTTCTTGGTGATGGTGCCTGCTCCTTGAGTTCCTTGCTTCCTTTCGAGACAATCATTGGCATAATGCCCGATGTCCTTACATTCGAAACAGGTAATATGACTCTTGTCCCTCTTTGCAGAAATTGGGTTGTTCTGAGGGTGTCTTTGTTTTCTCTTCCTGGTTTTCTTCGTTCTGATCAAACGTTCTATTCCCCGTGGATCAACTCCATCGCTTCGCATCGGAAGTATCCCGATACTCTTTTCTTTCCTTGGTGCAATCTTGTGAAAATGTCCTTCTTCTCCACATGACTAGCGTGCATTGGAGTAAAATCTGTTGAGGCCTTCTCCATCGGGGTCTTCAACACATTCCTTCATCACGTGTTCTTTCATAACTTCTCGGAGGGCTTCTTTCATTCCTTCTTCCTGCTCCTGAATAGTTTGTTGCACCATGGAGTAAATGTGACACTGAGTCGGGTAGTGGGTGGTTCCTTCACACAACAAACAAGTCACCTGACTAGTTGGGCATTCCTCAGCTGGGTGTTTCTCCTCACAATGAGGGCATCCATCCTTGTGTTCCTCCTGGGTGTGTCCTATTTCTCCGCAAATCTTGCAGGCACAAGGTTTATTTCTCGGTGTATCATGGTGCTTCCGGATGAGACGTGATCTCAACAGGGTCTTCTTGAATTCCTCCCAAGTTCTTGCTCCATTAAATCCTTGTATGGCTTGATGCATTTTCCACCAGGTTGCAACACTTCCTTCAAAGTGCTGAAGAGCGTATGATACTTCATTCTTCCTTGAAACCAAATTGCTCCCGAAGTGATTCTCCATGTTCTGAATCCATAGCTCTGCCTCCGGCTGGGTTTTCGGTCCAGAGAATACCGGTCCAACTTCATTCATCATCTAATGGGTCCAAAAGTTTTGGGATGAGATATGAGAGAAGAATGGAGGGATATACACACAATACAAACAATAGTTTTAAAGAAACGAGTTTTATTTTGTGGCTGTCGGAAAACATCAAACAAATGACAGCTCACAAATCGCCGCATCTAACGTAAGTGTGTAACAGGGGTTTGGTCTTCTAAAGGTCAAATAATTCTTCAGATTCTTCAAATTCTTCAAGTCTTCAGAGTCTTCAATTGTTGCAGCTTCAACTCTTCTAATGCATGGTGAAATCCTGGTTAGTTTGAAGAGGTCATCAGCTGTCCGATATCTTTCTTGGAGCGGCTTCAGTTGATCCTTCATGTGGTCAAAAGGGAAAAAGGGTATATTCTAACTATTTGAGGTGAGAGTGACTACTTGATAAAATCAGAAAAAGACGAGAAGTAAAGGATCCTTTTGAAAATAAAGTTTTTTGAGACATCCTGTCCTAGGGGCTTTCCGATTTCTAGGGTCACGTCCTACAGTCAACATGTGCTCTGATACCATATCTGTAGCGACCCGACCTCAGACGGTCAAGTCTCTGTGTATCCGTGCCATCCCTGGATCAGTATGCTGGCACACACAGTATATCAATGTATATATCAAAGTGCAATCACATGTATAAATATCGTAAAACTGATATGTACCTCATAAGTCTCAGCGGAAACAAGTAATCAGGTGTGGAGTCCCATCAACACCATCGGTAGGTTGAGTGTAGACCGTAACCCTGTATCGTAACTCTTACTCGTCGAGGAAATATCTGCAACATGATACGTTGCAGCCGTGTAGGTCAGTACATTGAATGTACCGGCAAGATCACAATAAGAGAAAACAGATGATAAACTATACTATATGCAGTATGGCTTTGTGGCTCTGTATCTGAGTTTTGTTTGCGTAAAAGTTGGTTTTATTTTCCCTACATCAAAGGAATAAATGAAGTATGTACTATGGAGTTTTCTATCATGACATGGTTCCGCCAACCGATATCTCATAGCCCAAATTCATCATAAGTTGCCCACAATTAAGTTTTCAGTCCGGTGTTGAGAGTTCCGAGATAGATCCAAGTCCAGATGCTCAAATTGTCCGTAACCGGGGACACGGCTAATCGATTAGGTTTTTAACCCTCTGCAGAGGTTTGTACACTTTACCCGCAAGATTCGATCCCTCTTTTTACGTTCTCGCACTTCAGGGTGTTTGAGAACAAGACGACCGAAACATGGCCTTCCGAAGAGTTCCTTTGACCACTGTCCGGTGCTCATTCAATCCTACCGTAGTTCTACATCTGCTAGCACCGTCCTAGCCAGAGTCACAACTAAGGTCAACCAAGCCAGAGCCCATAGTGACTTGCGGTTGCACAGGTAAGCTTCCGGGCATGAAGTATTCTTCCGTCTCTTTGAGTCTGGGTGAAGCTTTCCGCAAGATGTCATGGCGCTTCTCCATGCATCCCGTCCAACCACTGGTTTCTCCAGGGTGCCCGTCAACCGTCCTTCACCCAGTAGTGTGTATTGAATTCTTGTCTCGAGTCTTGAAGTCTTGAGGCTTTGAAAATGCAGTCCTTGCATATGCCATCATGGAGTTGTCATCATTGACGTAGAGTCCTCCTTCTTCACACCACTCTCGAGCACTCATACCAACCCCGTCTACTATAGCGTAGCATTAAAATAAATGACGTCCCGGGCTTGGTAACAGGGTGATGGGTTCCTACCTCATGCATACTACTCAACTACAAGAATCAATAACACTACTGGAGGGTGGTTGCAAAGATGCCACTAAATGCAATAAAACATAGGTATGAAAGCATGGTCAAAGTGAACTTGCTCGGTATGTTGATGAAGATATAAACGCTCTCGAAACTTGGTAAAACTATTCACACTCCGATGTAAATCTATATAGTCAAACATAGCATTCATATAAGCAAACATCCTAGCAAATAATTCTAACACTCATAATAAAACCAACAAATAAAAATGCAAATCAAGGGACACCAAATAAAAACAAAGGAAAGCTACACAACAAAACTACTAAAGAAAACTCTAAGACATAACACAAAAATAGTTTTATCCTAAGTAAAATTTAACAACAAAGAAAATACCAACATAATAAATAATCTGAAAAGAAAATATAAAACAACTAATTTTTAACAGAAAGTATTTTCATAAACTTTTAATAGCAAAAGAAACAAATAAAAAGCTTTTATGAAACACTAGCTATGACCTAAACAAGTTTTCATACAAAGCTAAATAAAACAAATTTTAAAATAAAACAAAATTTTCTTTGGTTTACTAACATAAACAAAACTAAATTTGTCAAAAGTGACAAAAATAAATAATTTAAAACTAATAAAAACAATAAGGAAAAGACTAAAACAAAGCTATAACTAAAACAGTACTGTTTTTAATAAAACCCTAATTTAAAATATTCAAAAATTACCAAACTAAATCCTACAGCTAAACAATACCACAAGTGACCAGTAGCAAAAAGAATCATGTAAAAATCTATTTTTAAACTCAAGTTATGTCCAAAATACCAATTTGAACATAATTCATCAAATTCAAATTTAAAAAACTCAAATTTGAAATCCAATGTCACTAACAGAAACTTAAGCAAATTTGTGACACAATGCAAAACGAATCACTCAATTTGGATTAAAAACCTAAAAGTTATAAGCAATATAAAATCAGAACTATTCTGATTTTAAAACAGAAACGAAAAAAAAAGAAAACGGGCAGGTGCTACGTGGCCTACTTCTACTGGGCTAAACCGGTGAGCGTTTGGTAACTAAACGGCGCTCGGCCGATACTTAACAAAACCGTGCATGCACGTGTAATAAAAAAAACCGGGGAACTGGTTCGAACTAAACCGCACTTAACCGTATAAAAACCGGAACTAAACCGATCTAATAAAAAAACCTAACTATTCGATCTAATCTAATCACGACAGTATAATCTAGATCGAACGGACGAGGAGAGAGAGGGAGCTCACCGCGGTGGTGGCCGACGGCGAGCGCGTCGGGCGACGATGGTGGCGGCGCTCCGGTGATCTTCGGCGTCGGTGGAGTGGCCAGCGAGATGACGCGGGCGGCGGCGAGTCCAGCGGTGGTCGTGGCGTCGGTGGAGGTGGTCGGAGACGGTCGGCGGCGAGGTCGAGGCGGCGGTGGCATTCGGGCGTCGACGGTGGCGGTGCTCCGGTGGGTTTCGTGCTTGGGCGAGGGCACGGGGAGATGCGGACGAGCGAGGGAGAGTCCGGAGGTGGTCTCGGGGTGGCGAGGGGGGTCGTAGTAGCTCGGTGGGGAGGCAATGGCGCGGCGGGGGCACTCGGCTCCGGCGAGCAATGGCGGCGAGCGGAGATGGTTTCGCGGGTCGGGAAGGAGGGGGACTGGTCGAGGGAGATGGGTATTTATAGGGGGGGAGTGCTTGGAGGAGGGGGCGGATCGTAGATGCGATCCCGAGGATCACGGGATTCCGGCGGCGGCGGCGGTGGTTCTGGCGTGGGGAGGAACAAGAAGACGCGGCGGGGCGGACCGGGCGGTGGGGTCCAACGGTCAGCGAGAGAGAGAGAGAGAGAGAAGAGCGAGCGGGCGACCGGGGCGAAGGGGTTTCGGCGCGGGTGAGCTGCTGGGCCAGCCTGGCGCATAGGTGGGCCGAGGGAGAGAGAGAGAGAGTTGGGCCTCGGTGGCTTCGGCCGTTTTGTTTTTTTATAAAACATAGACAACAAAACAAACACAAATAAATAAATAAATAATATTATATAGACATATAATATATCAAAATTTTCAGAAAAAGATTTCCTACAACATGAACTATTTTTCAAGTTCGAATAAAATCCTCAAAAATTTGCAGAACTCAAATAGTGTTGCTGTTGCAATAAAACCCAACAAAAATCATTTTTAAAACACCAAAATGATTTCAAAATTATTTTCTCCTAATTTTCCATTGAAGGGAATCATTTTACCCTTATTCCCATTTATTTATTTTTAGGAGAAAAATAATTTGAATAAAATCCAAATAATTCCAAAATTGAACGGGAGTTTCAAAATACTTTCAAATGACTTTCAATTTGATTCTTTTTAACTTCCAACTCATATTTCATATTGTTGAAGAAGTCATTTTATCTTCTCTCACGAAAATCATTGAGTTGCATAAAGTTTCTGAATTTGAAATATTTCCAAACAGAATTCAAATCTTTTCAAAACCCTTTTCATTATTTAAATGGAAGAAGTCATATCATCTTCTCTCTAGGGTTTTGTGTTTGAATTGAATTTGAATTCATGGAGATCATAAATGCAAGGTGAAAGTTTGGGAATGTCATTTCATTCCCTCTCATTCAACTTTCAAAAAAATTTCAAATTCCACTCAATTTCACACAATCAATCACACACCAAACAATCAATCAATCTAAACTATTTATTTAT
Organism: Aegilops longissima; assembly: GCA_021605205.1. Taxonomy (NCBI): domain Eukaryota; kingdom Viridiplantae; phylum Streptophyta; class Magnoliopsida; order Poales; family Poaceae; genus Aegilops; species Aegilops longissima. The sequence goes on along the minus strand of CM038678.1, from coordinate 692,270,289 downwards.
TATAACATTCCAAAATTTAGAATTTTGGGATGTTACAGGCGGCCACGTGGGTGGAGGGCCCCCCCCAGGGCGCGCCCCCTGCCTCGTGGGCCCCCCGAAGCTCCACCGACGTACTCCTTCCTCCTATATATACCTACGTACCCCCTACAGATCAGATACGGAGCCAAAAACCTAATTCCACCACCGCAACTTTCTGTATCCACGAGATCCCATCTTGGGGCCTGTTTTGGAGCTCCGCCGGAAGGGGATTCCACCACGGAGGGCTTCTACATCATCACCATAGCCTCTCCGATGAAGTGTGAGTAGTTTACTTCAGACCTTCGGGTCCATAGTTAGTAGCTAGATGGCTTCTTCTCTCTGTTTGGATCTCAATACAATGTTCTCCCCCTCTCTCATGGAGATCTATTCGATGTAATCTTGTTTTTGCGGTGTGTTTGTTGAGATCGATGAATTGTGGGTTTATGATCAAGATTATCTATGAGCAATATTTGAATCTTCTATGAATTCTTTTATGTATGATTGAGTTATCTTTGCAAGTCTCTTCGAATTATCCGTTTGGTTTGACCAACTAGATTGGTAGTTCTTGCAATGGGAGAAGTTTTTAGCTTTGGGTTCAATCTTAGGGTGTACTTACCCAGTGACAGAAAGGGTTGCAAGGCACGTATTGTATTGTTTCCATCGAGGATAACAAGATGGGGTATTTATCATATTGCATGAATTTATTCCTCTACATCATGTCATCTTGCTTAAGGCGTTACTCTGTTTTTATTAACTTAATACTCTAGATGCATGCTGGATAGCGGTCGATGAGTGGAGTAATAGTAGTAGATGCAGGCAGGAGTCGGTCTACTTGTCTCGGACGTGATGCCTATATACATGATCATACCTAGATATTCTCATAACTATGCTCAATTCTGTCAATTGGTCAATAGTAATTCGTTCACCCACCGTAAAATACTTATGCTCTTGAGAGAAGCCACTAGTGAAATCTATGGGCCCCGTGTCTATTTTCATCATATTAATCTTCCTATGCTTTATTATTGCTTTGCTTTTTTACTTTGCCTTTTATTTTACTTTGCATCTTTATACCAAAAATACCAAAAATATTATCTATCATCTGTATCAGATCTCACTCTCGTAAGTGATCGTGAAGGGATTGACAACCCCTATTCGCGTTGGTTGCGAGGAGTTATTTGCTTTGTGTAGGTACGAGGGACTTGCGCATGGCCTCCTACTGGATTGATACCTTGGTTCTCAAAAACTGAGGGAAATACTTACGCTACTCTGCTGCATCATCCTCTCCTCTTCGGGGAAAACCAACGCAAGCTCAAGACGTAGCACATGCACTCATTCGACTGTTTCTTGCTGTTTGACAATTTTGATTCATCCTTCTAGGTCATGCACTGTGTTTATGTGCATGACTCAAAATGCCGGTGAGGTCAAGCATAATTGAAAATTGACTTTTTTAATATTAGTGTTTTTATTTTATTTACGTTTTTTTCGATGGCACGCATTGTTGGTGCTCATCTAATCACTTGCTCATTAGTGGCATGCTTGGGAACTTGGGGTTATGCAGCTTAAAGACGAGCATGTGACCATGCAAACTTTCGGCTTGTAAGACGACTAACTGTAAACTGATGAGATTTTTCGTGGAAGTGCATTGGAATATGCAAGTTGAATGAGAAAAATAATTTCATGTTAATTTCAGTTTTTGAACATTTGTTGACCCTTCGAGATTTGTAAGAAAATGAACTTAGAAGAACATTAAGACAATGCGTTTAAAATATATTATTGACAATGTTTTAAAATAGATATAGATTTTATAATAGGTCTCTGTCTTCTCATCCCATTAGTATTCTCTTAAGGTTTTCCCTACTCGCGCTAATTAGTATCACCACCTAGCTGCCCACTGTCATCGCTTAATTATAACTCGCTATGAATGGTATGTGTTTTATATCGGGTTCATCATCTCTTAAACACAAGCGATTTATATCTGAATGTTGTATATTACTACTGTGTGCATCAATGTTGAATTAAAAGTGCTTAGGCAATCCAATTCATACTAGTTTTTATGCTAATCTAACCATCTAAGATGTTTATCACTTTATAATATTGACCTGACGGCCTGTGTCAACCATTAAGGAAAGTGCCTGTGCTTTCAATGCATTGGCTGAATATTAATTCATTCTGGGTGAATTGATAGCCTGCAAGCCATTAAACCACTATCTTCACGTGAATTAAACGCATAATGACCGCATGTGACTGTTTATATGGCTGTTTTTCTAGGGACAATCAAATTATGTCATTTCCTTGATACTGATTGTATGAGAAGATGGAGATTTATCCTAATATACCAATGCTTACTGTTTGTGACCAAGGCAGGAAAGTGCTAATGGTGGACCTTAAGTACAACGTTGCAAACCTCAACTATTATATTAGGAGAAGCTGGGTAGTGGTCTTCATTAGTACTTGCTTGGACTTAGATGAACACATGCTTGTGAGGCAGAGAGAAGGAGAGATGATATGAAAAGATGAACACATGCTTGTGAGGCAGAGAGAAGGAGGGATGATATGAAAACTTGAACGGGATGTGAATACAAGCACTCCGGTTGTTTAAAAAGGCCACGGGGGAGCGTCCTGGAGCTAGTGGCCCACCACCTAGTTTAATGGAGGCGCTGCCTCGCGGGCCATGCATTGCATGTGTCAGCGGCAAATACGTGGCTATACCTGATTGTTATAAGACAAGGGGAAGTCATTATACGGCCGAAGGGTATTAAAGTTGCACGCATTGTGCGGCAGCATGCGATGTGGATTTCGGCAGCGCGTGGTGGCAAGTCCACTCACGATTTATCGAATACCAATACCACTAATCCATTCTTCCATATAAAAACTTCATTATTTGGATTTTGTTTTAATTTTTGTTTCATTTTATTTCTTATTTAAGGGAAATGATAATGACACTAATTCATTTTTTAGAAAACTTAATTATTATTATTTACTTTTTTTTCTTTTAATTTTATTTCATTTTCTTCTTAGGAAAATAATATTTTTGCAAAAATTTCACTATTATGAGTTTTCTTGCTTATTACTTAAAAAGCGTAATTTTTGTATAAATTATGTGCAAAATATTGCATTATTTATTTATTGCATTTTCTTTCTTCGGAAGGGTAATACCAATGCCACTAATTCATTATTCGTTAGAAAACTTCCTTATTCCGATTTTGCTGTAGTTTTTATTTCATTTATCTATTCTTTTAGAGTAATACCATTGCCATTAATCCATTCCTTCTTAGGAAACTTTTAAATGTGGAACCCAATATCTTTTAAGTTTTCTATGTTACAAGTTTGCTAGTTTTAATGAAAATTTCACTATTATACACTTATTATTACCTATTATAAAAACACAATGTTTGTGTAAATTGTGTGCAATTTTTTTCATTATTGGTTTTTATTTTCTGTCTTCCTAAAGGGTACTACAAATGCATCTAATTCATTCTTTCTTAGAAATATTTATTATTTTAGTTAGTTTTAGTTTTAGTTTTATTTTCTTTCTTTCTTAAAAGCAATATCAATGCCAATTTCATAAAATGTTTCTGTCTTCCTAAAGGGTACTACAAATCCCGGATTAGAAAACTAAGAAATTACACTATAATATGTTTAGTCTTTCATAATAAAAAAGTGCAATTTATTTGTAAATTGTGTGCAAATTTATCATTATTTATTTCAAATGTTATAGTTCCTATTTTTTCTTGAATGGTAATACCAATGTTGTTAATTCATTCATTGTTTTATAATGTTTGCAACCACGTACTACACAATATGTGCACAAATTATATTCGAGTGCAAAAATTGGATTACTATGTGCCAGGGGGCCCACGAGCTCACAGGGCGCGCCCCCTGAGCTCGTCGCTCCCTGGTGCCCCCCTTGGTAATTCTTCTTCCAGTATTTTTTATATGTTCCAAAATAATTCTCTATAGATTTTCAAGTCATTTGGAGTTGTGCAGAATAGTTATCTCTGATGTAGCCTTTTCAGGTCTTGAATTCTAGTTGTCGGCAATCCCCCTATTCGTGTAAAACTTGCAAATAAGATAGAAAAGGCATTAGAATTGCATCATAAAGTGAAAAATCAATCCAAAAATAATAAATAACAGTAGGAAAACATGATGCAAAATGAACGTATCAATTGATACATCTCCATCATATGTACTTTTCAAACAGTTTTGCTCTTGTCTTGCCCCCTAATTTGCATGATTTGAGTGAAACTAATCCGGGTTGGAGCTGTTTTCAAAAGAACTACCTTGGGTTGTTTTTTATGCAGAAATAAAAAAGTTCTCAGAATTGGATGAAACTTTGCGAAGAATGATTTTGGAATAAATAAAAATACTAGAGCAAGAAACTACGGAAGAGGGGCCAATGGGTGGCCACATGGACAGGTGGCGCTGACGGTGTCCTGGACAAGGGAGTACTCACCACGTCGTCTCCCAACCAGTGGGTCGGGCCGAGGACCCCCATGATGATTCACTAATGGGCCACTCCGGGCAGCCCATGCCGACTACAAGGAGGATTCCACAAGGCTTGGCGCAAAAGACAAGGACTCCTCTAAACCCTAGGCCTACTGTGCATATATAAACCGATGCCAGGCTAGTCAATAGACAATCTCGTATTCATTACTACAATCTCGTGGTAGATACCTGTACTATGTACTATCCTCATATCAATACAATCAAAAGCAGGACGTAGGGTATTATCTCCTTGAGAGAGCCCGAACCTGGGTAGAATCCTGTGTCCATATTGCCATCGCTCCAAGAAGCCAAGCTTAGGACCCCTACTACGAGATCCACCGGTTTTGACACCGACATTGGTGCTTTCATTGAGAGCTTGCTAGGTGTCACCATGGTGAGATGGGATTGTCAACCACCTCAAATTCAGGTGTTATATTTTCTACAAAACTCATGCTGTGTGAATTCACTTCTTTTCGAATTGGTGTCGCCGGCTTGTGCAATTTTGTTCGCAGAAATTGGGATCAACAATATGGAGTATGTGCGAGGCCGCCTAGCCGGTCCGATTCGATCTCGACGTATGCTGGATGGCGGTGGTGTGCAGCAGCCGGGGTAGTTAACCAATGGCACACGCGGAAGCAGAGAAGCATAGAAATTTCGTGCGTGCACGCATGGATTACGCGGCATATCGGAACAAACGATAGCTGCCGGAGGAGGCTACAGATGCGTTCGTCTCTTTTTCTTACTTTTTGCTAACCTCAATCTATGTCCAAGAAAAAAATAGGAACAGGATGAGGCGTGAGGCCGGCACCGCCAATAGGCAAAATTTCGTGTTTTGACCCTTTTCACGTATAAAATCAGGATCTAACCTCGGTCTGGAATTTTTTTGAGATTTGACCCTTTTGCTACCGGAGGGCCTAGCGGTAGCTATATACAAGCTACCGCCGCCCCTCCTGGCGGTAGGTTCCCTAACGTCGTCCGGCCTTTAACGGTCGTGCACACGTGGCGAAGGGACCTACCACCGCTGACCCTGGTAGTAGGCTCTTGCAACCTACCGCCGGGCTGTCTAGCGGTAGGATCCTGGATAAGGTTGTGAGGGGATGGGGCTGTGCTGCTCCCCCACCCACTCATTCACCTCACTCCTCTTTCGAGCTCAAGCTCTCTCCCCCTCTTCTCCCCCACCAAATCACCCACTAGATCCCCCTCCATTGCTTGAGATTTGTCCGGTGGATCGTGGGCATTTGCATCACCCAAGGTACCTCTCCCATATCCCCTTCATTTGGTTGGTTCAAATCATGCATTTTGCTCATTTTGTTGGAATCACTAGTTCATGGTTTTGTTGTTGTGAAATCAATGTATATGATCCATTTAGGGTTTGTTTGTGCTTTGACAATGTATTGTGTCACTAGCATTGTTTGGGTAGTAAGAAATATCATTTAGGGTTTTGTTAGGTTAGGTTTAATTATATGGTTAGGGATAAGGTTATGGTTTGGGTTATGCTTAAGTAAATGCCTATATGACAAACGTTAGAGTAGTTACCTCTCGAATTGTAGCTCGATCTACTCCTAGGGTTATAGTTTTTGTCAAGAGATGATTAGGATTTTTGCCTTGGATGACCATTATGGTAATCCCTAGACTTGTAGGATGGGATCGATCATCTTTGTTGAGACTTGCACGGAGGCGGCGGTGAAGCATGAACGTGCAGTCATTGAGGAAAAGATGGACTTATGGGTCAAAGTCGTCGATGCATTGAATGCAACTTGTAGAGATTTTTCAAAGTATTATGTGTCGAAGTGCGATGATGACAGAGTTAATTTATACCAAGCTAAAGACAAAAACATAAGAAATCTCAAGAAGGAAGAGAAAATTTATTACTTGTCAATGAAGAGATTTTCTGGCTTCAGCAATCTCATGAGCGCTGGCTCCTGAAAGGAGATCTGAATACAGACTACTATCATAAGATTGCTAACGGTCGCAAACGTAAAAATACCATCCATTCTCTTAAGTTGGGGGATGATATTACCATAGAGGGTACTGACGACCTGATTGCCCATGCCACTTGCTTTTACAAAGACCTCTTTGGCCCAGCTCCTGGTAACTTGTTTCATCTTAATCCTGAGACATGGACTGATGATGAGAAGCTTTCTGCAGAGGATAATAGGGATCTCTGTCGAGAATTTACGGAACAAGAAGTTAAGGATGCCCTGTTTGACATGGCTCCAAACAGGGCCCCTGGGCCTGATAATATTCCTGTTGAGTTTTATCAGGTCTGTTGGGAGATAGTTAAGGATGATATCATGGCCCTGTTTGACCACTTTCACCAAGGTAAACTTGACGTGAAACGTCTCAATTACGGGATTATTACCCTCCTGCCTAAAGTGTCTAGTGCTGAGAGAATTCAACAATTTAGGCCGATTTGTCTGCTCCGCTGCCCGTATAAGCTTATAACCAAAGTGCTCGACCGTAGGGTTGCAGCTTACGCGGATAAAGCTTATCAGCCTTACCCAAAATGATTTTGTGAAAGGGAGGAACATCATGGACGGAGTTCTTTCACTCCATGAGATACTCAACTATACACACGTCAAAAAGAAAGTAGGGATTGTCCTTAAGCTTGACTTCGAAAAAGCCTATGATAAAGTTAACTGGGATTTCCTTCTTGACTGTCACAAAATGCGTGGTTTCAATGACACCTGGTGTGGATGGATCAAGCATACCTTTACGAGGGGACAGTTAGCATCAAGTTGAATAACTGTACGGGCCCGTACTTTCAGAGCGCCAAAGGGGTTCGCCAAGGGGATCCTCATTCCCCTTTTTTATTCAACTTAGCGGTGGAATGCCTTACTAAGATGATAAAAAACGCCCAGAAAAATAAGCTGATTGTAGGTTTATCTTCAGATCTTATTCCTGAAGGGGTGGCTGTGTTGCAATACGCAGATGATACCATCATCTGTTTAGAAGATGATATTGATAAGGCAGTTAACCTGAAGTTGCTGCTGTTTCTTTTCGAAATGATGTCTGGGTTAAAAGTCAACTTCCAGAAAAGTGAAATTCTCACTGTGGGGGGGGGGGGGATGAGAACACAGTTAAGAGATATGCGGAGTTGTTTAGCTGCGAGGTAGGCAGCTTTCCCATCAAGTACTTGGGCATGCCTGTGAGTTACACTAACCTGAAAAACTCTGATTGGGAGTTTATTGTGGGCAAATATCTGAAGAGGTTCGAAGCCTGGATTGGCAATGCGGCCTCGATGGGGGGTAGACATACTCTACTAGACTCTGTAGTCACTCAATTGTCTCTATATCATATGTCGATGTGGCTTATGAATAAAACTTTTATCGAAAAATTGGATAAACATAGAAGAAGATTCTTCTGGCAAGGATGTAACAAGAAGAGGAGATACCACCTTGTGAGGTGGACTAGAATCTGTACATCCAAGGAAAAAGGTGGTCTGGGTATCAAGGACCTGCGGAGACAAAATATTAGCTTGATGGTCAAATGGTGGTGGAAACTTGAAACACAAAAAGGCCTATGGCAGGATATTGTCCATGCCAGATACCTTCGTAACAGATCTATTGCGGATGTCACTGCCAGATTTTCTGATTCACCTTGTTGGAAATCACTTCTCAAAGTCAAAAACGTCTATATGTTGGGCCGAAAAATAGAAACCAAAGCGGGGGACGTCGCTAGGCTGTGGAAAGACTCAATTAATGGGGCTCCTGCTCTTCAGGAACAATTCCCTCAACTATTCGACATTTGTAATTTCCCTAACTGCACTGTGAATAAACTGATGGACGAGGATGCCAGTTCTTTCTTTAGACGCAGGCTTACCCCTGATCTGCTTAAGCAGTGGGAAGCGCTGCGATCTATTGTAAAAAACATCCCTCTTGACGTGAGTGGTGATGGCGACAAAGTTTTCTGGGGGCTTAAGCAAAGTGGCAAGTTTTCTACTAAATCTATATATAAGATGCTGGAAAAACCTCTTGCTGGGTGCAGTTATAAATGGATTTGGAAAGCTAAGATTCCTCTCAAAATCAAAATCTTTTTGTGGCAATTATCTCAGGACGCAGTACTGACAAGGCAAGTGATGAAAGAAAGAAAATGGCCAGGGAACCCTCGCTGCTCTTTTTGCAGGGAGGTTGAGACATCTAAACATCTTTTTTTCACCTGCCCTGTTGCTAGGGTTGTTTGGAGGTCTATTGGGGTGGTGCTGGGCACTGATATGTGTCCCAATAACTATTGGCAATATTTTGCTTGGTGTAACAAATTTCTTCCTGGCAAAGAAGCCTTCTATACTGTGGGCCTAGCTGCTACTTGTTGGGCCATCTGGTTGGCACGTAACCGAGCTACTTTTGAGAAAAAACAGATTAAGACTCCTTTTGAGATTGTTTTCTCTCTTTGCTCGTTTCTATTATATTGGACAGGTTTGCAAAAGGAAGAAGCTGCTGGAGAACTTCGCGCAGGTGCAGAGATGATCAAGAACGGCACGCTGCAGCTGATGAGAATGTGTGACCCTACCAAGCATACGATTCAGACTTGAAGGCCAAGCTGCAGTTTCGATATGGGACGACCTTCTGGAGCTGGAGGCGATCTTCTCCTTCCTCCTGCATCATCTGATAATTCTACGTAGCCTGGCGTCTGTTTTGTAGTTGCGGCTGTTCTGTTCGCCCTCTTGTTTGGCTGTAATAGACTTGATATTGGTGTTACCACGTTTTTGCCTCATGGCATCCGTTCCGATGTGGGGCGGATGTGGTGGGTTTCCTGGTAATGCTTGAACTCGCTCTACCCTCTTTCCCTCCTCCTGTTATCTGGAACTGGTTGTATTTCCGTTCTTAGTAATGGAAAGGGGTAATGCCCGGTTCAAAAAAAAATGACCGCCACCTCAGCAAGCTGACCTCGTCGTCCTATCCGGCGTCTATCGGTTTGCGTCATCGCCTTGTTGGTTCAATTGCCATGGCTTCGGCCTCGCCCGATCGAATTTCCCAAAGAGCTCCAACTCGTTGGATCTTCGGCACACGGGCCATATTTTACTTTGCGTAAATTAACTATGCAAAGGATTTTTTAAAATTTATTATTATTACTAGTCACCGACCCGTGCATATCTGCATGGGCTAGGCGTTGACTATCATGTGGCTGAATGGAATTTATGAAGTATCTGCTTTGCATATATTTTCAGGTTTTCCCATAAATAAAGTGTCAAATATATAATTTCCAAATATAAATTAGATCTCCGAGGGACTCAGTTAGTAAATATACAAAGAATATTGTTAATACTCATTTATTCCTTCTCCTTCAATTACATAGTGTGTGTTAAATCTCATGTACTTGTATAATTGTATTATACATCTAAACTTTCCAACGGTAAGGTATGATGATATTATGCAGAAACCACAAAATGGTTCCTAATCTTTACTGAGCTCGGATAAAAAATGTAACCACATCTCAAATTTAAGAAAATTCGAAATGTACATGTAGATGTTTGTTACATATTGGTAAATTTTCACTAAGAAGTTTTAACCACATACTCATTAAAAGGTGGCTTGGCGAGAAATGTAATTCATTATAACTGATCTTAAGCGGTAACCACATACTCGTTAGTATAGTATGAGCCTAATGCACATTTTTGTCAATTTATCATTATTTTTAGTGATTGGTTATATCGATAAAATGATGAAATATAAAGCAAAATGCACATTTTTCCGTGTATGCAGTGCAAGAATATTCGATAACTTCATTTCACATAATATTCGAGAACAACCTTGGACGCGACACAAAAATGGGATGTACAAACGCAGTACCACTTAATTCAAAGGAAAATTTTGAAAATTTAAAATATAACATGCTTACCTATTTACCATAGCATTCAACGCATAAACTGTTATCGGAAAATAAGAAGCTACTCCTTCCGAAAATGCTGCTGAGCAGTATAAAGATCTAGGTTGAAAGTAAAATATAACATGGCTATGTCCTATTTATCATAGCATCAACATCCTAATTTGTGAATTCATGATGGGAAAAGAAGTTAGTCCAATGTTGCTAGGTAGACTAAAGAGCTAGCAGTACCTCTAGCGAAACATTCTTTCAGCAATAGCTGTTCTGAATTTTGGTAAGCCTCCATTCCCGATTTTATTTCTCATCTCATTGTAAAAGACCTATCCATTATTTGAGAAATAGAGTCCTAAGCCTTAAAAAAAAGAGCTAGCAGTACCTCTAGCCTAGAAAGCCTGAGAATGATTAAGAGACCTATACGATTAGACCAAACATAAAATTCCACTAATTTATCTACTACTTTGGAATGAATTGAACTTATTTTGGTTCAGGCCAAGTATAAATATAACACTGGTATATATATCCCACCATAGAAAATCAGAGGCAGCCGCAATAACACTGTAATATAAGAAAAAGATTAGAAAAACTCACAGCTTGGGTCCATAGTAGAAATGCTAGAAAATATTCTAGAGCCCTTTTGCTATAAATTACTGGAAACCATGGGCAAACGAACATGTGCATCACAAATACTACTTACAGCTTCCTGTATGTAAATACGCTACCTCATCTAAAGGCAAATCCTGACACAAAGAACGATTAGATATACCATGTACATAATCGGAAATTTAGCAATGTACAAAGAAAAAACACGTACAACACTGAACCATGCCCTTCATGTTGCCGCTGATCGACGTGTGGTCCTAGCGGTCACCGCATGCCATGCCTTGGCATATTGGTTGTGTCCAAGCCCATTGCTTTCAGTCCACACGACCAAGCGTTCAATTAATTGCCGTCTATTTACCTGTCAAGACACGCATGAGTGACTCTCCTAACTATGCAAATGATCATACTAATAAACCTCAAAATAAACCGGCTTGCTGGTGTTTGAATTGTTAATGTAGTGAACACAACCCTGCTGATGGGATTGAAAGCAGCTTCTGGAGGAAATGCAGACCACCCCTAGAGAATACTTCAACCTGTTTTGCCAGCCTTAGAGATATGTGAAGAAGAAACAGAGATTGACCACTTAACTACCATACTTTTTAGAACGATAATTACTTTTACTGAACAACGGGGTACTATAATAATTATAATCTTCAGAAGAAACATTATAGCAGATCCATCATATATACTCATTTTGTTCTAATCTTCAGTTCCACCATCTTCAAGCTTGCATGAACCAAATGAAATAATCCAATTTTGTTAATTCTGTGGTATCTTATATTAGCCTGCATTGCTTGATATACTTCAAGCTCCGAAATCACATGAATTAATGTTATACCAATCATGAATAGTGGTGATTGATGGACAATGCTCGTGCAATGCAATTCCATCATCCGTGATTGATGGACAATGCTCGTGCAATGCAATTCCATCATCCGTGATTGTAGATTGCGTGTAGGCGAATGAATGATAGTGTCCACCATGTGATTCACGGTCTCATAATCTGACGTTTTCTAGATCAAATCAGTAAATACATGGATCTGATATTGAAAAGGTGATCAAGTTGCTTATCTGAGATCAGTGGAAGTGATGTGAAGCCGAGTAGTGGGTGCAAGGTGCTGATCAATGATATGGTAGATGTCTACACCAACATTGAATCGATGACTCAAACTTCATTGCTCATGGCGAGCAGGGCAAGCGACTTCTCCATGTTGCCATGGCTGAATCTAAAAATATGGCAACATAAACATCAGAGAGCTACAATAATTCTGGGTTTCAAGACAAACCTTGCAGGAGCAGGAGTACACGTAATTTAAGATACTAAGAATACATAGTGGCGGAACAATGGAATAAAACATGTGTGCCATTGGCCGCCCCTCAAAGCCTCATGATGCTACGTCACTGGCTGTTGCACATACTCTCATCCTCGTTATTATGTTTAGCATGACCTACCTAGGGCAGTTGATCTATTGTTAATTTGCCATCCTACCAATCTGCACCTCCTTCAGTTTCTCTTTCATCTCTGGTAAAAACCAAGAAAACCATCCATTACATCACATGTGGTCTCTCAAACCGTTGACAGGAGGTGACAGGAGGAGGGCGCAAGTACCTTTAGGAGTCGAGGACGGCCTATCTGCATCAAAGTTCCATTGGTATACATCTCCACCGGTGAGCCAACCATCATGCAAAAATTGGCCTACAAGCACAAAGAGAACAATGAGCATGATCCATGCCTGTGGCAATCCAATTAATTTTGCTTGCTTGCGAATTAGTATTTCCGCCGACAAGGCAGAAACAATCACCAAGGTTGTGTACATGGTGTGCATATTTAAGTTATGGAGCCAGCTCTGTTTAAGGATTAACGTGTTGCTGTTGTACTAAGCGTCTAAGCGTCGTCCATAAGTAATTCGTGAACTGAATTGAGCTTGCTCCATCATCGTTTTCATCAGAAATACTCGATGGCTTGGGATTGTGCTAATATATTGTACCCACCAACTAATTTCACCAGTTGAAAAGCAACTATCATCTAAACAGAAATATTATTTGGCATCAAACTGATGAAGAACAAACCTGAAACTGAATATGGAGGCATTAGAGTTTGGAAGACTCCTCGATTCCTCCTAATATATGGTCCTGCGGCATGATTTATGCCTTCTTGCATTGATATAGCCTCAAAGGGAGCATCACATGACAGAGCTGAAGCGGAAGGTAGCTTGCTTGGGCAGAGGTGTTTCATTGGCCGGAGAGCAAGGGGATCCGGGAGAAGTTGAAGTTTAGGACAGGATATGAAGATGATGATGAGGAGCGGCGCTAGGGTTCTCTTTGTGAACATCATCAAACGGCTGTAAATAGCTACAGTTTGATCTGATGGTTAATTTTTTTAGTTTTTGACGATTAACGTGGAGCCTCGATTAGTGCCTCCAATTAGTAGATATAAGATATAAGATTTGGCTTGCACTACTTTATGTGTGCAGGCAATCTGTTTAGGTCGGACCGCGTTGACACCACGGTGCACCAACGCCGTCGCCCCACCTCCGCCGACCAAGTTGTGGGGTCACCTTGGAGCTTATCCCCATTTTGCATCTCTGCTGCCACTCCGCCGGGCCAACCTGGGCGCTCAAGCCATTTTCCTTTAAATATTTTCTTCACGTATTTGGTTTTGAACCGGCCACGGCGTCACCTCGGCTGGACCGGGGCTTTGGCATCCCTTCATCAACTTGCTCCGGAGACTTCGGCGTCACCAGCCGACCTGCATGAGACTTCGGCATCCGCCGATCATAGTTTCGCCATGTTAACTAGACCGAGAACTTCGTCAAACCGAACTCTTCGTTCAGGCACCTCGGCGCCCAGGCCATATTCCTTTACTTATTTGCTTCACTTAAATTAACTAAGTAGAAGAATTTTTGATCATTACCATTGTTTGTTATTATTTTTGGCTTGCCATATATTATGGGCGCAGATAATTGGCTTGGACTGTGTAACACGGTCACCATGAGATGGTCCGCTTAGCTCCAACTAAGACCGGCTTCTCAAGGGCGCACGTACAGCTGTGCATACGTGAAGCGGTGGTAGTACGTGCCAAGTGACCATATTGAGAGAAGGACATCCGAACACACATCATGGAGACTTCTTTTTCTCTCTATATGTTTCTTTTTTATAATTCAGCGCATAGTTGGCCTTTTGCAGCACAGTATCCCAGAACATGTCTTCTATGGTTTGGGAATTTTCATTGTGACAGCTCTACAATCTTGTCTCCCTTGTAGTGGCCGTTATACGATGGATTGGTTTTCTGCCAGCGGCCCGACAACATCATTGTTCGGCAAATTCTGATCTGCAATGGCACTTTGATGCTTCCACTCCGTCGAGCCGACCCCCGTGTCCAGGCCATGTTCCTTCAATTATTTGTTTCACTCAAATTAATTAATTGAAGGGATTTTTAATTTTTGTTTTGAAACATTTTATTATTATTACTTCTGGCTTGCACTATTTTATGTGTGCAGATAATTAATTTTTGCTGTGTCACGCAGTCACCTCGGCATACGGAGTCGTCCTCTCGCCTCCATCAACCAAATTTCACCGTCACCATGGTGTGATACCCTGTGTCGCCATTATCGCGTCATCGCTTCATCAAACTGACATCCATCATGCCGACCTATTTCGACACGTCAACTAATGTGGGGGCTTCATTGTCACGCTGCCGAACTACTCTGTCTCCTCGGCTGGACCGAGGGCTTCGCCTCGGCACTTCGGCACCGTCGTGCTATCAATTCGTCAAGCCGAGCTCTTCGCTCGGGTACGTCAAGACCAGCTTGGGGGTTGGGACCTTGAGCCGCTACAAGCTCGGCCCACGTCACACCGAGCACATTAACCAACTAAGTCGTTTTCAAGCTCAAAAACTTTCAGTTTTAAATTTTGTTCGGTTCGACCAAGCATTATACTTTTTTGACAAAAAGTCGTTTGCAAAAAACTTTGTTTGTCAAAACCTTGTTTGTTACAATCAAATTCAAATACCCTGTTTACTTGGGGGCTTCCTTTATGAAGGCATTCTTCTTGCATATGATTATTAATGTATCGCACCATTCCTTGTTCGTGTATTATGCCAAAATATGCATCATGTTGACTTAAGTGTACCGCAAAGCTGGGTTGCGTGGCTCCTGTGCTTACCCCTATGTTTCCCGATTGTTCGGCTAGGGAGTAAAGGGAGCACCTCTGCGATTGTTACAACCGGGTCATTCGAACTCGTACCTCAGACGGGTGAAGCCGAAAGCTAGCGCTCTTATTGTTTTCAACTATGGTCGGCACACGACGGAACTCACGCGTACACAAATCTATTGCACAAGTCTCATAGTAATCATGAACGACCAAAGAAAGGTATCGTTGGGGGCACTATTTTCTTTGAAGATTCTTCTTATGTCACATAAGTAATATAGCATAAGTTCCCTGGGCGCGCTTTGTCTGTTACAGCCTCATGGCCTGATTGCCTGGTTATACGAAACACCGCCGATATTCTCAGTAGGCGGAGTAGATAACACTTTCCGGCCCTTGGCCGAAGAGGGAGAAGCCGACGGTCGGTTAAGACACGTTCAAAGTGCGGGTGAACGCAGATATTATATAAGTACTTCGGTACATACAATAATTATACATAAAATTCTTTTACCCAAGTCACTTGAGGGCTCTTAAATTAATATGAGCCGTTTTATAATAGATGTTTTCTTCTTAGTTGCTGTAAAATCTTTTTCTACCACTCCTTTCTCGACTCATGTGTATGATCAATAGCCAGGTAGCCTGGTTTCTCTCTAAAGCCGCTCGCGTTTAGTTTGCTAAACTAGCCTGAGAAACACTCCGCCTTCGGGATAGGGAGGTTGAAGCCGAAGACTAGCCCGCCTGAAGTCTAGAGATCGGATGTGTCATGTCAAAGCACGACGGAATGATCTCACACATTTAGAAGCAATTTTTATTGTCTTTTTTGCATCGATGACAACTTACTTTAGGGATCTTGCTCAGTCCCTAGGTAGGTATGGTGGACTCTTGAAAATAAGATTTGGGTTTAAGGGTTTTTGGATGCACAAGTAGTATCTCTACTTATATTAGTGCGGAATTTTTGGCTAGCAAAGATAGGGGCACGCACCACATATTAAAGGATATATGACAATATGACTTCTATGTGAATATGAACAAACATAAATCATTAAGTTATCTTCCTTGTCCAACGTCAACAATTTTGGCATATAATATTTGGATGGGGGCTCACAATCATAAAAGATCTCTAGGATAGTGTATTTATATGTGAATCTTCTCTTCCCTTATTAATTCTTTCATGAGTTGCATCATTGACCAATGTTATGTTTGTCAATCTCTAATAAATTTTTCTACTTATACTTTTCCTTATGTGGTGTCATACCTACCATAAGATTATCATATGATCTTTTTCTTTTATTTCCTTCCTTTTTATTTATATCCTTTCTTTTTATTGCAACATGAAAGTAAAGAAAGCAAAAACTCAAACTAAACTTTATTATATATCTTGCACACGATTACAAGGATAGATCACTAAGCGAGCTCTTGAAAAGAAATGATCGAACTAAACTTTTATTCATCTAAAGCAAAAGATCAAACTGAAATAGTAAAGGTAAAAGGATAGTGGGGATGATACGATACCGGGGCACCTCCCCCAAGCTTAGAGGAAGCCAAGGGGAGTGCACATACCCGAAACTCAATTTTCTTTTGGTGGTGAAGAAGATGGTGGTGGTGATGAATAAGTAGAGTGTTTTCCCTTCTTTTCCTCCAGCTTACGCTTGAGGATGGAATTTTCCTCCTTCAATTCACCAACCTCCTGTTCAAGCTCCAGTACCTTTTTTCATAGATCTTGCTTATTCTCCTGCAAAAGACGGTAAGGTATGAACTGAATCTTAGGCCTCTTTGATTTCTTTGGGAGGCTTGACTTCTTGAATTCCACATGCATGTCCCCAGGTTGAGGTAATGGAGGTTCGTCCTCATCAGAGCTTGTCTCCTCCCTTTCCCTAGGATAATAGTCTTCCTCTTCATCCGTGGTCCAGCCATAGTGCTCCACATCCCCATAGGACATGGGGTTCGAGATGAAATCAGTAGCATAGCTTTCACCCTCGGAGTCTTGGGATGACATGATTTCAGATCTGACAGGAAAACATCAAGAAAAGAGAACATAAGATTTCTCCGCGATACGATGGTCAATAAGTTCGAGGAGTATATAAAGATTTTTTATCTTAGGGGACAAGCATGAGGAAGAAAAACGGAGTCCGAAAGGTGCCCCAGGTGGGCACAACCCACCTGGGAGCGCCTGGCAAGCCAGGCACGCCCTGGTGTCTTGTGCCCACCAGGGTACGCTTCCTGGAAATTTCTTATTTTCATAATTTTCTAAATATTCCAAAACTGACAAAAAATATTTTTGCGGATTTTTTGGAATCCGTTTACTTACCGTATCACGTACCTCCTTATTTTCATGATTTTGGAGTGTTCCGAAAGGACTCTTTTATGTGTTCTTCTGGTGTCAAAGTTTGGATAATATTTCTTTCAACATTAATGGGCGTACCTGAGATTGATGTTTTATTCGTTGCCCATTAACAACCTCCAGGTTAGTACCTTCGGCATTATTTATTTTGATAGCTCCAGACCGATAAACCTCCTTGATAACATAGGGTCCTTCCCATTTTGAGAGGAGTTTTCCTGCAAAGAATCTGAAATGAGAGTTGTACAAAAGAACATATTCTCCAACTTTAAACTCACGCTTTTGGATTCTTTTATCATGCCATCTTTTAACTTTTTCTTTAAACAACTTGGCATTTTCATAAGCTTGGGTTCTCCATTCATCTAATGAGCTAATATCAAATAACCTCTTTTCACCGGCAAGTTTGAAATCATAGTCGAGTTCTTTGATTGCCCAATATGCTTTATGTTCTAATTCAAGAGGCAAATGACAAGCTTTTCCATAAACCATTTTATAAGGAGACATACCCATAGGATTTTTATATGCTATCCTATAAGCCCAAAGTGCATCATCTAATTTCTTAGACCAATTCTTCCTGGACCTATTGACAGTCTTTTGCAAAATTAATTTTATTTCTCTATTGCTAAGTTCAACTTGACCACTAGACTAAGGATGATAGGGTGATGCAATTCTATGGTTAACATCATACTTGGCAAGCATTTTACGGAAAGCACCATGAATAAAGTGTGAACCATCATCAGTCATTAAATATCTAGGGACTCCAAACCTTGGGAAAATAACTTCCTTAAGCATTTTAATAGAGGTTTTGTGATCAACACTATTTGTTGGAATAGCTTCTACCCATTTAGTAACATAATCGACAGCAACCAAAATATGTGTATACCCATTAAAGGAAGGAAAAGGTCCCATGTAATCAAATCCCCAAACATCAAATGGTTCAGTAGCAAGTGAATAATTCATAGGCATTTCTTGACGCTTACCAATATTACCTATTCTTTGACATTCATCACAAGATAAGACAAACTTACGGGCATCCTTGAAGAGAGTAGGCCAATAAAATCCAGATTGTGATACCTTGTGAGCAGTTCTACGTCCAGCATGATGCCCTCCATATGCTTCGGAGTGACATTTCCGAAGGATTTGTCCCTGTTCATGCTCGGGTACACAACATCTAATAATACATCTACTCCTTCTTTATAAAGCTGTGGGTCATCCCAAAAGTAGTGTCTTAAATCGTAGAAGAATTTTTTCTTTTGTTGGTATGTAAAGCTAGGTGGTAAATATTTAGCAACAATATAATTAGCATAGTCAGCATACCAAGGAGTATTGTTAGCAACTATTATTGCAGCTAACTGCTCATTAGGAAAACTATCATAAATAGGTAGTGGGTCATCAAGCACATTTTCAAGCCTAGACAAGTTATCAGCTACGGGGTTCTCAGCTCCTTTTCTATCAGTGATATGCAAATCAAATTCTTGTAGAAAGAGAACCCATCGAATAAGTCTAGGTTTAGCATCTTTCTTTTCCATAAGATATTTAATAGCAGCATGGTCAGTGTAAACAATTACTTTTGAATCAACAATGTAAGATCTAAATTTGTCACAAGCAAACACCACTGCTAGGAATTCTTTTTTAGTAGTAGCATACATCTTTTGAGCATTGTCTGAAGTTTTACTAGCATAATAAATAACATTCAATTTCTTATCAACTCTTTGTCCTAGAACAGCACCAACAGCATAATCACTAGCATCACACATAAGTTCAAAAGGCAAGTTCCAATCAGGTGGTTGAACAATAGGTGCAGAAATTAAAGCTTTCTTTAGTGTTTCAAAGGCTTAAAAACAATCATCATCAAAAACAAAAGGGGCATCCTTTTGCAAAACATTTGTGAGAGGCCTAGAAATTTTAGAGAAGTCTTTGATAAATCTCCTATAGAAACCAGCATGACCTAGGAAACTACGAATACCTTTGATATCCTTAGGACATGGCATTTTCTCAATTGCATCAACCTTAGCTTTGTCCACTTCAATACCCTTTTCAGAAATTTTATGACCCAAGACAATACCTTCATTAACCATAAAGTGGCACTTCTTCCAATTCAAGACAATATTTGTTTGTTCATATCTCTGCAAAACTAGATCAAGATTGCTTAAACAATCATCAAAATACTTCCCATAAACAGAGAAGTTATCCATGAAAACTTCAACAATCTTTTCACAAAAGTCAGAGAATATAGCAGTCATACATCTTTGAAAGGTAGCAGGTGCATTGCATAACCAAAAGACATACGTCTATAAGCATAAGTTCCAAAGGGACAAGTGAAAGTGGTCTTTTCTTGACCAGGTTGAGAAACAAGTATTTGTGAAAAACTAGAGTATCCATCAAGGAAGCAAAAGTGTGTGTGCTTAGATAATATTTCTAACATTTGATTAATAAAAGGCAGAGGGTAATGATCGAGGGAGTCCTGGACTAAGGGGTCCTCGGGCGTCCGGCCTGTTGGACATGGTTCAGACTAATGGGCTGTGAATATACAAGACCGAAGACTCTCTCCCGTGTTCGGATGGGACTCTCCTTGGCGTGGAAGGCAAGCTTGGCGACCAAATATGAAGATTCCTTTCTCTGCAACCGACTTTTGTACAACCCTAGCCCCCTTCGGTGTCTATATAAACCGGAGGGCTTAGTCCGGAAAGAGATACAGTCATACAGGCTAGACTTCTAGGGTTTTAGCCATTGCGATCTCGTGGTAGATCAACTCTTGTAATACTCATATTCATCAAGATCAATCAACCAGGAAGTAGGGTATTACCTCCATGGAGAGGGCCCGAACCTGGGTAAACATTGTGCCCCCTGTATCCTATTACCATCGACCTTAGACGCATAGTTCGGGACCCCCTACCTGAGATCCGCCGATTTAATTTTGACACCGACATTGGTTCTTTCATTGAGAGTTCCACTGTGTCGTCCTCAAAAGGTTTGATGGCTCCTTCAATCGTCAACAACAATGCCGTCCCAGGAGAAACCTTCCTCCCCAAAACAGATCTTCCTGTTCGGCGGCTTCGCACTGCGGGCCAACTCGCTTGGCCATCTGGAGCAGATCGACAGCTACGCCCCTGGCCACCAGGTCAGATTTGGAAGCTTGAACTACGTCGCGGATATCCGCGGAGACTTGATCTTCGACGGATTCGAGACCACGACAGTCGCTCCCCATCGCCATGATGAACATGACTTAAATCTATCATCGGGCCATGCCCAGGAAATTGCACCTATAACTGCTCTGGTCTTAGATCTGGAACAGATCACGCCATCCGAGGACGGGAAGACCAACCCCTCCATGGAAGCCGTAGATTCCGCGGCGTTGGAGCCGCACACAGACCTAACCTCGGGTGATATCTGTGTCCCGGAACCTCGGACTCGTTTTCGGCTATATGTTCCGAACCATGTGCGTCCGCGTATGTCGAGCGGGATGGGTCATCGATCACCGAATTCAGCACCGCGGACATCTTCCGGCACTCGCCTTTAAGCGACGTGCTCAACTCATTAAAAAATGTATCCCTAGAGGGGGACTCTCAGCCGAATTATATCCGGTTTGAACTGGAGGCTGACGATGGAGAATTTCGTTTCCCACCCACCGCCCACTTCATAGCCACTATCAAAGACCTAACCGACACGCTCGATTACGACTCCGAAGACATCGACAGTATGGACGACGATGCCGGAGAAGAGGAGGCCCAAATCCCATCGTTCACCGGATGATGGACGGCCACTTCCTCATATGACGTATACATGGTGGATGCGCCAAAAGATAATAGTGGCGACGACAAGGAAAACCCAGTTGAGGATGAGCCTCCTAAGACACAACCAAAGCGCCGACATCAGCGGCGCCGCTCTAAATCCCGCCGCAGCAAGGACAGCAACACCGGCACAGGAGACGATAACACTCCGGACGGTGCCGAAGACAGAGAAGATCCCGACAAACAAATAGCCGAACAGGACGATCGGGAAGATGGGAAAGTTAGCCCTGATGAACAGGCCATAAATGACGACTCGGAGGGCAGAACTTATCTTCCACCCTCTGAGGATGAGGTGAGCCTTGGCAACGAGGATTTTATCGTGCCTGAGGAACCTCTCGAGCAGGAGCACTTTAAGCGCCAGCTAATAGCCACTGCAAGGAGCATGAAAAAGAAGCAGCAGCAGCTTCAAGCTGATCAAGATCTGCTCAACGATAGATGGACTAATGTCCTAGAAGCCGAAGAATACGGCCTTAAGCGCCCAACCAAAAGTTACCCGAAGCAGAAATTGCTAGCTCAGTTCGATGATGAGGCGCTAGAGCCCATACCATCATCGCGCAATGCGGCTGACCGACCACCACGCGGTCGAGATAAAGCGGCAACTCAAGCCAAACACCAGACCGCCCCACCTCGTCATAAAGTCAGGGATAAAACAGCTCGGGGTTATACATATGACCTTCGGCAGGACCTGGACAGTAGAGCAGGACATACCAGATCGATCGATGGATCGCCAGGACGTGCCCCGACACATGACGACGGCTATCTATTCGGACGTGACAAGCCTAGTCACGCCCAGGACGAAAACCGCAGATGGACTCCATCGGAGCCACATCGCGATGTGGCACGATATAGAGGCGCCGCACACCCTCTTTGCTTCACTGACAAAGTAATGGATCATGAATTCCCAGAAGGGTTTAAACCCGTAAATATCGAATCATACGATGGAACAACTGATCCTGCGGTATGGATCGAGGATTTTATTCTCCACATCCATATGGCCCGCGGAGATGACCTTCACGCTATCAAATACCTCCCACTAAAACTCAAAGGGCCAGCTCGGCACTGGTTAAACAGTCTGCCTCAAAATTCCATGGGAAGCTGGGAGGACTTCGAAGAAGCCTTCCTTGACAACTTCCAAGGTACATATGTCCGGCCACCAGATGCCGATGACTTAAGTCACATAGTTCAACAGCCTGGAGAGTCAGCCAGGAAATTCTGGACTAGGTTCCTAACTAAAAAGAACCAAATCATCGACTGTCCGGATGCCGAAGCCCTAGCGGCCTTTAAACATAGCATCCGTGACGAATGGCTAGCCCGCCACCTCGGCCAAGAAAAGCCGAAGTCCATGGCAGCCACCACGGCACTCATGACCCGCTTTTGTGCGGGTTAGGATAGTTGGCTGGCCCGTAGGAAAAACACATCAAGCAAAATGGGCACCTCCAAGGTCAAAAATAGTAACTGCAAGCTCCGACGCAGCAGACACAAACGCCGAAGCAACGGTGACAATACCGAAGACACTACAGTCAACACCGGATTCAGCGGCTCCAAGTCCGGTCAGCGGAAGAAGCCGTATAAAAGAAACAATCAGGGACCATCCAGCTTGGACCGCATACTCGATCCACCGTGCCAGATACATGGCACCCCAGACAAACCAGCCAATCATACCAACAGAGGCTGTTGGGTTCTTAAACAGGCCAGCAAGTTAAATGCCGAGAACAAGGAAAAGGGATCGCAAAGTGAGGACGGTGACGAGGAGCCCCGGCAACCGAACACAGAGGGACAAAAGAAGTTTCCCAGTCAGGTCAAAACGATGAACATGATATATGCTACACACATCCCCAAAAGGGAGCGCAAGCGCGCGTTCAGGGACGTCTATGCGATAGAGCCAGTCGCCCCAAAATTCAATCCATGGTCGTCATGCCCGATCACCTTTGATCGTCGGGATCATCCGACCAATATCCGTCATGGCGGTTCGGCCGCGCTGGTCCTCGACCCAATCATTGATGGATTTCACCTGACGCGAGTCATAATGGACGGTGGTAGCAGCCTCAATCTGCTCTATCAGGACACAGTGCGCTAAACGGGCATTAATCCATCACGGATCAAGCCCACAAAGATCACCTTTAAAGGAGTCATACCAGGTGTAGAGGCCTGCTGTATGGTCTCAATCACACTAGAGGTTGTCTTCGGATCTCCGGACAACTTCCAAAGCGAAGAGTTAATCTTCGATATCGTCCCCTTTCGCAGCGGCTATCATGCATTGCTTGGACGAACCGCATTCGCTCGATTCAACACGGTGCCACACTATGCTTATCTCAAGCTCAAGATGCCTAGACCACGCGGCGTCATAACAGTTAATGGAAACACGAAACGCTCCCTCCGCACCGAGGAGCACACCGCTGCCTTAGCAGCAGAAGTACAGAGCGGCCTTCTCAAGCAGAACTTCAATTCAGCGGCCGAACCCTCGGACACCGTCAAGAGAGTTTGGACTATTCTACAGTAGGACAGCTCAGCTCGTCGAGAGCTTGATTAGCAATTTGGCCTCCGTCCCAGTCCCGATCAAGTGACGGCATTCGCACCGCGCGTACATAACTACGCACTCAAAATACCATGGGCATAGACAGAGACATACCTACCTTGTGATCCAGAATACGGCTCGACCGCTCCCAGACACATATACTTTCACTATTTCCTTTGTTTCCCCTTTTCATGTTTATTTTCCACAGGCACTCCCTGACGGCCTGACCACTGGTCCTGTCAAAGGACAAATACACCAAGATGGCAAGAAGCACAGACGTACAGGGGAACTTCTAGGTGGTTTCTTTAACGATCACTCTACCTGTTTTCAGGACCCGCACGCAACACTCACTTGGTTGTGGCTTGTTAAATAGCTTGTTGCTTATCGCACTATTTGTATCAATGCGCCTTGACGTATTAATCAAATTACAATGGAAACAGTTTGCGGCCCAAATTTTAGGGCCCCAGCTTATTACCTTTGCTCCCTTTGTGTTTTCCTTTTTCTGTTGATAATCTTATCAGATAGCACCCGTACACTTTGGTACATTTCACATTTGCCAGGGGCTTCATAGCGCCCCGCACTACGGCAACAAAGTACTAACACTTCTTACAGTATAGTTCGGCACCCTGAATTTAGCACTATATGCATTGGCTCCGAATCATGTCTTTGGTCAATAGTTCGGTTGCCCAGCTCCTATGCTTGCTACCTTACATTCCGCTATATCGGCTAAGGTAGTAAAGGGAGAACTACTGCGATTGTGCCCTGGTTTAACCGAAGGAGCACCTCAGTAGAGAAAGCCGAAAACTGACTGTCATGATGCGGCGAGAGCCGGTCAGCTCTTCGGAGGTTTCAAATCGTTAGAGATTTTTCCGCATTATGCGAGGGATCGGTACTTACCCGATCAGGTGCTTTCAACATCCTAGTTCGGATACTAGGGGCTATGCCTAAATTTTTTATTTTCAAACTCCTATGGCTAAGTGAGGGTGTTCAAGCTGCATAGTCTGATTGCCTGGTTCGTTGCGCTAAGCACCTCCTTCAAGGACCAAACAATTAGATCAAGAGTGTTTAGATTCCATCCCGAACACCCCCGTACTACCTACGTGGGGCAGAAGCCGACGACTGGCCAACTCTCAGATATCATACAACACGGCCGCACAGGAGGTAATTTTTTTCAAAAACATAACAAACATTATATTACATAACCACTTTGTTTTATCATACAAGGCAGAGAGAACATGAATGTACTCATTCAAAGATAATGTCTTTCGCACATTGCGTCGCCACAATACGAGACCCCTCCAGGATGTCTCCAAAATATCCCTCGGGCGTGTGGTGCTCCTTGCCCTCAGGCGGCCCCTCAGTCGCTAGCTTGACGGCGTCCATCTTCGCCCACCACACCATGACATGGGCGAAGGCTAGGCGCGCACCCTCGATGCAGACTGACCACTTGATGACGTCCAGCCGAGGACATGCATTCACTAGCCGCTTCACGAGGCCGAAGTAGCTGCTGGGTATAGCTTCGGCAGGCCACAGTCGGATTATCAAATCCTTCATGGCTAGTTCGTCCACCCTGTGCAGCTCGACCAGTTGTTTTAGCTCATCGCTGAAGGGCACTGGATGTTCTGGCGCAAGATATTGCGACCAGAACAGCTTCTCCGTTGAGCTCCCTTCTTCGGCTCGGAAGAACTCCGCAGTGTCGGACACACTGTGTGGCAGACCCACAAACTGCCCTGGAGAACTCCGAATCCGGGTTAGTAATAAATACTTCTTCTTCACATACTTGCTTTTCATACTAAATGCCTTACCCGCCGCGATCTTCTTGGCCTCTCGGATCTCCTGGAGGGTGTCCTGGGCTTCAACCCGGGCCTCTTCCGCGCTTTGGAGAGCCTTGGCGAGTTCGGTCTCTCGAGCTGAAACATCGCACTCCAAGGTCTCGCATTTTTTCATAGCGTCCTGGAGCTCTTGCTGGACCTCGTTAAGCCCGGCCTTGAGCTTCTTACGGGCGGCTTGCTCTTTGGCAGCTTTCTCCTCGGCTTTGGCCAGGGCCTTTTTAAGGGACTCGACCAGGGTCGTCGCTCCTACACATATGATGACAATACGGTCAAACACATCATTTATTCTTTCCGAATATATAGCAAGTCATTACATACCTTGCTGGTCCTTTAGCTGCTTCCTCGCTTGGTCGAGCTCCTCCTCGGCCCGCTCCAGTCTCTGCTTTAGTCAGGAGACTTCGGCAGTGTGTGAGGTCGCGGCTAGCAACGACACCTGCTTATTCACATAAGACACATTTAGTTAGTTTCCTGTGAAATTTAATTGATCCTCTATCCGGCTTTTCTTTTGGAACACCGGACAGTGTCTCAGGGGCTACTGTCTATATTGGGACTTTTTCTTTTGCGTCGCTTACCTCAAAGCCGGTCAGCAGGCTGCTGCAGGCTTCGGTCAGTCCGCTCTTGACGGACTGAACCCTCTCAATCACCGTACCCATAAGGATACGGTGTTCATCCACGATGGAAGCACCTCGTAGCGCTTCCAGCAGATTATCCGGTGCCTCTGGTTGGACAGAGGTCACCGGCGGAACAAGCACACCTCCTCCTTTCAGGGAAGGCTGCTCGCTTGACTCCGGAGCCATGTAGGTCTCCAGAATGGTATTCGGCTGGGGACCGAATTGGATATGGCCCCCATCGCCAGCCTCCATGGGGGCTTCCTCCCCCATGTGTCTGGCGGTCGAGGAGTCATCCTGTGGCGCCACCCTGATGGCCTCCTGAACCTCTCCCTGACCTGGGAAGGTCCTTTGGGACACCACCTCGTCGTCACCCTTGGCCAAGGGAGAGTGAGCGGTCGGCGGTGACTCGTTGGCCATCGCCTTTGAATCTAGCGAACCTCCTGATGAGGATCGCTGGGAGCTGTCGTGGACGGACTGTAATAGCATGATTTAACATATTAATACCACGAAGCAGACACATGGACGTATACGGGTTTTTAGTACTTACAATGCGGCCAGGGGCTTGTTCCGGGGGCGTCACTCTGGACTGCTGTCGACATCCCATGCGGAGTTATCCGCAAGGGAGCCCATCCCCCTCCTTGACGCCTCCGCCTCCAGATTTGTGGAGGCCGTCCTCTTCTTCCTCCCCCCATCAGGGGGAGAGTTGCTTTCTTCCTCCTCCACGTCGTCATCTTCGGCGGCAGAGGAATGAGTCTTGTCTTCGGACGTCACGTCCGAAGCACCATTGCGGCGAGGGCCACCTTTGGCCGCCTTGGCCTTTTTGTTGGCCTTCTTCTCTGGCGCCTTGTAGGGCGCCGGAACCAGCATCTTCGCCAGGAACGGGATGACTGGTTCCTCGGGCAGCGGAGCCGGACATCAAATCCGCTTCGCTTTCTCTGTCCATACCAGAAAGGATAAATTAGTAAAATTCAGTTACCCTCCTTGAACAAGCAAGTAGAAGATACGCCTTGAGACGTAAAGGACTTACCGCATTGGCGGGATGGGCAAAATCGGGCCCGCGGTCCGAGTCTATGGTCGGCGGCTTCTCGTCGCCCTTAAAGAGCAGCTTCCAGGAATCTTCGTGAGTGGTTCCGAAGAGCCTCGCCAAGGTCTGGTGCTTCTCTGGATCGAATTCCCATAAAGGGGAGGTTCGGCTTTGGCAGGGGAGGATTCGGCGTTCCAGCATCACCTGGATCACGTTGACAAGCTTGATGTTTTTGTCCACCATGCTTTGGATGCACGTTTGTAGCGCAATCAGCTCATCTGATGAAGACCAATTTGGGCCCTTCTCAATCCAGGAGGTCAGCCGCATTGGAGCTCCGGACTTGAATTTGGAAGCCGCGGCCCAGGTGGCGTCGCGGGGCTCTGTGATAGTCTCCACAAACCACAGCTTCTGCCACTCCTTGACAGTCTCCACAAACGTGCCTTTGGGCCATGTGACGTTGGGCATCTTGCTCACCATGGCTCCTCCGCACTCCGCGTGCTGGCCATCCACCACCTTCGGCTTCATGTTGAAGATCTTGAGCCACAGTGCGAAGTGGGGCTGGATGCGGAGGAAATCCTCACACACGATAACGAATGCCGAGATGTTGTGGAAAGAGTTCGGGGCTAGATCATGGAAATCTAGCCCATAATAGAACATAAGTCCGCGGATGAAAGGGTGGCGTGGAAACCCTAACCCGCGGACGAAATGAGGGAGGAACACCACCCTCTCATTGGGCTTCGGTGTAGGGACGACTTGCCCCTTGGCCGGAAGCTAGTGGGCGATCTCTTTCGTCAGATACCTGGCCTCCCAAAGATCGGCGATGTCCTTCTCCTTAACGGAGGAGGCCATCCACTTGCCTTGCCCTCCAGACCCGGACATGGTTGAGTGCTTGCTCGAGGTGGAAAAGATGAGAACTTGGGCGTTGGAGCTCGAGAATGGAAGGGCAGAGGAAGAAAGAAGGCGTGGGTGAAGAAAGGGAATCCTTATCCCCTTATAAAGGCAGTGAATATTGAACGCCTCCCCGCTCGCCTTAAAACTCGCCTATTCCCAAGGTTTGTGCAAACGGCACGGTTGGGTTACCCACGCTCGTATTGATGAGAATCCCGCAATAAGGGGACGCGATCTCTTCTTTGACAAAATGTGCCGATGGAAACTGCATCTCAAAACACGGAACGGCAGACAAAAACGGTTCGAAGTAATGACCAGGCAGCCGTGATGTCATCTTGCAAAAAGTTGTCAGCGGATGGGACTAGTGAAATGTTATACTCTCTACGGCTGTGTATGTGGTACTTGTGTTGCAGATCCGGACAGGTTCGTTTTGTCCAAAGACTATCTCGGAGTATTCGGAAAGGGGAACCCGCCTTGCAATGCCGAAGACAATCTGCGCACCGGACACCTCGTCATTGAAGCCTGGTTCAGGGGCTACTGAGGGAGTCCTGGACTAAGGGGTCCTCGGGCGTCCGGCCTGTTGGACATGGGCCGGACTAATGGGTTGTGAAGATACAAGACCGAAGACTCTCTCCCATGTCCGGATGGGACTCTCCTTGGCGTGGAAGGCAAGCTTGGCGACCAAATATGAAGATTCATTTCTCTGTAACTGACTTTTGTACAACCCTAGCCCACTCCAGTGTCCATATAAACCAGAGGGCTTAGTCCGAAAAGAGATACAGTCATACAGGCTGGACTTCTAGGTTTTTAGCCATTGCGATCTCGTGGTAGATCAACTCTTGTAATACTCATATTCATCAAAATCAATCAAGCGGGAAGTAGGGCATTACCTCCATAGAGAGGGCCCAAACCTGGGTAAACATTGTGTCCCCTGTCTCCTGTTACCATCGACCTTAGACGCACAGTTCGGGACCCCCTACCCGAGATCCGCCGGTTTTGACACCGACAATGATCTTTTCTAGTTGCTTTATTTAATGTTCTAAAATCAATTACCATTCTATAGCCTGTAATAATTCTTTGTGGAATAAGTTCATTCTTATCATTAGGAACAACAGTAATACCTCCTTTCTTAGGAACACAATGAACATGACTTACCCATCTACTATCAGCTATAGGATAGATTATACCTACTTCCAGAAGTTTTAATATTTCCGTTCTTACCACCTCTTTCATCTTTGGATTTAACCGACGTAGGTGATCAACAACGGGTTTAGCATCAGGTTCCATATTAATCTTATGCTGATATAGAGTGGGACTAATGCCCTTTAAATCATCAAGAGTATATCCAATAGCAGCTCGGTGCTTCCTTAGAAGTTTCAATAATCTTTCTTCTTCATGTTCTGAAAGGTTAGCACTAATAATAACAAGATATATCTTCTTTTCATCAAGATAAGAATATTTCAAAGTGTATGGCAATTGTTTTAATTCAAACACAGGATCACCTTTAGGTGGAGGAGGACCTCCTAGAGTTTTAATAGGCAAATTGTGTTTAAGCAGAGGACATTGTTCAAACAAAATATCATCTACTTCATTTCTTTCATGCATATGTAAATCATTTTCATGGTCTAGCAAATATCGTTCTAGAGGATCAGTAGGAGGCACAACAATAGAAGCAAGACCAATTATTTCATCCTTACTAGGCAATTCTTTTTCATGAAGCTTTCTACTAAACTTGGAGAAATTAAATTCATGAGACTCATCACCAAAACTAACACCGACAGTTTGTTTCTCACAATCTATTTTAGCATTAATGGTGTTCAAGAAAGGTCTACCAAAGATAATGGGACAGAAGTCATGTTGTGGGGAACCAAGAACAAGGAAATCAGTAGGGTATTTTATTTTCCCACACAAGACTTCAACATCTCTAACAATCCCAATTGGTGATATAGTATCTCTATTAGCAAGTTTAATAGTAACATCTTTGTCTTCTATCTCTATGGGTGCTATGCCATTCATAATTTCTTTATATAAGGAGTAGGGAATAGCACTCACGCTAGCACCTATGTCACATAAACCATGATAATAGTGGTCCCCTATTTTAACTGAGACAACGGGCATGCCAATAACAAGTCTGTGTTTATCCTTTTTATCAGGTTTGGCAATTCTAGTAGCTTCTTCACAAAAGTAAATAACATGCCCATCTACATTTTCTTCCAAGAGATCCTTAATCATAGGTGTTCTAATATAACTTTTGTTGACCACAGTTGAAACTTTAGCATGTTCCTTTATCCTAACAGGAAAAGGTGGGTTTTCAATATAAGTAGTAGGAACAACTGGATCAACATTATAAACTATAGTTTCTTCCTTAGCTAGTACCGGTTCTTTAATTTCCTCTTTAATAGGTGGGTGATATTTAAACCACTTCTCTTTAGGGAGATCAACATGAGTAGCAAATGATTCACAAAAGGAGGCTACTATCTCAGAGTCAAGTCCATATTTAGTGCTAAACTTTTGAAAAACATTGGTGTTCATAAAAGATTTAACACAATCATACTTAAGCTTAATATCTGACTCTTTACCTTCATCGAGTTCCCAATCTTCAGAGTTGTGTTTAATTCTTTCCAAAAGATCCCACCGGAATTCAATAGTCTTCTTCATAAAAGAACAAGTACAAGAAGTATCTAGCATGGATTGATCATCACGAGAAAGCTGAGCATAAAAATTCTGAATAATAATTTCTCTTGAGAGCTCATGATTGGGGCATGAATATGGCATTGACTTCAGCCTCCCCCAATCTAGAGCGATACTTTCTCCTTCGCGAGGCCAAAAATTTTATATATAATTCCGATCACGATGAACTAGATGCATAGGATAATTTTTTTTGGTGAAACTCCAATTTCAATCGATTCCAATTCCATGATCCAATATCATCGCATAGCCTATACCATGCCAATGCTTTTACCTTCAAAGATAAAGGGAAAACCTTTTTCATAACTTCATCTCCGGGTAAACCTGCAAGCTTAAACAATCCACAAATTTGTTCCACATATATGAAGTGCATATCAGGATGTTCGGTTTCGTCTCCTGCATAAGGATTAGCTAGCAGTTGTTCTATCGTACCCGAAGGAATTCCATACTAAATATTTTTTAGTAGGTGCAGTAGGTTGAGGGGTAGCTAATTGTGGTTCTGGTCGAGGTGAAGATACCCCGAACAAACCCCTCAAAGGATTGTTCTCCATAGTAACAAGTGACAATAAATTTCAGCAGACTATATGAATGTTTCCTTACCAAAGGCGCTTCACTCCCCGGCAACGGCGCCAGAAAATAGCCTTGATGACCCGCAAGTGTAGGGGATAAATTGTAGCTCTTTTCAATAAGTAAGAGTGTCGAACCCAACGAGGAGCAGAAGGAAATGATAAGTGGTTTTCAGCAAGGTAAAGTCTGCAAGTGCTGCCATTGTAAGTAGCAAAGTAGTTTGATAGCTATAAAATTTATAACGAGCAAGTAACAATAGTAGTAACAAAAGTGCAGCAAGGTAGCCCAATCCTTTTGAGGCAAAGGACAGGCCAAAACGGTCTCTAATGATAAGCAAAGCGTTCTTGAAGGTACACGGGAATTTCATCTAGTCACTTTCACCATGTTGGTTCAATTTGTGTTCACTACTTTGATAATTTGATATGTGGGTGGATCGGTGCTTAGGTGCTGTTCTTACTTGAACAAACCTCCTACTTATGATTAACCCTCACGCAAGCATTCGCAACTATGGGAAAAGTATTAAGAATAAATTCTAACCATATCATTAAACTTGGATCCAATCGGTCCCTTACGGAATAGCGCATAAACTGGGATTTAAGCTTCTGTCACTCTCGTAACCCATCATCTAATTACTACTCCACAATGCATTCTGTTAGGCCCAAATATGGTGAAGTGCCATGTAGTCGACGTTCACATGACACCACTAAGGGAATCACAACATACATACTATCAAAATATCGAACACATATCAAGTTCACATGATTACTTGCAACATGATTTCTCCAGTGACCTCAAGAACAAAAGTAACTACTCACAAATGATAATCATGCTCAAGATCAGAGGGGTATTAAATAGCATAATGGATCTGAACATATAATCTTCCACCAAATAAACCATATAGTATTACTACAAGATGTAATCAACAGCACTAGTCACCCACAAGTACCAACCTATAGTTCCGGTAACAAGATTGAACACAAGAGATGAACTAGGGTTTGACATGAGATGGTGCTGTTGGAGATGTTGACGGAGATTGCCCTCCCCAAGATGGGAGAGTTGTTGGTGATGATGATGACGATGATTTCCTTCTCCGGGAGGGAAGTTCCTCCGGCGGAATCGCTCTGCGGGAGGGCAAAATTGCTCCTGCCCAAGTTCCGCCTCGAGACGACGGCACTCCATCCCGAAAGTCATCTCCTTATTATTTTTTCTAGGTCAAAATGACCTATATACCAGAAGATGGGCATCAGAGGTGGGCCTGGGTGAGCACAACCCAGCAGGCGCTGGGCTCCTGGCGCGCCAGTGGGTTGTGCCCACTGGTGGGCCCCTCAGTAGTTATTTGCTCCAATATTCATCATATATTCCATAAAAATTGTCCGTGAAGTTTCAGCTTGTTTGGAGTTGTGCAGAATAGGTGGCCTGACGTAGCTTTTCCAGGTCCAGATTTCCAGCTGCGGAATTCTCCCTCTTTATGTGTACCTTGTATACTATGAGAGAAAAGGCATTAGAATTACTCCAAAAAGCATTATTATGCATAAAACATCATAAATAACAGTAAGAAAACATTATACAAAATGGAAATATCAATTTGTTGAACCAGTTTTCAAGACCGACGATCAAAGATGAAGAATTATTCGGAAGAACCGAGGAGCGTCCTCAACTTGAAGACCGGTTCAGGGGGCTACTGACGTTGTCCTGGACTAGGGGGTACTCACCACGTCGCCTCCCGGCCAGTGGGTCGGGCCGAGGACCCCCATGATGATTCACTAATCGGCCACTTCGGGCAGCCCATTGCCGAATACAAGGAGGATTCCACAAGACACTACTAGGAAAAGGGCTATGGATGGGATGGACACTAATGGCGCACTGTACATGTGGTGCGCCATTACTAAATACTAATGGCGCACCATGTGTTGGTGCGCCATTAGTCTCTAAATACTAATGGCGCACTACATCCCACGGTGCGCCATTAGTAAAAATTAATTTTTTTCAAAACTACTAATGGCGCGCGGTCGGGTTGTGCGCCATTACTATGTTGACATAGTAATGGCGCACCACACCCACCGTCGCCATTAGTAGTTTTGAAAAAAAAATAAAAAATAAAAAAATATTTGTTACTAATGGCGCACCATGTCTCGGTACGCCATTACTAGTTTTAACTAGTAGTGGCGCACTGCCCACTGGTGTGCCATTAGTAAGTTTTTTTCAAAAAAAAATTCAAAAAAAATATCAATTTTTTTTTTCAAAACTAGTAATGGTGCACCGTGGGTGTGGTGCGCCATTAGTAGTTTAACTAGTAATAGCGCACCACCCCACGGTGCGAGTAATGGCGCACCGTGGGTGTGGTGCGCCATTACTAGTTTAACTAGTAATGGCGCACCACCCCACGGTGCGCCATTACTAACTTGCCCCAACACCGAATGCACCCCCCTGGATCGCTTTTTCAGTTTTTAAAAAAAATAAAAGAAAATGATGGAAATGTCAAAAAAAAAAGAAAATAAGTTTCCCATGTAATATGTGGTCTAGTTGTTGGGAAAATTTACAAATATGAATTTCGACTTTATTTGCAAAATCTCTCTGGAAATTTGTAAAATGGGCATAACTTTTGCATACGAACTCGGATGAAAAAGTTTTTTATATGAAAAATCATCTACTCGAAAAGTTACATCCAAATTTGATGGGGGGGGGGGGGGGGTCTATCGCTGACAGTATGGGAAGTCGTCTGCGCTGGAGTTACTCATTAATCACGGTCGGTACAAACCAATCGTGTGAAACCTACTGAATAAACACATACAACTAGAACTTAGAAACTATGCGTGATAGTACCAATCGCAAATAATTCGATAGTCGCGAAACGTATGCTATCGTTAAATTCATCGCACACATTTTCCCATGTAAAAATGTTGAGGATAGATTGTGTGGTCAAACACGATTTCCTGGTTCAAAACTGTGTGGGAATATTTATTCGTCACTCGTAGTTTGCAAAGCTTGATGGTATGTGATCATGTTTTATTGCACGCGATTGACGAGTAATACGCGTGTGCTATGTTTTTATTATCACGCACGGTTTTCATATAGTGTGTGACTACTTGAAATCATGTTGGCATTTTAAATTATTAGCCCCGCACATTTGATCAAATAGGCTGTTTTGGAGAAAACAGTGAAGAAACACGTTTAAGGCTGGTCATAATGGGGAGGAACTTAAGAGTAACATCACACACTCCAATACAACTTTGCTTATGTGGCACATATTTAATGAAGAGAGAGGTGCTTGTGGTAACTAGCTAAGTTACCGGAACATTACACACTCCAAGAAACAATGAGTCTATAATCTAATAAATACATCATTGCATGACACTACATAGATATTCCTACCCACTATGGAGGTAGTAACATAGTCTAGGGAAGTGTGTAAGTTACTAGCTTATGTTCTTGCCCATTGTGACCAGCCTAAGTTGAGATGATAGTTTCTTCTGGGATAGACGTGCAAGCATTAGGAGTAAATGGATATTCTAACTATTTTGGTCAGAGACATGTTGGAGAGGACCTCAAGGAGTCCATGTACGATTTGATCATCTACTTGCCAGGATTATTTACTACGGAAAAGATCAACAGGAGGATCCTACTTATCTGGAAACTATTCAGCTTGAAGGATATTGGGTGGGGCCCGCCAGCACAAGGACACAAGTCGGCGACGCGTGCACCTGAAATAGTAGTTTTTGTTTTCCTAAATACTAGATCAAGTCGGTTTAGCTTATGCCTAGGAGTTATCTTTTTTTACGGAAATGTTAACGCCCGCACGTGTGGACGTTTGCATCTCGCCCACACGCTTGGATCCGCGTTCGTTCATGAGCGCACGAATCTTGGCATGTTTCTAGTGCCACGTAGGACTGGTCTGGTGTGTGGGCGTTCATCCAGTCGCCCACACGGCCGTTTCACCATACAGGAGGGGCTGGTGTGTGGGCGTTCAGCAGTTCGAGTCACACGCCACTTTGCACGCACACACAAGGGCTAGTGTGTGGGCATTTGGCATCTCGCCCACACGCTCGTCTCCTCTCCCACACCCAAGCTGCTAGTTGCCATGTGTTTTTGCAGCGCACATGGCAACTGCCCCTAGTGTGCTTTATAAGCAGGTGGCAATTCTTTTTTTTACCTGAGTTGCCATGTGTTTTTGCAGGGTACACGACAACTGCCTAGTGTGCACGTAAGCATATGGCAATTCTCTTTTACCGAGTTGCCATGTTTTTTTGCATGGTACACGGCAATTGCCCCAACGTGCACGTATATGGCAACTGCCCTAACGTGCACGTAAGCAAATGACAACTCTTCCTTTTTACATGGCAACTGCTCTAGCATGCTTGTGAGCATATGGCAACTCTTTCAACTGCCTAGTGTTAGTATGTGGCAACTCCTAAAGTTATGAAATCATGGTAACTACATTAGATCAGACCATACATGGCAACTCCAGTTGAGCAACCATGACAACTGCAGTTGTCCGACATGGCAACCGTAGTTCAGCGACATGGCAACTGTAGTTAAACGAACATGTACGAGGGTCTGGACCATGGCAACTGCGGGCGCGCGGTGGGCGTCACGCGTGGCGTGCGGGACCAGGAGGGCACGAGGCCTGACATACGGGCGTGTGGGCGTTATCAACTTCGCCCACACGCACGCGTGTGAGAGGGTTCGGGAGGGAAAAAAGAGGTGTGTGGGCATTAGTTGTTTTGCCCACACGTAGTTGTGTGGGCTGGTTGCTGTCCATGCCACACGAGGCGTGTGGCACAATTACCCGATACACCACACGTGTGGCAGTTATCGGGACCCTTTTTTTAAGTACGTACATGGGTCTGCTTTCCAAGCTAGTTAGGACGTCTGACTATTATATAAAGTCAGTTGAATCCTTTGTAAAAGGCAGGTTATATTTTACGAATAGACACGATGTGTTTTTAGGGTAAATACCCTTATCGAGTTTTGGAGGAAGCTTTAGAAAACCTCTGTATTGCGATTTGTCTTTATGAAAATTATTTTGTGCGTGAGTACCGTCGTCGAGATTGGTTTTCTCATGCTGGACCATAAGGTTTAATCCCTCTACTTCGCGTACATCGCGTGCGCGGGCAAGAGGCTACTACTGCTGAAGGTGGAGTGTCGTGAAAGGTCGGGCCGCAACAACGGATCGGATCTCGCCACGAGATTCGGTCTATATCAGAAAGAATGTGCAGTGCACCGTCAACACACATTAAAATATGTATAGTGAAATAATGTGTAGTTCACCATCACATCTGGTGAATATAGAGTCAAATTTTGATCGTACATTGGCATGTACGAAGGACAATACAAGTAGCAATGGCAGTATCGCATACATTCAACCACATAATTAACTAGGAAATGTTCTATATCCTACATCCATGATTCCCCATAGATAGCATGTTAGGTGAGGAATGAAGCAATCTTTATCCTCACCTCCCTCAGGTCGTCATCATGCATCAGTTGCTCATCCAAAGATGTTAGAATCGGTGTTATTATGTTAAGATTTGGCGTGCATGCTTTAAGAGTAGTAAAGTACATACTAGAGATATGGACGCGAGGTTGGCAAACATGGCAATGTTCTCATAAAAAATGAATTCAGACAAAGATTCCATGTTTTAACAACTAAAGTTGTCACCTCGTGTCAACCAAAGTTGCCATAAAAACATTCGGCGTGACATGCTTAAAATCCGAATGTTCGGGATTTATCGGGTCCAAGAAAATTAAACTCGCTAAGCTAGGCTTGCTTCTGTGGGTTTGTCATTATAGGTGACGGCTCTCCATGTGCTGACACGTGTTCCTCTGTATTTTCCTTTACTTTTCTACTGCTCCTATTGATTTAACGGACAAGGCCCAGCGAAATGACGAAGAAGCATAAAAAAAGATAGATAGGCTCAAAACTGATTTCTCCCTCCTTACCTATAGGGTTAAGGAAAAGCATAATTTTTTTATCCCTCTGATCCTTTCTTCCCTCAGTTAGGCCCTTCCCCATCTCCCCAAAGGGGTTGGTTTGTAATCTACCCCATGTAAAGCTCCCATGTAAAGTGTTACTTCATTATATTCATTTATCAATAGTAGGAGGTTCTCCTACTGTTCAAGGTTAAAAAAATGACAAAAAAGGGTTTCCCTTGCTTTATATTATAAAGCAACCATCACTGCATTACATCTGAGCAGATCAATACAAACAGACGCCACCACCGCACACAACACACACTCAATGCAAGATACAAAGGTACCGGGCACCGACACACCACACCATTGACTATCAAGCAAACTATAGATGTGCGAAGAAGAACGCTTGAAGCGGACGAAGACCTCCACCATGAGAATCCACAACAGAGAGGTGAGACGGACAACGAAGAAGCCAGGACCCCCAAAATGGTGCCTCCTAGAAGGGTACGACCACGAATAGTCACCACCACCCGATCCCGCAGATCAAGTTTTCACCCGGAGCAAGACAAAAGGAGTGAGAACGCCATGAAGGAGCCTTTAGAAAGGATATGATGTCAACGGACACCGCACCATCGCCCAGTACAAGGACTGGGCAAGTGATGTACCACGATGCTCACAACTCTCCGTCGCACCCTAGCTTCATCAACCACCCGCAACCAAGCCAGCCGCTTGGGCGTGGCTGCCCGCCCGCACCTGAGACGCACACTTCGCCAACGAACGCGGTGCCTCCCGCTATAGGGCGGGGCTCTCCATGTGCTGCACGTGTTCGTCTGCATTTTTTTCCTTTTTAGTGCTCCTATTGATTTACCGCACAAGCCCAGCGTAATGATGAAAAGCACCCCTGTTTATATTATAAAGCAACCGTCACAGCATTACATCCGAGCATATTGATACAACCAGACGCCACTACCTCACACAACACACACCCAAGGCAATATACAAAGGCGCCTGGCACCGACAAACCACATTACCGACTACCAAGCAAACTACAGATGTGCCAAGAAGACTGTATGGAGCCGACGGAGACCTCCACTGTGAGAATCCACAACGGAGAGGTGGTACGGACAACGACGAAGCCAGGACTCCAAAACAGTGCCTTCCAGAAGGTTATGATAACCCACAAGTATAGGGGATCACAACAGTTTTCGAGGGTAGAGTATTCAACCCAAATTTGTTGATTCGACACAAGGGGAGCCAAAGAATATTCTCAAGTATTAGCAGCTGAGTTGTCAATTCAACCACACCTGGAAACTTAATATCTGCAGCAAAGTGTTTAGTAGCAAAGTAATATGATAGTGGTGGTAATGGTAACAAAGTAAAGACAGCAAAAGTAATGTTTTTGGTATTTTTGTAGTGATGATAACAGTACCAACGGAAAAGTAAATAAGCGTAAACTAGTATATGGAAAACTCGTAGGCACCGGATGAGTGATGGATAATTATGCCGGATGCGGTTCGTCATGTAACAGTTATAACATAGGGTGACACAGAACTAGCTCCAGTTCATCAATGTAATGTAGGCATGTATTCCGAATATAGTCATACGTGCTTATGGAAAAGAACTTGCATGACATCTTTTGTCCTACCCTCCCGTGGCAGCGGGGTCCTATTGGAAACTAAGTGATATTAAGGCCTCCTTTTAATAGAGAACCGGAACAAAGCATTACCACATAGTGAATACATGAACTCCTCAAACTATGGTCATCACTGAGAAGTATCCCGACTATTGTCACTTCGGGGTTGTCGGATCATAACACATAATAGGTGACTATAGACTTGCAAGATAGGATCAAGAACACACATATATTCATGAAAACATAATAGGTTCAGATCTGAAATCATGGCACTCGGGCCCTAGTGACAAGCATTAAGCATAGCAAAGTCATAGCAACATCAATCTCAGAACATACTGGATACTAGGGATCAAACCCTAACAAAACTAACTCGATTACATGATAAATCTCATCCAACCCATCACTGTCCAGCAAGCCTACGATACAATTACTCACGCACGGCGGTGAGCATCATGAAATTGGTGATGGAGGATGGTTGATGATGACAACGGCGACGAATCCCCCTCTCCGGAGCCCCGAACGGACTCCAAATCAGCCCTCCCGAGAGAGATTAGGGCTTGGCGGCGCTCCGTATCGTAAAACGCGATGAAACTTTTCTCTGATTTTATTTCTCCCCGAAAGCCAATATATGGAGTTGGAGTTGGCGTCGGAGGGCATCCAGGGGGCCCACAAGGTAGGGGGCGCGCCCAGGGGGAGGGGCGCGTCCCCCACCCTCGTGAGCAGGGTGTGGGCCCCCTGGTCTTCATCTTTGGTGAGGATATTTTATTATTTATTCTAAGATATTCCGTAGAGTTTCAGGTCATTTCGTGAACTTTTGTTTTCTGCACATAAAACAACACCATGGCAATTCTGCTGAAAACAGTGTCAGTCCGGGTTAGTTCCATTCAAATCATACAAGTTAGAGTCCAAAACAAGGGCAAAAGTGTTTGGAAAAGTAGATACGACGGAGACGTATCAACTCCCCCAAGCTTAAACCCTTGATTGTCCTCAAGCAATTCAGTTGACAAACTGAAAGAGAAAAAGAAAAACTTTTACAAACTCTGTTTGCTCTTGTTGTTGTAAACATGAAAAGCCAGCATTCAAGTTTCAGCAATTATTATGAACTAACCATAGTCACAATAACACGTAGGTCTCACAATTACTCATGTCAATAGCATAATCAGCTAGCGAGCCATAATAATAAAACTCGGATGACAACACTTTCTCAAAATAATCATAACATGATATAACAAAATGGTATCTCGCTAGCCCTTTCTGAGACCGCAAAACATAAATGCAGAGCACCTTTAAAGATCAAGGACTGACTAAACATTGTAATTCATGGTAAAAGAGATCCAGTCAAGTCATACCCAAAATAAACCAATTATAATGAATGCAAACGACAGTGTGCTCTCCAGCGGGTGCTTTTTAATAAGAAGGGTGATGACTCAACACAAAAGTAAATAGATAGGCCCTTCGCAGAGGGAAGCAGGGATTTGTAGAGGTGCCAGAGCTCGATTTTGCAATAGAGATAAATTATATTTTGAGCGGCATACTTTCACTGTCAACGCAACAACTATGAGATGGTTGTATCTTTCATACTACATGCATTGTAGGAAGTTCCCAAACAGAATGGTAAAGGTTTATACTCCCCTTCCTCCACAAGCATCAATCCATGGCTTGCTCGAAACAACGAGTGCCTCCAACATTCAACGGGTCCCTTAGGGGAGTTTTCTTTAATTATTTTGATTTGCTTTGATCTTTTTGGATCATGGGACTGGGCATCCCGGTTACCGGCCCTTTCTCGTGAATGAGGAGCGGAGTCCACTCCTCTTGAGAATAACCCACCTAGCATGGAAGATATAGGCAGCCCTAGTTGCAGATGAGCTGCTCGAGCATACAAAACAGAATTTCATTTGAAGGTTTGGAGTTTGGCACATACAAATTTACTTGGAACGGCAGGTAGATACCACATATAGGAAGGTATAGTGGACTCATATGGAACAGCTTTGGGGTTTAAGGAGTTTGGATGCACAAGCAGTTTTCCCGCTTAGTACAGGTGAAGGCTAGCAAAAGACTGGGAAGCAACCAACTGAGAGAGCGACAACAGTAGTAAGCATGCATTAAAATTAATTTACACCGAATACAAGCATGAGTAGGATATAATCCACCATGAACATAAATATCATGAAGGCTATGTTGATTTGATTCAACTACATGCGTGAACATGTGCCAAGTCAAGTCACTCAATTCATTTAAAGGAGGATACCATCCTATCATACCACATCATAATCATCTCAATAGCATGTTGGCACGCAAGGTAAAGCATTATAACTCATAGCTAATCAAGCATGGCACAAGCAACTATAATCTCTAAATGTTATTGCAAATATGTTTACTTCATAATAGCTGAATCAGGAACGATGAATCGTCATATTTACAAAAACAAGAGAGGTCGAGTTCATACCAGCTTTTCTCATCCCAATAAGTCCATCATATATCATCATTATTGCCTTTCACTTGCACGACCGAACGGTGTGTATAGTAATAAGAGTGCACATGCATTGGACTAAGCTGGAATTTGCAAGCATTCAACTCAAGAGAGAAGACAAGTAATATGGGCTCTAAGTTAAAGAAACGATCATGCATATGAGAGCCACTAAGGATTTTCAATATAGTCTTCTCGACCCCCAAAGAAAGGAAAAGAAGTAAAAACTATTTACACGGGAAAGCTCTCAACAAGCAAAAGAAGAACGGGAAATATTTTTGGGTTTTCTTTTTAATTATTACTACAGCAGGAAATAAACTACTACTAATTTCTTGGCTTTTCTAAGGTTTATTAAACACACAAGAAGAAAGCTAGAAAAATAAAATAAACTAGCATGGATATTACAGTGAAAGAGTATGAGCACCGACATCTAGCAATGTGTGTGTGTGAACATGAATGTAATGTCGGTGAGAAATACGTACTCCCCCAAGCTTAGGCTTTTGGCCTAAGTTGGTCTATTGCCAGGGATAGCCTAGCTGATACCCGTAGGTGTAGCTGGGGTCGTACTGCGATGCAGAATAGTTGGGATCATAATGTGATGAAGAGGACTCTGACTGCCACTGGCTGGCAACCGCTTCAGGATCCCAAGAATAAACAGACATTCGTGGAGGCTCATCTTGTGGCTCCGGTTCCGGGGCTGGTGCAGGATTCCGATAGGCTTGAACAGTCGCCCACGGAACAATGTAAAGAACTGTAGACAAGTTAAACAAAGAGGGAGCAGGCAAAGTGATAGTCTCAGGGTGATGTTTATCAAAGTACAATTTATATTTAAGCTCCCCTTCGCGACTCTTAACAAGAAAATCATGCGCTAGCATACTCTTATAATCTAAATAAGCACGGGGCAGCGCTGTTTCTTCTTTCCCCTCATGCCTAATAGGTATTTCAAAATATTCAGCTAGGCGCGAAGCATAAATACCTCCAAAGATGGGGCCTTTAGTACGGTTTAGACTTAACCGTCTAGCAACAATTCCGCCCATACTAACAGAGTTATTGCGGTATAAACCATGGAACAAAATGATAATATCAGGAATGCTAAGGTTCCCATAGTTCCCGCATCCAATCAAGCAACGACTAGCAAATAAGGCAAAATAACGTAAAACAGGAAAGTGTATGCTAGTGATTCTTGCATCAGAAACCTTCCTGGTTTCTCCCACAATGATAGTGTCAACGAAAGCTTCTACTCCATTACGGTGTGGTTCATCTAAGTTGCCCTCAAAAGGTATTATGCAAACCTCGCAAAATTCAGCTAATGTCATCTCCTTAACACGTCATATAAATGGAACTCTACTGTTGGAGGTGATTTCTTAGAGAAAAAGTAGAAGTTCTGCACAAAAGTATTTGTGAGTAAGAGATACTGATGACGTTGGTCACGGAGGAAGTTGGTGAGGCCGGCGTTCTCAATCAATAGATAGAAATCCTCATAAATCCCGGCTCTCCTTAAGAATTCATCGGAAGGCCATTCACACGGCCAAACCCCCGCGATACGAGGCAAATTAAATTTGGGCTTCTGTTCTTCTTCCTTTTGTTTCTCCTTAGAGCTTCGGCACGACGATCCCCTCAAAAGTCTCTTCATTATTTCTGAAACAATCTGAAATTTTTAGTAACTTCAAATAAAAGTGAACCAACTTCAATAAAACTGATAGCAACTACTCATACAAGTGCCTAGAGCATATATCAAGTATTAGAACTACTTGGAATCATATAAATTTGACATGCAAGCTCAAGAACATGGTCACCTATGCAGCACAAATTTGCAATGAATAAAGCACTAGAACAAAAACTAATTGGACCAATGGAGGAGTCACATACCAAGGAACAATCTCCCCAAGCAGTTTTGCGAGAGGTGCTTTGAGCAAGGAGATCGAAAATCACAGCAAAAGCGGCTGGAACACGAGCTTGAGTTGGTTTTTCGGGTTTGTGCGAGGGAGAGGAAGAAGATGGGTGCAGGGATAAGTGGAGGAGGGCCACCGTGGGCCCATGAGGCAGGGGGCGCGCCCAGGGGGTAGGGCGCACCCTCCACCCTCGTGGCCAGGTGGCAGCTCCCCTCGCGGTAATTTTTGCACTAAAAATCCTCAAATATTCCTGAAAAAATCAAATTAAATTGGCATGGCATTCTGAGGACTTTTATTTTCGGGATATTTTTATATTGCCCTGATAAATCAGGAAACAGACAGAAAAATACTATTTTACTTTATTTCTACTAGTAACAGAAAATATAAAGAGGGTACAGAAGGTTGTGCTTCTAGTTTCATCCATCTCATGCTCATCAAAAGAAATCCACTAACAAGGTTGATCAAGTCTTATTAACAAACTCATTCCGATCAACATGAAACCGGAGAAATTTCGAATAACACTATGTTACCTTAACGGGGATATGGACATCCCCAATAATAAGTATATCATATTTCTTCTTGACAGTAGGAAGAGGAAATTCAAAACCTCCAAATATAATCGATGGAATTTTTCCAATAGAGTTGATACTATAAACTTGAGGTTGTTTCCTCGGAAAGTGTACCGTATGCTCATTACCATTAACATGAAAAGTGACATTGCCTTTGTTGCAATCTATAACAGCCCCTGCAGTATTAAGGAAAGGTCTTCCAAGAATAATAGACATACTATCATCCTCGGGAATATCAAGAATAACAAAGTCCGTTAAAATAATAACGTTTGCAACCACGACAGGCACATCCTCACAAATACCGACAGGTATAGCAGTTGATTTATCAGCCATTTGCAAAGATATTTCAGTAGGTCTCAACTTATTCAAGTCAAGTCTACGATATAAAGAGAGAGGCATAACACTAACACCGGCTCCAAGATCACATAAAGCAGTTTTAACATAATTTCTTTTAATGGAGCATGGTATAGTAGGTACTCCTGGATCTCCAAGTTTCTTTGGTATTCCACTCTTAAAAGTATAATTAGCAAGCATGGTGGAAATTTCAGCTTCTGGTATCTTTCTTTTATTTGTTATGATATCCTTCATATACTTAGCATAAGGATTAGTTTTGAGCACATCAGTTAATCGCATACGCAAAAAGATAGGTCTAATCATTTCAGCAAAGCGCTCAAAATCCTCATCATCCTTTTTCTTGGATAGTTTGGGAGGAAAAGGCATGGGTTTCTGAACCCATGGTTCTCTTTCTTTACCATGTTTCCTAGCAACGAAGTCTCTTTTATCATAACGTTGATTCTTTGATTGTGGGTTATCAAGATCAACAGCAGGTTCAACTTCTACATCATTATCATTACTAGGTTGAACATCATCATGAACATCATCATTAACATTTTTACTAGGTTCATGTTCATTACCAGATTGTGTTTCAGCATCACACATAGAGATATCATTTGGATTATCAGGTGGTTCAGCAATAGGTTCACTAGAAGTTT
The DNA here is from genome assembly GCA_021605205.1 of Aegilops longissima. Lineage (NCBI taxonomy): Eukaryota > Viridiplantae > Streptophyta > Magnoliopsida > Poales > Poaceae > Aegilops > Aegilops longissima. The sequence goes on along the minus strand of CM038678.1, from coordinate 692,225,497 downwards.
GCACAGTTCTATCATTTTTCTTTTTCTTCCTCTTAGAAGAACTAGGTACATCAATATTATTTCTCTGAGAATCTTGCTCGATTCTCTTAGGGTGGCCTTCAGGGACAAAGGTTCTGAGTCATTCTACCAGTTCTAGTAGCCACTCTAACAGCATAATCATTTTCTTACTATTCATTTCATCAAGCATTTCTTTCTGAGCTTTAAGTACTTGTTCTAATTGAGTGGTAACCATAGAAGCATGTTTGCTAACAAGTTTAAGTTCACCTCTAATATCAGCCATATAATCACTCAAGCGTTTAATCATAAAGGTATTCTGTTTTAATTGTCTACCAAAATAAGCATTAAAGTCATCTTGCTTAAATAAAGTCATCAAACTCATCCAAGCACTGACTAGCAATTTTAGTAGGAGGGACTTCAGCTTTATCATATTTATAGAGAGAATTTACCTTTACTACCCGTGTCGGGAAATCGGGGGGGGGGGGGTTCTTCAGTAAATAAGTAATTGAGATCATATACTTCTTCAACAGGCGGTAAATTAAGACCATGTATTTCTCCAATAGGAGGTAAATTCTTAACATCTTCAGCTTTAATACCTTTTTCTTTCATAGATTTCTTTGTCTCTTGCATATCTTCGGGACTGAGAAATAGAACACCTCTCTTCTTAGGAGTTGGTTTAGGAATAGGCTCAGTAATTGGCTCAGGAGCTGGCTCAGGAGTTGGCTCAGGAGGTGCCCAATTATTTTCATTTGTCAACATATTATTCAATAGAATTTCAGCTTCATCCGATGTTCTTTCCCTGAATAGAGAACCAGCACAACTATCCAGGTAATCTCTGGAAGCACCGGTTAGTCCATTATAAAAGATATCAAGTATTTCAGGTTTCTTAAGAGGATGATCAGGCAAAGCATTAAGTAACTTGAGAAGCCTCCCCCAAGCTTGTGGGAGACTCTCTTCTTCAATTTGCACAAAATTATATATATCCCTCAAAGCAACTTGTTTCTTATGAGCAGGGAAATATTTAGCAGAGAAGTAATAAACCATATCCTGTGGACTTTGCACACAACCAGGATCAAGAGAATTAAACCATATCTTAGCATCGCCCTTTAATGAGAACGGAAATATTTTGAGTAAATAAAGGTAGCGCGATCTCTCATTATTAGTAAACAGGGCAGCTATATCATCTAACTACGAAGATGTGCCACAACAGTTTCAGATTCATAGCCATAAAAAGGATCAGATTCAACCAAAGTAATTATATCTGGATCAACAGAACAATCATAATAATCCTGATCAGGAACACAGATAGGTGAAGTAGCAAAAGCAGGGTCGGGTCTCATCCTACCTCTAAAAGATTCTTTACTCCATTTAACTAGCAACCTATTACGTTCAAGACTATCCTGGCAAGCAAGAATAGCTTCAGTAGATTCAGCATTAAAAAGGTAACCCTCAGGAATAGCAGGCCTATTTTCATCATCACTAACATCATCGTGTTCAGTTTCAATAATTTCTCTTTCTCTAGACCTAGAAATTTGTTCAACTAGAAATTCACCAAGAGGCACAGTAGTATCAAGCATAGAAGTAGTTTCATCATAAGTATCATGCATAGCAGAAGTGGCATCATCAATAACATGAGACATATCGGAACGAATAGCAGAAGCATTTTTAGGTGTTGCTAGCTTGTTTATAACAGAAGGTGAATCAAGTGTAGAACTAGATGGCAGTTCCTTACCTCCCCTCGTAGTTGAGGGATAAATTGTTGTCTTAGCGTCTTTCAAGTTCTTCATAGTGTCCAGCAGATATAAATCCCAAGTGACTCAAAGAATAGAGCTATGCTCCCCGGCAATGGCGCCAGAAAAAGGTCTTGATAACCCACAAGTATAGGGGATCGCAATAGTTTTCGAGGGTAGAGTATTCAACCCAAATTTGTTGATTCGACACAAGGGGAGCCAAAGAATATTCTCAAGTATTAGCAGCTGAGTTGTCAATTCAACCACACCTGGAAAATTAATATCTGCAACAAAGTGTTTAGTAGCAAAGTAATATGATAGTGGTGGTAACGGTAACAAAGTAAAGACAGCAAAAGTAATGTTTTTGGTATTTTTGTAGTGATGATAACAGTAGCAACGGAAAAGTAAATAAGCGTAAACCAGTATATGGAAAACTCGTAGGCACCGGATCAGTGATGGATAATTATGCCGGATGCGGTTCGTCATGTAACTGTTATAACATAAGGTGACACAGAACTAGCTCCAGTTCATCAATGTAATGTAGGCATGTATTCCGAATATAGTCATACATGCTTATGGAAAAGAACTTGCATGGCATCTTTTGTCCTACCCTCCCGTGGCAGCGGGGTCCTATTGGAAACTAAGGGATATTAAGGCATCCTTTTAATAGAGAACCGGAACAAAGCATTAGCACATAGTGAATACATGAACTCCTCAAACTATGGTCATCACCGAGAAGTATCTCGATTATTGTCACTTCGGGGTTGTCGGATCATAACACATAATAGGTGACTACAGACTTGCAACATAGGATCAAGAACGCACATATATTCATGAAAACATAATAGGTTCAGATCTAAAATCATGGCACTCGGGCCCTAGTGACAGGCATTTAGCATAGCAAAGTCATAGCAACATCAATCTCAGAACATAATCGATACTAGGGATCAAACCCTAACAAAACTAACTCGATTACATGATAAATCTCATCCAACCCATCACCGTCCAGCAAGCCTACGATGCAATTACTCACGCACGGCGGTGAGCATCATGAAATTGGTGATGGAGGATGGTTGACGATGACGACGGTGACGAATCCCCCTCTCCGGAGCCCCGAACGGACTCCAGATCAGCCCTCCCGAGAGAGATTAGGGCTTGGCGGCGGCTCCGTATCGTAAAACGCGATGAAACTTTTTCTCTGATTTTTCTTCTCCCCGAAAGCCAATATATGGAGTTGGAGTTGGAGTCGGAGGGCATCCAGGGGGCCCACGAGGTAGGGGGCGCGCCCAGGGGGGAGGGGCGCGCCCCCCACCCTCGTGAGCAGGGTGTCGGCCCCCTGGTCTTCATCTTTGGTGAGGATTTTTTATTATTTATTCTAAGATATTCCGTAGAGTTTCAGGTCATTCCGAGAACTTTTGTTTTCTGCACATAAACAACACCATGGCAATTCTCACTGAAAACAGCGTCGGTCCAGTTAGTTCCATTCAAATCATACAAGTTAGAGTCCAAAACAAGGGCAAAAGTGTTTGGAAAAGTAGATACGACGGAGACGTATCAGGTTACGACCACGGATAGCAGCCATCGCCCGATCTCGTAGATCAAGTTTTCACCCGGAGCAAGACAAAAGGAGAGAGAACGTCGCGCGAGAGCCTTCAGGAAGGATATGATGTCAACGGACACCGCCACCGTCAGCCAATACAAGGAATGGGCAAGTGATGTACCCCAACCCTCACAACCCTCTGTTGCACCCTAGCTCTGTCAACTACTAGTAGCCAAGTCATCCGTGTGGCCATAGCTGTCCGCCCGCACCTAAGATGCACACTCCGCCCACAAACGCCGCGTATCCCACCGTCAGGGCGCCGCCCTACATTGTTATTAAAAACCTGACGGAATTGTGTCGAACTGTATGCAGGACTGCAGCAAAAGAGATGTTCCCCGCAGCAACCACCCAGGAAAGTGGAGCTACTACAAAGGAAAAGTAGACCACCTCTCGAATATACTTCTATCAGAGCATCTCTAGCAGACCCGCATAAGTGGTCAAACCCGCAAAATTTTTGCGTTTTACAGTTTTGGGCGAAAAAAGTGTCCAGAACAGAAACCGTAAAAGTAGTCCAACCCGTAAAATTTTTAAGGGCCACCGCAAATGCACACCCGAAACCCTTATGTTTGGAGGTTGGAAGGCCGAATATAGGGGGGCCCGTATACCAGTCAAACCTCGTCGGAGCAAACACGCCACCACGGAGTTTGCCGGAATCCGCCCTAAACTTGCCGGAATTCATCACCGCCCATCAGAAAAGGCCGCTAGACGCCGCAATCGATCGCCGCCGGTTCAAATTGGACGAGCTCGACATCGTCGTGGCCTCCCATGACCTCATCCTGGCCGCTGGAATCCTCCCGACGCGGCAGGCAAAGGGGCATGGCTCGTCTGGCAATAGAGGAAGGCGCAGACGACGGAGGCGACGGGGCGTGGCCGGCAAGGCTGGGCGCGGACGACGGAGGCAACGAGGCATGGCCAGCGAGGCTGGACGCGACTGGCGCGGTGATGGAGCGCGACCGGCAGGGACGGGGAGCGACCGATGGGCGATGGGGCGCGGCTGACGGGCGACGGGGCATGGCCTGAGGGCGACGGGGCACGGCCGACAGGGTTAGTACGGCCGGCGTGGCGGTGGAGGAAGGGGCGGCAACGGCCGGATCGAGGAAGGAGCTCTTTATTCCAGTTTTACTGATTTGTTTCTGATGATCTGTTCGGCGCACTAGTTTTCACCATAAGCGGGATCTTCGTGAAACTGCAAACGCGTTTTGCGGGTCAAGTTTTTGCGGGGTCTGCTAGAGTTGCTCTCAAATAGTCGTACCATGCACCTTCTGTTATGTAAATATGATCCAAGATGCAGATATGCATCTATGCCCGTTGAACTAAGTAGGCCGTGTTAGTACTTTCTGTTGCACAAGCGTGTTGTGAGCATTAAGCATGTTGCTCGCATCTTGAGAGCATCTCCAGCCGTTCGACCCCCCAGGGCGTCGAAAAACTGCGCCCTGGGGGCGAGCCGGCGCTAGTTCGGCCCCTGGGGCGGCCTAGCTCCCAGCCACGCCCCCAGGCGCCCCCCAGCCTTGGCAAATTCAAACGTAGTTCATTCCCGCGCCCAAAAATAAACGCCACAATCCGGCGATCAAGCATTGATCGGCGATCGATGAAAAGTTTGGCGTACAAAAATCAGAACGGAAACGCGCATCAGACGGCGAGGTCAGCCTCCGGCGTCGGCGGAGTCGGCGTGCGCGGGCTTGACGTGGTCTCTGTGCTTGCCGGCATGGCTTCTGCGCTGCGGGCAGTCTCGGCGGCATCATCGGCCGGGCTTGGCGGCGGCATCGGCGTGTGCGTGGGCGTGGGCGGCGACGTCGTGGGCGTGGGCATGGGCGGCATCGTCGAGGGAAGCTGGTCCAGGATGAGGCCGACTTGCGCCCTGTACCACGCCTTGACCGCCTCGTCGGTGTTCTGGAGCATGTCCGCCCGCCAGCAGAAAGCCAGGTCGGTGTTCCTCTTCTTGGCGATGTTGGTCCGGAGTAGGTCGAGCTTGACGGTGCTTGTCGACATCAACGCCACCACCGGCCTCGGTCTTCTCTTCACGGCGACAGCCCGGCCTGTCGTCGGTGGAGGCGATCTGGATGGATTCCTACACGCGAGCGGTGGCCGCATCGGCGTGTTTCCCCTTCTTGGCACCTTTGTTGCCGTCCGGACGCCCTTCAGACGCGCCCGGAGCCGACGCGTCTGGCTTGTATGTCTCCTTGGCCTTCTCGAGGGTGCGCCGGACTTCCGCTCACTTGTCGCGCTTGTCAATGCGCTTGTAGACGTGGAGGTACTTGATCTTGGCGTCGTTGTTGCTCAGCCTGTACAGGCCGAACATGCGCAGCAACTGCGCCGGGACAAACAAACAGTTGGCGGGTGCGCGCACACGGCGAAGAGAGACGGGAGACCGGCGTGGCATACCTGATCCTCAATGCTGGCGCCGCTCTCCGGGCGAGCGGCCACCCTCGACGACACCATGCCATTTGTTGCACGCCCCCTGGATGCGCTCCCAATGGTTCGCCATCGCCTTTGACCCGCGCTGCATGTCGACGCCTTTGAAGTAGGGGTCGACGAGCTTGTGCTCGTCGAACTCGGCCTTGATGCGCTCCCAGTACGTCTCGATGCTCTGGTTCACGCCGGTTGTCGGGTCGAGGCAGACGACTTTCCATGCCTCGGCGAGGAATTCCTCCTCCTTGGATGCCCACTTGATGCGCGGCTCGGCTGACCTGGCCGTCCGCTTCTTCTTCCTGCGCCTCCTCGACGGCTCCTCCTTGTCCTCGTCCTCCTCCTCGTCCTCGTCCTCCTGCTCCTCCTGTTCCTCGTCACTGTAGGCGTAGCCGAGCTCGCCGTCCATGCCGCCGCTGAGATCCACCGCCTCATCCGCGGTGAACCCGGGAGACGCGGCGGCCGCGGACAAACCCTCCGTGATGATGTCGTCCATGTCGGCCTCGGTCTCGTCGGCGTCGCCGTGGTGCTAGAAGGGCAGTGCGCAACGATGGAGAGGAGGCGTCAGGCAGGAGGCGTACGCGGGCGGTGAGTAGTTGTATGGAGGGTACTGCACGCCGGCGAAGGCGGGCGAGGGCGTGCGCTGGGCCGGGTGTCCATGGGGGAACATGACATTTGGATTGAACCCACCGTGCACGTCCCTGTCAGCGTAGCCCGGCGACCCCCATGGCTGCGGTGTCAGAGACCCGACACCTTGTTGGCCCCATGGCGCGTACTGCGCGTGGTTGCCGGGGGGATTCATCATCCCCGTGCGTGCCGCCTCGGCCTTGGCCTGGTCCACGGAAGCGGCAGCGGTAGCGGCACCCGCAGCCGCGCGTGCCGCCTTGTCACGGGCCTTCTTGGCGAGGGCCCTGTTCCACCGGTCGGCGGTGACGGCCTCCCGTCGCTATACTTCCACCCTCCAATCGGCGTTTGTCATGCCCGGCGGCTTTGACGGCGGCGCCTCGCTTCTCTCGCTTGGCGGCGACGGAGGCGGTCGCGTCATCAAGGGCGCTGGGAACGACGTGCTTCTTGATGCCGTGGCGGCCGGGAGGGCGAAAGGGAGAGAGAATGGCGGGAGGAAAGGAGAAAATGGGAGGGAACTGGGGGAAAAGCGGGGAGAAACGGCAGGAAGAGGCGCTCGGCTCGCCGACAGGGCCGACCCACTCGCGCCTTTTAAACAGCGGCACCCAGCGCCCTCCAGCGCTGGTTCTACCTGAGTCCGCCAAAGACCAAATTCGCCCGAGCCGCTAAAACGAAGCCTGGGGGCGATTGGGCCATTTTTTCGGCGCCGGCGTGGCAAAAACGCCTGGCTAGGGCCTGTTGGGGGCGCGGCTGGAGATGCTCTGAGAATGGATTTTCTACGCAATCAGCTCGCCCTCAAACCTACTGGCACCCATGAAAGTGCGTTATCTCGACTAGAGGCGGGGTGAATAGGCGATTTTAAAGAATTCTTCAATGAAGAATTTGCCGGTGAGGAAATTCCTAAGTGAAGAACTACTTGCAGCGGAATAAGTACTCAGAAGTAAGCATAAGAGAATGCGGGCATGGTCATCATGATGAAATGAAGACAATCAAAGAGTACAGAAAGCGTAAACACAGGATAACACAAGATGAAGACAAACAGACTGAAGAAATTGAACTGAGGAAATTGAGAAAGTCTTCATCAAAGTCTTCAAACACAGATATGAACGAACCCTCAACACGATAATGAGGAAATGAAAGAGTTGAGGAAATAGAACCAGTTAGGTTGGTGAAGACAATGATTTGGTAGACCAGTTCAACTGCTGTCTCGGTTATACGTCTGGTTGGAGCGGCTGAGTATTTAAACTCGAGGACACATAGTCCCGGACACCCAGTCGCTGAGCACGCAGCTCAGGACACCAAGTCCTCACCGTATTCTCCTTGAACTAAGGTCACACAGACCTCGTCCAATCACTTGTGGTAAGTCTTCAAGCGACTTCCAAACCTTCACAGACTTGGTCACTCGGCGATCCACAATTCCTCTTGGATGCTCTAGACCATGACGCCTAACCGCTGGAAGAAGCACATACTTCAAAGGTAACAAGCATCGGATCCACGCAGGATCAATCTCTTCAGTGATGCTCAATCACTTTGGGTTTGTAGGGGTTTGGTTTTTGGGTTTTTCCTCACTCGATGATTTTCGCTCAAAGTCCTCAGAGGATGGGTTGCTCTTAAATGACAAGTGTCAAGTTCTCTCGGAGGAGCCAACCAGCTAATGGTTGTAGGGGGCGGCTATTTATAGCCTAGGTAGCAGCCCGACATGATAAGACATAAATGCCCTTCAATGATATGACCGTTAGGTGGATAAGATATTTTGGGACAGCTGGCGCGCAGCACAGCAACGGTCGGAAATTTTGATTCTCAAATTCCTCTAGGCTATCATGTTCCTCACTGTGTAGGCAATCCGCACTGGCGAATTCCTAACTCCTCAGTCAGAACAAATTCCTCGTGATCGGAAGAACTTCGTCTCACATCCTTTGAAGAAATTGACTGAATCTGTATGATATTTCAAAAGGCTTCACTCGAAGGGATTGGTAGGTGTAGGATTTTGAGTTGAGCATCACATGGAAATTTTTCCTTAGTATTTCCTCGACCCCTTTAACGATCGGTGTTTCCTATGACTCAAGAAAGAGAAAACGAAACTACGAAAACAAAAGTCTTCATGCTTCATGTTCCTCAAATGAATACCAAGTCTTCAAGGTCACACCAATTTCTTCACTTTCAAAGTCTTGAAAAAGTCTTGAATATCAAAGTCTTGATCGAAGAACTTCATTTTTAGCGGTCGACTTTCTCTGTAAATATCAAACTCCTCATAGACTTATAGACCTGTGTACACTCATAAACACATTAGTCCCTTAACCTATAAGTCTTCAGTACACCAAAATCACTAAGGGGCACTTGATGCACTTACAATCTCCCCCTTTTTGGTGATTGATGACAATATAGGTTAAATTTTCAACGGGGATAAACATATGAAGTGTAAATACTGATATTGAGGAATTTGATTGCAAGATATAGAAGAACTCCCCCTGAAGATGTGCATAGTGAGGAATTTGCTTTTGAGGTAATGCACATTTGAAGAGTTGAATCATGGAGATCTCCCCCTATATCTTGTAATTCATACACGCATTTGACATATACTATGAAGAATTTGAAATGCATGATGAAATATGGTGACTGGTGTAATTCAGCATGCGTGTATTAACATAAAACGAGGAATAAGCATGCAGAGGAACACATCAAAAGTATCAGAGCACCATCGGGTTTAAGATTACAACTCGATCCAATAAAAGTTTCAGAAGAACGAGAGTTGTAACTTAGCAAAAATTGCCCATATGATAGACCCGCTTGAAGACTAACTCACATTTCTCCCCCTTTGTCATCAATGACCAAAAAAGATCGAAACTGAGGACTAACGCCCCTAAAGAATTTCAAGTTGATGAAGGAGCGCCAGCGTTGTTGGGGTCAGTTTGTCGTAGTAGGGTCTGCTGCAGTGTTGTCCAAGTCTTCATTTTCATCAGTGTCGCGCGATGAATAATAGGAGCTGGCCACCAAGGAAGGAACTTTGACCTTCTTGTATTTCTTCGGTGGAGGTGCAGACCAGTCAAATTCTCCCTTGAGACCCATTGTCTTCAGTTCTTCCGCGCTGTAGACATTAGAAAGAACAGCCCAGGTGCGGTTGAAGGTTTCATGGAGGTAGTATTGGTTTTTTTTTCACTGCATTGTGTGTAGAGGTCATGTTGTGAAGAAAGGAACCAAACTGACGCTTGACCCATTTATGATTGCGATCAACCTTCTGATGAAGACTGAGGAGTAACTCACGATCAGTCATCACCCTGGGTGCTGTGGCTTGAGGATTTTGCTTGGCTGAGGTATTGGCGGCAAAGTCATGTGTGGCACAGTCATCATTGGTGGAGTAGGATGCAGCTTTGCGAAATTGACCATCCAATGGACGAATGCCTTCATCTATCACAGCAGTTGCCTTGCCCTTGTCATCAACTGAGGAAAATGTCCGTTTGAGGACTTCAATTGGAGGCAAGTAGCTGCAGTGGTTCAGAGTATCAGCCTTGTAATTGCGTGAAGACCTTGTCCTGATGAACCTCAAAATCCATGGTGCATAAGGCTTCAGCTCAAAAGGTGACATAGCAATGTTTGCTAGAGTCCTCATGAAGAAATCATGGAAGTTGACGGGAACACCATGAATGATATTGAAAAGCATATTCTTCATGATGCCAATGACTTTTTCATCATTTGAGTCGTGGCCTTTGATAGGACTCATTGTCTTCGTCAGAATCCGATAGACAGTCCGAGGCACATATAGTAATTCCTTGACGAGGAATTTGGTTCGAGGTGCCTGTCCGGGCTTCAAAGGCTTCATTAACACTTGCATGTAGTGATTTGAAAGCTCAGGTTCGTTGTAGATACAACGAGCACCATCAAGGGGAGGACTGAGTGGTAGGGCACGAAGCAATTCAGTTGCTGGTGCCTTGTAGTGAGTATTTTCAGTCATCCAGTCCAACACCCATGAGTTCACATCTTCAGCGTCTCCGGTGATGTGCAGCGTCGCATAGAATTGAAGAATGAGTTCTTCATTCCAATCACAGATGTCAGTGCAGAAATTCAGAAGTCCTGCATCGTGAAGAACACTGAGGACTGGCTCGAAGCCTGGCAGAGATTCCATGTCCACATGAGGAATATGTGCATGATCGAAGACTTTGTCTTTGTTGAAGAGCACAGAGGAATAGAAGTTGGCTTGACTAGCAGTCCAGAAACGCCTCTTCCTTATGCGAGTAGAGTCATATGGATTGTAATCCGTGAAGAAAACGTGCTCGCCAAAGAAGTCTTCAGCCTTGAACTTTTGTTCCGTTGAGAATGGATTCTTTGGCTTTGGCAATGGAGTGTTAGTGAGTTGCATCACGACCTCTAGAATCGCAATCTCAGGTTCTTCAGGCTGAGGAATTTCTGGTTCCTCTACATGTGCAGTCTAAGGATCAGTAGCAGCAGGTTCATCAGCACTGGTGGCTGGAATTTCTTCATGTACAGATGAAGTGGGATGAGTTTCTTCAGAGACCATTTGAACTGTTGGAGCAGGGGACTGAGGAGTCTGTTGGATTGGGGTGAAGAGTGGAGAATTTGGATGCTGACTTTCCCAAAAGTCATCGTTCATCACTGGCGTTGTGCTTCCAATATCCACATCTTCTTCAATTTCCTCAACGCTAGCCTCTTCAGCTGTGAACTGAGGCATAGGCGAGGAAATGATTGGGGTTGAAGGGATTGCTTCCACTTCAATTTCTTCATCAATCTTCTCTGACGAAGCAGCAGAGTGATTTTCTTCATCAGATCCGCTTGGGATCTCATAATCTTCACCAAAAGGAACAAGGTCCTTTGATGGCATGGAGGGAATTGGAACAGCATCAATGGGATTTTCAAATGAGCTGGTCATTGTCTTCATCTTCTTCGGGGCTGAAGAATTTGAAGCAGCAGATGCTTTCCTTTTCTTCACTGCAGCTCGTTCTGCAGCCTTGGTCTTCTTCACATCAGATGCAGATGGAAGATTGGAGTTGGTGTAGGTGCAGGAGGAGCTGAGGAATCAGGTTGAATTTCCTCAGGCGCATGGCGATGCAGCTTGCTCGACTTCTTCAGATTTCTTCAGGCGCACCACTAGTGGATGCCCTGGCAATTTCTTTAGCGGCTAGAATGGAGTCATCAGCCCTGGAACTAGCATTTTCTTCAGCAGCCTGAACTTCATCAGCGGTGCTGGCATGTACTTCAGTCGGCTGAGCAGAAGCTCGAGCCTGAGGAATTTCTTGTTGCGTTGGGGCTGCAACATTTGAGAACTTCTTTGTCAGATTAACAAATCTGACTTTGGCTCCTTGCCAATCAGCATAATATGAGTCAAATTTGTCGCTGAGGGCTTTGATGTCAGCCTGCATCTTGATGAGTTCTTCAGTTGTCATCTTGACAACATTTTTCTTCAGCAGTTTCTCTTTTACAGATCGCGATTTCTTGATCTCTCTGGCCGTATCAAATTTCCATTTCTCCTCTTGGATGAAATGAGTCAGCATGTGACTTTGGCCAGGTGTCAACTTGAAGTCAGGCATAGGAGTGTTTGGGTCCTTGTGCCAGAGATCAATGTAGTCTAGGATCGCTCTTGGATCCAACAACAATGGCACAGTGTGCCTTTGGCTCTATGACCCTTTCTTGTCGGTCTCGATGATTTCCATAAGTTCATCATCATCAGCCTCATCATCTTCAGGTGGCTCTTGGAAGGCGACCTGTTTCTTCTTGGGACTTGGCCAAGGACCTCGTCCAGCTGTGGCCTTAGTCTTCAGCAGAGTTGGGGCAGATGAAGAATTTGGTGCAGTTGAGGAACTTGCTGAAACACCAGAGGCAATGGAGATGCCTGCAGTCCTTTGGCATGGGGCCAGATGCACAGGTGCTGAGGACTTTGTCGGAACTACTGAGGACTTTGTAGGAGCAGCTGAGGACTTGGGAGGAGCTGAGGATTTGGGAGGAGCAGGAGCAGCATGAGGAATTTGCCGTGAGGGCACTGTTGGTGAAGCACTTGGCTTGTGTGTGGGCTTCTTTGCCATAGATTTTCTTGGCTTGACAGAGGCCTCAGTGGCAGCAGCAGTAGCTGTCGTGGTTCTAAGTCTGACAGTAGAATGGGGGGTAGGTATTGAGAGGCAAGATCCTAGCTATGGAGTAGTTGTATACGCAAGGGATTTACGAGTTCAGGCCCTTTTTGGAGGAAGTAATAGCCCTACGTCTCGGAGCCCAGAGGCGGTCGACTGGATTATATGCGTATGTGTTATAGGTGTGAACCCTTCTACTGTGGAGGGTGGCTTATATAGAGTGCGCCAGACCCCAGCCAACCCACAAGTAGAGGTTTAAGGTGCGTTAAAGCTAGGCGTTCTTGGTAACGCCTTACATAAAAATGTCCTTAAGGTCATAAAGACTATTTAACTACAGACCGTTTGGGTACCGAGTGGCTCTTGGACTCCTGGTGGTCGAGTGGGTCTTCGTAGTTGAGTGTCTTTGAAACTGTCGAGTGGAAACCTACCAGGTCGAATGGAAGGTTGCTTCTCTTGTGAGTCTCCTTGTGGAGGGTACCTTTGGGCAGGTCTATGACCCTACCCCAGGTACATGACTTCATCATTAGCCCCCGAATGGATCGTGGTTTGAGTGAGGAAGGAGTTGATAATCTTTCCGACCTGTTCTTCGTGTTGTGAGTGCGTCTTACTCTGGATCAATCGACCTTCTAGTGATGGCATCAACTTCTCTTTCAGTCGCCTTGATCCATTCTTCACGTTTGTCGAGTGAACTTTGTGAACCTGAGGATTTCCGAGCGACGGATCGGAGGAAATCTGTTGTCTGACGAGTTGCTCTGCGGTTAGCGGATTTCGCGGGATCCGAATTTTGGGAAGCGTCTGCGAAGCGGAAAACCGCGCACTTTCGGATGGGATAAGACGATGGCGCCTCGATCTTTGCGCCGCTTTTTACGCCACGTATCGCGCGGCGCTTTATTCTTGGGATTGCGACAGGATTGCTTGAGCCTACCGGTCAGCCACTCGGAAGTGGCCCGATATAAGCGCTGGTCAAGGCATTTTGAGCAGGCGACCTCGACTTCCCCTCTCCGCCTCAAACCTTCTCGCCGCTTCTTCGTCATCCAGCGCCGAAGCTCGATACTTTTCTCGCCGGCGACCATGGTAAAGGACAAGACTGCCGCCCTGGAACGGGTGAAGAAGGCGGCGGCGAAGGCCAAGGGGAGAGTGCCCAGTCGGGGCGGTTCCTCTTCGCGGTCCAAGCTGCCGCAAGGCTGGGTCCAAGGAGACTGGATCCGGTCGACCATCACCGAGAAAGATCTCACCGATCTGGCCAATGAAGGACTGATCCCCCATGGGTCGGCGAGGCTTCCGGGCACGGAGTGGCAACCGCAGCCTGAAGAGGGTGGGTGTGTCCTCCTGGCCACCCACGTAGATAGGGGGTTTTCTCTGCCGCCAAATCCTTTTTTTCGGGGGTTTTTGAACTTTTTTGGAGCGCAGCTCCACCATTTCACTCCAAACTCCATTGTGTATCTTGCTGCTTTAGTTTCGCTCTGCGAGAATTTCTTGGGTTGTCGACTGCATTGGGGTCTCTTCAAGCACATATTCACCTGTCGCTCTCAGACGGTGAAGAAAACGAGCCCGAATGACGAGAGGACCCAAGTAATCTAGATGTGTGGGGGACTCGGGGTCCAGATGAGGGGGAAGAGCGCCTTTCCAGCTATGACTCTCCCCGACTCGGTTAGAGGGTGGCAGTCGACCTGGTTTCTTGCCAAGACTAGCCGACGCCGGGCGATCATTGGGCTCCCTCCTTTCTCCATGAGTCGAGTGAACAAGCCATCTTCCTGAAGGTGTTACCGGAGGAGAAGGCCCAAGTAAAGCTGCTGATGGGCGTGTAGTCCAGCTTATTCACGATGGGGTGACCGGCATGGATCTCCTGGAGGTTTTTCTCCGGCGTATTCAGCCACTCCAATACCGAGGACATCCGATGTGGATGTACTGCACGCAGATGATACCACTCGGGTCCATCCGGAGGAGGTCGATGGCGCCACACTGGAGAAGTGGATGGCTGCCATCACAGGAAACAAAGACAACCCTCGCGGAGCTAGGAGGATTCCACCACTCGACCAGAGTTACCAACCAGACAAGGTATAACCACTTATCTCCGACTGTGATTCTGCTGCATTCATTCTGTTTTGATGCCAATTCATCGACTGACTTTCACCTTGTTTTGTTGTCTTCTAGGTCACCACCGAGATGTACTCGATGCCCAACGGGGCGCAGGAAACAGCCGAAGAAGAAGAAGGAAGTGGAGGCAGAAGTCCGGAGGAATGGGAGTCCAACGGCGAGGAGGATGAGGAGGATGATGGCTCTGATGATGAAGAGGAGGAGGAGGACGAGGAAGAAGACGTCGATCCTCCTCGCTCGGAGGGAAGGTCCAAGTTGACGCACGACCCGGCGGCCAGGTGCGGTAAAGCCGTTGTGCCCACCGGGCAGTCGACAAAGCGACCTAGGACAACTTCTCCCGCGCCAACTGAGAAAGCGCCGTAGCAACCTCGAGCGACATCGTCAAAGCCGGCGAAGGCCCTGCCCAAGATGCGAATGGTCATCCCCACCATCTCCGGGTAACCGACAGAACCTTGTATTTCCTTTTTCAACATGAGTGAACTTTTGGTCGACTTGATGACTGATCAGCCGACTCTTGAAATCTCTGCCGCCGCTACCTCGAGACTTCAGCCAAGCACGATGATCGGGAAATGGAGGATCGCCACTTCAATCTTGGTAAGATCTACGAGGTTTAAGCTTTTAGTCGACTGGAGCTTTTTAGTCGATTGGGCTTCCATGTTTACTTCTGGATCTCTCTTGTAGTTCCGCCTCACGTCATTGATCTCCCCGATGATGACGAGGAAGCGCCATTGAGGAAGAGGAGGAACAAGAAAGTGCCTGCTGGTAAGGCTGCTCAAGTCGCGGTGATTCCTGAGACGCTGATTTCCGAGGGAGGCAACCCCACTCGGACTTCTGTATATTTCGTTGTACCGCTGACAAGTGCCCGACCCACTTCGTCGACTGCTGATCCACCATCTCTCTTTGCTACCCACCACGTCCCGGAAGACCAAGTAAGTGCTGCTAAGGAAGCCATACGCCAGGCAGGGATCATGATGGAGCGGGTGAAAGCGGCTCGAGAGGCTAGTCAGGCGGCCTATGATGCCAATTCAGCTCTCTAGAGCAATGTCCAAGTAAGTTAGTCGTCGCTTGCTTTGTTAGGATATACTATCTGAAACTGCTTTCTTCTGGAGATTTCCATATTTGTACACCCACTGGGTGTGTGTGTCGTTTGAACTTTTGTGGGGGCACGCTGAGTGCACCCACTGGGTGTAGTCCCCCAGAATATGGTCAACTGCGTGCGATCGGCTATAGTCTTTATGCTGTGATCTTCTTCACTCGACACTGGGCGGACCAAGTCGAATGGGCTGTAAAACAGGTGGGGCACGCTAAGTGCACCCACTGGGTGTAGTCCCGAGACTATGGTCATTGCGTCTGATCGACTATAGTCTAAAGAACTGTTTTTTAACTGCGGCTGACCGCTAACAATTAGCCATGTTTTTAGAATCATAACCTTTTTGCCTCTTTTGGTCGACTGATCGAACCAAATTGGTAAACCAGTGGGGGCACGCTGAGTGAACCCGCTGGGTGTAGTCCCCGAGACTACTAACGAATGTTTTTATTCGACCGTAGTCTTAGAAATGCTACTATTTTTCCTTAGTCACTCGGAAGTAATCTGTCTTTGATGTCTTTCGTTGGTTGACTCTTTGTAGAAATCTTGCGAGCTTGTGGCTCGCTATACTGAGTTAGAGAAAAAGCAGATTCAGCTCAACCTCGATTTGAAGCTTGCTCAGGAGAACTTGCAGAAGGCAAAGGATGAAGCAAAAGGTTTGGCTGGTGAGAATTTTTGATGACTGCCTCTGTTTTTCTGCTCATCCTAAACTCTGTTCTCATTGTTGCTTTGCAGATAAACTGGAAGATACTTTGAAGAATAAGTACCTTGACCTTGTAGAGGCACAGAAGGCGGCTTTGGAGAAAACAAAGCTCGCTGAAGAGAAGCTTGCCTCAGTCGACAAACTCGAAGATGAAAATGCCAAGCTGAAAGCCTCTCTTGACGCAGCTAACAAGGAAGTCGGTCGGTGAAGAACGACAAGAATGTTACGTCGACAAGGTTGGCTAACCATGGGAAGCGAAACGACACGGAGATTTATCTTGGAGGTTCGCCAAGAAGCTGTTTCTCATGCTTGAAGGTAATCTCTTTTATCCACTGTCTTGCTCTCACCGGCTCATCACATGATCTTTATTCTGAGTCTGAGTTGTGTTTTCAGAATTCTGCCAAAACTTTGAAGAAGAAACCAGTCGAGTGGAAACCAGCTTGGACCCCATCAACTCTCCTATGAAGGACGAAGCTGCTATGAATGTGCTCCGACTGGAGTCTCGTGTTGCTAGCGTGCTGGATTATCTTGCTCGACTGAAAGTTGCAATGTCGCGGATCGACTCGACTCTCTGGCCAGAACAAACTCTCCAGAATGATCTTGAATCCCTGATGACTCGACTGAATGAGATTCCAAGTCGAGTTGCAAGAATGGAAAAAGTCATCTGCTAGGTGTGGTGCTGATGTTGCTCTATCTCTGGTTCGTGTCCACTGCAACGAAGCGCAAGAGGACAAGCTGGTGTCTCTCAAGGTTGCCAATACCAGGAAGCACGACTTCAGATCTTTCATGGAGACTTTCATCGCTGATGCTACCCGTATTGCTGACGGAATCGACCTCGACTAGTTTGTTGCACCTTCCAGTCCTCCACCGGAGGAGTAAAAAACTTCTAATTCCCACTTTAAATTTGCCTCGGAATGCCGAGTGGTTTCTGTAACCGATAAACTTCAACAGGCTTAATGCCTGAGCGCCTTTGGAACCGTAGGACATTTATCCGAACTTGATTTTTCCTTTAACATGCTTTGCTTGCCTTCGAGAGAACTTTATTCCTCATTCGGAAGATATTCCGTTGAAATTCCAATCGACTTGTGCTTCATCTATCCTGCAGGTAGAGGTGGAACACAGACTGCGACTGACCTTGTCGTCCTTACGGATCGGGACGAACCGCACGTTGTGCTTGTGGCGAAGCTCCGAAGGAGGAGGTTGCAGTCGACCTGCACCTCGTCGTCCTTGTGGATTGGGATGGACCGCACGTTGTACTTGTGGCGAAGCTCCGAAGGAGGAGGTAGCAGTCGACCTGCACCTCGTCGTCCTTGCGGATTGGGATGGACCGCACGTTGTACTTGTGGCGAAGCTCCGAAGGAGGAGGTAGCAGTCGACCTGCACCTCGTCGTCCTTGCGGATTGGGATGAATTCCTTACTTAGGCGAGCACTGGGCTGCAGCTAAGCCCCCGAGTGGGAGGTTTGCTCTCCACTCAGTAGGATTTTTATTACTTAGGCGAGCACTAGGCTGCAGCTAAGCCCCAGTGGGAGGTTTGCTCTCCACTCGGTAGGATTTTATTACTTAGGCGAGTCTTGGGCTGCAGCTAAGCCCCCGAGTGGGAGGTTTGCTCTCCACTCGGTAGGATTTTTATTACTTACGCGAGCACTGGGCTGCAGCTAAGCCTCCGAGTGGGAGGTTTGCTCTCCACTCGGTAGGATTTTTATTACTTAGGCGAGCACTGGGCTGCAGCTAAGCCCCCGAGTGGGAGTTTTGCTCTCCACTCGGTAGGATTTCTATTACTTAGGCGAGCACTGGGCTGCAGCTAAGCCCCCGAGTGGGAGGTTTGCTCTCCACTCGGTAGGATTTTTATCACTTCGGCTGTTTTAAGGCGAATCTTTGGGCTGTTATAAGTCCCTGAGTGGGAGGTTTGCTCTCCACTCGGTAGGATTTTTATTACTTAGGCGAGCACTGGGCTGCAGCTAAGCCTCCGAGTGGGAGGTTTGCTCTCCACTCGGTAGGATTTTTATCACTTAGGCGAGCACTGGGCTGCAGCTAAGCCCCCGAGTGGGAGGCTGGTTCGCCACTCGGTAGGATTTTTGTATACTTAGGCAAGTACTTGGACTGCAGCTAAGCCTCCGAGTGGGAGGCTGGCTCGCCACTCGGTTGGATTTTTGTATACTTAGGCGAGTACTTGGACTGCAGCTAAGCCTCCGAGTGGGAGGCTGGCTCGCCACTCGGTAGGATTTTTGTATACTTAGGTGAGTACTTGGACTGCAGCTAAGCCTCCGAGTGGGAGGCTGGCTCGCCACTCGGTAGGATTTTTGTATACTTAGGCGAGTACTTGGACTGCAGCTAAGCCTCCGAGTGGGAGGCTGGCTCGCCACTCGGTAGGATTTTGAATACTTAGGCGAAGCGGATTCGCAGCTAAGCCCCCGAGTGAGTGACTGGCTCGCACTCGGAAAGGATTTTTTTACAAGCTTAGGCGAATCGGATTTGCGACTAAGCCACCCACTAGGGGAAATTTCAACAAAAAGCAATAACAATCACTGGGAAAATTATAACATTCTTGTCTTGGATAAACAAACTTCAAAAACACATTTATTACATCTTAACCGAGTCAGTTTATAAGTGTAAAAGGGGCGGAGCAGCTCCGCGTTCCAAGCTCGAGGCTCGTCGATCTGGCGATCAACGTTGTAGAGATGATATGCTCCGTTGTGGAGGACTCTCGTGACGATAAAGGGACCTTCCCAAGTGGGAGCAAGCTTGTGTGGTTTCTGTTGATCCACTCGGAGGACCAAATCTCCCTCTTGGAGGCTCGACTCTTCACATTTCGGCATGGAATCGGCGCAAGTCTTGCGATAGATAGTCGGCGGATCAAGGCCATCTCTCTCTCCTCTTCCAAGAGGTCGACTGCATCTTGCCGGGCTTGTTCCGCTTCTTCTTCAGAGTATAGCTCGACTCGAGGCGCATTGTGAAGCAGGTCACTCGGCAGAACTGCTTCAGCTCCATAGACCAGGAAGAATGGAGTTCTCCCAGTCGACCGATTAGGAGTGGTCCTCAATCCCCAGAGAACTGATGGAAGTTCGTCGACCCAAGCTCCTGCTGCATGTTTGATATCATGCATCAGCCGAGGTTTTAGCCCTTTGAGAATGAGGCCGTTTGCACGTTCTGCTTGTCCATTCGACTAAGGATGAGCCACTGAAGCATAGTTGACCCGCGTGCCTTGAGAGGCGCAGAAGGCTTTGAACTTGTCATTATCGAAGTTTGACCCATTGTCGGTGATGATGCTATGCAGAACTCCATATCTGAATATCAACTCTCTGATGAAACTGATAGCAGTGCATGCATCGAGGTTCTTGATGGGCTTGGCTTCGATCCACTTAGTGAACTTGTCGACTGCTACTAGCAAATGGGTAAAACCGCTTCTGCCAGTTCTCAACGGTCCAATCATGTCCAATCCCCAAACAGCGAAGGGCCAAACGAGTGGAATGGTCTTCAAGGCTGAGGCTGGCTTGCGCAACAAGTTGGAATAGAACTGACATCCTTCACACTTGTCGACTATTTCTTTTGCCATTTCATTTGCTTTCGCCAAGAAATCCCGCCGGTATGCTTTAGCCACAATGGTCCGAAGGGCGCATGATGGCCACAGTCCACAGTGGATATCCTCAAGAATTATCGACCTTCTTACGGCGTGATACACTTCGGCCGACTCGATCGCGCTTTCTCTGTACAATTGTCCCTTGATCACTGTAAAGGCCTTGGATCGACGGACGATCTGTCGAGCCTCTTCTTAATTCTCTGGGAGCTCTTTCCTTAGGATATATGCGATGTACGGCACTGTCCAGTCGGGAGTGATGACCACAACTTCCGTAATCAGGTCGACCACGGCTGGGACCTCAACTTCAGTCGGATCATTGGCACTCTTTTGCTGCGGGGCTTCTTCTGTGAAAGGATCCTCTTGCACTGATGGAATATGAATGTGTTCCAAAAATACATCACTTGGGGAATGGCTTCCCTCTGGCCCCATATCTGCGCCAACATCCCCAGCTTTATTTTTTAGTCGGGGGTATATGATGAAGCTCTAACCCCTCGAATTTCTTCTCCAGCTTTCTCACTGCATTACAATAACCTATCATAGCTGGGCTTCTGACATCCCACTCCTTCATCACTTGATTAACAACCAGATCCGGGTCGCCATAGACCATAAGGCGATGGACGCTGAGTGAAATGGCCTTGCGCAACCCATACAGGAGTGCTTCATATTCTTCTTCGTTGTTGGAAGAATCAAAGTGAATCTGGAGAACATACTTGAGCCTATCTCCTGGGGAAACCAATACAACCCCTGCACTGTAACCGTTCAGCATCTTGGAACCATCGAAAAACATAGTCCGGTGTTCCGAGTGAACTTGGGTCGGAAGTTGCTGTTCATCCACTCGGCGAGGAAATCTGCTATTGCTTGGGACTTGATGGCTTTCTTTGCCTCGAATTTGATATCAAGCGGAAGGAGTTCAATCGCCCATTTGCCACTCGACCGTTGCATCTCTGTTATGAAGAATTTCCGACAAAGGCGTCGGCGACGATCGTAATGGAATGATCGAGAAAAGAATGAGCAACCTTCTTCGTGGTCATATAGACCCCATAAACAAGCTTCGATAGTGAGGGTATCTTTGCTTTGATGGGGTCATTATTTGAAAGATAATAAACTGGGCGTTGAACTTTGAAGGTTTTTCCTTCTTCTTCCCGCCGACCGTAAATGCAGTCTTCGACGACTTGTCCAAAGGCTGCAATGTAAAGCAGCAAAGGCTCCTTGCTGATTGGAGCAGCAAGCACCGGCTGGGTGGAGAGCGGGGCTTTGAGCTCGCAAGCGCTGCATCAGCTTCTAGAGTCCACTCAAACTTGTCGACTTCTTCATCGATCGGTAAAGAGGCAATGCCTTTTCACCGAGGCGAGAGATGAATCGACTTAAAGCGGCCAAGCATCCGAAGAAGTTTCGGAAATCGTGCACACGCATTGTAGGCGATTCATTCGAGTATGGTGCCAACCTTTTACGTGTTAGCATCGATTCCTCGCTCGAAGCGAAAACCTAGTAACTTTCCACCAGAACTCGAATGTACACTTTGATGGATTAAGCGATATCATACCTCCACGAGATTGGCAAATGTTTCAGCAAGGTCACCAACAGGTCGGAACCCTTTCGTGACTTGACCACTATATCATCGATGTATGCTTCCACATTCCGACTGATTTGAGTGAGCAAACACTTCTGAATCATCCTCATGAATGTGGCTCCGGCATTCTTGAGACCAAATGGCATGGTGACATAATAGAAGCACCCGAATGGAGTGATGAACGCTGTTTTAATCTCATCGGGTCCATACAGACGGATCTGATGGTACCCGGAATAGGCGTATAAAAAAGACAACCTCTCGCATCCCGCAGTCGAGTCGACTATTTGGTCGATGCGAGGAAGATGGAAATGATCTTTCGGGCAGGCCCGATTGATATGCTTGAAATCGATGCACATGCGCAACGACTTGTCCTTCTTGGGGACCATGACAACGTTGGCGAGCCACTCGGAGTGGTAGATCTCTCGG
This sequence comes from Aegilops longissima, assembly GCA_021605205.1. Lineage (NCBI taxonomy): Eukaryota > Viridiplantae > Streptophyta > Magnoliopsida > Poales > Poaceae > Aegilops > Aegilops longissima. The sequence continues at coordinate 692,203,605 of CM038678.1, read as the reverse complement.
ATGAACTCTGCTGCTAAGAGCCGAGCCACCTCCTCGCCAATGGCATTTCTCTTCTGGACGGCGGACCGCCGAACATACTCTTTAACTGGTTTAAATTTTGGGTCGACTCGTAGGCGATGCTCAGCCAGCCCCCTAGGAACACCCGGCATGTCAGTAGGCTTCCATGCAAAGATTTCTAGTTCTCACGGAGGAACTGGATGAGCGCTTCTTCCTATTTTGAGTCGAGTGTTGTTGAGATGTTGGTCGGAGCAGCATCGGGATCAGTCGAGTGAATGTGAACCTGTTTCGTCTCGCCAATCATTGGAATGTCGACTCCGTGGCGGGCTTCTTAGCTCGCAACAAATCACTCGGTCTGCAGTTTTCGATACTCTTGTAGCTCGACCACTGCCAACTGAGCATCGGCGATCTTAGAGCCTTTCTGGAAGCACTCTTCTGCCTTCTTCCGATTGCCCGTGATAGTGATCATGCCCTTGGGACCTGGCATCTTCAGTTTAAGATACACGTAACATGGTCGGGCCATGAAGCGTGCATAAGCTGGTCTCCCGAATAGCGTGATAAGCGCTCGAAATCCACGACCTCAAAGGTCAACTTTTCTTTTCGAAATGCTTTGAATCACCAAAACTACATCGAGAGCAATTTGGCGAGTGACTCAGCCTTCTTTCCGGGAATGACTCCGTGGAAGCTCATATTCTTGGTATCGAGTGCGGACATCGAATGCCCATCCCTTTCAACGTCTCCGCGTATAATATGTTCAAACCACTACCACCATCCATCGTGGCTTTGGTCGGTCGAGTGCCTTCGACAACTGGGTCGACCACCAATGCTTGCCTCCGTGGGTGGCAATGTCGTCGGGTGATCGGTGGTCGAATGTGATGGCGATGCAGGACCATTTCAGATAATTGGGAGTCGCCGAGCAACCAAGTTTACTTCCGATTGATAACCTTCAATCGACTTTTGCTTTCGACGTCGGCAAAAATCAGCGGGTGGAATTGACACGGGAATATCCACCATCACGCTATCATCTCATCCTCAACTTTGTCTGCCTCCTTATCCTTATCCTTGGGTTGTTTCCCTTGGGCTGCTGAATCAAGAGCCGACATTTGTCGAGTGGTATGTTTCGGTAAATGAGTTTACCCTCTTCATCTTTCTTTGTATGAATATGACATGGTAAATCCAACACGTCATTCCCATCCTGGTCTTTCACCTTCTTAGGGTTCCAAGGACCCTTGGGTTTCCCCTTGAACTTTCCTGGGGTCACAGCCAAGGCCTCTCCGGGAGCCGCTGGCTCGGCTTTGCGCTTCTGCTTCCGAGTGGAATTTCCTCCACCGGTCTCATTGGCGGCCGATTTATATTTACCACTCCGGAGCCGATCCTCTTCTTCACCATTTGCATATTCGGTGGCAATCTCCATCATCCGACTCAGGGTCATATATCCGGTTCGACCAAATTTCAAACTAAATTCTCTGTTCTTGACACCTTCCTTGAAGGCGCAGACTGCCTGGTGATCAGATACATTCTCGACTGTGTGGTGCAAAGTGATCCACCTCTGGATATAATCTCTCAAAGTTTCACTCGACTTTTGCACGCATCGATGCAACTCACAAACCTGCTGGTGGTTTGCAAGTTCCTTCAAATGTCCTGACAAACACTCGGGCAAGATCTTCCCAAGCGTAAATATTGCTGGGTGCTAACTGATTCAACCACGCCCTGGCTGAACCCTCCAACATAAGAGATAAATGCTTCATGGCTACCTCATCGTTGCCACCGCCGATCTGAACCGCCACTCGGTAATCTTCAAGCCAAGTGTCAGGCTTGGATTCTCCAGTGAACTTGCTGACTCCAGTCGCCAACCTGAAGTTGGGAGGAATCACTGCGCCTGATGGCTCTGCTGAAACACTCGGTCCCGAGACATGAACTCTACTACTGGAAGGAACATCTCTATCATGGCCGTCTCGGTGAGCTCTGTTCCTGTCGACCAAACCTTGAACGATAATAGATCTCGCATCAAAGCCTGGTTCCCTGGGGTCGACAGGAACTCTTCGCCCAGCACTGTTTTGGCGTCTGTCGTCCTGCTGCCAAGGAGTGTATGATCCACCCCTTGGGGGAGGAGTGGGCACTCGACGTCGATCGTTGCGATCGAATCGGTGCTCATACTGCTCGCGGCCCTTGTATTGATCATCACACCGGCCCCCACGTTCCTCACGCCTCGGGGGCGATCTTGGACTATGGGCCGACTGGAATGAATTCGCAGCGACGGATCGGCTGTGAACCCTGTTCCTCGACTGGGATACAACTGAGTTTTGATCTCCTGCCGCCCGGAGCAAATCCCTGATTTGCTGCATACCTCTACCTGCCTCCGACTGGGAAGGCTGAATTGACTCTGCTATTCGGGCGGCAGCTGCTAAATTCTGAATTAGAGTTCGATATACCTGGGTTGGCGGTTGAAAGAGCTGGCGTCGACTGGATTCTGGAACCCTCGGTCGCGTACGCTCGTCGAGTACTCGCTGAAGATTCTCCAGTCGAGTGCGCTCAGCCAGGTTGGCCAAGCGCGCATCCTCCAAGGCGTGAGCCTCGGGGGTTTCTCCTACGATAGGAGTGTGAAGTGCATCCATGTTCCAACGATGAAGCTCCTCCCTCTGGAGCGAAGTGAGGGGCTCGGGCAAGTACTCTTCGCGGGCTTGCACCGGATCGCCTCCACCGCGACCTTCGTTGGTGCGGGTGAATCCAGGGGGACTGCGTGGTCCATCGACCATCAGAACCTTTGCCGCCGGGTCACTGCTATCGCATTCGGACGCAGTCTCTATGGAGCCAGTCGAACAGGCCGTAGAGAGATTCGTCGGGCTCGATCGCCGTGACTTGGGGGATGGCCGACTGGCGGGCCACCGCATGCCTCACCCACCGCTGAAGCCTCGACCGACCGGAACGCTTGCGCCGGTGGGAGACTGGGAGTGAAGACAGCACAGAAGCCGACCCATACTGGGTCGACGGTTGCCGCAGGAGGACGCCGCGGGCACACGCGCGAAAGTGCATCGCCCCGCGGATGGGGAGCGCGTCCACGTCGAGTGGAGCCTCCTGAAGCCAAGCTGAGTCATCGGCGACGAACGTGAGCGCACCGAGACGGATCTCGTGGCCGTCGACCAAAACTCCACCTGAAACCATGATGCCGGAGATCGAAAGAATCCCAACTTCTCCAACAATTCGCTAGAACACCTGCCCCAAGGTGGGCGCCAACTGTCGTGGTTCTAAGTCTGACAGTAGAATGGGGGGTAGGTATTGAGAGGCAAGATCCTAGCTATGGAGTAGTTGTATACGCAAGGGATTTACGAGTTCAGGCCCTTCTCGGAGGAAGTAATAGTCCTACGCCTTGGAGCCCGGAGGCGGTCGACTGGATTATATGTGTATGTGTTACAGGGGTGCGAACCCTTCTACCTGTGGAGGGGGGTGGCTTATATAGAGTGCGCCAGGACCCCAGCCAACCCACGTAGTAGAGGATTTAAGGTGCGTTAAAGCTAGGCGTTACTGGTAACGCCTTACATAAAGTGTCATTAAGGTCATAAAGACTATTTACCTACACACCGATTGGGTACCGAGTGGTTGTTGGACTCCTGGTGGTCGAGTGGGTCTTCGTAGTCAAGTGTCTATGAATCTGTCGAGTGGAAACCTACCAGGTCGACTGGAAGGTTGCTTCTCTTGTGAGTCTCCTTGTGGAGGGTACCTTTGGGCAGGTCTATGACCCTACCCCAGGTACATGACTTCATCAGTAGCAGAGTCCTCATTAAATTTCCTCACTGCCTCGTTGGCTTGTCTTGCCAATTTGGCTTGGCGCTTGGCCCATTCTTCAGGAAAGTCCTCACCATGCTTGATGCTGGTGGGGTCAGCTTCTTGACCAGGTGCCAATGGAGCTCTTGGGCATGGAGGATTGAGAGCGAATTTCTTCATGTACTTTGGAGTAACATATTTGTACTCCCTCCATTCCCTTGCCCATCTCCTTTCAATCCTTTGAATGCGCACCTTGCACTGATTTTTGTTTTCTTTTCTGAACTCGGCTTCATCAGGTGTGCAATAATCAACATAGATGTCCTCAGGAATCTCAAACGCAGTCATGACCTCAGGCCTCTTTCCTCCTTTCTGTGGCTTCTTTCCTTCTGCCATATTCTTCAGCTGAGGAATTTGAACAATCAAATTCTCTGAAGAAGTATGCAACTTTTCTTCGAGGAATGCTGCAAATGAGTTAAGTTGATGAGAACCTAGTGATTCAGCAGCGTACATGAGTACCTGTGAACAGAGTATAGTTGCGAGGAATTTGGAGAGGTCATATGCGTTCTCAGAAGGTTTTTCAAAAGAACTAGTTTGAGGAATTTGACCAGATGAGCCTTGAAGAATTTCACTAAGCGATCTTTGTCTTAGGTTCCATAGTTGTATAGATCGAGGATCCACACAACTGAGGAATCTTGAAGAAAAATCATTGCTTAGAGAAACGAATCAAGAGCATATTTTGTTTGAGGTGTTCATATGTGTGAAGATTTTAAGAATAAACACCTTTGAAGATTTCCAGGAAGGTTTGAGAATCAAAGCGAGTAATAAAAGTAACTTTTAATTACCCGAACTCAAGAACACGACGAACCGAGAAGTGTAGATTAGAAGTTCATCGGTTCAGATCTCCACGCCCTAACTCGGCGGAGGAAGACAGCTACGGCGGCGGAGTGAAGATTTCAGCGATCGGTAGCGAAATACGACGGTGACGAGGTCGAGGTAGTGAAGCTCTTCCTCACGGCGACGATGGAGAAGCGCGGCGCTAGGGTTTGAAAGCTCGGCGAGAGAGAGCGGTCGAGCGGAGTAAAGGAAGTGAGGAAGGGAGAGGGGTATATATAGTCGCGATGAAAAACTGTTAGCCGAAGATTTAGGAATGAACGTGTTCTCGACCCTTCGCATTCGCTTGACATGTGTCACCCACGTGCTGAAAAGTGGATACTGTGTTAGATCGTGGGTGAATAGATAAGTTTATCGCGGGATGCGGAACGGTTTGAGCGGCAAAACCGAAAATTTGGATAAGATAAGTAAAAAGTTCCGTTCGCAATTTCTTCATCTGACAAGGACGCAGTGAAGATTTTTAACGAGTTTCAAATAGAACGCACATGAAGAATTTGTGAATAGATTGGGTTGAGTATAGCATAGAGGGGGAAGGGTCCGATCACATTCACTTAGCAGAAAAAGCAACTTGAAGAAATAGCCATAAGTGAATGTTGTAGAGGACATAAACCCATATAAATATATAGTCAATTGAAAGTGCGTTATATCGACTAGAGGGGGGTGAATAGGCGATTTTTAAGAATTCTTCAATGAGGAATTTGCCGGTGAGGAAATTCCTAAGTGAAGAACTACTTGCAGCGGAATAAGTACTCAGAAGTAAGCATAAGAGAATGAGGGCATGGCCATCATGATGAAATGAAGACAATCAAAGAGTACAGAAAGCGTAAACACAGGATAACACAAGATGAAGACAAACAGACTGAAGAAATTGAACTGAGGAAATTGAGAAAGTGTTCAGTCAAAGTCTTCAAACACAGATATGAACGAACACTCAACAAGGTAATGAGGAAATGAAAGAGTTGAGGAAATAGAACCAGTTAGGTTGGTGAAGACAATGATTTGGTAGACCAGTTCCAACTGTTGTCTCAGTTGTACGTCTGGTTGGAGCGGCTGAGTATTTAAACTCGAGGACATACAGTCCCGGACACCCGATCCTTGAGCACGCAGCTCGGACACCAAGTCCTCACCGTATTCTCCTTGAACTAAGGTCACACAGACCTCGTCCAATCACTCGTGGTAAGTCTTCAGGCGACTTCCAAACCTTCACAGACTCGGCGATCCACAATTCCACTTGGATGCTCAAGACCATGATGCCTAACCGTCTGGAAGAAGCACGGTCTTCAAAGGTAACAAGCGTCGGATCCACGCAGGATCAATCTCTTCAGTGATGCTCAATCACTTTGGGTTTGTAGGGGTTTGGTTTTTGGGTTTTTCCTCACTCGATGATTTTCGCTCAAAGTCCTCAGAGGATGGGTTGCTCTTAAATGAAAAGTGTCAAGTTCTCTCGGAGCAGCCAACCAGCTAGTGGTTGTAGGGGGCGGCTATTTATAGCCTAGGGAGCAGCCCGACATGATAAGACATAAATGCCCTTCAATGATATGACCTTAGGTGGATAAGATATTTTGGGACAGCTGCCGCGCAGCACAGCAACTGTCGGAAATTTTGATTCTCAAATTCCTCAGGGCTATCATGTTCCTCCTGTGTAGGCAATCCGCACTTTGGCGAATTCCTAACTCCTCAGTCAGAACAAATTCCTCAGCGATCAGAAGAACTTCGTCTCTGTCAGTGAAGAAATTGACTGAACTGTATGAGATTTCCAAAAGGCTTCACTCGAAGGGATTGGTAGGTGTAGGATTTTGAGTTGAGCATCACATGGAAATTTTTCCTTAGTATTTCCTCGACCGCCTTTAACAGTATGGTGTTTCCTATGACTCAAGAAAGAGAAGACGAAACTACGAAAAACAAAAGTCTTCACGCTTCATGTTCCTCAAATGAATACCAAGTCTTCAAGGTCACACCAATTTCTTCACTTTCAAAGTCCTCAGAAAGTCTTCAGAATATCAAAGTCTTCAGCCGAAGAACTTCATTTTTAGGGGTCGACTTTCTCTGTAAATATCAAACTCCTCATAGACTTATAGACCTGTGTACACTCATAAACACATTAGTCCCTTAACCTATAAGTCTTCAATACACCAGAATCACTAAGAGGCACTAGATGCACTTACAACCCATTCTCTCATTTAAAAATAAAAACAACGAAAATGCACACAATGGGTTCCCCATAGGTGCGGCGTGCCGCCGCGCCTCTGCCCACTAGTAATATTAGAAGATCACGTGCAAAGTTTAGAGCTCTATCTCAATGTTTATGATAAAAAAAAGGAACATGTGTTTAATAAAATCCTAAGAATATTAATTTGGAAAACAATTTAGTTTTGGAGGTTTTACATTTTTGTCATTTATTTCAGAATATTGCAGAGTGAAGTGATGCATCTGGACATGATGGTTGCAAAATAAAATAACAATTCATTATTCTGGTTAGGGTATTACCCAGGGATGTTACAACAGAGCTGTGAGCGCGGGGCGGGGCGGTATGTGCGGTGACGGTCATCATGACGCTAGGAATGGGCACAACCGGTACTGCAACGACCCGGTCAACACTATGATTCAAAGCGACAGCGTTGCCGAAGTCTTGTGCTACCACGGTGAGTCTCAGGTCAGGCATGAGTTCGGGGAGGACGTGCATGCGCGAGGGGATGACAAGAGGAAGACGACGACCCAGTCTCACGCGCAATCCAATGGTCGAGGTAGGGACGGATCAATCAACCAACGGTTGTCGGGGGATGAACCCGGGCAGGCAACGAAACCCGGATCCTTTTCAAAAAACATCGGGGCCAATATCGCCCCTCAGTCTAGCTCGCGCTTGGCCCGGTTCGTCAACCCGGCCAAGTCTCTCAACCCGGCCGAACTTATCGACCCCAGCCAAGACATCAACCCGGCCCTGACGGCTGGCGCAGGCCAGCCGAACCCGGCACACCAAGACTACTCCAACATGCTAGCTCTCCCGTGGCATGTTCCTCAACCCGACCACGGGTCAGCCCCCGTCCCTTCCCAGCCGTACGATGGGACAACTCTCCATGACAGGGATGAGCGAGGCAACAGTGCCCCACCACTGCCAGCAGAGGCGTGGCAACCACTACAAAAAAAGACACATCCGTGACATTTTGGGCGAGCAATTTTTTTTTCTCATCATACATATGACACTTCTATGGCGATAATTGTGACAAAACCGGTATCATCATAGATGTGGTGGGCTCCTACTTCTATGACAAAAATCATGACAGAAAATGCGCTTTTCGTCTGGGCGGGCGGAGACGCAGCTGCATGACATTCTTTGGGCCGTCCATGACGGAAAAAACCGTTAGAAGCGAGGGGAGGAAAATTTCAGGGAGTTCCGGTTACGGTGGGAGGTCGGGGCGGCGATGCACGCTTTCTCGTACACGTCTGGCGCATGTGTGCGGCGTTAGCTCTAATGAACTGAAGCGGCGTTGGGCTCTAATCGAACCCGGCGATTGCCTGCGCAGTCTGGCGTTCATCGAACCCGGCGATCGATCGATGGTTGTTAATCGAACTGATCGGCGATTCCTTTGCTCTGCTGCTAATCGAAGCCAATCGATTCTGCCTGCAGGATGAGCGATGGCGTTACGGGGGGGGTTGGATGAGCGATGGCGGTGGCGTTGCCTCGGATGAACAGGACCCCTTGGTGTGGTGGAGGGCTGGATGAGCATGAGCGGTGGAGGGGTGCCCGTGGAGGGTGGTTGAACAGGACCCGTGGTGTGGAGGGCTGGATGAACATGAGCGGTGGAGGGTGGTTGAGCAGTAGCCGATGGAGTAGCGCGCGATGGAGGCTGGATGAACAGGAGCCCTTGGAGGCTGGAGGAGGTCGACGGTAGCCCGTGGAGGCTGGAGGAGGTCGATGGTGGAGATGAACAGTATCCCGTGGAGTCCCGTTTTGCGGTACGCCACACCCCTCCCGATGAACAGGACCCCCGTTTCGACCGTAGGAGGTCCGTTTCATCCGTTTTGCGGTACGCCACACCCCTCCCGATCAACAGGACCCCCGTTTCGACCGTAGGAGGTTCGTTTCGTCCATTTTGCGGTACGCCACACACCTCCCGATCAACAGGACCCCCGTTTCGACCGTAGGAGGTCCGTTTCCTCCGTTTTGCGGTACGCCACGCCCCTCCTGATGAACAGGACCTCATTCCGAACGTAGGAGGTCTGTTTCCTCCGTTGTGCGGTACGCCAGGCCTCGTTTCCATCGCATGTTCCGTCCAAGCCCTCCCGATGAACACGACCACGCATTCCGTTCCGACCCAGCCAGTTGGCTCCCCATGAACACGACGACGACTGATACATCTCCAACGTATCTATAATTTTTGATTGCTCCATGCTATATTATCTACTGTTTTGGGCAATATTGGGCTTTATTATACACCTTTATATTACTTTTGGGACTAACCTATTAACCGGAAGCCCAGGCCATATTGATGTTTTATTGCCTGTTTCAGTATTTCAAGGAAAAGGAATATCAAACGGAGTCCAAACGGAATGAAACCTTCGGCAGCGTTATTTTTGGGAAGAATATGATCCTGGAGACTTGGAGTTCACGTCAGAAGATCCCCGAGGACTCCACGAGATAGGAGGGTGCCCCCCCCTACAGGGCACGGCCCCCTGTCTCGTGGACCCCTCGAGCACCTCCCGACCGACTTCTTTCGCCTATATAAGCCTATGTACCCTAAAACCATCGAATATGAAAATAGATCGGGAGTTCCGCCGCCGCAAGCCTCTGTAGCCACCAAAAATCTCTCGGGAGCCCGTTCCAGCACCCTGCCGGAGGGGGAACCCATCACCGGTGGCCATCTTCATCATCCCGGCGCTCTCCATGACAAGGAGGGAGTAGTTCACCCTCGGGGCTGAGGGTATGTACCAGTATCTATGTGTTTGATCTCTCTCTCTCTCGTGTTCCCTCTATGGCACGATCTTGATGTATCGCGAGCTTTGCTATTATAGTTGGATCTTATGATATTTCTCCCCCTCTACTCTCTTGTGATGAATTGAGTTTCCCCTTTGAAGTTATCTTATCGGATTGAGTCTTTACTTTGAGAACACTTGATGTATGTCTTGTCGTGTTTATTTGTGGTGACAATGGGATATCACGTGCCACTTGATGTATCTTTTGGTGACCAACTTGCGGGTTCCGCCCATGAACCTATGCATAGGGGTTGGCACACGTTTTCTTGACTCTCCGGTAGAAACTTTGGGGCACTCTTTGAAGTACTTTGTGTTGGTTGGATGAATCTGAGATTGTGTGATGCATATCGTATAATCATGCCCACGGATACTCGAGGTGACAATGGAGTATCTAGGTGACATTAGGGTTTTGGTTGATCTGTGTCTTAAGGTGTTATTCTAGTACGAACTCTTGAATAGATTGATCCGAAAGAATAACTTTGAGGTGGTTTCGTACCCTACCATAATCTCTACATTTGTTCTCCGCTATTAGTGGCTTTGGAGTGACTCTTTGTTGCATGTTGAGGGATTGTTATATGATCTATCTATGTTATTATTGTTGAGAGAACTTGCACTAGTGAAAGTATGAACCCTGGGCCTTGTTTCCTATCATTGCAATACCGTTTACGCTCACTTTTATCATTAGTTACCTTGCTGTTTTTATATTTACAGATTACAAAAACCTATATCTACTATCCATATTGCACTTGTATCACCATCTCTTTGCCGAACTAGTGCACCTATACAATTTACCATTGTATTGGGTGTGTTGGGGACACAAGAGACTCTTTGTTATTTGGTTGCAGGGTTGTTTGAGAGAGACCATCTTCATCCTACGCCTCCTACGATTGATAAACCTTAGGTCATCCACTTGAGGGAAATTTGCTACTGTCCTACAAACCTGTGCACTTGCAGGCCCAACAACGTCTACAAGAAGAAGGTTGTGTAGTAGACATCAAGCTCTTTTCTGGCGCCGTTGCCGGGGAGGCTAGGTAAGCGGCACTCACTCACACCCCGTCAACTAAGCTCTTTTCTGGCGCCGTTGCCGGGGAGGTGAGTACTTGAAGGTATATTTTTAGATCTTGCAATTGAATATTTTTGTTTCTTGTTTTATCACTAGTTTAGTTTATAAAAGAAAACTGCAAAAAAGGAGTTAAGTTTGTCTCATACGCTTCGTCTTTTTAATATCTTTCGTGAGTATGATGAAAAGGAAAATTGTGCTCAAGTGCTTGAAGAAGAATGCATTAAAATGTTTGATACTAAATCTTTGAATGATGAGCATGATTGCAATGTTGTTAGTATGAATTCCTTGAATATCCATGATGCTAATGATATGCAAAGCCACAAGCTTGGGGAAGCTATGTTTGATGAATATGATATATTTTGTCCCCCAAGCTTTGATGAGCAAATTTATTTTGATGATAGCATGCCTCCTATTTATGATGATTATATTGATGAAAGTGGGTTTGGAAGAGTGTCAACTTTAGGAAGTAGTGATCCCACTATTTTGGAGGATGTTGAATCTTATTGTGATGAATATGAAAGTGGATTTGGAAGAGTGTCAACTTTATTTAGTGATGATTCCACTATTTCGGAAGAGGTTCCAATCGATTATGAGAACAAAGTTGCTATCTATGATGATTATTGTGATGACTTGTATGCAATTAGGAATAATGATAACCATGAAACTTGTCATCGTGATTTTAGTTTTCAATTGGATTATGCCTCACATGATAATTATTTTGTTGAGTTTGCTCCCACTACTATTCATGAGAAGAAATTGGCTTATGTGGAGAATAGTAAATTTTCTATGCTAGTAGATCATGAAAGAATGCTGTAGGTGCTGGTTATATTGTTGAATTCATTCATGATGCTACTGAAAATTATTATGAGGGAGGAATATATGCTTGTAGGAATTGCAATAATGTCAAGTTTCCTCTCTATGTGTTGAAAATCTTGAAGTTATGCTTGTTTTACCTTCCCATGCAAGTTGATTATTGTTCCCATAAGTTGTTTGCTCACAAAATCCCTGTGCATAGGAAGTGGGTTAGACTTAAATGTTCTAGTCATATCCTTCATGATGCTCTCTTTATGTTTCAATTCTTATCTTTTATATGAGCATCATTGAAATCACCATGCCTAGCTAGGGGCGTTAAACTAGCGCTTGTTGGGAGGCAACCCAATTTTATTTTAGTTTCTTTCTTTTTGGTTCTGTTTAGGAATAAATAATCCATCTATCTTCTTTTTAGATGTGGTTTTATGTTTTAATTAGTGTTTGTGCCAAGTAGAACCTTTGGGAAGACTTGGGTGAAGTCTTTATGATCATGCTGTAAAAAACAGAAACTTTAGTGCTCACGAGATTAGCTTCAACTTTTTACTGGAGAGTGCTATTTAGTTGATTATTTTTGCATGATTACTAGACAAATTCCTCAGGTCCACCAATTTATTTTAGAATTTTTGGAGTTCCAGAAGTTTGCATTAGTTACAGATTACTACAGACTGTTCTGTTTTTGACAGATTCTGTTTTCATTGTGTTGTTTGCTTATTTTGATGAATCTATGGCTAGTAAAATAGTTTATAAACCATATAGAAGTTGGAATACAGTAGGTTTAACACCAATATAAATAAAGAATGAGTTCATTGCAGTACCTTGAAGTGGTGTTTTGTTTTCTTTAGCTAACGGACTCACGAGTTTTCATTAAGTTTTGTGTTGTGAAGTTTTCAAGTTTTGGGTAAAGATTCGATGGACTATGGAAGAAGGAGTGGCAAGAGCCTAAGCTTTGGGATTCCCAAGGCACCCCAAGGTAATATTCAAGGACAACCAAGAGCCTAAGCTTGGGGATGCCCCGGATGGCATCCCCTCTTTCGTCTTCGTTCATCGACAACTTTACTTGGAGCTATATTTTTCTTCACCACATGATATGTGTTTTGCTTGGAGCGTCATTTTCTATTGTTAGTATTTGATTTCTGCTATTTATAATAATGTTTTTCATCTTTAGTTTCAATAAAAAAGTCAAGGATAGCCTTTGCCATGCTTATTTTGCTACTATACATGTTGCTGTTTGAAAACAGAAAGTTTACCGCTGTTGTAAAAATTCCCTAGAAAAGTCAGAGCATGATATAATGTTGAAACTTTTTGCATAATGAGATCTGATAAATTTATTACAGTGGGAAGTTTAGTTCATAGTTTTTGTAGTTAGGGAAGTATTGATACTCTTGCATTCTTTACAGACTATACTGTTTTGACAGATTGCTGTTATGGTTGCATTGTTTGCATATGTTTGCTTGTTTAATGATTCTATTTGAGGATAGGAGTGTTAAATATGCAGAGGCATTTAGTATGAAATGTTGAATAATAATTTTAGTGATTTGTTACAGTAGAAAATGATAAGGTTTTGCATTGGTTTATACTAACCTATCTCACGAGTTCGTGTTGAGTTTGGTGTGGATGAAGCTTTTGATAAAAAGAGAAACCATGATATGAGAGGAATTAAGGAGACACAAAAGTTCAAGCTTGGGGATGCCCAAGGAACCCCAAGATAATATTTTAATAAGTCTCAAGCATCTAAGCTTGGGGATGCCCCGCTAGGCATCCCACCTTTCTTCTTCAACAACTATCGGTTAGTATCGGTTGAGCCTAAATTTTTGCTTCTTCACATGAGTTGTGCTATCCTTGCATTGTCATATTATTTTGTTTTGCTTGCTGTTTGAATACAATAGCAAGATCTTAAATTCATTAATGTTAGAGAGTCTTCAAATAGTTGCACAATTATTTAACTACTCATTGATCTTCACTTATATCTTGTTGGAGTAGTTTGTCGTTTGCTCTTGTGCTTCACTTATATCTTTTAGAGCACGGCGGTGGTTTTATTTTGTAGAAATTAATGAACTCTCATGCTTCACTTATATTATTTTGAGAGTCTTAAACAACATGGTAATTTGAACGAAATCTTTCATAGGAGGTGAACTGGATGCTATGATCAATTTGATACTTGATAATTGTTTTGAGATATGGAGGTAGTGATATTAAAGTCATGCTAGTTGGGTGATTATGAATTTAAAAAATGCTTGTGTTGAAGTTAGCAAGTCCCGTAGCATGCACGTATGGTTAAAGTTGTGCAACAAATTTGAAATATGAAGTGTACCTGGCTTGTGCATCCTTATGAGTGGCGGTCGGGGACGAGCGATGGTCTTTTCCTACCAATCTATCCCCCTAGGAGCATGCGTGTAGTGCTTGATTTTTGATGACTTCTAAATTTTTGCAATAAGTATATGAGTTCTTTTGACTAATGTTGAGTCCATGGATTATACGCACTACCTTTTCGCCATTGCTAGCCTCGTCGGTACCATGCATTGCCCTTTCTCACCTTGAGACTTGGTGCAAACTTCGCCATTGCATCCAAACCCCGTGATATGATACGCTCTATCACACATAAGCCTCATTATATCTTCCTCAAAACAGCCACCATACCTACCTATTTATGGCATTTCCATAGCCATTCCGAGATATATTGCAATGCAACTTTCCACCATTCCGTTTATCATCATTATGTCATACATTACTTTTGTCATATTGCCATTGCATGATCATGTAGTTGACATCGTATTTGTGGCAAAGCCACCATCCATTATTTTCCATACATGTCATTTGATTCATTGCACCATCCCGGTACACCGCCGGAGGCATTCATATAGAGTCATATTTTGTTCTAGTTTTGAGTTGTAATTCATATGTTGTAATCAATGAAAGTGTGATGATCATCATTATTAGAGCATTGTCCAAAAAGAAAAAAAAGAAAAAGGAAAAAAAAAGAAAGGCCAAAAGAAAAAGAAGGCCCAAAGAAAAAAAATAAAAAAAATAAAAAGGGGCAGTGCTACTATCTCTTTTTCCACACTTGTGCTTCAAAGTAGCACCATGTCTTTCATATAGTGAGTCTCATATGTTGTCACTTTCATATACTAGTGGGAATTTTTCATTATAGAACTTGGCTTGTATATTTCCTACGATGGGCTTCCTCAAATGCCCTAGGTCTTCGTGAGCAAGCAAGTTGGATGCACACCCACTAGTTTTCTTTTGTTGAGCATTCATTTATAGCTCTAGTGCATTCGTTGCATGGCAATGCCTACTCCTCATGTTGACATCAATTGATGGGCATCTCCATAGCCCGTTAATTATCCTCGTCAATGTGAGACTTTCTTCTTTTTTGTCTTCTCCACACAATCCCCATCATCATATTCTATTCCACCCATAGTGCTATATCCATGGCTCACGCTCATGTATTGCGTGAAGGTTGAAAAACTTTGAGATTATTTAAGTATGAAACAATTGCTTGGCTTGTCATAGGGGGTATAGAAGTTGGGAACATCTTTGTGTGACGAAAATAAAGTATAGCCTAACTATATGATTATGTAGGGATGAACTTTCTTTTGCCATGCTATTTTGAGAAGACATGATTACTTTGATTAGTATGCTTGAAGTGTTACTATTTCTTTTATCAATATGAACTTTTATTTTGAATCATTTGGATCTGAACATTCATGCCACAATAAACAAAATTACTTTGAGAATCATGCTAGGTAGCATTCCACATCAAAAATTCTGTTTTTATCATTTACCTACTCGAGGACGAGCAGGAATTAAGCTTGGGGATGCTTGATACGTCTCCAACGTATCTATCTATAATTTTTGATTGCTCCATGCTATATTATCTACTGTTTTGGGCAATATTGGGCTTTATTATGCACTTTTATATTACTTTTGGGACTAACCTATTAACCGGAGGCCCAGCCCATATTGCTGTTTTATTGCCTGTTTCAGTATTTCGAGGAAAAGGAATATCAAACAAAGTCCAAACGGAATGAAACCTTCAGCAGCGTTATTTTTGGGAAGAATATGATCCTATAGACTTGGAGTTCACATCAGAAGATCCCCGAGGACTCCACGAGATAGGAGGGCGCGACCCCCTGTCTCGTGGACCCCTCGAGCACCTCCCGACCGACTTCTTTCGCCTATATAGGCCTACGTACCCTAAAACCATCGAATATGAAGATAGATCGGGAGTTCCGCTGCCGCAAGCCTCTGTAGCCACAAAAAACCTTTCAGGTGCCCGTTCCGGCACCCTGCCGGAGGGGGAACCCATCACCGGTGGCCATCTTCATCATCCCGGCGCTCTCCATGACGAGGAGGGAGTAGTTCACCCTCGGGGCTGAGGGTATGTACCAGTAGCTATGTGTTTGATCTCTCTCTCTCTCTCTCATGTTCCCTCTATGGCACGGTCTTGATGTATCGCGATCTTTGCTATTATAGTTGGATCTTATGATGTTTCTCCCCCTCTACTCTCTTGTGATGAATTGAGTTTCCCCTTTGAAGTTATCTTATCGGATTGAGTCTTTACTTTGAGAACACTTGATATATGTCTTGCCATGTTTATCTGTGGTGACAATGGGATATCACGTGCCACTTGATGTATGTTTTGGTGACCAACTTGCGGGTTCCGCCCATGAACCTATGCATAGGGGTTGGCACACGTTTTCTTGACTCTCCGGTAGAAACTTTGGGGCACTCTTTGAAGTACTTTGTGTTGGTTGGATGAATCTGAGATTGTGTGATGCATATCATATAATCATGCCCACGGATACTTGAGGTGACAATGGAGTATCTAGGTGACATTAGGGTTTTGGTTGATTTGTGTCTTAAGGTGTTATTCTAGTACGAACTCTTGAATAAATTGATCCGAAAGAATAACTTTGAGGTGGTTTCGTACCTTACCATAATCTCTACATTTGTTCTCCGCTATTAGTGGCTTTGGAGTGACTCTTTATTGCATGTTGAGGGATTGTTATATGATCTATCTATGTTATTATTGTTGAGAGAACATGCACTAGTGAAAGTATGAACCCTAGGCCTTGTTTCCTATCATTGCAATACCGTTTACGCTCACTTTTATCATTAGTTACCTTGCTGTTTTTTTATTTTCAGATTACAAAAACCTATATCTACTATCCATATTGCACTTGTATCACCATCTCTTCGCCGAACTAGTGCACCTATACAATTTACCATTGTATTGGATGTGCTGGGGACACAAGAGACTCTTTGTTATTTTGTTGCAGGGTTGTTTGAGAGAGACCATCTTCATCCTACGCCTCCTACGGATTGATAAACCTTAGGTCATCCACTTGAGGGAAATTTGCTACAGTCCTACAAACCTGTGCACTTGCAGGCCTAACAACGTCTACAAGAAGAAGGTTGTGTAGTAGACATCAACGACGCTGTTTCTCCGTTCCGACCCAGCCATGTACGTATGCGCGAGTAGGCGTTCGAGACCCCGCCCGTATGTACACATACGTGGCCGTATTTTCTTTCTTGCACCCTGGCCGCTGTACGTACGTGTACATGCTACGTGCGCGCCTCTACTACGACACGTGCGCGCCTCTACATCGACCAGTATATATGTACGTACACGTTCGCGACCAGAATGACAACGCTATGTACGCTTCGACCAGGTGGGTCCCGACTGTCAGGCACTTCCTTTCCTGCGAAGATGTAGCTCGTGGGTCCCAGTAGTCCGGGGGGCGAATCGTTTGTTTTTTTGCCCAGGCGCACTTCCTTGCGTATGAAGATGTAGTTGGTGGGTCCCAGCAGTCAGGAGGAAAACGTTTTTTTCGCAAAATATGGTGGCCCGTCCAGTGGGTCCCTGCTGTCGGGTGGAGGAATAATTATTTTGCGCGTAATAAGGAGGCACTTCCTTGCGGCCGCTGTGGACCCAGCTGTCAGCCTCTCCACGCACAGTACTCTTCCGATGGAAGTCGGTCGTTGACCACATTGACCACGCCGCGCCGATAGCACCACACGGTGGACGACGGCGAGGCCTAGGAAGGGGACGACGCGGAGCCACGGAAGACGCAGCAGTGGATGCCCATGCGAAGAGGAGTACGAGGGTGAGGCTACCGTCGCCATAGAATAACATGGGGTGTGGGTGAGTAGAGGGATGGCCTAGCCAACGGTGCGAGTAGTAGGGGGCGGTGAGGCCTCCGCGGCATCACAGCCGGCCACGGGAGGCAGGAGCATGCAACACGACCGGCGCTGCTTTGGGCGGCTGGAGCACGAAGACTAGAGGTTGAAGAAGCACTACATCCATTGGATGGACACTGTATGGTCACTGGAGCTAGAATCATTCATATTGACTAAGTTGACAAAGCCCTCCGTCCCTGTAAACTTAGTAGGCCCACAAGTCAGCCTCAAACCAAGGTGAGTGCTATGTCTTGAGCTTGCGTTGGTTTTCCCCAAAGAGGAGAGGATGATGCAGCACAGTAGCGTAAGTATTTCCCTCAGTTTTTGAGAATCAAGGTATCAATCCAGTAGGAGGCCACGTGCAAGTCCCTCGTACCTGCACAAAACGATAGCTACTCGCAACCAACACGATTAGGGGTTGTCAATCCCTTCACGGTCACTTACGAGAGTGAGATCTGATAGAGATAATATTTTTCGTATTTTTGGTATAAAGATGCAAAGTAAAAAGTAAAAAATAGAGCAAGTAAATAAAGTGATGGAGATTGATATGATGAGAATAGACCCGGGGGCCATAGGTTTCACTAGTGGCTTCTCTCAAGAGCATAGATATTCTACGGTGGGTGAACAAATTACTGTTGAGCAATTGATAGAGTTGAGCATAGTTATGAGGTTATCTAGGTATGATCATGTATATAGGCATCACGTCCGTGACAAGTAAATCGAAACGATTCTCCATCTACTACTATTACTCCACTCATCGACCGCTATCCAGCATGCATCTAGAGTATTAAGTTAAAAACAGAGTAACGCCTTAAGCAAGATGACATGATGTAGAGGAATAAATTCATGCAATATGATAAATACCCCATCTTGTTATCCTCGATGGCAACAATAGAATCGTGCCTTGCAACCCTTTACATCACTAGGTAAGGACACCACAAGATTGAACCCAAAGCTAAGCACTTCTCCCATTGCAAGAACTACAAATCTAGTTGGCCAAACCAAACGGATAATTCGAAGAGACTTGCAAAGATAACTCAATCATACATAAAAGAATTCAGAGAAGATTCAAATATTATCCATAGATAAGCTGGATCATAAACCCACAATTCATCGGTCTCAACAAACACACCGCAAAAAGAAGATTACATCGAATAGATCTCCACGAGAGAGGGGGAGAACATTGTATTGAGATCCAAAAAGAGAGAAGAATCCATCTAGCTACTAGCTATGGACCCGAAGGTCTGAAGTAAACTACTCACACTTCATCGGAGGGGCTATGGTGTTGATGTAGAAGCCCTCCGTGGTGGATGCCCCCTCCGGTGGAGCTCCGGAACAGGCCCCAAGATGGGATCTCGTGGATACAGGAAGGTACGACGGTGGAATTAGGTTTTTGGCTCCTCTTCTGATCATTTGGGGATACGTAGGTATATATAGGAGGAAGGAGTACGTCGGTGGGCGTCGGGGACCCACGAGGTAGGGGTGCGCCCGGCGCCCTCCACCTCGTGACCGCCTCAGCACTTCTTGGAGTAGGGTCCAAGTCTCCTGGATCACGTTCGGTGAGAAGATCACGTTCGAAGGTTTCATTCCGTTTGGACTCCGTTTGATATTCCGTTTCTTGAAACACTGAAATAGGCAAAAAAACAGCAATTACAGGCTGGGCCTCCGGTTAATAGGTTAGTCCCAAAAGTAATATAAAAGTGGAAAATAAAGCCCAATATAGTCCAAAACAGTAGATAAAGTAGCATGGAGCAATCAAAAATTATAGATACATTGGAACATGTCAGACAACCCCAAGCTTAATTCCTGCTCGTCCTCGAGTAGGTAAATGATAAAAAAAAGAATTTTTGATGCGGAGTGATACTTTGGCATAATTTCAATATAAATATTCTTACTTGTGATATGAATATTCAGATCCAAAAGATTTAAGACAAAACTTAATATTGACATAAAAATAATAATACTTCAAGCATACTAACTAATCAAGTATGTCATCTCAAAATAACATAGCCAAAGAAAGTTCATCCCTGCAAAATCATATGGTTAGGCTATGCTTCATTTTCGCCACACAAAGATGTTCCCAACTTCTATACCCCTGATGACAAGCCAAGCAATTGTTTCATACTCAAATAATCTCAAACTCTTTCAACCTTTACGCAATACATGAGCGCGAGCCATGGGTTTAGCACTATGGGTGGAATAGAAATATGATGATGGGATTGTGTGGAGAAGACAAAAAAGGAAAGTCTCATATAGACGAGTATAATCAACGGGCTATGGAGATGCCCATCAATTGATGTCAACATGAGGAGTAGGGATTGCCATGCAACGGATGCACTAGAGCTATAAGTATATGAAAGCTCTACAAAAGAAACTAAGTGGGTGTGCATCCAACTTGCTTGCTCACGAAGACCTAGGGCACTTTGAGGAAGCCCATCATTGGAATATACAAGCCAAGTTATATAATGAAAATTCCAACTAGTATATGAAAGTGACAAGATGAGAGACTCTCTATTATGAAGATCTTAGTGCTACTTTGAAGCACAATATATGAGACTCACTACATGAAGAACAAGGTGCTACTTTGAAGCGCAAGTGTGGTAAATGGATAGTAGCATTGTCCCTTCTCTCTTTTTCTCTCATTTTTTAATTTGGGCCTTTTCTTTCTATTTTTTATGGCCTCTTTTTTTCGTCCGGAGTCTCATCCCGACTTATGGGGGAATCATAGTTTCCATCATCCTTTCCTCACTTGGGACAATGCTCTAATAATGATGATCATCACACTTTTATTTCTATTACAACTCAAAACTTAGAACAAAATATGACTCTATATGAATGCCTCCGGCGGTGTACCGGGATGGTGCAATGAATCAAGAGTGACATGTATGGAAAATAATGCATGGTGGCTTTGCCACAAATACGATGTCAACTACATGATCATGCAATGGCAATATGACAAAAGTAATGTATGTCATAATAATAATGATGGAAGTTGCATGGCAATATATCTCGGAATGGCTATGGAAATGCCATGATAGGTAGGTATGGTGGCTGTTTCTAGGAAGATATAAGGAGGTTTATGTGTGAAAGAGCGTATCATATCACGGGGTTTGGATGCAACGGCGAAGTTTGCACCAACTCTCAAGGTGAGAAAGGGCAATGCACGGTACCGAAGAGGCTAGCAAGTGCGGAAAGATAGAAGTGTGTATAATCCATGGCTCAACATTAGTCCAAAGAACTCATATACTTATTGCAAAAATTTAGAAGCCATCAAAAACAAAGTACTATGCACAATGCTCCTAGGGGGATAGATTGGTAGGAAAAGACCATCGCTCGTCCCTGACCGCCACTCATAAGGATGCACAAGCCAGGTACACTTCATGTTTCAAATTTGTTACACAACTTTACCCATACGTGCATGCTAGGGGACTTGCAAACTTCAACACAAGTATTTATCAAATTCACAATTATCAACTAGCACGACTTTGATATTATTACCTCCATATCTTAAAACAATTATAAGGCATTAAATTTATCTTAGTATTCAATTCACTCAAAAGAAAGTTTCACATATCTCGAACACCAAGTATATTAACATTAAGCAAATTACCATGCTATTAACGACTCTCAAAATGATCTAAGTGAAGCATGAGAGATAAAGTTTCTTTAAAACAAATCCACCACCGTGCTCTAAAAGATCTAAGTGAAGCACTAGAGCAAAAATTATCACGCTCAAAAGATATAAGTGAAGCACTATGAGCAAAACTATCAAGCTCAAAAGATATAAGTGAAGCACATAGAGTATTCTAACAAATTCCAAATCATGTATGGCTCTCTAAAAAGGTGTGTACAGCAAGAATGATTGTAGTAAACTAACAAGCAAAGACTCAAATAATACAAGACGCTCCAAGCAGAACACATATCATGTTGGTGAATAAAAATATAGCTCCAAGTAAATTACCGATGGAAGTAGACGAAAGAGGGGATGCCTTCCGGGGCATCCCCAAGCTTTGAATTTTTGGTGTCCTTGGATTATCTTGGGGGTGCCATGGGAATCCCCAAGCTTAGGCTCTTGCCACTCCTTGTTCCATAATCCATCAAAAGAATTCACCCAAAACATGAAAACTTCACAACACAAAACTCAATAGAAATCTCGTGAGCTCCGTTAGAGAAAGAAAACAAAAGACTACTTCAAGGTACTGTAATGAACTCATTATTTATTTATATTGGTGTTAAACCTACTGTATTCCAACTTCTCTATGGATTATAACTATTTTACTAACCATAGATTCATCAAAATAAGCAAACAACACACGCAAAACAGAATCTGTCAAAAACAGAACAGTCTGTAGTAATCTGTAACTAACGCAAACTTCTGGAACCCAACAAATTCTACCAAAATTATAAGACCTGGAAAATTTGTTTATTGATCATAAGCAATTTGAATCACTATTTTATAACATTCTGGTGATTTTTAACAATTCGGGCACTGAGCGCAAAGATTCTGGAAATTACAGCAAGATCAAATAACTATCTCCCAAGAAGATCTAATAGGTTTAACTTGGCACAAACACTAAATTAAAGATAAAACCACCTCTAAACAGAGGCTAGAGGGATTATTTATATCTAAACATAAGCAAAAACAAAAAACTAAAAATAAAATTGGGTTGCCTCCCAACAAGCGCTATCGTTTAACGCCCCTAGCTAGGCATAAAAGCAAGGATAGATCTAGATATTGCCATCTTTGGTAGGCAATTCTTCAATAAGGCATCTATATTTCTTATAGATTTCTTTCTTTCTAGTAATTATCAAACTTTTAGTCATAAGATTGAAAAATTCATTTGTAGCAAATGGTTCCTTAATGATAGTAAAAAGATCGGGATGAATACTTATAGATTTAAGATCCGCAGTTTCCTTACTAGATGATTCACCCTTATTTTTAGGAACATACATAAGCTTGGCAATTTTAGTGGGAGGACTAGGAGTATTCTTTACGGAAGAAAAAGAGGTTCCCAAGGTAGTAATGATACCCTCAAGTTTATCGTTTCGAGTAGAATCTAGTTTTATTTTCTCATTAACCATGGGTTCCTTCTCCTTAATATTTTTCAAAGTCATTCCTACCTTAGATCCATATTGAGTAATTTAATTATGGATATTTTTATCTAGATTTTCAATGGATTCAATGGTAGCAACTTTGTTTTCAATAATTTCAAGCCTTTGCATAACATGCTCCAAAGTTAACATAGTTCCATTAACCAAAAGAGGAGGTGAGCCAAATAAATCTATTAAAGCATTATAAGAATCAAAAGTATGGCTACCCAAGAAATTCCCTCCGGTAATGGTATCAAGGATATATCTATACCAAGGATTAGCACCTACGTAAAAATTACGAAGAAGAACGGAAGCAGATTGCTTCCTGGTAGATCTGTTTTGAGCATTGCAAATTCTATACCAAGCATCTTTTAATTTTTCTCCTTCCCTTTGCTTAAAATTTAGAACTTCATTCTCAGGAGATAACGGAGAAGATAGGAAACTAGTCATGACGACAAGCAAGCAAACTAACACACGAGCAAACAAAGGGCAAAGGAAAAGGCAACGGAAAGAGAGGAGGAGATTGGGAAAGAGAGGGCAAATAAAACGGCAAGGGTGAAGTGGGGGAGAGGAAAACGAGATGCAAATGGCAAATACTGTAATGCGAGAGATAGGGGTTGTGATGGGTACTTGGTATGTTGACTTTTGCGTAGACCTCCCGACAGCGGCGCCAAATCCTTCTTGCTCGTCTTGAGCTTGCGTTGGTTTTCCTCGAAGAGGAGAGGATGATGCAGCACAGTAGCGTAAGTATTTCCCTCAGTTTTTGAGAACCAAGGTATCAATCCAGTAGGAGGCCACGCTCAAATCCCTTGTACCTACACAAAACGATAGCTACTCGCAACCAACGCGATTAGGGGTTGTCAATCCCTTCACGGTCACTTACGAGAGTGAGATCTGATAGAGATAATATTTTTGGTATTTTTGGTATAAAGATGCAAAGTAAAAAAGTAAAAGCAGAGCAAGTAAATAAAGTGATGGAGATTGATATGATGAGAATAGACCCGAGGGCCATAGGTTTCACTAGTTGTGATGCCCGGATAATTAAGCTACAGTAAACCCACGTTAATGATGCCACGTCACCACGGCTACTGTTGTTAATCTCGCTCTAGTTCAAAACCGATTCGAATTCAAATTTGAATTGAAGTATAACAATAAAAGTTCCCAAACATTATATCTAAAATGCTCTAAACGTGTCAAATAATTCATGAGTAATAGTGGTAGAGAAAACCACATTTTAAAACATGCTTTAATGCTCAAAAGTAATTAACATAGTGGCTAAATAATTAAATAAATGACTTTTGTATTTTATAAAATCCTAAACTATTTTATTTGGAAGTCAAGATTTTTATGGCAGAGGCTTAATTACAACACTAATTTAGGCGCTAATTATTTATCTTAATAGAGTTAAAATAGATTGAAAGTTAAAAAGAAAACAGAAAAGAAAATAAATAAAAAGAGAAGACAAACAAACGAACAAATAGAAAAAGGCCTAGACACCTACTGTGCCATTGGGCCTAAGTGCACAGTGCACTCAGCCCAAGCCCACAGTGGCCTTTTCCCCAACCTCTGTACAAAGGCAGGGAGGCCATGGCGTGGTGGATGCGCCCCCGCCGTCCACGCCGATGTTTGATGCCGTGTCAAGCATCCGACGAACCCCCGATGGATAAGAGCACCCCGGCGCCTCTGGACAAACCCTAGCCCCAAAATTCCCCTCTCCAACTCGTGCTTCTCCTCTGAACCTCGTGTCCGAGCTGTCATCGACGCGTCGTCGCCGTCCCCGCGGCCACTGTCCTCCCCGGCGACTGGGAGGTCGTCCAGGGACTTCCTCGTCCTCGACTCCGTCATCCCAGTACATCTGTTGAACCGGATCCGCACCAAACGCGTGGATCGAGCCATCTTCCCCGCCATGGCCGCCGTCGTTCGTCGTCAGATTTGCCGCCTCCCGAGCTCCCCCGACCTCCCCACCTCGTCCACGAGCATCGGGGTGAGCCCCTCAGTCGATTCCCTCGCTTATCCCTTCGAATCGTACAGTTTACCGCCACTCCCGTGCCCGTCAGTGGTCGCCATAGTTGAAGCTCTGCTCCCGGCGCGCTCACCGCCCGTGGCCGCACTCTCGTCGCGTCCTAGCCGCCCTGGGTCACTCCTTGGCCACGCCCTGCCCCCGTTCCTCACGCGCCGCCCGTGCCTTGCCTTCCTCGGGGCTGCGCTCGCTGTGCACCGCGTCTGCGCACTTGCCGCAGCCGCCGGCTGCTGTTCCCAGCCGCGCGCGCACACTTGCTTTCTTCTACTTTTACCGTTGCATAGCTACTGCCCTTACCTGCTTCTGTCGCTGCTGCTTTGCTTAATACTAGTGTAGCTGCTGAATGTTACTGTAGCGCTGGCTAGCTTTGCTGCTGTAACACTGATTAGCCCTTTGTGTAGCTGCAAAACAACAACAAAGCAATATTTATTATGGGAAATATTTATATGGGCGTGTAGTACACTTGACAGGGTTCAATTCTCTCCATTGGACTAAATCCAAAAGTCGCCTGGATTAAATCCTACAAAAATCACAAAATGCTATCTTGTGTTAAAAGGAATAGAGTTACTCCCTAGCATTGTGTGTGTGCGCCGTGTGTGGCCGGCTGTGTGCCTCTGGCCGGCCCCGTGTGCTTGTGTGATGTGTGTGTGTGTGTGTGCAGCGTGTGTGTGGCGGCTGCGTCTCTGGATGTGACCGGCCCTATTTAGGTTAGTAGCTAATGAGTAGTTAGACTAATTAGTACTTTGGATAATTGCTAGCCTATGACATGTGGCCCCCTATGTTAATTTAACCCTCCATTTTAGTTTATCCATCAATTAAATTATGTCTCGGTGACATGTGGGCCACATCCTCCTTTTGACTAGTCAAATTGACTTGGTCAAATTCGGATTAGATTAAATAAAATATTCCAGAAAATCATAGAAATACTATAAACTTGAAAAATCATATAAAATAAACCGTATCTCGGATGAAAATACTTTGTACATGAAAGTTACTCAGAACGACGAGACGAATCCGGATACGCAGTCCGTTCGTCCACCACACGTCTCTATCCTATCGAACCTGCAAACTTTCCTCTCCGGTTCATCTGTCTGACAGACGTCCGGAACCGGGAGAACTTCCCGGATGTTTCCTCCCTTAACCAGTATCACCTCATACCGCGTTAGGGCACACCGAACACCGCGTATTGTCTTGTTACACTTTGTTATGCTTTGATTTCTCTGTTATTTATTATGTTCCCCCTCCGTTACTTTTCCGATAGACCCCGAGACCGCTGCCGGTACCCCCCCCCCTGTGATCGACTACGGTGTCGACGACCCCTCTTGCGAGCAACCAGCAAGCCCCCTTGATCACGGATATCGCCTACTCTTATCTATACTGCTTGCATTAGAGTAGTATAGCATGTTACTGTTTTCGGATACTCCTATCTTTGCTGCATAGCTTTGACCTTGTTACTACATTGTTACCTTACGCAAACCTATATGCTTAGTATAGGATGCTAGTACATTCATCTGTGGCCCTTCATACTTGTCCGTCTGCGTGCTATACTATCGGGCCGTGATCACTCGGGAGTTGATCACGGGTATATACTATATACCTTATGCTATACCTTACATGTGGTACTGTTCGGAGATGGGGGCTGAAAGGACGGGTGGCTCCATCCCGGTAGAGGTGGGCCTGGGTTCCCGACGGCCCCCGATTGTTACTTTGTGGCGGAGCGGCAGGCAGGTTGAGACCGCCTAGGAGAGAGGTGGGCCTGGCCTGTTCGGCGTTCATGTTACTTAACACGCTTAACGAGGTCTTGGTATTTGATCTGGGTCGGCTCTGAGCTTATCGCACTAACCATCTACGCGGGAGTAGTTATGGGTATCCGGCGTCGTGGTATCGGCCGAAGTACTTGAGACGTCGGCGACGGCGGGCGCGCCGGATTGGACTGGAGCGCTGATGGGCTAGGTGCGCTTCCGCCACGTCACGCAAGCGTGCAGGTGTGCTCGAGGCGATGGGCCTGCCCTGGCGCTTAGGTTTAGACCGGCGTGTTGGCCTCTCTGTTGTGCCTAGGTGGGGCTGCGGCGTGTTGATCTTCAGCGGCGGGCATGACCCAGAAAGTGTGTCCAGCCAAATGGGATCAAGCGTCTTTGGGTAAGATGGTGCACTCCTGCGGGAAGTTAATCTATTCGGATAGCCGTGATCTTGATAACAGGGCGACTTGGAGTTGTACCTTGAGCTTATGACAACTAGAACCGGATACTTGATAAAACACACCCTTCCAAGTGCGGATACAACGGTGGTTGCTCTCGCTCAGGGATATGAGCAGGGGATTGCCGGGTAGGATTATTGCTATATGATGTTACTTGGAGGACTTCCGTTGTCCTCTTCTGTCTGTTGCAAGACCGGTGTCCAGAAGCGTAGTCTTCGTTAAGACTAGCTATCCCCCTCTTATTCTGGCATTCTGCAGTTCAGTCCACTGATATGGCCCTTTACACATATATCCATGCATATGTAGTGTAGCTCCTTGCTTGCGAGTACTTTGGATGAGTACTCACGGTTGCATTGTTTCCCCTTTCCCCTATCTCTACTCGATTGCTGCAACAGACGATGGAGCCCAGGGCGACGCGCCACGCCTATGGCGACTACTACTCCGGAGGTGCCTACTACTACGTGCAGCCCGCGGGCGGCGACCAGAGTGACCTAGGAGGATCCCGAGCGGAGGCCTGTTCCTCTTCGATCTGTATCCCGTTTGTGCTAGCCATCTTATGGCAACTTGTTTAACTTATGTCCGTACTCAGATATTGTTGCTTCCGCTGACTTCGTCTATGATCGAGCACTTGTATTCGAGCCCTCGAGGCCCCGGCTTGTATTATGATGCTTGTATGACTTATTTTATTTGTAGAGTTGTGTTGTGATATCTTCCGTGAGTCCACTGATCTTGATCGTACACATTTGCGTGCATGATTAGTGTACGATTAAATCGAAGCGTCTGAGTTGGTATCGAGCCGATTGCTGTAGGAATCCCCCTTCCAACTCCTTGGCCGAAGTCGAGTCTAGACATTGCAAAACTTTTACTAACTTGGCTGTGTGTCTTATGGGCACACGTCGCCATTGGGTGGTATTAGGATCTTTTACTCCTCGATCTTTACTCTGGGGTTCTGAAATCTCTTCTATTCGGGTTAAATGGATTTGCTAAAAACAAAACTAACCTTAGGTTCTCGCAAGTACTTTCTCCCGGAGAACCCCCTCACTTCAGATGATCGTCTGCTAATCAGAAGATTCCGAAGATACTCTCTGATGTTCTCTCGAGACTTTGTGCTCGTCACTTTTGCTATTCCTGACCACCGATAAACCCGTATGGATAACTACTTACACTCGCCATTCATACGATCATCCCCCATTGATCTGGTTATTACAGGATACCCCGAAGTTTTCTCTATTGTTTCGAGAATACATTGTGCCTACTGCCTAGCAGTTCTTTGCTACATGAATACCCCTTCAAATAAACCCTCGCACTTGTCGAGTATCCGCTCGTCCCCTGTTGTTCTTGTGTTTCGCAAAATTCTTCAAATTACTATTCGATCTTCCGAAAATCCTCTGGAGCCTTTGGCTCTTGAAATCCTTGCTTGCTTGCATTATGGTTAATCCCATAAGTCTCGTAGTCATATTGACCTTCCTTGTCATTATCATTTTGGGTCTGTTGACTCAATATGTTTCGAATACCATAATCATCATTGATCCTTATAAATTACCTTTCTGGCTGAGCTGCCATCCTTTTAACTGGAGTTGGTTCTCGACCAATCCAATTGTCGTTGATTGTACCCTAAGGCTGTTCAACTTATCCATCCCTAGTCAGAGCATTGCTTCTGACCCCTTGTTTTGGGAATCATAATTCCTTTGCATTTGACAATTGAGTTAGTCAGTTGTTTCTATAATCTGATCTCCTTGCATTCTTCTTCCTCTAGTTAAGTACTGATGCTCACGTCAGACCCCTTGTGGGCCATCAGGTCCATTGTTGGATTTTATCCGTCAGCATCCTTCATATTCAATAACTTTGTGAGGCCTTCCCTGATACATAATGTCTTTGGTAAATTGTATCCTCTGCTTTGGCAACCATGCTCTACCTCCGAGCTTGAGCTATTTACCCCTGGAGTTGTGGTATATGTTTCTAAGAAGCCCCTATGGGTTGAACATATGCCTTCTCTAAACCGTGTGAACCCGAAAGTTTTCACGATTATTACTCTTCTGGTGCTTCGCCAGATATAATCTCAACCCTGCAACTTCCTCAAACGTGAGAAGTGAATGAAAGGTTTTGCATTGGAGAAGTGGGAGTCGACCTTGAACCTTGCGTTCATGCCCATGGACACGATGTATATCTTATCATTAAAGCTTCTCTTAAATGAATTATTCTTTCGGTATAAGTTCATCTTATATCTAGGATTTGGCCTTTTGCAATCGTGGTTCCGACCATGATTGTTCTTCTTTGATCTCATTTCTCGGACAAGTTAAAACAATTGTCTTCTATGGATCAATACACCAGTCCAACCTTTACTTTGATCTTGTGTCGAGTATTACTCTCTGGTATCTCGAGATTATCATGGAACTACATAACTTTTTATGAGTTCTTCATCAAGTGCTACCTTCCCACTGATTCCAATTTTTCGCGGGCTCTGAGTTGTTGAACACTCAAAGACCCCGATAACTGAACCGAGTCCGCTCTACGGTTCAACAACTCTACAGTAAGCTTCTATAAGTACGAGTTTGTACCCGATCACGCCGTGCCTAGCCTGTTTGGCTATATCATTGTCGTGATCGTCAACATTCTGAGCTCATCCAGGATATCAATTGAATTCATGATGAGGAATACCATCCTTGCCCTCGATGAATTGTATTATCATCGACCACCTTATTGCCTTCCCACCAACACAAACTTGTTCGTGTTTCGTATTATACCTTGAGTTCCTTGCTACCCGGCAATCGTTCTTCTTTACCTTGGAGTAATTACCATCCTTTATGTCAGGGATGTTCTGAGATTGTTCCACCTCTTGAGAATTCTTGTCATAGAAATACTTCTCTGAATCACCATTCTGACATTGGTCGTGCAACCCAACCCATCGGGCGCACCTTTCAACCAATGTTTACTTGTGTATGTTTTCCTCGAGCATACTTCCTTATATCATTTGATCTGACAAATGTTATCTCCTGTTCACTTAATTGTGGAAATCCATCTTTTGGGAATCTCGGTAAATTACCGTTGAGTTCACCAGACACCTCCTTGCCCTCTCCTTGGGTTAATGATGGACTCTTGTTAACGGAAATCACTTCATAGTTCCTTTCCACCGAGAATCTTACATTGTCATCTCGTCAATTTGCGTTGCACCTTTTCTTCTCAGGTATCCTAAGTCTGAGGTATCCTGACCCCAATCGGATCTGAATCTCGGTCAGATATGATGGTTGGGACAACTTCTAAGAGTTATGATGTTGATCCTTTGATGAACCGGTAGTATGATGTCATGCCTAGCACCCCCCCCCCCGGCTGGAGGACCTATCATTATAGATTCCTTTTCAGCAGGGTTATCCATCCATCCATGAGGGAATTGTAATACTGATTCTACAGTTATTCCTGATGGATCCTTCGTGATTCCAAAGTCGGATCTTCACCTGAAGGCCATGGCAATGCTATCTCGAAGCATGTCTGTGATACTCTGATTTTCAATAAGAACCTTCGAAGCCCAATGCTAAATGTTTCTTGCTCAATTATCCGAACACCGTTGTATGGGTAATGTCATGAAATTTCTCTCCCCTTACCTAAAGAGTTTTCTACATTATATCCTGACCTGGATATCATGCTCTGCTTATCCTTGGGAAGGATATACCCCTGAAATATGTGTTTAAACACATTTTTCCTTTCCATTGTTCTGTTTAACCTAATGATCACATTTTCCTTTCCATTGGTCTGTTTGACCTTTCTTGTAGTCTATATAACCTAAGCAGTAATAATTGACTTCTTATGTAAACACCTCGGTGTACAGCTCTGCCAGTGAGACCCTGTTACTTTTGTTGATGACATTTCGGTAACCACCGATGGACGAGAACTTTGCCTAATGGTCCGCCTCGTTCAACGAGCAGGAATTGGTTCTCTTCGTCCCTCGCCCTTGGTACCGATGTTGCCGACATAACTGACAGGTTATTCTCTGACATGCCTTGCTTACATGATCATGCAAGGCGTCATCCCCCTTCCTACCTTTAACCCACATGGTGGGCCCATAACCCACAGTTCCACAGGATCGAAACCTGACTCTCTTGTACACCCTGTTGTCAAAGTTATTCCTCGCGCTTGACTTCGTATGTAATTCACGGGCCACAGTCATAGTGATCTATTCTGGTATCAGACGCGATACTTACTCTCGCTACTCTGAACCCCTTTCTCATTCTGGTTCAGGCTTCGAGCAACTATCTATCCGCTTGGAGCCTATTATGGTACCTTCGTACCTTACTCTCGAGGTATTTCATATGTTCAACTCGAGAGATAACCTTATACTAATTCATGGGTTAACCCCAAATTGTTTCCCTCAAAAGCATTATGTCGTAGTGAGCTGCCCCTTATCTTTCATAAGTACGATGGAGTTTCCGAAGAAATGAAGACCAGTTTATCATGATGCATCGGAATAAAGGATTGAAGACATCAACGAAAGGGATTAACTTCTTCGAGAAGATCCGTTAGATTATCTTAACCAGACCTTTCCCCCTTGCTCCCCTCTTAAATCTCGGGACGAGATTTCTTGTAGTGGAGGAGAATTGTGATGCCCGGATAATTAAGCTACAGTAAACCCACGTTAATGATGCCACGTCACCACGGCTACTGTTGTTAATCTCGCTCTAGTTCAAAACCGATTCGACTTCAAATTTGAATTGAAGTATAACAATAAAAGTTCCCAAACATTATATCTAAAATGCTCTAAACGTGTCAAATAATTCATGAGTAATAGTGGTAGAGAAAACCACATTTTTAAAACATGCTTTAATGCTCAAAAGTAATTAACATAGTGGCTAAATAATTAAATAAATGACTTTTGTATTTTATAAAATCCTAAACTATTTTATTTGGAAGTCAAGATTTTTATGGCAGAGGCTTAATTACAACACTAATTTAGGCGCTAATTATTTATCTTAATAGAGTTAAAATTGTTGGGGAACGTAGCAGAAATTCAAAATTTTCCTACGTGTCACCAAGATCTATCTATGGAGAAACTAGCAACGAGGGGAAGGAGAGTGCATCTACATACCCTTGTAGATCGCTAAGCGGAGCGTTCAAGTGAACAGGGTTGATGGAGTCGTGCTCGTCGTGATTCAGATCACCGATGATCAAGTGCGAGCATACGGCACCTTCGCGTTCAACACACGTACAGCCGGTGGCGTCTCCCATGCCTTGATCCAGCAAGGAGAGAGGAGAGGTTGAGAAGACTCCATCCAGCAGCAGCACAACGGCGTGGTGGTGGTGGAGGCGTGGCAATCCCGCAGGCTTCGCCAAGCACCAAGGGAGAGGAGGAAGAGGAGAGGCGGGGCTGCACCAAGAAGGAGATCAAATCGCGTGTTATGGGCAGCCCCTGGGCCTCATATATATAGGGAAGGGAGGGCTGCGCCTCTAGGGTTTCCACCCCTAGGGGTGGCGGCCAGCCCTAGATGGGTTTGGGGGCGGCCAAGAGAGGAGGGAGAGGAGGCGCCCACTAGATGGGCCTTAGGGCCCATCTGGACTAGGGTTGCCCCTCCCACCCATCCTTGCGCTTGGGCCCCTTGTGGGCGCACCAGCCCCTTGGGGCTGGTTCCCTCCACACTTGGCCCACGCAACCTTCTCGGGGCAGGTGGCCCCACTTGGTGGACCCCGACCCTCCGGTGGTCCCAGACATTACCGATATCGCCGAAACTTTTCCGGTGACCAAAACAGGACTTCCCATATATAAATCTTTACCTCCGGACCATTCCGAACTCCTCGTGACGTCCAGGATCTCATCCGGACTCGAACAACATTCGGTAACCACATACAAGCTTCCTATATAACCCTAGCGTCCACCGAACCTTAAGTGTGTAGACCCTACGGGTTCGGGAGACATGTAGACATGACCGAGGCGTTCTCCGGTCAATAACCAACAGCGGATCTGGATACCCATGTTGGCTCCTACATGTTCCACGATGATCTCATCGGATGAACCACGATGTCAAGGACTCAATCGATCCGTATACAATTCCCTTTGTCTAGCGGTATTGTACTTGCCCGAGATTCGATCGTCGGTATACCGATACCTTGTTCAATCTCGTTACGGCAAGTCTCTTTACTCGTTCCGTAACACATCATCCGTGATAAACCCCTTGGTCACACTGTGCACATTATGATGATGTCCTACCGAGTGGGCCCAGAGATACCTCTCCGTTTACGGAGTGACAAATCCATCCTCGATCCGTGTCAACCCAATGGTCACTTTCGGAGATACCAGTGCACCTTTATAGTCACCCGATTACGTTGTGACGTTTGATACACCCAAAGCACTCCTACGGTATCCGGAATTGCACGATCTCATGGTCTAAGGAAGAGATACTTGACATTGGAAAAGCTCTAGCAAAACGAACTACGATCTTGTGCTATGCTTAGGATTGGGTCTTGTCCATCACATCATTCTCCTAATGATGTGATCCCGTTATCAATGACATCCAATGTCCATGGTTAGGAAACCATAACCATCTATTGATCAACGAGCTAGCCAATAGAGGCTTGCTAGGGACATGGTGTTGTCTATGTATCCACACATGTATTTGAGTTTCCTATCAATACAATTATAGCATGAATAATAAACGATTATCATGAACAAGGAAATATAATAATAACTAATTTATTATTGCCTCTAGGGCATATTTCCAACAGTCTCCCACTTGCACTAGAGTCAATAATCTAGTTCACATCGCCATGTGATTAACACTGATAGGTCACATCGCCATGTGACCAACATCCAAAGAGTTTACTAGTGTCTTAAACTAGTTCACATCACCATGTGATTAAGTCTCAATGAGTTCGGGGTTTGATCATGTTTTGCTTGTGAGAGAGGTTTTAGTCAGCGGTGCGAACCTTTCAGATCCGTGTGTACTTCATAATTCTCTATGTCATATTGTAAATGCTGCTTTCACGCTCCACTTGGAGCTATTCCAAATGGTTGCTCCACTATCGTATCCGGTTTGCTTCTCGAGTCACTCGGATAGGTGTTAATGCTTGCATCGGCGTAACCCTTTACGCCAACTCATTATCACCTCCATAATCGAGAAACATGTCCTTATTTACTCCAAGGACAATTTTGACCGCTGTCCAATGATCCATTCTGGATCATTCTTGTACCCTATGAGTGACTCATGGCAAGGCACACTTCCGGTGCGGTACACAGCATGGCATACTATAGAGCCTACGTCTGAAGCATAGGGGACGACCTTCGTCCTTTCTCTCTTTTCTGCCGTGGTCGAGCTTTAACTCTTAACTTCATACCTTACAACTCAGGCAAGAACTCCTTCTTTGACTGATCCATCTTGAACACTTTCAAGATTATGTCAAGGTATGTGCTCACTTGAAAGTACCATTAAGCGGTTTTTGATCTATCCTCATAGATCTTGATGCTCAATGTTCAGGTAGCTTAATCCAGGTTTTCTATTGAAAAACACTTTTCAAACATCCCTATATGCTTTCCAGAAATTCTACATCATTTCTGATCAACAATATGTCAACAACATATACTCATCAGAAATTCTATAGTGCTCCCACTCACTTCTTTGGAAATACAAGTTTCTCATAAACTTTGTATACACCCAAAATCTTTGATCATCTCATCAAAGTGCACATTCCAACTCCGAGATGCTTACTCCAGTCCTTAGAAAGGATCGCTGGAGCCAGCATACCTCTTAGCATCCTTAGGATCGACAAAACTTTCTGAATGTATCACATACAACCTTTCCTTACGAAAACTGGTAAGGAAACTCATTTTGACATCCGTCTGCCAGATTTCATAAATGCAGCTTATGCTAACATGATTCCGACGGACTTAAGCATCGCTACGGATGAGAAAATCTCATTGTAGTCAACTCCTTGAACTTGTGAAAACTCTTTGCCACAAGTCGAGCTTCATAGACGGTGATATTACCGTCCACGTCCGTCTTCTTCTTAAAGATCCATTCATCTCAATGGCTTGCTGATCAACGGACAAGTCCACCAAAGTCCATGCTTTGTTCTGATACATGGATCCTATCTCGGATTTCATGGCTTCTAACCATTTGTCGGAATTTGGGCCCACCATTGCTTCTCCATAGCTCGTAGGTTCATTGTTGTCTAGCAACATGACCTTCAAGACAGGATTGCGTATCACTCTGAAGTAGTACGCATCCTTGTCACCCTACGAGGTTCGGTAGTGACTTGATCCGAAACTTCATGATCACTATCATAAGCTTCTACTTCAATTGGTGTAGGTGCCACGGGAACAACTTCATGTGCCCTGCTACACACTTGTTGAAGTGACGGTTCAATGACCTCATCAAGTCTCCACCATTCTCCCACTCAATTTTTCGAGACGAACTTTTCCTCGAGAAAGGACCCGATTAAAGAAACAATCCCTATTGCTTTCGGATCTGAATTAGGAGGTATACCCAACTGTTTTGGGTGTCCTATGAAGATGTATTTTATCCGCTTTGGGTTCGAGCTTATCAACCTGAAGCTTTTCCACATAAGCGTCGCAGCCCCAAACTTTTAAGAAACGACAACTTAGGTTTCTCCAAACCATAGTTCAAACAGGGTCGTCTCAACGGAATTACGTGGTGCCCTGTTAAAGTGAGTGCGGTTGTCTCTAATGCCTTACCCATGAACGATAGTGGTAATTCGATAATAGATATCATGGTACGCACCATATCCAATAGAGTGCAACTATGATGTTCGGACACACCATCACACTATGGTGTTCCAGGCGGTATTAATTGTGAAACTATTTCCACAATGTCTCATTGTGTACCAAACTCGCAACTCAGATATTCATCTCTATGATCACATCACAGACATTTTATCTTCTTGTCACGAAGATCTTCAACTTCACTCTGAAATTACTTGAACCTTTCAATAATTCAGACTTGTGTTTCATCAAGTAAATATACTCAACATCTACTCAAATCATCTGTGAAGTAAGAACATAACGATATTCACTGCATGCCTCGGCACTCATTGGACTGCACACATCAAAATGTGTTACTTCCAAGAAGTTGCTATCTTGTTCCATCTTACTGAAACCGAGGCTTTTTAGTCATCTTGCCCATGTGGTATGTTTTGCATATCTCAAGTGATTCAAAATCAAGTGAGTCCAAACGATCCATCTGCATGGAGTTTCTTCATGCATATACACCAATAGACATGGTTCGCATGTCTCAAACTTTTCATAAATGAGTGAGTCCAAAGATCCATCAACATGGAGCTTCTTCATGCGTTTTACACCAATATGACTTACATGGCAGTGCCACAAGTAAGTGGTACTATCATTACTATCTCATACTTTTGGCACGAAAATGTGTATCACTACGATCGAGATTCAATAAACCATTTATTTAGGTGCAAGACCATTGAAGGTATCATTCAAATAAATAGAGTAACCATTATTCTCCTTAAATGAATAACCGTATTGTGA
This sequence comes from Aegilops longissima, assembly GCA_021605205.1. NCBI lineage: Eukaryota > Viridiplantae > Streptophyta > Magnoliopsida > Poales > Poaceae > Aegilops > Aegilops longissima. Next base: position 692,167,136 of record CM038678.1, on the reverse strand, counting down.
TAGACATAATCCAATCATGTCTATGCTCAGCATAAACACCAAATGATAATTATTCTGGTTTAATACTAATCTTGATGGTAGAGGGAGCGTGCGATGTTTGATCATATCAACCTTGGAAACAATTCCAACACATATCGTCACTCACCTTTAGCTAGTCTCCGTTTTATTCCGTAGCTCTTTTATTTGAGTTACTAACACTTAGCAACCGAACCGGTATCTTAATACCCTGGTGCTACTAGGAGTACTAGTAAAGTACACATTAACATAATGTATATCAATATACTTCTATCGACCTTGCCAGCCTTCTTATTTACCAAGCATCTAGGGTAATTCCGCTCTAGTGACTATTCCCTTATTACGAAGCACTTAGTCTCGGGTTTGGGTTCAACCTTGGGTTTCTTCATTTGGAGCAACAACCGATTTGCCGTTTCATGAAGTGTCCCTTCTAGCCCTTGCCCTTCTTGAAACTAGTGGTTTCACCAACCATCAACAATTGATGCTCCTTCTTGATTTCTACTTTCGCGATGTCAAACAACGCGAATACCTCAAGGATCATCATATCTATCCCTGATTTGTTATAGTTCATCACGAAGCTCTAGCAGCTTGGTGGCAATGACTTTGGAGAAACATCACTATCTCATCTGGAAGATTAACTCCCACTCGATTCAAGTGATTATTGTACCCGGACAATCGAGCACAAGCTCAACTATTGAGCTTTTCTCCCTTAGTTTGCAGGCTAAGAAAATCGTCGGAGGTCTCATACCTCTTGACGTGGGCACGAGCCTGAAGTCTTAATTTCAGCCCTCGAAACATCTCATATGTTCCGCGACATTTCGAAAACGTCTTTGGTGCCTCAACTCTAAACCGTTTAACTGAACTATCACGTAGTTATCAAAAGCGTGTATGTCCGATGTTCGCAACATCCACAAACGGCGTTTGGGGTTCAGCACACCGAGCGGTGCATTAAGGACATAAGCTTTCTCTGTCCGCATAATCGCTACTTTCAACTTTCAACTATATTTTCTCTAGGAACATATCTAAACAGTGGAACTAAAGCGTGAGCTTACGACATAATTTGCAAAAGGTCTTTTGACTATGTTCATGATAATTAAGTTCATCTTATGAACTCCCACTCAGATAGACATCCCTCTGGTTATCTAAGTGATTACATGATCTGAATCAACTAGGCCGTGTCCGATCAACACGTGAGACGGACTAGTCATCATCGGTGAACATCTTCATGTTGATCGTATCTACCATACGACTCATGCTCGACCTTTCGGTCTCCGTGTTCCGAGGCCATGTCTTCACATGCTAGGCTCGTCAAGTTAACCCTAAGTGTTTCTGCGTGTGTAAATCTTGCTTACACCCGTTGTATGTTAACGTAAGAATCCATCACACCCGATTAACACGTGGTGCTTAGAAGCGACGAACTGTAGCAACGGTGCACAGTTAGGGGAGAACACTTCTTGAAATTTGTGTAAGGGATCATCTTATTTACTACCGTCGTCCTAAGTAAACAAGATGCATAAACATAATAAACATCACATGCAATTATATAGTAGTGACATGATATGGCCAATATCATATTGCTCCTTTTGATCTCCATCTTCGGGGCTCCATGATCATCATTATCACCGGCATGACACCATGATCTCCATCATCATGATCTCCATCATCGTGTCTCCATGAAGTTGTCTCGCCAACTTATTACTTCTACTACTATGGCTACCGGTTAGCAATAAAGTAAAGTAATTACATGGCGTTGTTCAATGACACGCACGTCATATAATAAATAAAGACAACTCCTATGGCTCCTGCCGGTTGTCATACTCATCGACATACAAGTCGTGAATCCTATTACAAGAACATGATCAATCTCATACATCACATATCATTCATCACATTCTTCTTGGCCATATCACATCACATAGCATACCCTGCAAAAACAAGTTAGACGTCCTCTAATTGTTGTTTGCATGTTTTACGTGGCTGCTATGGGTTTCTAGCAAAACGTTTCTTACCTCGCAAAACCACAACGTGATATGCCAATTGCTATTTACCCTTCATAAGGACCCTTTTCATCGAATCCGTTCCGACTAAAGTGGGAGGCGGCACCGCTAGCCACCTTATGCACCAAGTGCATGTCGATCGGTGGAACTGTCTCACGTAAGTGTACGTGTAAGGTCGGTCCGGCCGCTTCATCCCACAATACCGTCGAAACAAGATTGGACTAGTAACGGTAAGCATATTGAACATCATCAACGCCCACAACTACTTTGTGTTCTACTCGTGCAAAGAATCTATGCAATAGACCTAGCTCATGATGCCACTTGTTGGGGAACGTGCAGAAATTCAAAATTTTCCTCGTGTCACCAAGATCTATCTATGGAGAAACTAGCAGGAGGGAAGGAGAGTGCATCTACATACCCTTGTAGATCGCTAAGAGGAAGCGTTCAAGTGAACGGGGTTGATGGAGTCGTACTCGTCGTGATTCAGATCACCGATGATCAAGTGCCGAACGCACGGCACCTTCGCGTTCAACACACGTACAGCCCGGTGACGTCTCCCATGCCTTGATCCAGCAAGGAGAGAGGGAGAGGTTGAGGAAGACTCCATCCAGCAGCAGCACAATGGCGTGGTGGTGGTGGAGGAGCGTGGCAATCCCGCAGGGCTTCGCCAAGCACCAAGGGAGAGGAGGAAGAGGAGAGGCAGGGCTGCACCAAGAAGGAGATCAAATCGCGTGTTATGGGCAGCCCCCAGGGCCTCATATATATAGGGGAAGGGGAGGGCTGCGCCCCCTCTAGGGTTTCCACCCCCTAGGGGTGGCGGCCAGCCCTAGATGGGTTTGGGGGGGCGGCCAAGAGAGGAGGGAGAGGGAGGCGCCCACTAGATGGGCCTTAGGGCCCATCTGGACTAGGGTTTGCCCCCTCCCACCCATCCTTGCGCTTGGGCCCCTTGTGGGCGCACCAGCCCCTTGGGGCTGGTTCCCTCCACACTTGGCCCACGCAACCTTCTCAGGGCAGGTGGCCCCACTTGGTGGACCCCCGGGACCCTCCCGGTGGTCCCGGTACATTACCGATATCGCCTCAAACTTTTCCGGTGACCAAAACAGGACTTCCCATATATAAATCTTTACCTCCGGACCATTCCGGAACTCCTCGTGACGTCCAGGATCTCATCCGGGACTCCGAACAACATTCGGTAACCACATACAAGCTTCCTATATAACCCTAGCGTCACCGAACCTTAAGTGTGTAGACCCTACGGGTTCGGGAGACATGTAGACATGACCGAGACGTTCTCCGGTCAATAACCAACAGCGGGATCTGGATACCCATGTTGGCTCCCACATGTTCCACGATGATCTCATCGGATGAACCACGATGTCAAGGACTCAATCGATCCCGTATACAATTCCCTTTGTCTAGCGGTATTGTACTTGCCCGAGATTCGATCGTCGGTATACCGATACCTTGTTCAATCTCGTTACCGGCAAGTCTCTTTACTCGTTCCGTAACACATCATCCCGTGATAAACCCCTTGGTCACACTGTGCACATTATGATGATGTCCTACCGAGTGGGCCCAGAGATACCTCTCCGTTTACACGGAGTGACAAATCCCAGTCTCGATCCGTGTCAACCCAATGGTCACTTTCGGAGATACCTGTAGTGCACCTTTATAGTCACCCGATTCGTTGTGACGTTTGATACACCCAAAGCACTCCTACGGTATCCGGGGTTGCACGATCTCATGGTCTAAGGAAGAGATACTTGACATTGGAAAAGCTCTAGCAAAACGAACTACACGATCTTGTGCTATGCTTAGGATTGGGTCTTGTCCATCACATCATTCTCCTAATGATGTGATCCCGTTATCAATGACATCCAATGTCCATGGTTAGGAAACCATAACCATCTATTGATCAACGAGCTAGCCAATAGAGGCTTGCTAGGGACATGGTGTTGTCTATGTATCCACACATGTATTTGAGTTTCCTATCAATACAATTATAGCATGAATAATAAACGATTATCATGAACAAGGAAATATAATAATAACTAATTTATTATTGCCTCTAGGGCATATTTCCAACAAAAATAGATTGAAAGTTAAAAAGAAAACAGAAAAGAAAATAAATAAAAAGAGAAGACAAACAAACGAACAAATAGAAAAAGGCCTAGACACCTACTGTGCCATTGGGCCTAAGTGCACAGTGCACTCAGCCCAAGCCCACAGTGGCCTTTTCCCCAACCTCTGTACAAAGGCAGGGAGGCCATGGCGTGGTGGATGCGCCCCCGCCGTCCACGCCGATGTTTGATGCCGTGTCAAGCATCCGACGAACCCCCGATGGATAAGAGCACCCCGGCGCCTCTGGACAAACCCTAGCCCCAAAATTCCCCTCTCCAACTCGTGCTTCTCCTCTGAACCTCGTGTCCGAGCTGTCATCGACGCGTCGTCGCCGTCCCCGCGGCCACTGTCCTCCCCGGCGACTGGGAGGTCGTCCAGGGACTTCCTCGTCCTCGACTCCGTCATCCTAGTACATCCGTTGAACCGGATCCGCACCAAACGCGTGGATCGAGCCATCTTCCCCGCCATGGCCGCCGTCGTTAAATCGTCGATTTGCCGCCTCCGAGCTCCCCGACCTCCCCACCTCGTCCCACGAGCATCGGGTGAGCCCTCGGTCGATTCCTCGCTTATCCTTGAATCGTACAGTTTACCGCCACTCCGTGCCCGTCGATGGTCGCCATAGTTGAAGCTCTGCTCGGCGCGCCACCGCCCGTGGCCGCACTCTCGTCGCGTCCTAGCCGCCTGGTCACTCCTTGGCCACGCCTGCCCCCGTTCCTCACGCGCCGCCGTGCCTTGCCTTCCTCGGGGCTGCGCTCATTGTGCACCGTGTCACAAGATTTGCCGCGAGCCGCCGGCTGCTTTGTTCCCAGCCAGCAAGACACTTGCTTTCTTCTACTTTTACCGTTGCATAGCTACTGCCCTTACCTTACATCGCTGCTGCTTTGCTTAATACTAGTGTAGCTGCTGAATGTTATCAGAAGGCTGGCTAGCTTTGCTGCTGTAACACTGATTAGCCCTTTGTGTAGCTGCAAAACAACAGCAAAGCAATATTTATTATGGGAAATATTTATATGGGCGTGTAGTACACTTGACAGGGTTCAATTCTCTCCATTGGACTAAATCCAAAAGTCGCCTGGATTAAATCCTACAAAAATCACAAAATGCTATCTTGTGTTAAAAGGAATAGAGTTACTCCCTAGCATTGTGTGTGTGCGCCGTGTGTGGCCGGCTGTGTGCCTCTGGCCGGCCCTGTGTGCTTGTGTGATGTGTGTGTGTGTGTGTGTGTGCAGCGTGTGTGTGGCCGGCTGCGTCTCTGGATGTGACCGGCCCTATTTAGGTTAGTAGCTAATGAGTAGTTAGACTAATTAGTACTTTGGATAATTGCTAGCCTATGACATGTGGCCCCCTATGTTAATTTAACCCTCCATTTTAGTTTATCCATCAATTAAATTATGTCTCAGTGACATGTGGGCCACATCCTCCCTTTTGACTAGTCAAATTGACTTCGTCAAATTCGGATTAGATTAAATAATATATTCCAGAAAATCATAGAAATACTATAAACTTGAAAAATCATATAAAATAAACCGTATCTCGGATGAAAATACTTTGTACATGAAAGTTACTCAGAACGACGAGACGAATCCGGATACGCAGTCCGTTCGTCCACCACACGTCTCTATCCTATCGAACCTGCAAACTTTCCTCTCCGGTTCATCTGTCTGACAGACGTCCGGAACCGGGAGAACTTCCCGGATGTTTCCTCCCTTAACCAGTATCACCTCATACCGCGTTAGGGCACACCGAACACCGCGTATTGTCTTGTTACACTTTGTTATGCTTTGATTGCTCTGTTATTTATTATGTTCCCCCTCCGTTACTTTTCCGGTAGACCCCGAGACCGCTGCCGGTACCCCCCCTGATCGACTACGGTGTCGACGACCCCCTCTCTTGCCAGAGCAACCAGGCAAGCCCCCCCCTTGATCACCAGATATCGCCTACTCTTATCTATACTGCTTGCATTAGAGTAGTATAGCATGTTACTGTTTTCGGATACTCCTATACTGCTGCATAGCCTGACCTTGTTACTTCTGTTGTTACCTTACCTGCAAACCTATATGCTTAGTATAGGATGCTAGTACATTCATCTGTGGCCCTTCATACTTGTCCGTCTGCCGTGCTATACTATCGGGCCGTGATCACTCGGGAGTTGATCACGGGTATATACTATATACCTTACGCTATACCTTACATGTGGTACTGTTCGGAGATGGGGGCTGAAAGGACGGGTGGCTCCATCCCGGTAGAGGTGGGCCTGGGTTCCCGACGGCCCCCGACTGTTACTTTGTGGCGGAGCGGCAGGGCAGGTTGAGACCGCCTAGGAGAGAGGTGGGCCTGGCCCTGTTCGGCGTTCGCGGTTACTTAACACGCTTAACGAGGTCTTGGTATTTGATCTGGGTCGGCTACGAGCTTATACGCACTAACCATCTACGCGGGAGTAGTTATGGGTATCCCGGCGTCGTGGTATCAACCGAAGTACTTCAGACGTCAGCGACGGAGCGGCGCGCGCCGGATTGGACCGAACGCTGATGGGCTAGGTCTGCTTCGGCCGCGTCATAGCGTGCAGGTGTGCTTTCGAGGCGATGGGCCCATACCCTGCGGCGCTTAGGTTTAGACCGCGTGTTGGCCTCTCTGTTGTGCCTAGGTGGGGCTGTGGCGTGTTGATCTTCCGCGGCGGGCATGACCCAGAAAGTGTGTCCGCCAAATGGGATCAAGCGTCTTTGGGTAAGATGGTGCACCCTGCAGGGAAGTTAATCTATTCGGATAGCCGTGATCTTGATAACAGGACGACTTGGAGTTGTACCTTGAGCTTATGACAACTAGAACCGGATACTTGATAAAACACACCTTCCAAGTGCCGATACAACCGGTGGTCGCTCTCGCTCGAGGATATGAGCAGGGATTGCCGGTAGGATTATTGCTATATGTTGTTACTTGGAGGACTTCCGTTGTCCTCTTCATGCATGCAAGACCGGTGTCCGAAGCGTAGTCTTCGTTAAGACTAGCTATCCCCTCTTATTCGGCATTCTGCAGTTCAGTCCACCGATATGGCCCTTTACACATATATCCATGCATATGTAGTGTAGCTCCTTGCTTGCAGTACTTTGGATGAGTACTCACGGTTGCATTGTTTCCCCTTTCCCCTATCTCTACTCGATTGCTGCAACAGCACGATGGAGCCGGAGCGAGACGCCACCGCCTATGACGACTACTACTCCGGAGGTGCCTACTACTACGTGCAACCCACTGGCGGCGACCAGGAGTGACCTAGGAGGATCCCGAGCAGGAGGCCTGTTCCTCTTCGATCTGTATCCCGCTTTGTGCTAGCCATCTTATGGCAACTTGTTTAACTTATGTCTCGTACTCAGATATTGTTGCTTCCGCTGACTGCGTCTATGATCGAGCACTTGTATTCGAGCCCTCGAGGCCCCTGGCTTGTATTATGATGCTTGTATGACTTATTTTATTTGTAGAGTTGTGTTGTGATATCTTCCCGTGAGTCCCTGATCTTGATCGTACACATTTGCGTGCATGATTAGTGTACGATTAAATCGGGGGCGTCACACTAGTGGCTTCTCTCAAGAGCATAGATATTCTACGGTGGGTGAACAAATTACTGTTGAGCAATTGATAGAATTGAGCATAGTTATGAGGTTATCTAGGTATGATCATGTATATAGGCATCACGTCCGTGACAAGTAGATCGAAACGATTCTACATCTACTACTATTACTCCACTCATCGACCGCTATCCAAAGATGCATCTAGAGTATTAAGTTAAAAACAAAGTAACGCCTTAAGCAAGATGACATGATGTAGAGGAATAAATTCATGCAATATGATAAATACCCCATCTTGTTATCCTCGATGGCAACAATACAATACATGCCTTGCAACCCTTTCTGTCACTAGGTAAGGACACCGCAAGATTGAACCCAAAGCTAAGCACTTCTCCCATTGCAAGAACTACCAATCTAGTTGGCCAAACCAAACGGATAATTCGAAGAGACTTGCAAAGATAACTCAATCATACATAAAAGAATTCAGAGAAGATTCAAATATTATCAATAGATAAGCTGGATCAAAAACCCACAATTCATCGGTCTCAACAAACACACCGCAAAAAGGAGATTACATCGAATAGATCTCCACGAGAGAGGGGGAGAACATTGTATTGAGATCCAAAAAGAGAGACGAAGCCATCTAGCTACTAGCTATGGACCCGAAGGTCTGAAGTAAACTACTCACACTTCATCGGAGGGGCTATGGTGTTGATGTAGAAGCCCTCCATGGTGGATGCCCCCTCCGGCGGAGCTCCGGGACAGGCCCCAAGATGGGATCTCGTGGATACAGGAAGGTACGGGGGCCCATGAGGAAGGAGTACGTCGGTGGAGCATCAGGGGGCCCATGAGGAAGGAGTACGTCGGTGGAGCATCAGGGGGCCCATGAGGTTGGGGGGCGCGCCCAGGGGGGGCACCCTCCACCCTCGTGACCGCCTCTGGCACTTCTTGCAGTAGGGTCCAAGTCTCCTGGATCACGTTCGGTGAGAAGATCACGTTCCCGAAAGTTTCATTCCGTTTGGACTCCGTTTGATATTCCGTTTCTTCAAAACACTGAAATAGGCAAAAAAACAGAAATTCTGGGCTGGGCCTCCTGTTAATAGGTTAGTCCCAAAATTAATATAAAAGTGGAAAATATAGCCCAATATAGTCCAAAACAGTAGATAAAGTAGCATGGAGCAATCAAAAATTATAGATACGTTGGAGACGTATCAGTGAGTCCCAGCTAGCAGGGGGAGTATTCATTTTTTTGTGCGTAATAAGGAGGCATTTCTGGTGGGTCCGAGCTGACAGCGGGGGGAACGTTTTTTTCGCAAAATACAGAGACCCTTCCAGTGGGTCCAAGCTATCACGTGGAGGAATCATTATTTTGCGCGTAATAAGGAGTCATTTTCCTATGTGGGCCCCTACTGTCAGCCTCTTCCGATGGCTGATATTTGTTGACAATGTTGGCCTCGCCACGCCGAGAGCACAAACACGGTGGACGAGGGCGGGGCCCAGGAAGAGAACCACCCGAAGCCGCCGAAGCCACCGCAGCGGATGCCCACACTGTGGGGAGAGCGAGCGCTGACTGGTCGGCTGCGGGGTGAGGCTGACGTCGCCGGAAAATAACAGGATTTGTGGGTGGTTAGAGAGATGGCCTGGCGGCAGCATAGCCAGCCATGGGAGGAGGGAGCAGGCAGTCCCGCTGCGCTGGTTTGGGCGGCTAGAGCAGGAAGATCAGAGATTGAAGAAGCACGGCGGCCATTGGATGGACATCCAACAGTCGCTGCTGTGTGTTGACTAAGTTGACAAAGCTTGCGTACGCGTCAAAAAAAATTAGGACATCGTCATCGTCAACCTAGTAGGCCCAGAAGTCAGACTCCAAATCTGTGGAAAACAACATACAACCCATTAGCCATTATTTTCAATAATTTACAGCCCATTTGCTAATTCTTAAGAATATTTGAAGCCCATATTCTTTTTATTAGCATTACAGACCATATATTCTGGGCACTGCTAAAAAATTCAACGAAATTTTGCATATTTCGGTGGGGTCCGAACTCTTTTAATCACAAAATTTCAAGTCACGTTAAAAATAATTTTCAAAAAATTATATCAAAATAAAATTCAAAAAATAATTCTCCGCAAAAAAAAGAATGAAATTTAGAATCTTAACTAGCAAGATGCACGTTCATTGCACGGAACATGAAGATGCATTTGTATGAGTAGTTTATCTTGTGAGAGAAAAGATGATATTTTAATGTAATTGCCAGTTGGCTTTGGTTTTTATAAGAATAGAGAGTAGAGAAATCCTGAAAAAAAATGATATTTTAATGCAATTGCCGGTTGGCTTTGGTTTAAAATTTTACAGCCCATTTCTTACAACTTATAGCCCATTTTCTGGGGAAGCCCATTTCTTACTACTTACATCCCTCCTCGTCTTGAAAGATTTGGAGCCCAGCAGAGCTGAGAAAAGCAAGTAGGCCTCAGTTTTGGTATTCTCCAAAAAAAAAAAGAACTGGGCAAGCCAATTTTAGAAAGAAAAAATATACCAACTGGGCTCGTCATGTGCTTAATAAAAGCGTAAGCGTGGGCTAGACGGGCCACAGCCCTCGCACAGCGCGCAGTTGAGCTCCGTCTCTGAAACTGAAAAACAACTGGGCGAGCTGCTGGGTCCCTGGTGTTATCCGCTCGATGTGTAATTTTCTCGTTTATTGACTACATTGACAATGGTGTGGAACCTAGCTGTCAAACAATTAGGAGGAAGTATTTTTTGGCTTGTAATAACGAGGCACCTGCTTGCGAAATGCAATGACCCTGGTGGGTCTCTACTGTCAACCTCCTCCACGTACAGTCATCTCCTGATTCCTCTTGGTTGTTGACCATGTTGACAACGTCAGACGGCGGCGGGCACAGCGAGCTAACCAAGGCGGAGAACGACGGCAAGGCCTCGGACGGGAACGAACAACGGCCATGGAAGATGCGGCAGTGTAGTGGCAGGTGGAGGGGAGTACGAGGGAAACAACTTGCAAGTCAAGCATACAAATGGTACAAAAAGCCCAAGGATTAATTGTTCATCAAATTTTTAGACAAAACCCAGATTGAACATGACAGTAACATCTAACCCAACCACTCTTTTTTGCAGTCACAAACAAATGGATCGGTCTGATCCATAAAATCAACATCCTATGCAAATTTTTTTATTTCAGGATGTCTACAACTTATTGTAAATATAAGTCGAGCATGTTTAGAAGCCCATTTGTCCACCTGAAACTTCTTTTTTTTCTGTTCAACATGTTCATCCGTGAGAAATCTCTTGCTGTAAAAATTAAGCCTCATGGACAATAGTAACCTCGCGTTCAACAGGAAGAATGTGACAAAGCTTCTGTTTGCCTGGTTGGATGCATATCGTCCCATCGTTATCGTTCTCAAACGAATGTCATGAGAACTGAGAAAATCCTTGTGCTTATTACGCCAACAATTGGTTATATGTTTTTATCCATGTGGTTCTCCCTAAGTAGACATGAAGATTGAAAACAGTTAAGGTTTGAAAAAAGAGTATGTCGAAAGAATGACAGCTAAACAGTTAATTCTAGTACAATATATACTGGCTTTTAATGTGCATGAAATCATCACCTCTATGTATACATTCTCCAGATATCGAAAGCATCGCAGCAAGCCAATAATTATGTCCAGATCAAAACTATACATTCTGATATATATGATCTTGATAGAATCCAGCAACATTGATAGGCTATCAATGGACGAACTCTTCATTGAGCATATAACATAATATTAGTACCCAAAGTGTACTCCAAGATGATATAAAACTTATGCACACAAATGAAAAATGCAGCATATGATTACAAATGTGTAGATGATAATATACGGTACCTGAAAAAGTGAGGAGCCAAACACGAACTCCTTGTGATTATTAAACGGGTCACGAATTACACCCAAGGTCTCCAGTTTGGGCGCAGAGACGACAGTTATTTCTGAAGGTGTATAACAACTATGAAGGAGCAACCTTTCAAGTGAAAGGGCATCTTCATGATGAGCTACTGTCCTTTAAAACAAATTCCATTGCATTTAAGGTGAGACGACTTTATTTGGAGACAACTGATACCGATTTCTATTCCCAAAACAATTAGCAAGCGCTCCAGGGCAGGGCAACTAGAGTGGATGATGATGTGTCTAGTGAGGCCTCCGACAGATAAACCACCACAAGCGAAAGTTTTTTTTAGCAGTGGGAGTCGAAGCATTTGTACCAAATCGTCTGGTAGATGGCACCGGGCGAAGGTGGCGGTGTGGAGAGAGGAGGAAAACCGCGAGATGGACAACGGTGGTGTGGGAACGAATTCTTGGTATGTTCGTGGTACGAAACTTTCGTGGTAATGGTAGAACTCAAACTGCTGGAGTTCTCCAAATTCATGGGATGTCAGCCAAGCGTCCACCTTGCCGGGTATGGACAGCAGGTAGCTTGTCGGGATGCAGAGGCATTGAACGGGGCCCTGCTGGTGAGAAGAGACGATGGCTCTGATGAGATCAAATTCAGGAAGGACAGATATCTGACGACAGTCGAGATTGAGAGGCGCGGTGCGCCATAGAGGGCGCCACCGAGTTGAGAGGACTTGTGTGCGGCAGCAAGCCTTGGTGTAGCGACCCGACCTCAGACGGTCAAGTCTACGTATTCTCGTGCCATCCTGGATCAGTATCTTGGCACACACAAGACATCAATGTATATATCAAAGTGCAATCACATGCATAAATAACGTAAAACTGATATATACCTTATAATACTCGCGGAAACAATCAAACGGGTGTGGAGTCCCATCAACGCCATCGGCAGGTTGAGTGTAGACCGTAACCCTGCACTGCACTCTTACTCGTCGAGCAAATATCTGCAACATGATACGTTGCAGCCGTGTAGGTCAAGACATTGAATGTACCGCAAGATCACAATATGAGAAAACAGATGATAAAACTATACTATATGCAATATGGCTTTTTGGCTCAGATTCGAGTTTTGTTTATGCAAAAGCTGATTTTATTTTACCTACATCAAAGGAATAAATGAAGTCTGTACTATGGAGTTCTCTATCATGACATGGTTCCGCCAACCGATGTCTCATAGCCCAAAATCATCATAAGTTGCCCACAATTAAGTTATCAGTCCGGTGTTGAGAGTTCCGAGATAGATCCAAATCCAGATGCTCAAATTGTCCGTAACCGGGGACACGGCTAATCGATTAGGTTTAAACCCTCTGCAGAGGTTTGTACACTTTACCCGCAAGATTCGATCCCTCTCTTTACGTTCTCGCACTTCAGAGTGTTTGAGAACAAGATGACCGAAACATGGTCTTCCAAAGAGTTCCTCTGACCACTGTCCGGTACCCATCCAATCCTACCGTAGTTCTACATCTGCTAGCACCGTCCCAGCCAGAGTCACAACTAAGGTCAACCAAGCCAGAGCCCATAATGACTTGCGGTTGCACGTAAGCTTCCGGCGTGAAGTATTCTTCCGTCTCTTTGAGTCTGGGTGAAGCTTTCCGCAAGATGTCATGGCGCTTCTCCATGCATCCCGCCAACCACTGGTTTCTCCAGGTGCTCACAACCGCCCATCACCCAAGAGTGAGTATTGAATTCTTGTCTCGAGTCTTGAAGTCTTGAGGTCTTGAAGATGCAGTCCTTGCAGATTCCATCATGGAGTTGTCGTCATTGACGAGAGTCCTCCTTCTTCACACCACTCTTGAACACTCATACCAAACCCCGCCTACTACAGCGTAGCATTAGAATAAAATAACGTCCGGGCTTGGTAACAGGGTGATGGGTTCCTACCTCATGCATACTACTCAACTACAAGAATTTCAATAACACTACTTGAGGGGTGGTTGCAAAGGTGCCACTAAATGCAATAAAACATAGGTATGAAAACATGGTCAAAGTGAACTTGCCTGGTGATGTTGACGAAGAAGAATTATCGTTCTCAAGAAATAACTTGATAGACTACTCGTCATTCTCTGATGAAATCTATATAACAAACATATCATTCACATAAGCACTCACACTAACAATCAAAACAAAAGAGAGAGCGAATAAGAATCCGAAGGAACTTCAAATTAAACTAGGGAGTCTTCTTCTACAACATTCACAAAAATAGTTTTGTCTAACGGAAAATAAAACACTAAAATAACAGAGAATAAAATATAAATTTAGTTAAGACAAAGAAAAAATAAAGTATTTTTTCATAAAGCTATTTTGAAAGTATTTTCAATTGGGAGTTAAAAGTAGAGAAATCCATTGCAAGTTATTAGCGAACTTGAATTGATTTCACGATAACAAAATAAAAATAAATATAAAAACTTGTTGAACACCTACTGTTTAACTAATAGAAACCAAACATAAACTTTCTGAAATATAAAATAAAATAATTTAAAACAACTATAGAAAAGAAGTAGCTATAATTCAATAGAACTAAAACAGAATTTGTTTTACATGAAACAATAAGCTAAAATACTCAAACAATTTTGAAGTTTTTACCACTGGTAAATATGATCACTAGTGATCAGTAGAAAAAGAATCAAATAAAATCTATTTTTAAACTCCCGAATAAGCAAAACAAGCTTTAATTCAAATCTGATCTAACTCAATTTTATAAATCCAAACATAGACAAATTATATATTTTGAAACTACAAGAAAATTGTGATCTAATGCAAAAGAATCAGCATCATTGGACTTCTAGATCAAAATTTATAAGCTAAACAAGAACGGAACTAAATCTGTTACGGGAATAAATCTGAAAACGAAAACGGAGTTACCTGACGTGAGGCAGAGATGGCAGGAAGGAGACGGCGATGTGGAGGGCTGCTCCGCGAGGGGGCGAGGTCGCCCGGCGAGGTGGGGGTGGCGGAGGAGGGGTCGGCGCTTGGGAGGTGGCGCTGGCGATGGGGAGGTTCTAGAAGAGCTCTGGTGAGCGTTCTAGGCAGGAAAAGGAGGACGGTGGCGAGAAGGCTACGGGCAGGAGGGGCGTGGTGATGGGAAAAATGGAACGAGGAGAGGAGGGGTTTTATAGGCGGTCTCGGGAGGCGTTGGGATGGAAAGACGAGGGAGATCGGGAAGGTGGAGATTCCTGTCTCCATGGATATGGAAAGCTTCAGAACGTGAGAGGAAACAGAGGAAGGAGATGATCTCTTGTTGGGCTAGAATAGGAAAGTGCTTAATGGGCCAGATTTTTCCTAATAAAACGATTCCATTCCTATTTTTAAAATTAGGAAACTAAAACAATAAAAGGGAAATCAAATCAATTCGAATAAAGAGTTTTATATACTAAAATTATCGAAAAAATAAAATGTAGATGATGAGCATTATTCCACGGCCAAAATAAAAACTTAAAAAATGTTTTCAGAAAATCCCTAAAGGCTTTATTTCTTTTTGCAAATAATTTTAAATAAAAACTTTGGTTTTTATTGGCTCAATATTTTCAAAATGCCCCTGATTTTGAGGGTCATTTTCCTCCGCTCTTTCTTGCTTGCAAGAATTTATTTTTCGGGGTATTTCTCGGGGAAGAAAAATAGAGAAGCAAGTGCAAATATTTGAAAGAATTAAATTGCAAAACTCCATTCAAATTCTTTATAGTTGAAGAAGTCATGTCATCTTCTCTCATTGATTTTAATAGGATGAATTTGAATTTACCGGAGAAGGGGAAAGTCATTTTATTCCCTCTCTTTCAAAAGTTTTTTGAAAAGGTTCAAATTTCACTCAAGTTTAATTCACTCAAGCAAACAAACAAACAATTCAATTAATTATATTAACATCCCAAAATTTGGGATGTTACACTTGGTGGGGAGAAGCGAGATGATCTCCTCAAGGATGATGCCCGGGAGATCACTGATGCGGTCCACCGGAGATTCTACCGGTTCCTCAGATCCGAGTGGGGGGGGGGCTCGCCGCTTCTCCCAGCTACTGGTCTGGGATCTACAACTGCGTCGCTGGGCGGGAGCCTCATCTTCTTGGCTGGGGCCAGCCGACTCCATTTTCCTTGTGGGCGTCGCGCCGAGCTCACGGGTTTGAGCAGAGTAGCGAGACGAGCCTAGTGGCGGTCTGAGGGGGAAGAAGGAGGGCTGGGGATTTCAGAGGAGTGGAAGAAGAGGAGCAGGCGTTTTCAGACGAGTGAGGAAGAAGGTGAGCGGGTTTTCGGACGAGTGAGGAAGATTGGGGAGCTGGGGGAGGAATTGGGTGGGGAGATGGAAGCGGAGAGCGAGTGTTCGTGTTTATAAGGACCGCTGCACTAACTACTCGCTTTTTCCCAAGAACCGCTCTCTTCTTTTGCGTTGCTGCATTGGAGCTGGCGCATGGGCTTGGCTGACTGGCCATGGATGCAGGATGCATGTGCCCGCCGGCCACTGCATGCGCCTGTTTTGTTACTAGGCCTATTTAATAGGGTGGTTATGGAGTAAATTAAGGAGATTTATTTTCTCGGTGTGCATCCACCAAATTAGAGGATGCGGTACTGGATGCAGACACTCACATTAAACTAACATTCAGAAGAACAAAAGTTCAGCATGTCTATGCATCTCAATGATTCACCATACTATAACCAAAATACAAAGTTGTGAGAAGGTGTGGAAATAAAGAAAATCGGTCGATGCTTCTCTGAGCAAAGGGCCTCCCTGCGCACGCATTAATTTCCTGGGCATGCTTGTTTCTTCTCAATGTTGCGAGCACTTTGAGCATGTTGGCAACTCCAAAGCTAGCTACCTACCTCATCTTGCAATTGATGCTGACACATTTGCTGCAAACACATGAGGCAATAGAGATGACTCAACATGGGTCCATATTGTGCAGTTCCCCTGATATGATATTCATTGTCCTGAATCTGAAAAGATAGGAAAACAGTAGCTATACTTAAACGGTGTTGCAAAATAGTAGCACATATCAATAGCTCGGCATGACAAAACACGATCATCTGGACGAAGGGGATACTGACCTGCCTGAGGAAGATTACATATAATTTCATAAGTCCTTGGTTGATTTCCACCTTCGGCTGCACTGCTAGTTTGCCCCTCCACACATGACAGGATCGTTCTGCACTGCATTCAGAAAGTCAACGTACGAATAAGCTAATTTCATCTTGCGGTGGTCATTGTACCTAGTTACGAATGTCGGAATACCTGGAGCACCATGAGGTTAGCTGACAGCAGGTGATGTCTACTACACAACCTTCTTCTTGTAGACGTTGTTGGGCTTGCAAGTGCACAGGTTTGTAGGACAGTAGAAAATTTCCCTCAAGTGGATGACCTAAGGTTTATCAATCTGCGGGAGGCACAGGATGAATATGGTCTCTCTCAAGCAACCCTGCAACCAAATAACAAAGATTCTTTTGTGTCCCCAACACACCCAATACAATGGTAAATTGTATAGGTGCACTAGTTCGGCGAAGAGATGGTGATACAAGTGCAAAATAGATAGTAGATAAAGGTATTTGTAATCTGAAAATATAAAAACAACAAGGTAACTAATGATAAACGTGAGGGTAAACGGTATTACAATGATAGGAAACAAGGCCTAGGGTTCATACTTTCACTAGTGCAAGTTCTCTCAACAATAATAACATAGATAGATAATATGACAAGCCCTCAACATGCAAAAAAGAGTCACTCCGAAGCCACTAATAGCGTAGAACAAACGTAGAGATTATGGTCGGGTACGAAACCACCACAAAGCTATTCTTTCGGATCAATCTATAAAAGATTTCGTACTAGAATAACACCTTAAGACACAAATCAACCAAAACCCTAATGTCACCTAGATACTCCATTGTCACCTCAAGTATCCGTGGGCATGATTATACGATATGCATCACACAATCACAGATTCTTGCAACCAACATAAAAGTACTTCAAAGAGTGCCCCAAAGTTCCTACGGGAGAATCAAGAAAACATGTGCCAACCCCTATGCATAGGTTCCCAATGTCACGAAACCTGCAAGTTGATCACCAAGACATACATCAAGTGTTCTCATAAAAGACTCAATCCGAAAAGATAACTCCAAAGAGGAAACTCAATTCATCACAAGAGAGTAGAGGGGGAGAAACATCATAAGATCCAACTATAATAGCAAAGCTCGGGATACATCAAGATCGTGCCATAGATGGAACACGAGAGAGAGAGAGAGAGAGAGAGAGAGAGAGATCAAACACATAGCTACTGGTACATACCCTCAGCCCCGAGGGTGAACTACTCCCTCCTCGTCATGGAGAGCACCGGGATGATGAAGATGGCCACCGGTAATGGATCCCCCCTCCGGTAGGATACCGGAAAGGAGTCCCGATTGGTTTTTCATGGCTCTGGAGGCTTGCGGCTGCGGAACTCCCGATCTATCTTCTGTTCTGGAAGTTTTAGGGTACGTAGGTATATATGGGTGAAAGGAGTATGTCGGTGGAGCTACGGGGGCCCCACGAGGCGGGGGCGTGCGGGGGGCTACCTCGTGAGCACCTCCCGTATCTTCCGACGTGGGGTCCAAGTCCATCGTGGGTTTCCTCCAAAATAACTTCTCCAGTTGATTTCGTTCCGTTTGACTCGTCGTCGATATTCCTTTTCCTCAAACACTTAAATAGGCATAAAACAACAAATCTGGGCTGGGCCTCCGGTTAATAGGTTAGTCCCAAAATAATATAAAAGTGGATAATAAAGCCCAATATTGCCTAAAACAGTAGATAAAGTAGCATGGAGCAATCAAAAATTATAGATACGTTGGAGACGTATCAAGCATCCCCAAGCTTAATTCCTGCTCTTCCTCGAGTAGGTAAATGATAAAAAAGAATTTTTGATGCGGAGTGATACTTTGGCATAATTTCAATGTAACTCTTCTTACTTGTGATATGAATATTCAGATCCGAAAGATTCAAGATAAAAGTTCATATTGACATAAAAATAATAATACTCAAGCATACTAATCAAGGTAATCATGTCTTCTCAAAATAGCATGGCAAAAGGAAGTTCATCCCTACAAAATCATATAGTTAGGCTATGCTTCATTTTCATCACACAAAGATGTTCCCAACTTCTATAGCCCCGATGACAAGCCAAGAAATTGTTTCATACTTAAATAATCTCAAACTTTTTCAACCTTCACGCAATACATGAGCGTGAGCCATGGATATAGCACTATGGGTGGAATAGAATATGATGATGGGGATTGTGTGGAGAAGACAAAAAGGAGAAAGTCTCACATTGACGAGGCTAATCAACGGGCTATGGAGATGCCCATCAATTGATGTCAACATGAGGAGTAGGGATTGCCATGCAACGGATGCACTGGAGCTATGAATGCTCAACAAAATAAAACTAGTGGGTGTGCATCCAACTTGCTTGCTCATGAAGACCTAGGAAATTTGAGGAAGCCCATCGTAGGAATATACAAGCCAAGTTCTATAATAAAAAATTCCCACTAGTAGGAAAAAGACAACTTATGAGACTCACTATATGAAAAACATGGTGCTACTTCGAAGCACAATATATGAGACTCACTACATGAAGAACAAGGTGCTACTTTGAAGCACAATATATGAGACTCACTACATGAAGAACAAGGTGCTACTTTGAAGCACAAGTGTGGACAAAAGGATAGTAGCATTGCCCCTTTTTATTTTTATTTTTTTATTTTTTTATTTTTTTATTTTTTTGGGCCTTCTTTTTTTTTCTTTGGCCTTTCTCTTTTTTGGGGGGAACAATGCTCTATTGAATTATGACCATTACACTTCTATTTATTTACAACTCAATGATTACAACTCGATACTAGAACAAGATATGACTCTATATGAATGCCTCCGGCGGTGTACCGGGATGGTGCAATGAATCAAGAGTGACATGTATGAAAATTATGCATGGTGGCTTTGCCACAAATACGATGTCAACTACATGATCATGCAATGGCAATATGACAAAAGTAAAGTATGTCATGATGATGATGAACGGAACGGTGGAAAGTTGCATGGCAATATATCTCGGAATGGCTATGGAAATGCCATAATAGGTAGGTATGGTGGCTGTTTTGAGGAAGATATAAGGAGGTTTATGTGTGATAGAGCGTATCGTATCACGGGGTTTGGATGCACCGACGAATTTTGGACCAACTCTCAAGGTGAGAAATGGCAATGCACGGTACCGAAGAGGCTAGCAAAGGCGGAAAGGTAAAAGTGTGTATAATCCATGGACTCAACATTAGTCAAAAGAACTAATATACTTATTGCAAAAATTTAGAAGTCATCAAAAACCAAGTACTACGCGCATGCATGCTCCTAGGGGGATAGATTGGTAGGAAAAGACCATCGCTCGTCCCCGACCGCCACTCATAAGGATGCACAAGCCAGGTACACTTCATATTTCAAATTTGTTGCACAACTTTAACCATACGTGCATGCTACGGGACTTGCTAACTTCAACACAAGCATTTTTTAAATTCATAATCACCCAACTAGCATGACTTTAATATCACTACCTCCATATCTCAAAACAATTATCAAGTATCAAACTTTTCTTAGTATTCAACACACTCATAAGAATTCTTACAAATATTTTTGCTATTTAAGACTCTCAAAATAATATAATTGAAGCATGAGAGTTCATTAATTTCTACAAAATAAAACCACCGCCGTGCTCTAAAAGATATAAGTGAAGCACTAGAGCAAACAACAAACTACTCCGAATGATATGAGTGAAGATCAATGAGTAGTCGAATAATTATACAACTATGTGAAGACTCTCCCATTTAATAATTTAAGATCTTGGTATTTTATTCAAACAGCAAGCAAAGCTAAAGAAGACTACATTGCAAGGATAGCACAACTCATGTGAAGAAGCAAAAACTTAGGCTCAACCGATACTAACCGATAGTTGTTGAAGAAGAAAGGTGGGAATCCTACCGGGGCATCCCCAAGCTTAGATGCTTGAGAATTCTATGAAATATTATATCGGGGTGCTTTGGGCATCCCCAAGCTTGAACTTTTGTGTCTCCTTAATTCCTCTCATATCATGGTTTCTCTTTTTATCAAAAGCTTCATTCACAACAAACTCAACAAGAACTCGTGAGATAGGTTAGTATAAACCAATGCAAAACCTTATCATTTTCTACTGTAACAAATCACTAACATTATTATTCAACATTGCATAGTAAATGCCTCTGCATATTTAATACTCCTATCCTTA
Organism: Aegilops longissima; assembly: GCA_021605205.1. Lineage (NCBI taxonomy): Eukaryota > Viridiplantae > Streptophyta > Magnoliopsida > Poales > Poaceae > Aegilops > Aegilops longissima. The sequence goes on along the minus strand of CM038678.1, from coordinate 692,146,254 downwards.
AATAGAATCATTAAACAAGCAAACATATGCAAACATAACAGCAATCTGCCAAAACAGTACAGTCTGTAAAGAATGCAAGATTCATCATGCTTCCCTAACTCCAAAAATTATGAACTAAAATTCCCACTGTAATAAATTTATCATAGCACAATATGCAAAAAGATTCAACATTATACCACTCTCTGAATTTTCTAAGGAATTTTTGCAACAGTGGTAAACTTTCTGTTTTCAAACAGCAACATGCACACTTGCAAAATAAGTATGGCAAAGGCTATCCTTGACATTTTTATTGAAACTAAAGATGCAAAACACTAACCTAAATAATAGAAAGAAAATACTAACAAAAGAAAATGACGCTCCAAGCAAAACACATATCATGTGGTGAATAAAAATATAGCTCCAAGTATAGTTACCGATGAACGAAGACGAAAGAGGGGATGCCATCCGGGGCATCCCCAAGCTTAGGCTCTTGGTTGTCCTTGAATATTACCTTGGGGTGCCTTGGGCATCCCCAAGCTTAGGCTCTTGCCACTCCTTATTCCATAGTACATCGAATCTTTACCCAAAACTTGAAAACTTCACAACACAAAACTTAACAGAAAACTCGTGAGCTCCGTTAGCGAAAGAAAATAAAACCACCACTCAGGTACTGTAATGAACTCATTCTAATTTCATATTGGTGTAATATCTACTGTATTCTAACTTATCTATGGTTCGTACCCTCCGATACTACTCATAGATTCATCAAAATAAGAAAACAACACATAGAAAACAGAATCTGTCAAAAACAGAACAGTCTATAGTAATCTGTATAAAACGTATAATTATGGAACCCCAAAAATTATGAAATAAATTTCTGGACCTGAGGAATTTTTCTAGTAATCATCTTCAAAAAGAATCAACTAAATAGCACTCTCCAGTAAAAAGTTCTAGCTAATCTCGTGAACGCTAAAGTTTCTGTTTTTTACAGCATGATCATAAAGACTTCACCCAAGTCTTCCCAAAGGTTCTACTTGGCACAAACACTAATTAAAACATAAAACCACATCTAAACAGAAGCTAGATGGATTATTTATTCATAAACAGAACCAAAAATCAAGAAACTAAAATAAAATTGGGTTGCCTCCCAACAAGCGCTAACGTTTAAAGCCCCTAGCTAGGCATGATGATTTCAATGATGCTCACATAAAAGATAAGAATTGAAACGCAAAGAGAGCATCATGAAGAATATGACTAGCACATTTAAGTCTAACCCACTTACTATGCATAGGGATTTTGTGAGCAAACAACTTATGGGAACAATAATCAACTAGCATAGGAAGGCAAAACAAGCATAACTTCAAAAAATTAAGCACATAGAGAGGAAACTTGATATTATTGAAATTCCTACAAGCATATGTTCCTCCCTCATAATAATTTTCAGTAGCATCATGAATGAATTCAACAATATAACCAGCACCTAAATCATTCTTTTCATGATCTACTAGCATAGAAAATTTACTACTCTCCTCATAATCAAAATTCTTCTCATGAATAGTAGTGGGAGCAAACTCAACAAAATAAGATGACAAGTTTCATGGTTATAATTATTCTTTATAGCATACGTGTCATCACAATAATCATCATAGATAGGAGGCATGCTTTCATCATAGTAAATTTGCTCATCAAAGCTTGCGGGACAAAAAATATCATCTTCATCAAACTTAGCTTCCCCAAGTTTGTGGCTTTGCATATCATTAGCATCATGGATATTCAAGGAATTCATACTAATAACATTGCAATCATGCTCATCATTCACAAATTGTATTCCAAGCATTCTATGTAATTCTTCTTCTAGTACTTGAGCACAATTTTCCTTTCCATCATACTCATGAAAGATATTAAAAAGGTGAAGCATATGAGACAAACTTAATTCCATTTTTTGGTAATTTTCTTTTATAAACTGACTAGTGCTAAAACAAGAAACAAAAAGATTCGATTGCAAGATCTAAAGATATACCTTCACTTACCTAGCCTCCCCGGCAACGGCGCCAGAAAAGAGCTTGATGTGTACTACACAACCTTCTTCTTGTAGACGTTGTCGGGCCTGCAAGTGCACAGGTTTGTAGGACAGTAGCAAATTTCCCTCAAGTGGATGACCTAAGGTTTATCAATCCGCGGGAGGCGTAGGATGAAGATGGTATCTCTCAAGCAACCCTGCAACCAAATAACAAAGAGTCTCTTGTGTCCCCAACACACCCAATACAATGGTAAATTGTATAGGTGCACTAGTTCGGTGAAGAGATGGTGATACAAGTGCAAAATAGATAGATAAAGGTATTTGTTATCTGAAAATATAAAAACAGCAAGGTAACTAATGATAAACGTGAGCGTAAACGGTATTGCAATGATAGGAAACAAGGCCCAGGGTTCATACCTTCACTAGTACAAGTTCTCTCAACAATAATAACATACATAGATAATATGACAAGCCCTCAACATGCAACAAAGAGTCACTCCGAAGCCACTAATAGCGTAGAACAAACGTAGAGATTATGGTCGGGTACGAAACCACCACAAAGCTATTCTTTCGGATCAATCTATAAAAGAGTTCGTACTAGAATAACACCTTAAGACACAAATCAACCAAAACCCTAATGTCACCTAGATACTCCATTGTCACCTCAAGTATCCGTGGGCATGATTATACGATATGCATCACACAATCTCAGATTCATCCAACCAACATAAAAGTACTTCAATGAGTGCCCCAAAGTTCCTATCGGAGAATCAAGAAAACATGTGCCAACCCCTATGCATAGGTTCCCAATGTCACGAAACCCGCAAGTTGATCACCAAGACATACATCAAGTCTTCTCATAAAAGACTCAATCCGAAAAGATAACTCCAAAGGGGAAACTCAATTCATCACAAGAGAGTAGAGGGGGAGAAACATCATAAGATCCAACTACAAGAGCAAAGCTCGGGATACATGAAGATCGTGCCATAGATGGAACACGAGAGAGAGAGAGAGAGAGAGAGATCAAACACATAGCTACTGGTACATACCCTCAACCCCGAGGGTGAACTACTCTCTCCTCGTCATGTAGAGCGCCGGGATGATGAAGATGGCCACCGGTGATGGATCCCCCCTCCGGCAGGGTACCGGAAAGGGGTCCCAATTGGTTTTTTGTGGCTCTGGAGGCTTGCGGCGGTGGAACTCCCGATCTATCTTCTGTTCTGGAAGTTTTAGGGTACATAGGTATATATGGGTGAAAGGAGTACGTCGGTGGAGCTACAGGGGCCCCACGAGGCAGGGGGCCGCGCCCAGGGGGCCCACCCTCCTGAGCACCTCCCATATCTTCTGACGTGGGGTCCAAGTCCATCAGGTGGGTTTCCTTCCAAAAATAACTTCTCCAGTTGATTTCGTTCCGTTTTGACTCCGTCTGATATTCCTTTTCCTCGAAACACTGAAATAGGCATAAAACATCAAATCTGGGCTGGGCGTCCGGTTAATAGGTTAGTCCCAAAAATAATATAAAAGTGGATAATAAAGCCCAATATTGCCTACAACAGTAGATAAAGTAGCATGGAGCAATCAAAAATTATAGATACGTTGGAGACGTATCAACAGGTAGATGCAGCCATATAAATTTTGTGCGGTGCTACCAAAATTGAGGTTTGTATCCCTTCCCTTTATGAGAATTCTTCTTGAAGTTGGTATAATGTGACGGCTTGTTCTTTGCATCAAACTTGCCTTTCCCCTGAGATTTGTTCTTGTTGCTTTGGGGCTGGTTGGGCTGGAAGTTCTTCTCGTGTACCATGTGGGCACTAGAAGCTCCCTCAGCGACCCGAGCACGTGTGTCTTTTGCTCTCGCCTTCTCCTCAAAATCAAGAGTGCTAATGAGATCCAAAACAGAAAACTCATGTCTCTTGTTTCTCGAGAAGTAGCAAAATCGCTCCACGAAGGTGGAAGCTTGGCAATGATGGTCCCAAAGAACAAATTTGTCCGCAACACACACTTAAAGTACTCAAGTTCCTTAGAGAGTGACTATATCTCATGAGTCTGCTGAACAACAGAGCGCTCATCAGTCATCTTGTAGTCACAAAATTGCTCCATGACGTACAACTCGTTGCCAGCGCCCGAGGGCCCAAACGTGGCCTCAAGCGCAGCCCACATGTCTTTGCCGCTGTCAAACGACATATATGAATCCACAATGGAATCGACAAGAACACTCAGCAGGGCGGCTTTGAAGAGGGTATCCATGTTCTGAAAAGCTTCCTGCTGTGTAGGATTAAGATCGCCCTCAGGCTTACCCTTAGTGGCATCATAGCAGTACATGATCTGAAACCAATATACTGCTCTTGTGCACCACCTTTTATATTGCACCCCCTTAAAAGTAGGGGGTTTCAAAAGCGCAGCAAAAACACTCAGAGTAAATTGCCTGTGATCAGGTTTTTGGATTTGATTGTTGAAGATATGAGCAATTTAGTATGAGATTTAATCCGAACAGCAGTAAATAGATCATGACGACAATTGCAAACATCAAAGTAATGATGCAGACTAAACCAGGAGGACAGAATCACATACTGTACAGCGGGAGCAGAACCGATATGGTTTATGTTTTCACTCATGTCGTTGATAAAGAGGTTACCGAGGTTGGGGAATAAGGATGTCGTTGAGGAAGTCGTCGCTGGCAGCAGTCACAGGAGTGTGCTCCCCAAAAACCTGATCGCCTCTCCGTCACAGGATCACGAAGGCGGGGTTCGAGGATCTGTCCCTTCTCGCGGTGCACGCCGGAAGGAGGGCTGGAGAAGAATTGCGTGGCGGCGCTAAGATCCGGAACGGTGCGAAACCATATGATACAGCGGCGGCTAGGGTAGAGCATGTCAGGTCGGTTGTGCGAGTATAATAGTAGGACTTGGCCCCCAAACACCACGTCCAAGTCAATAATAGCTCAAAAAAGTCAATAATAGCCCCACCAAGGTTTGTCTAAGAAAATGGAGTAATTAAGGCGTCTGTTAGTCCCTTTAGTATAAATACAATATCATTAATAATGGCCCACCTTTTGTCTCACAAAGTATGTTGGAGTACAACCGGCTACACGTTTACAATCCGCTTCTCTTCTCTCTCCTCTTCTCTCTCCTTCAACTAAGCACAAATACTATATTTAAATCCTTATAGCCTGCTTATGTCATCTAATTGTATTACTTGCTCTAAAGTTACTATCCACTGTGTAGTCTGAACTGCCAGGCGTGCAGCAGGCGGTGCCCTCGGTCGGCGCACCGCTTCAACGGCGGAAGCAGTGAGAGGTCACGTCGCCCTAACTTGCCATCAATGTGGACCGGCGGGCTCAGCTGGCACCGGGCGGAAGCGCGCGCGGGAGGGGGGAGGGGTTTTTTTGGGCCAAGAATGTGAGAAGCCAACTTGGGATCGGTCCGGACGGGGAAATATCATGTGTTCCCATACTCTGCATATGACACTAGTCTAGTATGTTACTACTCCCTCCTTTCCGGTTTATAGAGATGTTTAGAGTAACATAGTAATATGTTACAGTACAAGTTACTCCCCACTATGACCAACCATGGCCTCTCCCAGTGCTCCACCATGTATAACTGCTAAGCCTGCCACGTAGGCATAAAATATGATGTGGCACCAATAAACTAAGCACCTATGCATTGAAGACTGGAGTTACTAAGCCATTTAATGCACTTAGAACCTCATCTAAAGAGCATTAATAGTATAGCCAGCTGCCCGCTATAAGCCAGTGCCATGTCATCTACAACCCATCTTATAGTCAACATGTACAATAGTAGATCAAAAGACTGTACTACTACTTTTTTGTTCTGTGGCCCACCTTTCATTCTCACAAAGTGCCTAGGAGCACGTGCTAGAGCTGGCTTTCATGAAGAGCCCGCTTACCTTCTCTCTCCTCTTCTCTTTCCTCCAACTAAGCAGAAATATACTATAGTCTATTCCTTATAGCCCGCCGACTCAGCTCTATTGTACTTGCTCTAAGCACATCTAAGCATTTACTAGCAGCCCCTTGACCGTGGACCTTGACGGTGTACGTCACCTTGTGTCTCATAATTTTCCTCGTCATCATCTCGAGTCCTAGAAGATCTCACCCACATCATCATTAGCATGCAGCCGCCTTGATAGACAACATGCGCAAGGAGTAGAGGCGATCGGGGACACACCACCACCACGCCGCTGGCACTCCGATGTGCTCGTGTGCGTGCAGCGTGTGTTTTTCCATCGGCGCTAGCTCTAAGGCCGAGGTTGCGGTCGCCTTCGCTCTCCGACTAGTAGTTGAGCAACGACGGCAAAGAGGTGCTGCAAGAGATGGGTATGTTCACAGGCGTCGAAGCCGCCGTAGCACGATTTAACCGGACGTTGCCGCGGATGGCGCACGCCTTCATGCAGTCGACTGTGTGCGCATGCATTTGTTATTCACGTGCATTCTGCGGCCGAGCGTGTATGCATGCACGTCTTGTGTACGTGTGTTGTGTGCTCCATGCTGTGCGCGTATGTGCATGAGTTGGATCAGATGGAGTTAGTGCGTTGGCTTGTGTACATGCGTGGCTGCATGCATCCTATACATGTGTGGCTTGTTGCGTGGTTATCAATAATTCAATATAAACTACTCCCTCCGTTCCTAAATATAAGTCTTTCTAGCCATTTCAAATAGACTACAACATACGGATGTATGTAGACATATTTTGTAGTGTAGATTCACTCATTTTGTTTCGTATGTAGTCCCTTATTGAAATATCTAAAAAGACTTATATTTGGGAACGGAGGGAGTATAAAACATCTTCAACTTAGCATCCTGATGTACCGTTTCGAGTGGTTAGCGAAAAGTTCATGTTCTTTTAGTTGTTTATAGGTGGGCAGGCGGCAAAAAATAGGGGAAAACGCGCAAGGTTCCTTGCATATGCTCCACCGCGAGGTTCCTTGCTCCTCCTCGGTCGTCGGGAATCTATGCTCTTCAACTCTTTTCTTTTACGTGAGCTTTGTTCATCCTTTTCCCAACACGCGAGACATCTAGCATCAAGGTGCACGTGTCATGCAAGAAAATGGAGATAATCAGATAAGCCGTGCGTAAGTGAGTCGTGCGGGGGGGAAAGTAGGGGGAAATCCTTTTTCATAAGTGAGTCGTGCACTTCAATGGCACCTACGCAATATTTTTTCTCCTCGATGGCACGTGAATAGTGCATGTACTCAACGATGGAGCACGGGATGGTAGCAATGACATGGCCAGCCCTTTTTTGGAGAGAGTACGTACTACTAGTAAATAATTTTGATGTGTCCCGTCAACTCGCAGAACGACGAGAAGCTTAATTACGCCTTCTCCCTTGCCAACGCGTGCGAGGTGGCTCGCAGCACGAGGAGAAACTATTGTTTACAAGCAGTGGACGTGCAGCAGTTCATTTGGTGTCAGATTGCCAGAAGCACCACTGTAGAACCATCGACTTCCCGAAGAGGTGAGAACCAAGCGCAAGGTCACCTACTAACCTTAGGCTAGGCGTAGTGGGAGTAACATAAGTAGGGGTACCTCCTTTTTTATTCTAGAAACAACCACACGCGAATATCAAGGTGCTGGTTACATAGAACAAATTTCCTGCAGTCCGTGCTCTGCCCTCCTCTATCTCTCTTCTCAGCCAGCTAGCGGACGCTCGGAGCCCATCGTCTATTTGCTCACATACGCCCCACATGTCGCTGAAAACGCAAGAGGACCCAATCGAACCTGCACATCTTTCACCTCGACGTCTGGTGATGAAAAACAAATCTAATAAAGATCTTCGTGGCCGCTTTTGGAGTTACTCAAGAGTAGTAAGATTCTATTTACGCTTAACCTAAGATGCACATCTCGTAGCTTCAACTACCACTCTATTTTCTTTCATGACACGACCTGGATGCTGGTTGTCCCACGGTCGGCAAAAGGAGGAAGAACCCACCAAATCTTCGGTTGTGCTCTTGGATTAGACTAGTTGTGCTAACTTAAAATTTTATTAGGTACCCTCCGCTCCAAAATACTTGACTTCTATTTGTCCAAAAATGGATGTACCTATATACTAAAACATGTCTAGATACATATATATTTTGACAAATAGATGGCATGTATTGTGCAATGGAGGGAGTAGAATGGATGCAAGTTTTTGTATTGCGAAGAAGAGTACATCCATATATTGATAGAGCGTTGGAGTTGGCCTTACAAGTGGGACTGCAGTTGAGGAAACCGACTATCGGCAAACCCCCACCTCGCCCGCCGCGCGATGGCTGAGTTAGAGAAACGATGAGGTTGAAGAGATTGCTCTAGCACGAACTCCAAGAAATATGGTGTCAGATGGAAGTCGTGCTGGTGGCGTGTGCCGTACTCCTAGACGTGAATGCTTGTTCTAGCCCATGCCACCCTACTACTCCTACTACTTACTATATAGTACTAGTATCGAGGATTCGAGGTGCTGGTTACGTAGTACAATATGGCTACAGTAAAAACACCCGCACGATGCGGGAAGCATGTGAAGCTAGTACAAACAGTGTACTACTTCCTCCATTCCTAAATATGTCTTTGTAGAGATTTCACTAGGTGGACTACATACAGAGCAAAATGAATGAATCTACACTTAATATGCATCTATATACATCCGTATATGGTTCATAGTGAAATCTCTACAAAGACTTACATTTAGGAATGGAGGGAGTACTATTGTTGATTGGCCTCATCCGATAACCTGTTGCAATGCACGTACAATTATGGAGGAGGCAGAGGAAGAGCGTGCGACAGCAGTTCCAAATCGAGAGGGAAAGGCGAAGAGTCGATGGACGGTTGCCAGTTTGCCACGGTTCACGAAGGGGTGCCCTGGCCTACACGTCGGTTCGGAAATACTCCTACTACTCGCCGCCGTCTCACTGATATGTTGGAACGGGATCGAAACATGGTGTGTAATTTCTCGTGCAAAATGCGATCTGGCCGCATTGGCCCGAGGTGCCGCATTAGTTTTTTTTTTAAGTTTGTCGCATTAGTTATCGACCTTTATTTTTTTAACATGCAATATAAATGGATAGCTCCTGTGGTCATCACACGTGAGCAGATATAGTGATGGTTGATTCGCCCGAGCAACTTATTACTGTGGGAATATGGGAGTACCAGCGGATTCAAGGAACAGAGAAATGATGGTTGCTTCGTCCGAGCAACTTACTATGGCGAAGGTGGAGCTCTGTGATTTGACTGCTCACTAGTCATTACTACTGCGGCACAACGACCGGGGTGAATATTTCCCTGAAGTTGTGTTGTGCACTCAATATTGCTGCATGACAGGTGGAGCCGGATGAAGGATGTCCAACATGTCGGCGAAACAAAGTTGAATTGTTTCTGGCATTGCTATCAATCCTTCAGGATTTGTTTATATGTACGCATAATTTTCATGAAATTGTACTGTGATGCTATGAAGGTTTCAACTTCGGTTCCCGCAGGAAAAAAAAGGTTTCAACTTGGGATTCATGTGTCTTGCCTCGAGATTATCTCATTACAACATTCCATCAAATACAAATGAAACTACCATGGCTAATGCATCTCAATGGTTCACAGATCAGCGCCAATATTCACATCACAACTGAAGACAAAGTTGTGAGAAGGTGTACAAATAAAGAAAAAATATATAATAGATCGATGTTGTTCATAGGCATGGCTCCATTTCCTTGGCACCATGTTCATTGCTTGGCAGCTAGTTTCACCCAGCTCTGTAGCCAAAAAAGAGGTGTATGAAGGACACCACAATCCGATCATTTTGTGCAGCTCCACTAAAATCGAGCGAACCATCCCTGTTTGCAAAGATATCCAGTCAGTGTGATTACAATAATAGTGGAACTAGATGATGAAACATAACACACATAAATAGAAGCCGATCACCTCTACGATCTCTCTTTAGGACTAACTTCTTGTTGAAGAAGGATTAGGCACGGAGTTGGATGAGGAGGATAGCAAAACCAATCTCCCTTTCCCAGTCCCACAGAATGTAAAACGTTGTTCGTGTGACATTTTTTATGAACTGCACAAAACACTCTTCGAAAAAGTGATTTGTGCAGTTCACCAAAAGGTCGCAATAGCAACGAGGTGAAAATGGATAGCCCTGTTTGCAGAAGGAGGTCGAAAGGAAACAATTATTGCCCAATAACACGAGTTGAAGACACATACGCTGACAAAAAAGAAGCATGTTCCATGTAAAAAGGGAAATATAGCACATGGTGGTTTATCAAAAATGGTTTGAGGACGAGATTGCAAGATGGAAAGTACGCCGGCCGAGATACGATTTAAGCAAACAACTAAAGAAGATCCACATGCAGCAACGTGGGAAGATGGGCAGTGGAGCAAGGCCGGAGGAAGCTGTACCTGAGGGTCGTCGGGATGTTACTAGGAGGCCGCCGGCGGCCGGGGTGTGCCCATACTGTGGCAGCGAGCAAGTGGCAAAGGCCCTACCACGCTGGAGCTTGGTCAGAGAGAACGGCGGGTACCGCGGATCGGGACGAGCTGCCTCAATGTCGTCGAACAGAGAGACGATGCACATCCTCCCTTTCAGCCGGCGAACAGGATGCGGCCGGATCACTGACCAACGCTGAGAGAGAGAGGCCACGGCGGCCTTGTGTGAGATGGTGTGACGAGAGACAAACCCATTTTCCATTTTCCCCATGGCAATCGTTTTATATTCTAGGCATGGTACCCGACCTTCCTTCGAGTAAACAACCACTACACACGTCAAATTATCACGTGGGCTGCCTTTTCGTACAGAAACGAACTCCACCGTGTACCCGCACGGGTGTGACCGGGAACGAGACGTGAGTACGTGCGTCCTGCGTGCACTTCTTCTTTAGGTGCAGGTACGTACGTGGGTGGGTGTGAGAGAGATTGTTTGTGCGAAACAGAGGCAATGTGTTGATGATATCTCAATCAGAAAAACATAACATATGCAATGTGTGTGAAACGGAGTCATGGACGTGAGATATCGATAGAATTGAAAACAGGGATGAAGTGTGTGGCTGCGCGATCGATAAAGAGTGCCATCGAATTTGTGTTTGCCCATGTCAAAGATACAGGGCGGTTGGCCTACTGGAATTTGAGAGGGCAGAGGTGCAGTTCTTCTCCGTGGCATGGATACCTACCTACAACGTTGGACTATCGGTGTGTGTGTGTGGGGGGTAGAGACCGGTCGACTAGTATATGTGTGGGGAAGGAGAGAGACCTAGCTATGTATTGAGGGAGATCGATCGACATCCATGGATATGTGTAGCAGAGGAATAAGGTTGGGGAAAAGACAAAGGTAGAGCGTCGGAGGGTTGGTGGTGGAGTGGCGCTCACAAATGGTGGGAGAGGCCTGCTAGACAAACGGAGGGTATGAGTGCAATATCAATAAGAGAGGGCGGGGATGTCTGTCTGCGTATGCACGCGCAGAGAGACGGGTCGGGAGGTATTCAAGGATGATGAGGGGAGAAAATATGGTTGTGGTAAGCATGCGTAACTACATAGGAGGATCAACCGTCGTGTGTCCAAGAAAAGGAAAGACATAACTAGCGAGGTAAGTGTATCGGTGCTTGGTGAAAACGAATTATAGCCGACCTGGCTATATGTAGGGAGATCAGTTCATATACACGCATGCATGTGTTAGAAGCAAATGAGGTCCGGAGAGGCAGACAGGGGGAGAGGGTGTGGCTAGGAGGTGGTGCGAGAGACCTACCATGTCGAGGGGGGAGGAGTGTGCGAGCATGTGATTAATGAAAAGAGGGGTGGGAGTGTGCACCTGCGTGGAATCATATTGGACATATGGGGGCATGGACGGTGAGAAGAGAAGAGGGGAAGTATATATGTGTTTGTTGTAGGCACACTTGGCTAGAGGGGTATATCGACCGGTGTGTGCCAGAAAGAAGGAGCCGGGGGCCTACACACACCGCTGGTGGACGACCTAAAGAGAAATAATGAACGTGCGTGATGGAGGGGAAGCTAAGGGTGTGTGAGGGGGCGGGCGTGTGCATGCACGATAGAAAGTTGGCGCTAGCTAGCTACAAATAGAAGAGGATCGTGAAGGTGTAAAAGACGAACAAAGACCATAATTCATTATAAAAAAGTGGATATGGATACTTGAAGAAGATATCATAATGTGGAACATTGATTATAATTTGGGCTAATGTGTAGCTTTTGCAACTCAGGTCTAAATACTTGTCATAATGTAGGGGGCGGGGCACTATACTTTGTGTGATAAACACGGTGTACGTATGGAACATGGTTTAGATTATGAATATATAGTTAGTACATCAAATGTACTATTATTTGGAATCAACATCAAGTGTATTCAAAAAATAGAATTCGAGTTCATGTAGTACACATAGTTCATATCTATCTCTATAGCAATCATGTGGTGTGTTATTAAGGTAATACACGAATGATGGTTGAAGTAGGCAACAATCATGATTGTAGATTCTTATTGAAATAGAGAAACAAATTCAAATTTAGTTCTAATTGCAGCGGTAGTATAGACATTTGGAATGCACTAAAATGTTGGTATGAGTAGGTTACATGCATTATACAGCAAGCGAAAAAATTTAATCGGACATACCATGGATTCATACTCCCTCCTTCCATCTATATAGGGCGTAATGAGATTTTTAAGACCGCCTTTGACTATTGACAAGATTAATAGTACATGACATGCACAATGTGAAAATTATATCATTGAAAGAACCTTTCACAGACGGTTAACGGTGTGCTTTGTGTAAGTTGCATGTCATATATCATTGCTCTAATATTTGGTCAAACTTAGCATCAAAAACGATTAGGCCCTATATAGATGGAAGGAGGAGTAGCTTTGAATAGCATTTGTATAGTAAAACGGGCAAGACTCTCTCTTTGTGTGGTGTGAATAGTTTTATTTTTTCGCTTTTTTTTGGTTGAGGGAAGTGCGAATTGATTTGGTACGCATAAGTACAATATTACTACACGTTAGGCTTGTCCTAAAATTCAACCCGCCTTGTTATATCCCGAAAATTCAGATATCGTGCTCCCAAAACTGGCGCTTTCACAACCCGCGCTTTGCTATCCTCGAACTTACAACGCGCGAAAACTCCCTCCAGCTGCCAAATCCCGACACACGAAATCCCCCTTCTAACCCTGAACCGAAAGGGCCGATAGTTCAAATCGAGGGGGGTACTTTTGTAACACACCCTACATTTTGGACAAGCGCATCCCTAAGTCATGCTTTACCCCCTCCCATCGCCCCCTTTTCGCCATTCAAAATCCCAGGCCGCCATAACCTCTCCGCTCCAGCCGCGAAACCCCACCCTCCTCCGTCCGCCACGTCACCACTGCCCAGCCAGAGCCTCTTACCCGGCGACGTCGTCCACCGCAACAGCTCGACGTCCCTCGTCCACCTCCCTGGATGAGGATCCATCGTCCATCTCGTCGTTCCGCTGGTTCAGACGCCCCGTCCTCCACCTCCAAGGAGCTGCTCCGACGATCGCCCCGTCTATCGCGGCTGCTCCATCCCCACAGCGCCGCCTTAACCCGCTCCACCAGAACTGCAGCATCCTCACCGAATCCTCGAATGGAGCCGAGGCCTACTCGGCGCCACCAAAGAGGTTGTACACTGATCGCATCACACCTTCTCCTTAACTCGACCTCCCGGCGCCGACGGTGCTCCATGCCGCACCCACATGGAGCGGCTACCTTGAAGTCGGCGCCGCGGGCGACATCTCCATGGCGTCTCTCCCCTAGTGCGAGGCCCCTTCGGCGGCGGCGTCCATACCAGCCGGATATGCTGCTGCTGCTCCAGCTCTCGCTCGCTCGCTCGCGCTGCTGCTGCGGCTCCGGCTCTCGCTCGATCGCTCGCTCACCCAGCTACTGCTGCTGCTCTCCCCCTTGCTCGTGCTGCTGCTCTGCTCCGATTAAGCCACACTTCAGTCGACTGAATCGACTTTTGGGTCACCAATTTTAGGGGTTGGGGGGCTCACGGAGTTAAGGAAGAACCACCCAGCGGGGGGGGGCTCACGGAGAGGTACCCCACTATCTATCTTAGGGTTCAGGGTGGGGGGGGGGCTAGAGGGCTGGCCGGGGCGGCAGTGGCGAGTTGTTTCAGGGCGGTGAGGCGGCGCTGGGGCCGGCGGTTCGGCCGGTGGTGGCTGGCGGCTCAGGGTGGTGCAGGTTGAAGATGAACTGCAGGCCCTCCCTAAACTACATGTTAAGTGCCTCTCTGCTACCTTTGCGTTCAGTTTCGACAGTAGCATTCAGATTCCACAAGAAATTTCAGTTTCGACGCTTAAGTTCGAGTCAACCGCTTTTACCTCATCTGCTGTAGTCGTGGTTTTGGTGATGTTAATTTTACATCCATTTTACATCATCTATTGGAGATGCTATTAGAATCCCACTTGAGATTGACGATGTCTGTCTTGTGCTGCTTCAGCCTTGACGTCTTACGGCTTACCGGAGCTGCTCCAACGACGTAACAATCCATCACAACAGTAGCAGTGCCTCGGACGCCGCTCTCTGATTCCTCGATCTTCCTCCACACCTCCGACGCCACCTCTGCCTCAACTGCTTCAAATGACCAACCCAATGATGCCGAGGTCGACACGGCTACAACAAAGAGGTTGTACACTTGTTGCATCACTTATTACTATACATTCACGCCGATCCATTAGGGCTATTTTGGTTCAACGGAAAAACATAGCAATAGGGAATTTTCCAATGGCACTCTACTATTCAATTATTCATGCAGAATGAAGCAAAACATCCACCGGACCTACTTTTCAAAATCCTATGCATGAAAACAAGACCAAGTGCATTAGTGCCGAATAACATTCTAACTGTACACGCTTTCATATGGTTTCACTTTATTTTGGCCATGTTTCTTTGCATTCCTCTGCTTCTTCCAATTCCTGTAAACCAAACACCCAAGTTGACAGAAATCCTGTGTTTACAAATGCTCTGCTTACCATGTGCATTTTCCTATCCTATTCCGTGTTTTTCCTATCCCTGCGTTTTAAGAATCATGCAAGCCAAATGAGCCCTTACAGAATTACTTCAGTTACAGGTACGTGTCGAAGGGAACTTTGTGTGGTTTGTCCTGCTCCTACAACGACGTTGTCCACCTCACCTGAGCTGCTCCATTGACAGAAGCATCCACCAAACCAGACATCACGACTCCTGACCGTCTTTCGCCGCCTCATATCTCCTTCCCTGCCGCTGGCACCCACCACAATGGCATCACCATCATCGACTCAGCAGATGAACCTGAGGAGTACACGGGTCCACAAGAGAGGTCACACTCTCTTTTTTCTGCTTATGTTAGTCATTGCTTAAACTTACCTGCTACTTTATCGTCCTGTTCAACTCTCGGACTCCCAAGTCAGGTCCAAATTAATGTTCAAACTTGAGTTCTAAATTAGTTGTGGGGCACATATCGAGGCAGCAATGAATAATATGTCTGTCTAATATCTGGTTCACCTAGGGTATGCCTATGTTGTTCATCTTGGGTGGGAAACAAATAGTAAAGCAATCATCATCTATCTTTTATTAATTTAAAGCAATCATCACCTGCTATCATTATTTTGGATCCATCCACTGGTTGTTACCATCACTCTAAATTTCTGCATGCTCTCCTTACATAATCTCACCATATTTTTTCGTATGCATGTCGATATTGTACACAACATGCTGAACATGTAGAGAAAAGAGAAGAGTTTTATGAGGCAATACAATGTCATGCGACATCGCCCCATGGTGGTTTCAATGGCAAACCCTCCCCACCCTCTCCAGTTGTAATCTAGAGGAAGATATATGTTCGAGGCGGATTCGACGCCACCGAGCACTCCTATTTACTCCCCAAGGTGTTTGTTTCTACCTTGGCATGATGATGTTAGTCATATCATGCATATGTTGCCTTGCAAAGCCTACTTTTGACATCATATATGTCATCTGCTTAGTTTAGACATGTTCGTAATGCCACCTGTTTAGTTTATATATCATATATGGGAATTATGCAGTCTCATGTCTTTTAGCCAGGCATAATATATGTGAAATGTGCAACGCCATCCTGTTTAACCAGGCATCATATATTTGAATGATATCTTGCACATCCTTTTCTTCATTACATTTCCATTTGTCGACAATGTTTGTACATTAAACTACTCTTCCCGTGAATCAGCCATTTGGGTGGGAGATGGAAAAATCTGGAGGAAAACAAGGCCTTCAGAGCGCATAAGTGCTACCGTCGATGCAGATCTCTTGTTGGGCCCCGATAGCTCCTCAGAGATGGATTTAGAGACAGATGACCAGTCCTATTCCCCCACCGAGGTGTATGCTCTAACTTGGCACGTTATATCGCTCATATCATGCATACGGTGTCTTGCATTGCATAGTTTAGACATCATATACACAATATTCAACACCATGTTCTTAGTTCGTACATCATATCGAATGCCCTCTGCTTAGCATATAAATCACATATGTGAATTAAATGATGCGATCCTGATTACTTAGATAACATGTAGGTGAATTATGTCATGCGATCCTGTTTAGTTATTCATCATATCTTTGAATTATGTTATGCTATGCTATCCAGTTTAGATAGACATCATATATGTGAAATTATGTCATGCTATCCGTTTTAGTTAAACAATATACATGTAAACTATTTCATGCCCTCTTTTTTACACACTATCTATTGCATCTGTCTCTCATACAATGTCGGTATATTCAACTATGTTTCCTGTTTATCAGCCATTTGAATTGGAGCGGGTGATGCCAGTATCTAGCGGACTAAAAACACGGTCTTCAAATAAAACAATGCTACCTCTTGGTGGAGATAGCACCCCGGTTGTACATGCACAAGAACCAGCCCTACCACAGGATAACCCAAACTCTCGCAGATTGTACCCCTACTGCGATGGACAGAGAACCAGCTTCACCCAATCTAACCCCAATCCCAGCCGATAGTAACCCAGTTCCTGTTGACACAGCACCATCTCCACCACAGAGCTCCCAAACAAGAGCAGTTAGTAAGGCAGCTCCATTGCCCAAAGGGCCAATACTATCACGGCGAACCCCAACTCCACAAGTTAGTACGCCTATTCCTTTGGAGGAAGCACAACCAACTAGTCGTAGTTTATCATCTATCGCATCTGATGTTGTTAAATCGTATATGCGTATCTTCCCATCTTGGAAATATTATACTGAAGATGAAGGAAAATGCCAGTTGCAGGTGTTTGTCTAGGAGTTATGTGTAAGTAATGTTATTCATGGCAATTACTTTGCTTCGTCCCATACATCCTACCTCCATGATGGTTATAATACAACAAATTTTCCCATTTTCTCTATAGAGAAGGAACGATTTGGAAACTCGTGATGAGGTAACCTGTGCTAATACCTCTGCTATCTTAAAGAATGCTTGGTGGCGATGATCGGAACTACCAAGAAAACATACTTCACCGCAAAGAAACTCATCAAATTACCTTTCGCTCTCCCGAGACACATTTATCGGACGATGATCGGGAACGCTTTGTTCAGATCGTCCCGAACCAAGAATGTGGTAAGGTCTATGAGCTCATTCTCTATTTTTAAGTATTATATTCTTGTGTCTTCATCAGACTGCTCATGTAGAACAAGTGCCTAAACCTGAAGAAAAACTATTCTAATTTAAGATTCCATTGCTATCATAGTTCAAAAAAGCGATAGGCGTTAATTGTGCGTTTTGCCACCGCCTTGCGCTTTACTGACCAAAGCGCATGCTTATGCGCAGTTATGCACAGATTAAGCGTAGTTATGCGCAATGCGTTTTGCCAACGCCTAGAGCCTAGGCGCGTTTAAGCGCTCGCTTAGGCGCGCCTTTTTTAACTATGATTGCTTTGCTCTTGTATCACTGTATTTACTGATACAAACTTATTTTTAATTGAAGGATCCAATCGAAACTCCAATGGCACAGCAGGTATGTTCAAGCATGTTTCTCTAACAGGTTTGCTCTTATCAATAGCTCTTTTGATTTCAATTTCAATTGTGTATACAGTTGACTTTCATATCATGCACATTACTAGAATCACAACAGAGCCAATAGTGTTGTTGTACATGTAGACCTGTGGTACCCATCTGAAATCTTGTTGTGCCGTGTAGTTTCCCACGCTTTGTATTCTTTCACTGCTGCTTTGTCTTGAACTGATATGATTTGAACCGTGTCTCTATTTTGATTTGGCAAGACAATGCAGTGACCATAGGACATAGATATATGTTTGTTTGATTCTTTTATTATGTACTAGTACTTGGCAATAGAAGACTTGGTAGTTTAATCCTGTCCACCTTACTAATGAACTGGTTCACCGAAATGAGTTTCATATACTAGTACATGCTAAACTTGTTATGTGTCTGCTTGTTTCTTCTTTTAGAATGCTGGCAGAATATTGGGGAAGAGTGCCTTATTAAGCAATGGTAAAGGAAGTAATGAAGATAAGGTTCAGGATAGTGACACATCCTTGTTGGTCTCCAACAAAGCTGATAAAACAGCTAAGGAAGACTATCTTGAAGACAGCGAGACAACCCCAAAGTCCTGTCTTGGTTTAGTGTTCGAGTTACTGGCCACTACCGCTTGCACAAGCTATTCAAACTCACTGTCTGAATCAGTTCGGTTTCTTGAGTCTCAACTACAAGCTGAAAGACATCGATCAGCTGTGCTGCGACAAGAAGCGGAAGGACTGTGGAAGTCCCTGGAGCATTCAGATGCATACTTTCTGGTGCAACAGCAAGCGTTGGAGGATTTTAGCGCCAAACGGGACAAAGCTAATCAGCTTGCTAAGCTTATTGCTAGCATGGTGGATACCCAGGATAATGTTTCTTGAGCTCTTCTGAAGTTGTTTCAGTTATGCTCTTGTTTTGCTGCCGCGTTTATTTGCACTGGTGGCCAATTTTGACGGCCAGTGTATGTAATATGCTGCTTTTTTCCCTATATTTGCACTGATGGCGAACTTTTATGCTCAGTGGATGTAATATGTGTAATAACGGTAATAGGCTAGCGTTAATTGCTTTCTTATTTATTTCCTTATTGTCTTGTTTAGTTGTTTGCTTGTAGTCACTGCAGTTCTTTTTCTGTGTTTTTCTAGTGGCCACAATAGCCTATTTTTGGTAACTAGGCCAAAATAATCATGGCAACACACGGACTGTTGTAACCATGGGCCTCCTGCAGGTCAGATGATCCATGGGCCTTCGTCCGTCAGAGGATCCATTGGCCTTCTATACGGGCCGTAGGATCCATCGGCCTTCTATACGGGCCTTAGGGTCCATGGGCCTTCTACGGGTCATAGGGTCCATGGGCCTGCCAATCTGCATGAATACCAGATCAAGCTCAACCTGGAGAAGTGCATTTTCCGCGTGCCGGCCGAAAAGCTACTCGGCTTCCTCGTCTCTGAGCACGGCATTGAGGCGAACCCGGAGAAGATCAAGGCCATCGAGCGCATGCGCAAGCTGGCTCGGTTGCGCGATGTCTATAAATTCACCGGCTGCTTAGCCTCGGTCAGCCAGTTTCTCAGCCGGTTAGGCGAGAGGGCCTTGCCCCTGTATCAGCTAATGAAGAAGACGGCGCCGTTCAAGTGGAACGACCAGGCGGACGAAGCTTGCCGGGATCTCAAGCGCATGCTCTCCACCGCACCCTTCCTGGCCGCGCCGACCAAGAAGGATCCGTTGTTGCTCTACATAGCCGCCACCTTGCGGTCGGTCATCACCTTGATGGTGGTCGAGCAACCAGAGAAGGGCAAGATCCAGTCTGTCCAGCGCCTAGTCTACTACCTGAGCGAGGTGATTTCTGCCTCCAAGCAGAACTACCTGCACTACCAGAAGATGTGTTACGGCGTGTATTTCATCGCCAAGAAGTTGAAGCAGTATTTTCAAGAGCATGTTGTCACAGTCGTCAGCATGACCCCCATCGGCGAGATCATGGGCTGCCGGGATGCCTGTGGCCGGGTCGCCAAGTGGGTGATCGAGCTAGCCGGCCACACCATCCTCTATGAGCCCCGCACCCCGATCAAGTTCCAAGCTCTGGCCGACTTCCTCGTCGACTAGACCGAGACCCAGTACCTACCATCGCCACCGGATTCGATGCACTGGCACATGCACTTCGACAGCCCCAAGATGCGCTCCGGCTTGGGAGCTGGCATCGTGCTGTCTTCCTTGAAGGGCGACCGACTTTGGTACGCACTCCAGATCCACTTTGCCACCTCCAACAACGTCGCCGAGTACGAACCCTTGTGCATGGCCTCCGGCTTGCCAAGGATCTCGGCATCCGGCGCATCTTGTGCCACGGAGACTCGCACCTGGTGGTGCAGGAGTGCTCTGGCGAGTGGGACGCTCGCGATGCCAACATGGCCAGCTACCGTTTCCTCGTCCAACAGCTATCCGGCTTCTTCGACGGCTGCGAGTTCCTCCACGTCCCGCGCGCAGAAAACAAAGCCGCCAACGTGCTAGCCAAGATCAACTCATCCCGGCAGGCCATTCCATCCGGCGTCTTCCTCGAGCACCTACACAAGCCGTCCGTCAAGCCGTCCCCAGACTCCGAGTCCATCTTCGTCCCCGACGACCCGACCGCATCTCTTCCTGGCCTGGGGGCTGCCGATCTCGGCCCAGGGACTACCGCGCCCAAACCAGCCGATGCCGACTCCGACCTGATCCCGGGGGCTGCGGAACCCGGCCCAGGGACTGCCGAAGCCGGCCCGGGGGCTGCCCTGCTTGACCCGGCCGCTGTCATCCCCAACCCGGGGGCTGCCGCCTCCGGCTCGGGGGCTGTCGCCCCAGAATTCACCATCGTGGCCGTCTTCGCCATAGTGACGGCTCCATCATGGGCACTGCCCATCTCAGAGTTCCTGGAGAATGGGGTTCTCCCCATGGACGAGACCAAGGCTTGGCAAGTGCAGCGTAGGGCGTCCGCCTACAATATCATCAACAACGAGCTCGTCAAGCGCAACTCAACAGGCATTTTCTAGCGCTGTGTTGAGCAGGACAAGGGCATAGAGATCCTCCTCGACATACACCAGGGCGAGTGTGGGCACCACGCCGCCTCGAGGTCCCTGGTGGCCAAGGCTTTCTGCCATGGCTTCTACTGGCCCACGGCCCTCCAAGACATCGAGTCGTTTGTCCTCAAGTGTGAGGGATGCTAGCGCTTCAGCAAGCGCAGCCACCAGCCGACTTCGGCACTGCGAACCATCCCGATCGCCTGGCCCTTCACGGTCTGAGGACTCGACATGGTAGGGCCTTTCAAGACCGCTCGAGGCGGCATGACACACTTGCTGGTGGCGGTGGACAAGTTCACCAAGTGGATCGAAGCGCGGCCAATCAAGAAGCTGGATGGGCCAACAGTCGTCCGGTTCATCAAGGATATCGTGGTGCGCTATGGCGTCTCGAACAGCATCATCACGAACACGGCACCAACTTCGCCAAGGGCGCGCTCGCATAGTACTGCTCCGTCTCCGGCATCCGCCTCGACCTGGCTTCTGTGGCGCACCCGCATTCCAACAGCCAAGTCAAGCGGGCCAACGGACTCATTCTATCCGACATCAAGCCACGACTCGTCGAGCCGCTCATCCGTTCACCCGGCAGCTGGCTTGACGAGTTGCCGGCCGTCCTTTGGAGTCTCCGCACAACGCCAAATTGGTCGACCGGGTTCACCCCGTTCTTCCTCATCTACGGGGCCGAAGCCGTCACCCCGACTGACATCGAGTTTGACTCACCGCGAGTTGTGATGTACACCGAAGCCAAAGCCAAGGAAGCCCGCGAAGACGGCATCGACCTACTCGAAGAAGAACGCCTTCTGGCGCTCAGTCGATCGACCATTTATCAACAAGGCCCGAGCCATTACCACAGCAAGAAGACCAAGCCCCTCAGATTCCGCGAGGGAGACCTCGTCCTCTGACTCGTCCAGCAGCAAGCCGGCTAGCACAAGTTGTCCTCCCCAAGGGAAGGCCCCTTCATCATCGGCAAAGCCTTGTGTGACCATAAGGCGTACTACCTCATTGACGCCCGCAAGTCAAACAAGCGCAAGAGAGACACTGCCGACGAAGAGACAACCCAGCCATGGAATGCAGAAATCCTTCGCCCGTTTTACAGTTAGCTGTGTGCACGTATGCATCACTACCTTTTGTAACCGTATGAAAACTATGGGTTCCCCGAACGACGCTCGGAAGCTGTCCTTTCCAGCCAATTATTGTGTTAACAGATCTGTGCAATTTTCCTTAAAAAAACACCGCCTGATCGACTCGCTTAACCCGGGGGCTCGGGGGCTCGCCGGCTTGGCCACCACCCACCGTCCTCCTTAGCACATCTCGGCGTGTTCTTGTTACCGCGGCCCCCCACTTCGCCCTACGCCATAGAAACGGCTTCGGTTGTCGGCTGGCAAGAACCAGGGGCCAAAGCACCAACACGTTGCGAAAACACTAAGTTGGGTCCGCTGGATTGGCCAACCCGGCCCCACCACATTAACTTGTCGCACGACCGGCTGCTCGCCAGCCGACCCAGTGGGTGTTTCGCTCGCGCTCAACGTTTCTAAAGCATAAGTACCACGCGCTCCTCCCGAGGACCGAACTCGTTGTCATAGACCGGAACCCGGCTGTTTGACTCGCGGGGGGAGGCCCAAAGGGGAAGCAAGAAAGAAAACGGCTCAAAACTAGAAGCAAAAGTGCAGACGCTCATGAAATATTTACATCACAAGTTAAACAAGCCCAGGGCCGGAGTTCGTTACATCACACCCAAAACCCTCCAGTGGGTGGGTGGTCCTGCTACCTAACAGAAATTTTTGCAAAGATAAAACAGGGCGGCATCAGCTTAGGGCGTCTCCGGCGCCGGGTTGCGCAGTTGCCGGCTCCCCCTCTGTGGCCTCCGGGTTCACCGAGGCGCCGGTATCTCCCACCTCGGCGCCCTGTCCCTCAGACACGCCTGTCTCCTGAGCTGCCTCTGGTGGTCCGCAGGCCAAGTCGCCAACAGGAAGGACTCCACCATCGTCCGTCCGCTCCGGCTGGAACTCGTCGTGAATCGTGAACCCAGAAATGTAGCTTGCCCGAGCGGCGATCCGCCCGGCCTCCACCTACAACTGGCGCTCGCGCCGGCTTGCTGGCCCATCAGCCAATCCAGCGCCAGATCCGGATGCCAAGACATCACGAACCGGAGCGCAATCTCGGTGCCGGCACGAGCGGCGGAGACACGCCACGCATGAAGCCTCTCCAGGCCCACCTCCAATCACCGCGCCAGTCATGATAAGCTGTTCGGTGCAACAGCGCCAGGCCAGAGGGCCGCCGTCATCCCCGCGCCAGCCTCAGAGAGCCGCGCCATCTGCTCGCCCAAAACTCGTAGACGAGCTTCGGCAGCGGCCATAATCTCCGAGAAGGTCCAGGCGACATGCGGCTTGGTCCCGGAGCCCACGACCCCTTGCCGATCCAGTTGGAAATGAACGGTCCCCTCCGCCAGCCTGTGCGTCTCCGGGAAGTGCCCTATCAAAGGAAGAGCAAGACAAGTCAGTAACAAAAGGAAAGAAAGCCGGCTTCTTAACCCGGCAGAATCCAAAGAAAGCACTTACTAGCGAAGGCCTCGTCCAGGTGTTGCGCCTCAAGCAATGTACCGTGCCGCTCCCTGGTGATGGCACAGTCATGGTCCTGAAGTGCCTTCTCCAGGTCGGCGACCTTGGCGTCGGCCGCCTTTAGCTCAGCGTCATTGGCGGTGGCCACCTTCTCTAGTTCGGCGACCTTGGCGAGGGCCGCCTTCAGCTCAGCTTCCTTGGCCACGACCGCTTTCTCGTACTCCTTGCGGTGGAGGAGCTCCGCCTAGTGGGCCCCTCACCTTGGTCCCCAGCGCCTTCAGGCGCTCCTCCTCGGCCTAAAGTTGGCCCTTGTCGTCGGCCAGCTTGTCGTGTTGCTGGCCGGTTTTGGCAAAGGCTTGCTGGGCCTCCATGACCTTGGCCGCATCTGCCTTCGCCTCCGCCACCTCGGCCCGAAGCCGGCCGACGTCAGCAATGACCTGGTCGTAATGATAGCCGACTCAGATTAGCCGGGTTCGCCAGGCCGGCACCTCGGCCGCAGCAGCTGCACAACGACGATTCAGAAATAGAAGACAACTTTAAGATTTGAACCAACTATTACGTAGTTGGCCCGAATCTCAAGGTCTATACCCAGTGGGTACGCTAGCGTGCCCCCACTAAAGAGCACGCAAGAAAGTTACCTTCGGCGACACGGAGCGCCTCCTCCTTGGCGGCGAGCTGCGCCTTGAGCTGCAGGTGCTTCTCCAGGAGCCGGTTGAAGACACCGACCCGGTAGGAGTCCAGTTGCTACAAGAAACGATGATCAGCACAAGACAATAGTTTAAGATTCGAGCCAACTACTACATAGTTGGCCCGAATCTCGGGGGCTACACCCAGTGGGTGTGCTAGCGCGCCCCCACTAAAGAGCAGCAAGAAGAAAAGCAGAAGACAAAGGGAAAAAGTTTACCATCACGGCGCGTTCCAGCTCCCGCGCCCGTTCTGTCTCGGCCTAGGCAAAGGCCTGGACCCTCTGCACGCGCCCGCGGAGGCGCTAGCTCACGGAGGCCATCGCCGCATCTTCCTGGGTCAAGGGCTCGAAGAAGACCTCGCTGGGCCCAGCTCGAGCCGGGTTATGACCCGCGTTTAACGCTCCCGGCCGAAGACAGGCGATAGCTGGCCGACCACCGCTCCGCGACCGCGCCCTCTCCCAAGACAACGGCTAGAGTTGCCTGCGATGCCACTTTCTGTGGCACCCCGCCCATCGACATCCGAGGCGCCCCCTCCGGCGTCGCCTGCGCCGACTCCTCCAAGACGGAGTCGCCACCTCCTTCCTCGGCCTCCATCCGCTCAACCGCGCCGGCCCATGGCGGGGTGTCGTCCCCGATCACCACGACTTCCTGGTCGAGGTCCACCACCTTCATGCAGCCGTCCTGGCCGCGCTCTCCCTCCGACGGCGGCGTGAAAACCGTCACCGCCGGCTCCACGCACGCCGGCATCTCGGGCCACCCCGGCTCCCCGCCGGCCCTCCCCCACGTCGCCGCAGCCTGGCCCAAGCCTGGGCCGACGCCGCCCTCATCTCGGCCTTGGACCTGTTCCGGTCCCACCACGCCAGGCCCTCGGTGTCGGCCGGGTCAAGGACGAGGTCCGGATCGGCCATCTCCTCGTCCCAGTCGATGGCGCTAGACTGGGTGTCGGTGTCAAAACCGGCGGATCTCGGGTAAGGGGTCCCGAACTGTGCGTCTAGGCGGATGGTAACAGGAGACAAGGGACACGATGTTTTTACCCAGGTTCGGGCCCTCTCGATGGAGGTAATACCCTACTCCTGCTTGATTAATATTGATGATATGGGTAGTACAAGAGTAGATCTACCACGAGATCAAGGAGGCTAAACCCTAGAAGCTAGCCTATGGTATGATTGTTGTTCGTCCTATGTACCAAAACCCTCCGGTTTATATAGACACCGGATAGGTTAGGGTTACACAGAGTCGGTTACAACGGTAGGAGATCTACATATCCAGACGCCAAGCTTGCCTTCCATGCCAAGGAAAGTCCCATCCGACACGGGACGAAGTCTTCAATCTTGTATCTTCATAATCTTGGATTCCGCCGTGACGATAGTCCGGCTAACCGGACACCCCCTAGTCCGGGACACCCTCAGTAGCCCCTGAACCAGGCTTCAATGACGATGAGTCCGGCGCATTGATTGTCTTCTGAAAGTGCATTATAGAAATTCCTTAGCGAATAACTACTTGCAGCGGAATAAGTACTCAGAAGCACGATAATGTATCACACGCATGGTCATCATGATGAAATGAAGACTAGCACAGAGTACGTAAAGCGTAATCACAGGATAACACAAGATGAAGACATACAGATCAAGAAATTGAACTGAGGAAATTGAGAAAGTCTTCACCAAAGTCTTCAAACACAGATATGAACAAACACTCAACACAAAGAATGAGGAAATGAAAGGGTTGAGGAAATAGAACCAGAAGGTTGGTGAAGACAATGATTTGGTAGACCAGTTCCAACTGCTGTCTCGGTTATACGTCTGGTTGGAGTGGCTGAGTATTTAAACTCGAGGACACACAATCCCGACACCCATCCGCCGAGCACGCAGCTCAGACACCAAGTCCTCACCAGATTCTCCTTGAACTAAGGTCACATGACTCGCCCAATCACTGTGGTAAGTCTTCAGCGACTTCCAAACCTTCACAGACTTGGTCACCAGCGATCCACAATTTCTCTTGATGTTTCTAGACCATGACGCCTAACCGTCTGAAGAAGCACAGCCTTCAAAGGTAATAAGCGCCGGATCCACGCAGGATCAATCTCTTCATGATGCTCAATCACTTTGGGTTTGTAGGGTTTGGTTTTGGGTTTTTCCTCACTTGATGATTTTCGCCAAAGTCCTCGGAGGATGGGTTGCTCTCAAATGCCAAGTGTCAAGTTCTTCTCGAGCAGCCAACCAGCTAGTGGTTGTAGGGGCGGCTATTTATAACCTAGGGAGCAGCCCGACATGATAAGACATAAATGCCCTTCAATGATATGACCGTTAGGTGGATAAGATATTTTGGGACAGTCAAGCGCCAAGAAGACAAAGAACGGTCGGAAATTTGACTCTCAAATTCCTCGTGGCTATCATGTTCCTCACTCGTAGGCAATCCAGACCGGCGAAGTTCCTAACTCCTCGGTCCAGAATAAATTCTCAATGACTAGAAGAACTTCGTCTCTCACATCAAGAAATTGACCGAATTGTATGAGATTTCTGTAACACCCCTGACGTAATCTTTCCATATTTGTAACTCCAACTCTTGCCATTTTCGCATTGTGATATGATATTCCTCCGTGGTTGGGTTTTTCTTCATTTTGCATTTTGTCCATGTCATGCATTTTACATCATGTCATCATGTGCATCGATTTGCATACGTGTTCGCCTCATGATTCCGAGCATTTTTCCCGTTGTCCGCTTTTGCAATCCGCACTCCTATCTCCCCGCGGCTCCTTTTACGCTTTTTCCGTGAGCTGGTACTAAACCTTCTCGGAATGGACCGAGGTTTGTCAAGTGGCCTTGGTATACCACCGTAGACCACCGGTCAAGTTTCGGTCATTTGGAGCTCGCTTTGGTACTCCAACGGTTAACCGTGACTCTCAAGAAAGGCCTCTTTTAAGTTGCAGCCCAACACCCCATCAAAATAGTCCAATAACCCATCTAAGTCACTTCCATGCTCTCCGTCGCTCGATCACGATCGTGGGCGAAAACTACACCTCATTTGGACTCTCCTAGCTCCTCTATGCCTATTTAAGCAAACCCCATTCCAAATCCGGTCTTCTTCCTCCCAAACCCTAGCTTTCCTCCTCCATACGGACACGTCCCGTCCGCGCCGGACGCAATCGCCGCCACCCCGCAGCCAGTGGCAGCGCACGCACGCACGCCGCCCACCGCCGCCGCTGCCGTGGAGCCCACGGAGGGTCTCAGCGAGCCAGCGCCACGCGCACCGGCGGCGATGCCGCCCTCCGCCTCCCCCTCAAGGCTCACGCCACGCCCGCCGCCGCCACCGCCACGCCCGCCGCCACTCGCCCTCGCCGCCACGCCGCCTCGGCCGCCCAGCCACCGGACCGCCCGCCACAGCCCGCCACCCGGCCACGCCGCCGCCGCCACCTCGCCGACCGTGCCCCGGTCCTGTCGCCGCCTCTCCCTCCTCCGCCATCGGTGCCCTCGCCGACCGCCACCGGAGAGCCGCGCCGCCGCCGCCCTCGATCGTGTCGGATCCCGATCGATCTGAAAACCGAGGGTTGACTTTCGTTCCCCCGGAAATTTCCTCCGAGTATTTTGTTTTGGTGATAATTTGTGGCTTTTTCTCTGCAAAGATAACTTTGCATCTGTAGCTCCATTTTATGCGTGTAATATGTCAAAATGTTCGCCTCAAGAGTAGATCATTTCATCGCATTGCATCATTTTCATTTGAGCTCATCTTGATGCCCAAAATGCTGTTGGAAGAGGGCTATATGATGTTAGTTTCTCGCTTTCTTAATGTAACATGCACTTTTGTTATTTTTGCTATGATTGATGTGTGCACCCTATGAATTTGAGTCCTACATGTGTTTTGTAATATGCCATGCCATCTTTCCAGGGGTGTATGCCATGTATTTTGTGATCTATGTGGTGACTAGCACAAGCATGCAAAGTAGGTGTCCTCGATGTTGCTGATTTCAGCCCTGTTTAGCTGATATTTTGATGCCATGTTAACTTGCTGCTACCGAGAGATCTATGCATATTTTGAGATACTTCAGTAAGGATGTTTTGAACATGTGGTTATGCTCTATCCATCCTTGCCTTTGTTTGCAATTATGGAGTGCCATAGCTTGAGTCAATCGAGCTCTACTTTTGCTACCAAATGTTTCCGGCAGATTGTTTACATGTTATTCAATTTTGCCAAGGTTGTTGTGGTTGATCCGATATGCTATGATGTTGTTCTTGCCATGTATATCTTCTATGCCATGTATTCTTGATGTATGTATGCTTAGTTTATCATGAAAGACTCTGTTGTGAGTGCATCGAGCTCTTAAACATGCCTACTTGTTATCAGTTTTTGACATGCCATGTTGCTGAATCATAATCTAAACTTGCGATATTGACATGGGTGTTACTATATTTTCTGATCCTTTTGGCTTATGGTCAGTAAGGGACTTTTGTTCTGTGCTTTGAGTAGATTCATGCCATGCCTTGTTTTGCTATTATAAGTTCCTGTTGAATGTAGTTTTCTTGCTCTGAACATTGCTACCGATGCTGTTTTTGCCATGTCCAAATTGATATTTTTAGCACTTTTGCCATGCTTGTTTGAACCTGTTATGATGTGACCTAGCCGTAGCTCAGTGTTCATCTTTTGACAAGCATCTTGAGTAGATCACTGCCATATACTTTGTTGGTACGTTTGGGTGCAGTAGCTTAATTTCTTGTTGCTTGCTAAGTGGCATCATGCTGTTAATGGCAGATTTGTGCCATTCTTGTTTTGCTTGTCATTTGCAAACCGTGCATCCGATTCCGGTGATCTTTATATCGATTTCAACCGAAATCATCTCATCTTTCCAGCGGCATACTTGGCTTGCCAAGTTGATGCCTGGTTCATCATTTTCCTTCCGAGCACGATACGCATTGCATATCACATCCCGCATATCATGCCATATATTGCATCATGTTGATTGTGCATTGCACCGTGATTTATTGTGGTTCCTTTGTTTGTGTTCTTGCTTTGGGTAGAGCCGGGAGACGAGTACGTGAACGAGGAACCTGTTGAGAACGCTTTCGAGGATCAAGCTTTTGACAACTCGAGAACATTGCGAGCAAGATGACCATACCCTCAAATCACTTCTATCTTTGCTATGCTAGATGCTCGCTTCTTTCGCTATGCCTATGCTACGATGCCTATCACTTGCTTATCATGCCACCCATATTGCCATGTCAGCCCCTAACCATCCTTTCCTAGCAAACCGCTGATTGGCTATGTTACCGCTTTGCTCAACCCTCTTATAGCGCTGCTAGTTGCGGTGAAGATGAAGTTTGTTCCTTGTTGGAACATGGAGATGTTGTTCCTTGTTGGAACATGTTTACTTGTTGGGGATATCACAATATATATCTGCTATAATTAATGCATCTATATACTTGGTAAAGGGTGGAAGGCTCGGCTATGCCCGGTGTTTTGTTCCACTCTTGCCACCCTAGTTTCCGCCATACCGTGTTATGTTCCTTGATTTCGCTTCCTTACACGGTTGGGTGATTTATGGGACCCCTTGACAGTTCGCTTTGAATAAGACTCATCCAAAAAGGCCCAACATTGGTTTTACCATTTGCCACCTAAGCCTTTTCCCCGGTTTTCGCGAGCCCGAGGGTCATCTTTATTTTAACCCCCCGACCAGTGCTCCTCGAGTGTGGCCCGAACCGAGCCGCTTGCGGGGCCACCACGGGGAAACTCGAGGCTTGGTTTTACTCGTAGCCTGTCTCATCCGGATGTGCCCTGAGAACGAGATATGTGCAGCTCCTATCGGGATTTGTCGGCACAATCGGGTGGCTTTGCTGGTCTTGTTTTATTGCTGTCGAAATGTCTTGTAGTCCGGGATTCCGAGATTGATCGGGTCTTCCCGGTAGAAGGAATATCCTTCGTTGACCGTGAGAGCTTATAATGGGCTGTTAGGACACCCCAGGTATTATCTTTCAAAGCCGTGCCCGCGGTTATGAGGCAGATGGGAATTTGTTAATGTCCGGTTGTAGAAAACCCAAAGTTGACCTTATTTAAAATACACATCAACCGCGTGTGTAACCGTGATGGTCTCTTCTCGGTGGAGTCCGGGAAGTGAACACGGTGTTGGAGTTATGTCTGACGTAAGTAGTTCAGGATCACTTCTTGATCGCTACTAGCTTCACGATCGTGCTTTGCTCCTCTTCTCGCTCTCTTTTGCGAATATAGCCACCATATATGCTAGTCGCTTACTGCAGCTCCACCTTACAACTCTGTCCTTCCTATAAGCTTAAATAGTCTTGATCTCGCGGGTGTGAGATTGCTGAGTCCCCGTGACTCACAGATTCTACCAAAACAGTTGCAGGTGCCGATGATGCCAGTGCTGGTGACGCAACCGAGCTCAAGTGGGAGTTCGATGAGGAACGTGGTCGTTACTATGTGTCTTTTCCCGATGATCGAGAGGAGCTCAGCTTGGGACGATCGGGATCTGTGTAGCATTTGGGGTATCTTCTTTTATTTTGGTTCCGTAGTCGGACCTTGAGTGTACTCTGAATGGTGGATGTTTATTTATGTATTGTGTGAAGTGGCGACTGTAAGCCAACTATGTATCTCTTTCCCTTATGTATTACATGGGTTGTGTGAAGATTACCTCACTTGCGACATTGCTTTCAATGCGGTTATGCCTCTAAGTCGTGCCTCGACACGTGGGAGATATAGCCGCATCGAGGGTGTTACATTTCCAAAGGCTTCACTCAAGGGATTGGTAGGTGTAGGATTTTGAGTTGAGCATCACATGGAAATTTTTCCTTAGTATTTCTCGACCCCTTTAACAAGACGGTGTTTCCTATGACTCAAGAAAGAGAAAACGAAACTACAAAAACAAGTCTTCACGCTTCATGTTCCTCAAATGAATACCAAGTCTTCAAGGTCACACCAATTTCTTCATTTTCAAAGTCTTCGAATATCAAAGTCTTCAACAAGAACTTCATTTTTAGGGGTCG
Organism: Aegilops longissima; assembly: GCA_021605205.1. Taxonomy (NCBI): domain Eukaryota; kingdom Viridiplantae; phylum Streptophyta; class Magnoliopsida; order Poales; family Poaceae; genus Aegilops; species Aegilops longissima. The sequence continues at coordinate 692,115,011 of CM038678.1, read as the reverse complement.
ACTTTCTCTGTAAATATGAAACTCCTCATAGACTTATAGACCTGTGTACACTCACAAACGCATTAGTTCCTTAACCTATAAGTCTTCAATCCACCAAAATCACTATGGGGCACTAGATGCACTTACAATCTCCCCCTTTTTGGTGATTGATGACAATATAGGTTAAGTTTTCAACGGGATAAACATATGAAGTGTAAATATTGATAATGAGGAATTTGATTGCAAGATATAGAAGAACTCCCCTAAGATGTGCATAGTGAGGAATTTGATTTTGAGGCAATGCACATTTGAGGAGTTGAATCATGGAGATCTCCCCTATATCTTGTAATTCATACACGATTTGACATATAATATGAAGAATTTGAAATGCATGATGAAATATGGTGCTTGATGTTATTCAGCATGCGTATGATAACATTAATGAGGAACAAGCATGCAAAATAACGATCAAGAGTATCGTAGCTCAAATAGATTTGCTATGAGGATTTTCAAGGAGCTCAAGAGAATCGAGCATAGTGCAAGAGCATAATGCATCAAAAGTATCAAAGCACCATCGGGTTTAAGATTACAACTCGATCCAATAAAAGTTTCAAAAGAACGAGAGTTGTAACTTAACAAGAATAAACCATCTGTATATAGGCAATAAACTAGACCCGCTTGAAGACTAACTCAAATTTCTCCCCTTTGTCATCGAATGACCAAAAGGATCGAACCGAGGACTAACGCCCCAAGAATTTCAAGTTCAAGAAGGAGCGCCAGCGTTGTTGGGGTCGGTTGTTGTAGTAGGACCTGCCTGTGTCGCCCAAGTCTTCATTTTCATCGGTGTCGCGATGAAGAATAGGACCTGCCACCAAGGAAGGAACTTTGACCTTCTTGTATTTCTTCTGAGGAGGTGCAGACCACCAAATTCTTCCTTGAGTCCCATTGACGCCGCTTCTTCTCAGATCAGACATGTGAAAGAACAGCCCAGGTGCGTTTGAAGGTTTCATGGAGGTAGTAGTGGTTTTTCTTCACTGCATTGTGTGTTGAGGTCATGTTGTGAAGAATTGAACCAAACTGACGCTTGACCCATTTATGATTACGATCAACCTTCTGATGAAGACTGAGGAGTAACTCACGATCAGTCATCACCCTGGGTGCAGTAGCTTGAGGACTTTGCTTGACTGAGGTATTTGCGGCAGAGTCATGTGTGGCAGAGTCATCATTGGTGGAGTAGGATGCTGCTTTGTGAAACTGTCCATCCAATGGACGAATGCCTTCATCTATCACAGCAGCGGGCCTTGCCCTTGTCATCACCGAGGTAAATGTCCGCTTGAGGACTTCAATCGGGGCAAGTAGCTGCAGTGGTTCGTAGTATCGCCTTTGTAATTGAGTGAAGACCCTGTCCCGATGAATCTCATTATCCAAGGCGATAAGGCTTCAGCTCAAATGGTGACATAGCAATGTTTGCCGAGTCCTCATGAAGAAATCATGGAAGTTGACGGAACGCCATGGATGATGTTGAAAAGCATATTCTTCATGATGCCAACAACTTCTTCATCATTTGAGTCGTGGCCTTTGATAGGACTCATTATCTTCGCTGAAATCCGATAGACAGTCCGAGGCACATATAATAATTCCTTGACGAGGAATTTGGTTCTTGGGCCCTGCCTTGGCTTCAAAGGCTTCATCAAGACTTGCATATAGTGATTTGAAAGTTCTGTTCGTTGTAGATACAACGAGCACCATCAAGTGGAGGGCTGGATCCTTGTAGTGAGTATTTTCACATCCGCCTAATACCCAAGAGTTCACGCCTTCAGCGTCTCCAAGATGTGCAGCGTTGCATAGAATCGAAGAATGAGTTCTTCATTCCACTCACAGATATCGCAGAAATTGAAGTCCCGCGTCGTGAAGAACACCGAGGACTGGCTCAAAGCTCGGCAGAGACTCCATGTCCACATGAGGAATATGAGCATGATTGAACACTTTATCTTTGTTGAAGAGCACCGAGGAATAGAAGTTGGCTTGGTGGGCAGTCCGTAAACGCCTCTTCCTAATGCGCAGCGTAATCATATGGATTATAGTCATGAAGAATACGTGCTCGGCAAAGAAATCATCAGCCTTGAACTTTTGTTTGCTTGAGAACGGATTCTTTGCTTGGGCAGAGGGTGTCGATGAGTTGCATCACCACCTCAGAATAGCAAGTTCAGTTCTTCAGTCGAGGAATTTCTTGTTCCTCAACAGTGCAGTACCGAGGATCAGCAGAAGCAGGTTCATCAAAGACTAGTGGCTGGAATTTCTTCATGCACTGAGCAAGTGGGTTGAGTTTCTTCAGAGTCCATTTGGACTGTTTGCAGGGACCGAGGAATCTGTTGGAGCGGGTGAAGAGAGGAGTATTGGGGTGCGACTTTCCCAAAAGTCATCATTCATCACCGTGTGGTGCACCCTATACCCACATCTTCATCTTCACTTTCTCAACACCACCTCTTCACCGTGAACCGAGGCATAGGTGAGGAAATGACCGGGGTTGAAGGGATTGCGCCCACTTCAATTTCTTCATCAATCTGTTCGATGAAGCAGCAGAATGATGTTCTTCATCGATCCGATTGGGATCTCATAGTCTTCTCAAAAGGAACAAGGTCCTTTGATGGCATGGAGGAAATCGAACAGCATCAATTGATTTTCGAATGAGCTGGTCATTGGCTTCAGCTTACGCAGTCAAGAATGTGACACAGCCGATGCCTTCCTTTTTTCATAGCAGCTCGTTCGCAGCCTTGGTTTTCTTCACATCGAGGCGATGGAAGAATTGGAGTTGGAGTTGGCGCAGGAGGAGCCGAGGAATCAGGTTGAATTTCTTCAAAGAATCGATGCAGCTGCCCCGACTTGTTCAGCTTTTTCAGCGCACCACTAGTGGATGCCCCGGCAATTTCTTCAGCCGGCTGGAATGGGATCATCACCACGAACTAGAATTTTCATCAGCAGCTCGAACGCTATCAGTGTGCCGCATGTTCTTCAGTCGCTGAGCTGAGGCTTCACTGAGGAATTTCATGTTGCGCCGGGCAGCAACATTTGTGAATTTCTTCGTCGATTGATTTAATCTAACCTTGGCTCCTTGCCAATCAAAGCATCATAGGAATCAAGTTTTTGCCGAGGTCTTGAATTTCACTCGACCTTGAGAAGCTCCTCGTGTCATTTTGACAACGCTTTTCTTCGTGAACTTCTCCTTTCTCAGATTGAGCCTTTTGATTTCTCTTGCCTTTTCAAACTTCCATTTCTCTTCACGATGAA